>CAWUFW010009539.1:0-600000 GCA_963921515.1 Calotriton arnoldi
GCAGGGGCACCCTCTCACATAGGAACCATGCACTCTGCCTTTAGGATTGATAAGGCCTGCCTTAGGAGTGACTTATAGGTTTATATGTGTGTATGTATTTCGTGATATAGGTAACCTATATCACAGTAAGGGGTGCATGCACCACCTTACCCAGGCTGCAGTAGCAGACCTGTGGTGTCAGTTTGGATGGCCTTCCAGGGGTGGCATAATACATGCTGCAGCCCCTGGCAGGCCTCTGAGGTACCTATGCCCTTGGTACATAGTATACCATATACTAGGGACTTATAAGGGCACTCCAGATCCCAATCAGTGATGTGCCTAAGGCACATGGAAACCATTTTAGAGAGGAAGCAGCTAGGCTGGGGTTCTGATTAGCAGGGCCCCAGCCAGACTAATGTCGAAAAACAGTGAAGCATCAGCAAAAAGTGGGGGTACCCATGTGAAGCAGATCCTACTCTCCTACACAACCCCCCAAACGTAGGGACATTAAACTAACCTTGCCCAGTTAAGTCTTCATGTTCTAAGTGGAAATACCTAGAGAGTCCATCTGCATTCGCATGGTTACTCCCAGGCCTATGTTCCACTGTAAAGTCCATCCCCTGTAGGGAAATGGACCACCTAAGCAGTTTGGGGTTTTCACCCTTCATTTGTTTTAGCCATAAGAGGGGCTTATGGTCTGTCTGAACCAGGAAGTGTGTACCAAACAAGTATGGCCTCAACTTCTTCAGAGCCCAGACCACAGCAAAGGCCTCCCTCTCTATGGCTGACCAACGTTTCTCTCTAGGGGTCAGCCTTCTGCTAATAAAAGCTACTGGCTGATCCTGACCTTCTTCATTCAATTGTGACAGTACAGCCCCTACCCCCAATTCAGATGCATCAGTTTGAACAATGAACTTCTTGGAGTAATCAGGACTCTGCAGAATTGGAGCAGTGCACATGGCCTGCTTGAGGTCATCAAATGCCTTTTGACAGCTAACTGTCCACTGAACCTTTTTGGGCATTTTCTTAGAAGTTAAGTCATTCAAGGGTGTCACTATTGATCCATACCCCTTGACAAATCTCCTATAGTACCCAGTCAGGCCTAAGAAGGCTCTCACCTGAGTCTGGGTAGTGGGAGCAGTCCAGTCCATGATGGTCTGGATCTTGCTCTGCAAAGGTTGAACCTGGCCTCCACCCACAAGGTGGCCCAGGTACACAACCTGACTCTGCCCTATCTGGCACTTAGTGGCCTTGATAGTCAGGCCTGCCTTTTGCAGGGCCTGTAAAACATTCCTGAGGTGGACCAGGTGATCCTCCCAGGTGGAGCTAAAGACAGCAATATCATCTAGATAAGCTGCACTATAGGCTTCCAGTCCTGTGAGAACTGTATTCACCAACCTCTGGAAAGTGGCAGGTGCATTCTTCAGACCAAAGGGCATTACCACAAATTGATAATGCCCACTAGGGGTTGAGAATGCTGTTTTGGGCTTTGCAGTATCAGCTAGTCTGATCTGCCAGTAGCCACCTGTTAGGTCAAATGTGCTGAGATATTTGGCAGAGGCCAAAGTATCTATGAGCTCATCTGCCCTGGGTATTGGATGGGCATCAGTCCTAGTGACTGCATTGAGACCCCTGTAGTCTACACAGAACCTCATCTCTCTCTTCCACCACTGGTGTGAGGTTTCGGTACAAGGACTACTGGACTAGCCCAAGGGCTATCTGAGGGTTCAATTACTCCCAATTCCAACATTTTCTGGACTTCAGTCCTGATACAGTCCCTGACATGGTCAGGTTGCCTATAAATCTTGTTTTTAATAGGCAGACTGTCCCCAGTGTCCACTTCATGAGTGCACCAGGTGGTCTGACTGGGTGTCAGTGAAAACATATGTCGAAACTGATTGAGGACTTGCCTGCAATCAGTTTGTTGCTGGGTAGTGAGGCTGCCTGCCAAGGCTACACCATCAACTGACCCATCGTCGGGGTTCTGTGAGAGCAGGTCAGGGAGTGGGTCACTCTCTTCCTCCTGCCCTTCATCAGTAGCCATGAGCAAGCCCATGTCTGCCCTGTCCACATATGGTTTTAACCTGTTGACATGGAGAACCCTGTGGGGACTCCTGGGTGTTCCTAGGTCCACTAAATAAGTGACCTCACCCTTCTGCTCAACAATAGTGTGGGGTCCACTCCATTTATCTTGGAGAGCTGCTGGGGCCACTGGCTCCAACACCCACACCTTCTGTCCTGGCTGGTAAACAGTCAGAACAGCCTTTTGGTCATGCCAGGCCTTTTGATGTTCCTGGCTAGCCTCAAGGTTTTTGGTTGCCTTTTTCATGTACTCAGCCATCCTGGAGCGGAGACCAAGTACATAGTCCACTATATCTTGCTTTGGGGGCTTGAGAGGTAACTCCCATCCTTCCTTCACCAAGCACAGTGGACCCCTCACAGGGTGGCCAAACAGAAGTTCAAAAGGGCTGTAACAACCCCCTTCTGAGGCACCTCCCTATATGCGAATAAAAGGCAGGGCAAGAGTATGTCCCATCTACGCCTAAGCTTTTCTGGGAGCCCTTTAATCATGCCCTTCAAGGTTTTGTTGAATCTCTCAACTAAACCATTGCATTGTGGGTGATAGGGTGTGGTGAACTTATAAGTCACTCCACACTCCTTCCACATTGCTTTTAAGTACCCAGACATGAAGTTAGCACCCCTGTCTGATACTACCTCCTTAGGAAAGCCCACTCTTGAGAAGATTCCCAGGAGGGCCCTTGCCACCACAGGTGCTGTAGTGGTCCTGAGGGGAATAGCTTCTGGGTACCTGGTGGCATGATCCACTACCACCAGGATAAACCTGTGCCCAGAGGCTGTTTGGGGATCCATGGGACCAACAATGTCAATCCCTACCCTCTCAAAGGGCACCCCCACCACAGGTAGTGGTATCAGGGGGCCTTTGTAGTGCCACCTGCTTTGCCACTGGCTTGGCAGGTTACACAGGAGCGACAAAACTCCTTACTGTCTTCAGACATGTGGGGCCAGTGAAAGTGAGGGACAATTCTGTCCCAAGTCTTGTTCTGGCCCAGGTGACCTGCTAAGGGAATATCATGGGCTAGGGTCAATAGGAAGCCCCTGAACTTCAAAGGTATTACCAACCTCCTGGTAGCACCAGGCTTGGGGTCTCTACTCTCCGAGTACAGGAGTCCATCATCCCAATACACTGTATGGGGACCACTAGCTTTCCCAGCAGCCTCAGCAGCAGCTTGCTGTCTGAGGGGTTCAAGGGAGGGGCAGCTCTGCTGCTCCTGGCTCAGATCTGCCCTAGAAGGTCCCCCTGTCCCCAAGAACTCAACCTGGTCAGGTTCAAGTTCCTCTGGGACAGTTCCTTCTTCAGGGCTGAGATCATCCCCTCCAGGGACTGATCTTCCTCCTGAGCCAAGGGGGAAGGCACTGCCTTAACCCTACTACTCCTCCTCTTGGAAGGCACTTGGTCCATTCTTCCAGAATCCAAGGCCTGTTCAGTGCTAGACATTTTGGCTTGTGACCTGGTCACAGCAAACACATCTGCAGGGATCCCCAGCATTTCTGCATGGGTCCTGAGCTCCACTTCTGCCCAAGCAGAAGTCTCTAAGTCATTGCCAAGCAAGCATTCGACTGGTAGGTTTGCACTTACCACAACCTTCTTAAGGCCAGTTACCCCTCCCCAGGAGAAGTTAACAACTGCCAGAGTATGGTCTGTTCTGACATTGCTAGCATTGGTCACTTGGTACATCTCACCAAGCATAACTTGCCCAGGTAGCACAAGGTCTTGTGTCACCATTGTGACACTTGCCCCTGTGTCCCTAAATGCCAAAGCCTCACGTCCATTGATTAAAGGCTGTTGTCTGTACTTGCCCAGATTACTGGGACTCACAGTGGAGGTCACATCCATGCCTCCATCACAGACTAACACAGCCTGAGTCAGTTCCCTGACTAAGTCAGAGCCCAACTCAGTTCCCAGGGTGAACCCTACTAAACCCTTTGCTGGAGCACTTCCACCAACTGTACTAGGGGGAACAGGTGCCTTAGGGGCATTGGTGGGTGCTGGACTGGAGTCTTTGGACTTGGTGCAATCACTGGTCCAGTGGGTCTTTTGCTTACAGACCTTGCACCATGGTTTTCTTTGGCCTTTACCCTTGGTAGACTGGGAATCCCCACCAGAAGAAGATTTTTGGGGGCCTGATGAAGACTTTTGATCTTTACCCTTCTCCCCACCCTTGTCAGAGTTCTTAGTATCTTGCTTCTTGGTTTCCCCACCTTGGTTCTGTACCTTCTGCTTCACCCTGGTTCTGACCCATTTGTCTGCCTTCTTTCCCAATTCTTGGGGAGAGGTCAGATCAGAGTCTACCAGGTACTGATGCAACAGCTGATTTTGACAGTTATTAAGAATCTGCTCCCTCATTATCAGATTATACAATCCTGAGAAGTCACACACCTTACTGCCCATCAACCAGCCTTCCAGAGCCTTGGCAGAACAATCCACATAGTCTACCCAGTCTTGAGTCTGTGCTTTTGGGTGTCTCTGAACTTCAACCTGTACTGTTCAGTGGTTAGGCCAAACCCATCAATAAGAGCACTCTTCAAGACCTTGTAATTGTCAGCATCCTCCTCTCTAACAGTGAGGAGCTTATCTCTACCTTTGTCAGCAAAGGAGAGCCACAAGATTGCTGCCCACTGCTCCTGAGGGACCTTCTGTACTTTACAGGCCCTCTCTAAAGCAGTTATCCATTTGTGGATATCATCCCCACTCTGGTAGGGAGGGACAATCTTGCTCAGGTTCCTATGGTCATAGGACCTTTCCCTGTCTCTAGGGACATGGCTGCCACCATGGTACTCTAATCCCAACTTTCTTCTCTCTCTAAGGAGATCTAGGGATTCCCTATCTAAAGCCAATTGCTTTTTTCTGAGTTCCAGCTGAGTTTCCTCATACTGGACCAGCCTCTTTCTTCTCTCATGAGAGGATTCCCTCCTATGAGATGAGACAGAGCTCCCTATGGAGGTGCCAGAGTGGTTAGACTCCTGAGAAGGAGACCTAGACCTTCTGGGCACACTCTTAATCCTTCCTGGGGGGACAAAGAGGGCATCATCTTGATCATCCTCCTCATCATCCACAGGAGGGATTTGGTTTTCCAGGTCAGGGTCATTGTCACCCTCCTGGCCAGTTTCAGAGGGGGGCTGGGGTACTGGTACCCCTAGCGTCCTCCTCTTCTCCTGCCCCACCCTCAGCTCCTACCCCTTCAGTCCCTACAGGCTTACTAAGGTCATAAGCCACCAACAACTCCTTGAGATGTTGGGTGGTGGGGCTTTGGCCTGTCCTTATTTTTCTCAAGTTACATAAAGCTCTCAATTCCAAGAATGGGAGTGTATCATACTTGGAGGGTGGAAGCTCAATGGCTTCCTGCAAGGATTCTTTGGATCCTGCCCTTAAAGACATTACTAGTGTGGTGTGGTGTATGCACTACCTACTCTAGTGTGGCCTACTAAACTCTCTTGAGTTGTAGAAAGGGTTGTGCTATCCCTTAACACACAACTCTAAGTTCAGTAGAACTTACTGTTATTCTAAGCTTAAATTATATGTACCTTAGGTACCTTTAGTGGTTTTCAGTTGATCAATTCAATTGAGATTATCTGGTAAAACAATAGCAAGCTGGAATCCCACACGCTGCACACCAATGTGAGAAGTTGGCCTGGCATATGCTGTCCACTAATTATAGTGGGCACCTTGCACCAGTCCAAACAACCCCTTATTGGAGATAGGTTAAAGACAACCTTATTGAAAGCTATCCTAGTGGTAGCTATGGAGAGCAGCCTTCAGGCTAAGTCTTGAAGGAATGTAAAGCAGCTTGTTTTACCAGTCTATAATCTCTTGAGTGATCAAATGAAAGAGCACCACACCAGGTATATATTCAAAATATATGTATTTATTGCTAAACACACCCCTCTAGTCTCTTTATGAGGCTGGAGTTCGAAGTACATAAGTTATAAGATATTAAATCACAGTAATAGCACAAATACACGTTTGGGCCCTAGGGGCGTACCAAACCATATACCAATAAAGTGGTATGCGAACCACGACTGAACTAGACACTAGGCCTAGAGCCTCTAGAAGTGCTTGGACCACAAGGAACCACCCAAGGTAGTGACACAGGGGACCCACGGGAGACGCGTGCAGTGTAAATACACAACCGCGATACGCCGTTAACTTCTATGGAGAAAGTCGGGATCGGGAAAATAGAGGAAAGGGACACTTAAAAGAGGACTAGGACAAAACCCTTTGAGATCTAGGACTTTGAAGAGTCTCTACCCACGGGAGCACCGGAGTACTCGTGTTACCTCACCCAGGGAAGCCGGGTGCATAGGTGCCTTTCGGGGTCGGGTTTCGTCGTCGATTCGAATGGCGATCTGCTGCAAAGTGCTGCTGGCGGCCAAGAGAAAAGTGTCCGGGTGGATCCAAGAGTGGATCGGAGTTCTGGTGAACCTGAAAGCAGAGGGGACAGAGTCTGGGTCACTAGCCAGTGACCAGGAAGGCGATGGACAGATGCCCACCGATGTCGAGTGCTTCAGGTGCGTTGACGGTCGTCTTGACTCTTCAGCCACGAGGTCCGAGAGGCGTTGTCGGCGACCAGGAGCAGGATTCGGGCTGGTACTCGATGTTTGTCGAGTGCTGAGGTGTCGGCGACCGGATTGGACCCAACAAACCTTGGCAACGGCAAGTCTCGAGTAAGATGTAGATCGTCGATGGTGCAGACCAGCAAGGTCTGTGGAACTCACCCAGCGAGGGTAAGTGAGGGCAGGCCTGGTGCAACCAGGATACCAAGTAAGAAAAGGATTGGCCTTCGTTAAGGGCTACTAGCCAACGGGCTAGCGACCGCGAAGGAGCCTCGTGACGCCGCACGTGGAGCTGGCTTACAGGACACTCGTGGAGTGGGTGCCAGTGATCTTCGGTGCAGGTGGTGCTGGAGGCTAGGGCTACTCGGAGCCCAAAGCACGACTTCTTGGGAGACCCAGAAGATGATGCACTTGCAAATGTGCTCGGTGTCCAGGGGTCACGGTCTCAAGTCACCCACGATAGCCACGGGCCTCAGCTTTGCTGGGAACTCAGGGTAGCCTCGGGGAAGTCTGAGAATCCACCTCTGGTGATGCGATGACTTCGGCGTCCGATGGGAGCTTCAGAAATGCGAACCGGACAGATGCTTCTTTGGTGCCTGCCAAGCAGGGGAGTCACTCCTTGACCCCAAGGGAGATTCTTCAGTCCTCTAATCTTGTCGTAGAGCGTCGAAGGTCCAGGATTCAGTTTCAGAGTTTCGTCCAGGTATAATCTAAAGTCCTAAGGACTGGGTTCCTACCTTTATTCTAAAAATAGGGGTTGGACTACTCTGTGGCCCCACCTATGGGTGGGTCAGGGCAGAGGGGTGGCTACACCCTTTCCCTTTGTCCAGTTTGCGCCAAAGCAGGGGCTGCAAGCCCCTGATCCGGTTTGCACTGGGGTATGCACAGGGACACCAAATGTGCCCCCAGTGCAGGATTTCAAAGCACCCGAAAGTGCTCCCGCCCAGCCCCAATACACATTATCCTGTCTGGGGAGGTGGTCACACCTCCCTGGGACAGGAAACCTATTGTCCAGGCCTCCCCTGCCGGAGTTTCGTCCAGCAGCAGGAGGCCAGACTCGTGTCTGTGGCAGCAGCATCCATTTTGTGATGCCAGGGCTCTGGAAAGAAGTTACCGGACTCGTCAGAGTTAACATGTCTTTCCTCTAGAAGGGTGGAATGCTACTCCCGCCGCCAGGATTGGCGGGGGGTAGTATTCCAAGATGTTTGACACCAAACACGACATGTTTAGGTGCAGCCATTCCAAAGTTAGCATTTTACTGCGAGGATATAATGCGCTTAAGAGTATATGGTCAGGCTGCACTACAAACAGCATCAGAGATGGTCTCCGAACGCTGCAGAGGGGCCCTGCTCATGCAGGGGCACCCTCTCACATAGGAACCATGCACTCTGCCTTTAGGATTGATAAGGCCTGCCTTAGGAGTGACTTATAGGTTTATATGTGTGTATGTATTTCGTGATATAGGTAACCTATATCACAGTAAGGGGTGCATGCACCACCTTACCCAGGCTGCAGTAGCAGACCTGTGGTGTCAGTTTGGATGGCCTTCCAGGGGTGGCATAATACATGCTGCAGCCCCTGGCAGGCCTCTGAGGTACCTATGCCCTTGGTACATAGTATACCATATACTAGGGACTTATAAGGGCACTCCAGATCCCAATCAGTGATGTGCCTAAGGCACATGGAAACCATTTTAGAGAGGAAGCAGCTAGGCTGGGGTTCTGATTAGCAGGGCCCCAGCCAGACTAATGTCGAAAAACAGTGAAGCATCAGCAAAAAGTGGGGGTACCCATGTGAAGCAGATCCTACTCTCCTACATGCGCCACACCCATGGACTTCCTTCCGTCTACAGTTGTTGACTGTGTGCCCGCTGCCAGGTGGGATTACCTTGCATCTGTAGTGGTTACGACATGTTGCAACTGTGTAATAAACCTGTGCTTCACTTTGTGATGTGCGTTGTCTGTGGTCACACATTTGACTGCCATTTGCTTACTGCACCTGTGGGCTACTTGGCTACAACTGGGAATGGGTGTGGTGTCTGTGCATTGCACCGTCTTCCCTGGCAACATCAGTGTAGGCAATGAGTCAGATGGCCTAGGTGTGTATGTGTTGTGTAGCCCTGGTGGTGTGTCTCCCTCATATGTGTCACTTTGCCTTTACTCACATGCCTGTGTTGTCCTTGCTGTTGCAGTTCGCATACACACTGTAATTTTGCAGTTCATCATCCCCATAACAGCACCCACGTTGGAATCACAACAGAGGCAAGTATGGTGTATTAGTGTGTTTATTGTGATACATTTGTGTGAATAGTGCATAGGATGGGTAGTGCTGTACATAAATCTTGCAATCCGAAGTTCCTAGGTGAATTGAAAGTCCTGGTAGACAGAATCCCCAGTATCGGGGCCACAGTTGTCTGAGACATTGGTCCAACTTGTACTCCCCATGCAATGTGTGGGAGTTGTGTTGCCGTCAACAGGGTGAACAGTCTGTGCACAAAGGTGAACATCCAGAACAGGTTCAGGCTTCCTGGGAGTTGCGCTTGGCCATCGGCCTCTCACTTGCCCCTCCTCGGACGACCCCTCTTCTTGGGGGGGGGGCACCTCAAGTACAGGCTGCTGCGGTGCAGGGGACTCTCCGCCAGAGTCATCCTCCCTCCCTGTGGCAGTTGCAGTTTGTTCGGCACCAGATGTTGTTGGCACACAGGGAGGTGTGGACTGGTTGCTGTTCATGTGGCGGAGGCATTGTAAAATGTCCCTGTGCACCGCCGTCATCTCATGCAGTGCATCCCACTTGGACTCCACGCGGACATGTGTGAGTCCACGCGGGACATGTGTGACTCCACGTGGGACATGTGGGAGTCCAAGCGGGCATGATGGGCAGCCTGCTGCTGTTTCATGTCTCTGAGGAGCCCCACTACCTGGCTGAGGTCTCCGGTGCTGGACTGGTACGCATCAGCTATGCGTACCAATTGTGGGTCATCATGCACACCAGCAACCTCAGCAAGCAGCGACCTCTGTCTCCCACCCCTCCCACCACCCCTGCTGACATGTGCAGTGTGTGCAGTGGCACGCACAGATGACCCTGGTCCACCTTGGGGGTTGGTGGTGGTGGTGGTGTCCATGGCCCCAGGTTGGTCCAGGGTCCCTGTGCTGGTGTTGCTCCTTGTTCTGTCCATGTCGGCAGGGATGGTATTTGTGGTGACAGTCGTAGGAGGGGTGGGTGCAGGGGTGCAGCTGGTGGTCCTGCTGGTGCTGCAGCTGGTGGTCCTGCTGGTGCTGCATGTAGACTTGCACCGGATGTGCCAGGTTGGTCTTCATCGTCCGAGGAGGACAGAGGCTGTACGACGCCAGTGAGCTCCGCATCCTCTTGAGCCTGGGACTGGGACTCCTCAGCGTCTGCTGCTGTGTCCCCATCATCACCTGTTTTTGGGAGACACACACAATGTATGTTATGTTTCTGCAGGCATCAATGGTTGACACACATGACAGTTGTGACTGTGCCTCTGGGTGCGGGCCTGTACATTGCATTGTCCTAAGTCGTCACAGTCAGGGGTTGATATTGGTGTGGCACATTGTCCTGCATTATTTGGGCATTTCTATGTATTTTTGGGGTGTGAACATGGTCTGCATTGGTTGTGTTTGGTTGACAGCCGGCCCTCCTTCCCACCCACCCAGCCAGTCAGTTATCCCACCATGGAACGTGCTTGCATTGCAGGGAGTGGAAGTTGTCTCTCAGGATGTCAGTCAGTGGTGTCCTGCTGTTTGTTGGTGCACAGTTGCCAGCAGGGCCTTGTGCTCCCCACAGCAGTAGCCAGTGTCAGCCATCTTGTGAGTCCTTCTCCACTCCCTGTGATGTGAGCATGGTTCAGGGTGGTGTTGATGGGACAGTTGTGGGGGTGAGCTATGTCTGTGACTACGACTCCCATCATGCTATTGCCTCCACCCCACTTCCCAGCATTCCCATACTTACTTGCTTTTGTGGGGAGTTCAGTGTGTGTGGGTGTGAGAGCAATGGCAAGATGGCTGACAGTGGTGTCCTGATGTTGGTTGGTGTGCAGTACCCAGCATGCCCTTGTGCTCCCCACGACACAGCAACAGTGTCAGACATCTTTGATGGGCCTTTCCACTCTCTGTGGGATGTGCATGCGTGAGTGTGAGCTTGCTGGGCCATGTGGTGGGGGATGTGGAGCTGTGACTACGACTCCCATCATGCTATTGCCTCCACCCCCCTTCCCAGCATGCTCATGCTTCCTTCCTTTTGACTCTGCTTCCCTGTGGGGTGGGCTGGCTGTGCTGACAGGATGGCTGGGAGTGTTGTCCTGGCAGTTGTTTGGCTAAAAGTCCCAAGAGTGGCCCTGTGCTTCACACAACATAACCCAGGGTGGTGGTTCTTTGTGGGATCTTGTGTTAGGATGGGGGGCATTGCATTCTACCAGGTGGGTTCTGTGGAGTTTGTGTGTGAGGGGAGGTGCTTGTGACTATGGTCAGTGCTGCAAGTCCTCCTTCCCACCCAGCCAGCCAGCCAGTTATCCCACCATGGAACGTGCTTGCATTACAGGGAGTGGAAGTTGTCTCTCAGGATGTCAGTCAGTGGTGTCCTGCTGTTTGTTGGTGCACAGTTGCCAGCAGGGCCTTGTGCTCCCCACAGCAGTAGCCAGTGTCAGCCATCTTGTGAGTCCTTCTCCACTCCCTGTGATGTGAGCATGGTTCAGGGTGGTGTTGATGGGACAGTTGTGGGAGTGACCAATATCAGTGACTACGACTCCCATCATGCTATTGCCTCCACCCCCTTCCCTGCATGCCCATGCTTCCTTCCTTTTGACTCTGCTTCCCTGTGGGGTGGGCTGGCTGTGCTGACAGGATGGCTGGGAGTGTTGTCCTGGCAGTTGTTTGGCTAAAAGTCCCAAGAGTGGCCCTGTGTTTCACACAACATAACCCAGGGTGGTGGTTCTTTGTGGGATCTTGTGTTAGGATGGGGGGCATTGCATTCTACCAGGTGGGTTCTGTGGAGTTTGTGTTGGGGGGTGTGTGTGAGGGGAGGTGCTTGTGACTATGGTCAGTGCTGCAAGTCCTCCTTCCCACCCACCCAGCCAGCCAGTTATCCCACCATGGAACGTGCTTGCATTGCAGGGAGTGGAAGTTGTCTCTCAGGATGTCAGTCAGTGGTGTCCTGCTGTTTGTTGGTGCACAGTTGCCAGCAGGGCCTTGTGCTCCCCACAGCAGTAGCCAGTGTCAGCCATCTTGTGAGTCCTTCTCCACTCCCTGTGATGTGAGCATGGTTCAGGGTGGTATTGATGGGACAGTTGTGGGAGTGACCAATATCAGTGACTACGACTCCCATCATGCTATTGCCTCCACCCCCTTCCCTGCATGCCCATGCTTCCTTCCTTTTGACTCTGCTTCCCTGTGGGGTGGGCTGGCTGTGCTGACAGGATGGCTGGGAGTGTTGTCCTGGCAGTTGTTTGGCTAAAAGTCCCAAGAGTGGCCCTGTGCTTCACACAACATAACCCAGGGTGGTGGTTCTTTGTGGGATCTTGTGTTAGGATGGGGGCATTGCATTCTACCAGGTGGGTTCTGTGGAGTTTGTGTTGGGGGTGTGTGTGAGGGGAGGTGCTTGTGACTATGGTCAGTGCTGCAAGTCCTCCTTCCCACCCACCCAGCCAGCCAGTTATCCCACCATGGAACGTGCTTGCATTGCAGGGAGTGGAAGTTGTCTCTCAGGATGTCAGTCAGTGGTGTCCTGCTGTTTGTTGGTGCACAGTTGCCAGCAGGGCCTTGTGCTCCCCATAGCAGTTGCCAGTGTCAGCCATCTTGTGAGTCCTTCTCCGCTCCCTGTGATGTGCGCATGGTTCATGGTGGTGTTGATGGGCCCGTTGTGGGGGGGGGCAATATGTGTGACTGCGACTCCCATGATGCTATTGGCTACACTGACTTGGCCAGCATACACAGAATTCCTTCCTTTGAGTGGTCTTCACTGTGTGTTGGTGTTGTTGTGGTGGCTACATGTCTGGATGTGTTTGTTAGTTCTATTTGTGCCACTGCCTAGCTGTAGTTGTAGTTGTGTTTGTACATGTGATGGCACAGTTGGATGTGACTTTTTTGATGGCATGTGTTGTGTTTATCTGACTGACATACACATTTTGGGATGATTCTGTTCTGGTTGCTGTGTAATTGCTATGAGTGCATGGTTTGACTCTCTCCTTGACAGTGATGTGTGTGTGTTTTGTGGCAGTATATTGTGTACATTTGTTGTGTACTCACCAGGCTCTGGGATGTCCTCTAGTCCATATACGCTCACTGGCGGAAGGATGGCCCGCACCTTCTCCTCCCAGGGCCTGAGGTATATTGGCTTGGCAGGAGGGCCACTGCCGGTGTATTGGCTGTTGATGTAGTCTTTTTGAGCAGGTCCCGTACCCTCCTGCGCACGTCATACCACCTGTTCTGGATGTCGCTCTTTGTGCGCCGACATGGTGATTGTGCGTTCACCCTGTTGATGATCCTCTCCCACATCTTGGTTTTCTGGGAGATGGGGTCTGTTGGACCAGTGTGCCAAACAGCTGTGGCTCTACCCTGAGGATCTCGTCTACCATGACTTCCAATTCACAATCTAGGAACTTGGGATTCTTCTTGGGGGCATGGTGATGGGTGGTGATGGTGAGTGATGTGTGTGTTGGTGTGCAGGTGAGGGTGTGTGAGTGTGTGTTTTGCTGGGTGTATGTGAGGTGGGTATTTGTTGGTGTGCTGATGGTGTGTGGCTTGTGTGAGGGATGAGCTGTGGGTGTGTGGTTGCTTTCTCTTGGGTGCTGGCAGTGGAATGGCATTTGCAAAGGCTCATGGTTGTGATTTGTGTCCTTTATATGGGTGGAGTTGTGGGTGTGTCTTTGTTCTCTGTCCCCACCCCCCCAGTATTTATTGGCTTGGTAATTGCTTGTTTGGCCTTTTTTGGGTGATTTTTCCTTTGTACTGTCTGTTGGAAACGTTCTTGTGACCGAGTCGGACCCTGCATTTGTCTCGTACGGTCTTCTCCGTTTCGTTCACGCTGTGTATGTGCAGTTTTCTATGCTGCGTACGCGTCGGTCGCGGTGTTTTGTGTTGCTTCGGCTCGGTTTTGTATGCGTGTCGGTCGTACGGCTTGGCCTCCGTCCGACTCGCTCGTGGTTTCGCGCCTTGCATCGTACTTTGCGGTTTGGAGTTCGCGTGTACGTTTCGGTCGGATTTGTTCCGGGTGCGTGTCGGACGGTTGGATTCGCGTGTTTTTCCGACCGGATTGCTGTTTTCCGTGCGGCTCGGTCGGTCGACTTGGGTTCGGTACGTGTCGGTCGGATTTTGCACGCCTTGCTTCGTACTTGGCATGTTGGGCGCCACAGGTACGTGTCGGTCGGTATAATTTCCGGATCCGAGTCGGTCGGTGCTTTTTCCAGCCCGAATCGGAATCGACCCCATAGTGTAGTGGTAATGTTTATTGTAAGGAGAGATGAGGGAGGTACATATATTTAGTAAATGTGTTTTACGTATTTTTGATGTGTTTTCACCAACTAATTTCCGCCATTACATGTTGTAGTAGTAGTCCTACGTCGGGTCTCTTTTTTTTCACAAACTACTTTTGTTTTATAAAGTGGTTAATGGTATATATATTAAACACTTTATGAAACAAAAGTGTTTGGAAAGGTGTACTTTTTTGGTTTAGCGACACGCTGTTTGATAAATAAAATATTTTTATCTTCTTCGCGGTTAGATGTATTTAAACTTTGTTTAAAAGTAATACACTTTGGATGTGTTATTATTTTTCAACAGGATTTTTGGGCTAGATGGCTTGAATCCTTGGAATTTGTTGCGTTTTTTCAATCTAAAAAAAATTAAATTTTCAGGATTTTTTTATTGGGTCTATTCATTTTGGATTTCTACAGATATCGAAATGTTATTGTATTTCGATCTGAATTGGATTGCAACGTTGGAACTTGTTGCGTTTTTTCACAACTTTTAAATTTTCGGGATTTTTTTATTGGGTGCGTTTTTGACATATGCACTGTTTTTAGTGTGCATATTAATATCTTTTTATCGGTCTATGAATCTTTAAAATGGATTGTCTGTTATTTACTATGGATTAAAAAAAAAAAAAAGGACTCTTGGTGAAGTAATGGATGGAATGTAAGTCCAAGAGTTGAAGAAAGAAAACATCTGAAGGTAAGAAGACCCGACTTTTGTTATTAATTTAAAAATGTTTGGAAATGATCAATTGAATTAGTAGGAGTTGTTTTAGGGCAAAACAGACAAGTAAAAATATAGTGTTTTAAAAGTGCAGGATGTGTGCAAGATTATCAAGGTAGTCTGAAGCCACTGTCAACGAAAATTGTTGAATTACACCCAATAGTCTTTCTGACATTTCCTTAGTTCTGGTAGAAATACTTGGGTTCAGACTACCTGTTAATGATTGCGCCATTCTCATTTCTTGGAAATTTTGCTCCTTCTTCTAAATTTCCAAGAAATGATAGAAATTAGGATGAAGTTTGCCCATTGATTTGTTGAAGGAGTTGTGCCATCCCTCTATGGCATTGTTTGTTTTTGCTCCTCCCTCTAAGCAGGTCGAGTAACAGTTCCACCAGTCCACATGGAAACGTGGTCTCCTTCTGTGACCCGACCTGCTTAGATGGCCAATCCATGTGTCTTCAAAATAATTTAGTATAGGTGCCAATTTATCTTCATTTGTTGTAAAATATTCTGATTCAGTAATTGAAGTGTAGTACTCGTCTACACTGTCAGGAGGAACAAAGCAAAGGGCAGTTAGTTTTTTTTAGTTCAAACTGTAGTTTGCTGTCTGATATATAATCCTCAATTAAGGATGTTTTTGAAGTTTTCGCCAATATGCCTGAGAAAAGTGAAAGAAACATCCTTGAATTTGGGTCTCTGGATATGTTTTTGTTATTGTATTAATCATAGTTAATTCAAAGTCAATTATTACTTTTCTCGGACTTTTGTTGGATGTTTTAGATTTTATCACTGATAAAAATTCAGTGTTTGTTGAGGATTGTTTATCAGGGAGTAAACTGTATACTAAGGGAACTACTGTATTGTTAATGTATGCATGGATAGTGTATATTTGGGTGAATGGATGGGGCGTGCTTTTAAATGTTCCATCCATCATCCAAATAACATTGTTTTCTAACCTTACTAGATTATGGGGTGTGCTAAAGATTAGGATTCTCTTTTGAGGGTTTTGGTTGTCATGCAATAGGAAAGGTTCATTAGAAACAGTAACAGAGAGTTCAGGTGGAATTATTATGTCAGAGTATGTTTGGGGTGTTACTCTTTGTGGGTTACTTGTCTGTTTTTGACGTTGAATAATTCTTCTCAAATTAGGTATTGTGGGCATACTACTTGCAACATGTGGGGGAATGTGTTGTGATACCTCCCTTAAAACTGCACCACAGGGTTCATTGGAGGTGGATGAAATATCTTTGATTTCATTTATCCTTTCTCGAACTTCAATCTCCATTGCAGAGGCAGAGTGGTTATGGTCTGGTTCTTAAAATAGTGTCACCAAGAGTAACCGCTCTGCCTGTGCAATGGGTTGAGAAATATTGCACACACCTCCAATGACACCTGGGTTCAGATAGTCTCTCCTTACAATAAACATACACACTATGGCTCAGTAGTCTGTTCCCTCTTTTTGATTGTATGTACTTGGCATCTTTGGATGGGGTAGCCATTTTTTTTTCTGAAAAGAGAAGAAAGAAAAAAAAAATATTATTTATTTAAAATTTAGTGGTATTTACCTGATCTGATAGAGATGTCTAGCTGCAGATTCCTTAACTTAGAATATCCCCAGGCGTCAGACTGGATCCGGAAAACTTTTCCAGCAGCAGCACCTCTGCGCGCCGGGGGGCAGCGCCGCCCGGCTTTGCCCTGACGTCATCCACGGACAGGACGTCAGTGGAGCCATATATGCCCCTCCTGGCGCGCTGACGTCAGTTTTCTTCTTTTCCGCGTTCGAACGCGGATCCTGGAAAACCAGCGGTTCCTTGGCCTGGTTGGGCCTTCTCGACACAGTGGTGTCAGGGGGGTGGGGGGGAGGAACAGTGTGCAATGCCTTCCGGCTTTAAGGCTTGTGAAGCCTGTGCGCGTCAGATGTCTGCCACTGACCCGCACCTTATCTGTATGTGGTGCCTCGGCGTGCACAACTCCAAGGACTGTGACGCATGTCAGCAAATGAAGCCAAAGTCCTTGAGGGAGCGCCGCATGAAATTGCTGGCCTCACAAATGTCCAGTCCGGCTCCTTCACGTCTCCGCTCTTCTTCTCGGGCTCGTTCCCGAGGTCGCTCCTGCGAACGCCGTGTGACAACAGGTAAGCGTAAGCACAGGCGACGCTTACGGAGATCTTCTTCCACTGCCCGTGCCGCTGACGCCCATTCCTCTCGCACTGGGACGAAGGAAGGTGCACGGCAAATTCATTCTCCGTATCCACCCCTCCCAGGTGTTGGGGCAACGCGTGCCCAAATGGAGGCCTATTCTAAGGCACTCCAGGCTTGTTTTCAGTCGCCCCCTCTCCCTGGTGCGCCTTCGGGTCCCACAGAGGTTGCAGGCACTGTTGCCGGGTCATCGTCTGCGGACGTTTCCCCGGCACCGGCTGTGTGCGTCGACTCCGATTCCGGTGCCAACGCGACGCTGACAAGCCAGGGCCCAGAGCACAGCCCACCCCGTAGTTTGGCGCATAGCCCTGTGCGGCTTCCTGCGCCGACGTCGGAGACGGCGCCGGCAACACGGGTCTCAGCGCCGGCGACGCCGGACTCTGCGCCGGATGTTAACCCAGGCTCTACGCCGTCGCCTCGTGCTCTCTCCAGGCAGGTGGCGGTGGGACCGGCGTCGGTCGGCGTCCGGGTCGAGTCCTCTATGGAGGTCATTGACATCCAGGCGACTCTGATATGGCGCGGATCGACATCGGTTCTGGCGTCGAGCCCACTTCCCTTGGTGGTTGATCCCCCCGACTCCTCGGGCGGCTATAGGTCTCCACTGCGGCGTCCGTCAACGCCGGTGCTCCCATTTACGCCTCCTCCTTTGGATCCTGAGGCTTCTCTGGACTCCCCTGATCACGGGGCCAGGGTGCAGGTTCCTTGTGTCGCCTGGCCTTCGGGTCAGTCTCCGGCTCCGCCACTCCTCATGTCCAGTGGTAGAATTAGCCTTCAACCGTCTCCCAATGACAATTTATCACCTACTCGGGTGGCGACTGAGTCTAGTGCTGCCTTTGCGCGCGCGATTCATGGGGCGGCTGCTGTGCTTGGCTTACAGCCTCCGATGGTGCCTCTACTTTCTGATCCTTTATTGGATCTGCTCTATTTGGAGCGTATTGACGCAGACACTTTGCTGCCCTTCGGGGACTCTCTATTTGACACCCTGCGTGACCCTGTTGATCGGGCTATTGCTCGTAGGCACCGCCCTGCCCCAGGTGATCCTCTTTGCCTGTCCCTTCACCCGCCTGCTCAGGGCCTAGTTGTTCAGGCTGCTTTTGATTTGCAATCTTCACCCTCTTTGCCATTGTTACCTCCCACGAGGGAGTCTCGGTGGCTGGATGATTGTGGTCGCAGGCTTTTCGCCTCTGCTAGCGCAGGCCTCTGGGCTTTAAATACAGCCTGTGTGTTTGCACGCGCATCTGCCGCACTTTGGGACTCAGTTGCTCACCTTCTCCCTTCTATTCCAGAAGGGCCACGTACGGAATTTCTCCGCCTTCTACTGCATGGAAGAAGCATGGCGCAATTTTCCATTCGGACTTCCCTAGATGCAACTGACTGTATGGGACGTGTCATGGCTCGCGCTGTGGCTTTACGTCGATATGCTTGGCTGCGCGACAGTCGCTTCCCTGATCATATTCGGGCTGCCCTCAGAGATCTTCCGTTCAATGGAGTGGATCTTTTTGACCGCCATGCGGATTCAGCGGTCTCCCGTCTTTTGTCCGGCCTCCAATAAATCTTGTTGCCATCTTCTTGGCGTTATTTTTCAGGACCCGCCATGATGCACAGGTTGGGTTTATTGACTAGTTAATATTCATGGCTGGTTAGCCATTTCTCAGTTCATTCGGCGCAGCCGGTTGACTGCTTCCTTTCTTTTCAGTCCTCTGACTGTGTGCTTCGCCCAAGGGGACACCCACACTGGGGGTTTGCCTTACCCTATGTGGGGTATTTGATGGCATTCGGTTCTGCCATTGCCTTGGTACGCTTCTATGGAGTCTCTGAGCACAAGTCCTGCTTGGAGTCCCTTGTCTCTTCCTACAGAGTTCCTCGTCTCACTTGCCTTATTGCAAGTTGGGTTGGTCTGTCTGTATGGCATCGGAATCGGGCATAGGTCCCGTAGCGTGTGGTGTCTATCTTGCACGCCTGGTGTAATACCTGGTTGTGGCAGTTTTTTCGCAAACGACGCCCTGTTTACCGCTATGCGGCCTGCTTCTTATTACCGCTATGCAGCCTTTTTATTATTGTTTCTTATTGGTGCACCTACCCCTTCTGGTTGGTTCTCCAAACTAGTGGTCTAGCAGATGTAGCAGTGTCCTTAATCCCTGTTTTTTCCGTGTGGGTGTTTCCATGCTTTGCTTGGGCTCATGCTCTGGACTCTCCCTGGGGAGTCCTTTCCTTGGAAATTCGCTCCTTCCATTCTGGGACCTTTACGCTTGGCCTCACCTTTGCCACGGTAGTGCCTCGTTTTTCACCCACTCTATTTTGCGGGGGTCGGTTGTTCCTATCCGGCAAATACACACATCTGCGAGTATGTTCGGCGTACTCTAGACTCTTGTTGGATCACGTTTTCATTGTTTCCACGTTTTTCTTCCTGCTCTAGCTCCGCTCTGAGCTCTTACCCAACGGGTTCGTGCGGGCTTTTTCCTTCATACGGTGTCCGTGGGTCCTGCCCCGGTCTACTTGTTCCGCCTGCTCTTTAGGTGTCCGGCTGATTGGTGCCCTTTTTGGGCCGTGGCCTTCTTGCAGTTGTGTGACTCTGAGCTGCTATGCTCCCTACTCGAAGTCTTTGCATCCTTCGTATGGCTCCGGTCTACACACAACATGCTTCGGTTCCTTCCTGTCTTCGCTCTGGGTGGTAACGCTCAACTGCTTGTAATCTGCCCTTCACATATTGTGGCAACGTCGCCTAGTCCTGGCGTGTCTTCTACTTTCGTGCTACCGGCATCTTGCGCCATACATTGGCATTCTGCCACTTGTGTCGCTCCTGTCTTGCTGGTGCCGGGATCAACTGAGCTCCTTTTCACTGTTGTGCATATTAGGCTGGTATGCGAGGTCTCTGTCATACCGGCTGCCGTCTCTCACGACTTGGCTGCCTTCTGCACGCTGCATCCAGCGGTTTTCTCAAACCCTCAGTTCCGCTCCACTTCTTCTGAAGTCATCGCCTTCCTTCTAATCGCCATATCTGGGATATGGTTTCTTCTCCATGCTGGCGCTTGCTGGGTATGGGACAACCTATGGCCTCTGCTGTGCCACATGCCTTCGCGGGTACAGGTTCCACAGTGTTCTTTCACACTGTTTTCGTGGTCAACCGGTACTTGTTTTTGATTCTGTCGCCATTTCAGATCCTGGAGATCTTTCCCACTCTCGATGGGCTCATCTCCCTTTTTTCAAGTCGTTAACTTTCACTTTCCATAAATGGGTTCTTTCCAGCTGTTTGTGCCAGCTTCTATTGCCTTTGCCTCCCATTGCTTCCGCTCCCTTTTGAGCGTCATGGTCTGGTGGTTAACTGCGCTCTGTACTCATTGTAATGTTCAGTAACCTTAAGAACCACTACGTTCTTTCTAGAACTTCATGGGGTTCAGTCGCAGACCCGCCTCCTCTTTGGATATGGCTTTGGTATCTATTCTAAGTTAAGGAATCTGCGGCTAGACGTCTCTATCAGATGAACGAGTTACTTACCTTCGGTAACGATGTATCTGGTAGAGACATTGTCTAGCCGCAGATTCCTTAACGCCCGCCCCGTTCTGCGAGGACCTTTTCAGGTTGGGGCATTCTATACTCGCCTCCCTTAGGGTGGCTTTCCCTTTTGCACAGTGATATTCTCTCACTCCAATACAGACTGCTTCATTCTGTTTCTTTGCTCCATTCCGCCCATTCTCAGCTTGGGCGGTATGTTGACAAATCATGTGTTCTTCCAGCCCTCGGCCTGGATTGTGCGGTGTAAACTCTATTCATACTTTTTCCCACCATCCCGCTTTCCCCTTCTCCATTGCCTTGTGGTCTTTACCACCCCTGCGGCCTTTTACTTCAGATCTCTTGGGTCTGTACATTTATGGGTCCTTTATTGGGGTTGCGACGTCTCTTTCAAGTGACGCCTTGTGGTGACCTCTCCTTAATCTGGTGTTCCAGACTTGTTCTCCTTCACTGTTTTACTTTCTGGATGCGGACTTCTGTCCTCTGCCAGGCTGTTTTTCCACATCCTTGTCGCCCTTTCACATTAATTGGCCTTCGCTCTTGCGGGGTGGCTTTTCAGAGCACTGCTCTGTCTCACCTGTCAATTTCTTCATACGTTTTCATCATTTTTGCACACTGTTCCCATGTTCTCACAGTTTTTCGGTAATAACTCCGCGTTCTGACACGGAAAAGTTTCTCTGACGAAAACTGACGTCAGCGCGCCGGGAGGGGCATATATGGCTCCACTGATGTCATGTCCGTGGACGACGTCAGGGCAAAGCCGGGCGGCACCACCCCCCGGCGCGCAGAGGTGCTGCTGCAGGAAACGTTTTCCGGATCCAGTCTGACGCCTGGGGATATTCTAAGTTAAGGAATCTGCAACTAGACAATGTCTCTACCAGATACATCGTTACCGAAGGTAAGTAACTCGTTCTTTAGAGGGAAAATGGTAGTATGTTTTATATCATTATTTTCACAGTTTACAATGTATGCATTTTCAGATTCTGTTTAATGCCTTTATTTTGATGTATCTCTATCTTTGTTGTATTTAAACATAAACAATGATGCTTTATTGGGAGAGAAAAAAATTAATTAGTTGTATAGAAAAATATTTCAGTTTTTTTAACTTTGAATTAGATGTTGCAATGTTCTTTTGGTTGGGAAAATTGATTCTTTTTTTCTGTGTTTCTGAAAAGAAAAATATTTTTTGGGTTTTATTAGATAGATATAGTTTAACGGTGAAGTTTTCTAGGGAGAGAAACATAGTTAATTTTTTTGGTTGGCTTTTCTTTTAGGAATCTTACCTTTATAATATTGTATAGGTCGTTTCTTTCTTTGATTTATGATTTTGAGTTGTATTGTGGTCTGAAAAAGTTTAAAGAAAATTATTGTTAGTATATTAAAAATATCTTACATAATTTCTCTGAAATATAATAGTATATTTTTGGTTAGGGAACAACACATTAATGTTTTATAATTCTATACAACTGTTTCTTTTTTATTCGAAGAGATACATTTGTGTTTATCTGTCTACATTTCTTATTCAAGCATAAACAATCTATGTACCTGTTATATGTCTTTTTCTGTGGGAGAAAAAATTTCATTTTCTTTATAATAATATAAGTAAAATTTAGAATGTAATAATTTATTGATGTGGAAATTACCTTGTAATGTTTTTCTTTTTTCTGATTGTTTGAAGGTTTGAAAGCTGGAAAAAACATATTTGAATATTGTTTATAATTTGTGATGATGATGTTTTTATTTTGTTTCTTTTGTGTTTGTATGTTTTCTCATTTATTTGCTTGTTTTTTGTTGGTTATATTTAAGGAAATTACCTTGGTATATGCTTTTGATGATGTTAAGTGGATATATATATTTCGTTACGTCCAAATGTTGTTCCTGTTTTGGATGTTGGATGTTGTAGTAATCTGTTGATATATATAAAAAAAAATATATATATATATTTTTGTATGTGATAACATTTATCAGGTAGTTATAAATAAAACCGCATGTTTTACTGAGATAAGTTTATGTTTTAGAAGGTTGAGGAATTTACCTTTTATAAATATACAGCATTTTTACAGTGTTACACATCATTTATATTAGGAATGGTAGTTTTGTCTTATCTACATTTAGAACTGTTTTAGAGGTATGCACTCTTTGGTTTAGCAATAGTAATTTTCATGTACAACTATCCTGCACCTTTTTTGAAAGAAGCGCCTTTTTGAGTTGGAATAGTAATTTAAACCCCATCACTATCCAGCATTTTCTCTGAGGCAAGCATCCTTTGGAGTAGGAATAGTAATGTTAATATACCAGTATCATGTATCTTTCTTGACAGAAGCATCTTTTGGAGTAGGAATAGTAATTTTAATATACCAGTGTCATGCACCTTTCTTGACAGAAGCACCTTTTGGAGTTGGAATAGTTATTTAAACCTCATCACTATCCAGCATTTTCTCTGAGGCAAGCACCCTTTGGAGTAGGAATACTAATTTTAACATACTACTATCCTGCACCTTTTCTGAATCGAGCACCTTTTGGAGTTGGAATAGTTATTTTAACCTAAATACTAACCAGCATTTTCTCTCAGGCAAGCACCTTTGGGAGTTGGAATAGTTATTTAAACCTAAACACTATCCAGCATTTTCTCTCAGGAAAGCACCTTTGGGAGTTGGAATAGTTATTTAAACCTCATCACTATCCAGCATTTTCTCTGAGGCAAGCACCCTTTGGAGTAGGAATACTAATTTTAACATACTACTATCCTGCACCTTTTCTGAATCGAGCACCTTTTGGAGTTGGAATAGTTATTTTAACCTAAATACTAACCAGCATTTTCTCTCAGGCAAGCACCTTTGGGAGTTGGAATAGTTATTTAAACCTAAACACTATCCAGCATTTTCTCTCAGGAAAGCACCTTTGGGAGTTGGAATAGTTATTTAAACCTCATCACTATCCAGCATTTTCTCTGAGGCAAGCACCCTTTGGAGTAGGAATACTAATTTTAACATACTACTATCCTGCACCTTTCTTGAAAGAAGCACCTTTTGGAGTTGGAATAGTTATTTAAACCTAAACACTATCCAGCATTTTCTCTGAGGCAAGCATCCTTTGGAGTAGGAATAGTAATGTTAATATACCAGTATCATGTATCTTTCTTGACAGAAGCATCTTTTGGAGTAGGAATAGTAATTTTAATATACCAGTGTCATGCACCTTTCTTGACAGAAGCATCTTTTGGAGTAGGAATAGTAATTTTAATATACCAGCGTCATGCACCTTTCTTGACAGAAGCATCTTTTGGAGTAGGAATAGTAATTTTAATATACCAGCGTCATGCACCTTTCTTGACAGAAGCACCTTTTGGAGTTGGAATAGTTATTTAAACCTCATCACTATCCAGCATTTTCTCTGAGGCAAGCACCCTTTGGAGTAGGAATACTAATTTTAACATACTACTATCCTGCACCTTTCTTGAAAGAAGCACCTTTTGGAGTTGGAATAGTTATTTTAACCTAAATACTAACCAGCATTTTCTCTCAGGCAAGCACCTTTGGGAATTGGAATAGTTATTTAAACCTAAACACTATCCAGCATTTTCTCTCAGGAAAGCACCTTTGGGAGTTGGAATAGTTATTTAAACCTAAACACTATCTGGCATTTTCTCTGAGGCAAGCATCCTTTGGAGTAGGAATAGTAATGTTAATATACCAGTATCATGTATCTTTCTTGACAGAAGCATCTTTTGGAGTAGGAATAGTAATTTTAATATACCAGCGTCATGCACCTTTCTTGACAGAAGCACCTTTTGGAGTTGGAATAGTTATTTAAACCTCATCACTATCCAGCATTTTCTCTGAGGCAAGCACCCTTTGGAGTAGGAATACTAATTTTAACATACTACTATCCTGCACCTTTCTTGACAGAAGCACCTTTTGGAGTACGAATAATAATTTAAATGTACTACTATCCTGCACCTTTTCTGAATCGAGCACCTTTTGGAGTTGGAATAGTTATTTAAATCTAAAGACTATACAGCATTTTCTGTGAGGAAAGCACCTTTTGGAGTAGGAATTATAATTTTAACATTCTATTATCCTGCACCTTTTCTGAAGCAAGCACCTTTTGGAGTTAGAATAGTAATTTAAACTTTATCACTATCTAGCATCATTCTCTGAAGGAAGCACTGTTTGGAGTAGGAATAGAAATTTTAATATGCTACTAGTCTGCACTGTTTTCTGAAGCAAGCAATATTCGGAGTTGGAATACTAATTTAAAGCTCAACACTATCCACCATTTTCTCTGAAGTAAGCTTCCTTTGGAGTCGGAATAGTAATTTTAATATATCACTATCTTGCACTTTTTCAGAAAAAACTAACCCTGAGCAAAGCCCTACGCTACGCTCGCGTAGTTTGCGAAGTTTGCGCTACTTCGCACAACGCGAATTGCACGTAGCACAGTGCAAACATGCGTAGCGTAGTGCAGCGGTCATTTTTTGCTTGCTCGCGGTCCTCAACGTCAAGTTGGCGACCGCGAGCAAGCAAAATGACATCCCAGCGAGATTCTCAACGCAGGGAGGTCAGGTTTCTCATTGCGAGTGGTCGCGTATGCTCGCGACCGCTCGCGATGAGAAACTACCAGTTCGCGTTGAGAAGCTGCCGCTCGAGTAAAAATCTACTCGAGCGGCAGTAAACGACAGCTCGCACTGTGCAAGATGCCGTTTTCAATGATTGCACAGTGCGGACAAGCATCCGGCACTGTGCAATCATTGCGAACAGTGCACTACGCAGTTCGCGTAGTGCTACGCGTAGTTCGCGTAGTGCGAACTGCACTTTGCGTAGCTTCGCGTAGCGCTACTTCGCGAACTACGCCCAGGCTTAAAAAAAACACCTTTTGGAGTTAGAATAGTAATTTAAACTAAGCCTGGGCGGTGAACTACGCTACGCTCGCGGAGCTTGCGAAGTTGCGGTAACTTCGCGATTCACGTAGAACGCGAAGTTACCATGCACTACGCAATTTGCGGCGTAGCGTAGCTGTTTTTCTTCTTCGCGCGCTCAATATACGTTCTTGCGCGCGCGGTAACGACCTACCGTGATTCTGCGTTCGCCGACGCAACTTCCTATCCGTTCGCGGGCGCCACGAGATTTGGAATCCGGCCGCACGATCCCGCGAGAGTGTGCGAACGCGAACACGTCATTCGGACGCGCGATCTGACTTCCGGCGGCAGTGTTGGTAAGATCGCGATCCCGAACACGAAGAAACTACAATCTGGCGAAGAATATATCTCGAGCATCATAAAACCTTCTCGAAAATGATGAATTAGTTCATTTTGCACAAAAAACTCCTCAGGTTGTCATTTAGAGATGTAGTTTGGTGAGCAAGGAGTCCTTTTTCTTTTTTTCCAAGAGGAAGGAAGTGCCCCTGATTCTCAAACTTCCTGTTCCTGTCCAGCAGGCTCCTCCCAGTGCTTTGTCCATGTGCTGTTCACTTTCATTTGGATTTGGAGCTGGAAGGATCACTTTTTGTGTCTGTCTGCTGCATCATATCATTGGATTGGATTTGAGGACTCTTGGATTTGAGATTTTACAAGTAAGTTGGAGAATTGGTGTACTTGTTTGTTTTATTGGGGCTTGTTTGTACCTACATTTTTTTGTGGTATTTCCATAGTTTTTAAAATGTATTGTTGTGGCCTGTAGTTTCGGCAGGGGCCTAGTTGTTTTTCTTTGATTGGAATTTCAGCCAGTAGGCCCGGACTAGAGCCAGAGGTACCCATGGGTGCATGTTTCTGTGGTGTCTGTTGAATTTAAAGTTTAAACATCATGTAGGCCGGGCATCCATGGATGGCATTGGATTGATTTGCAAAATGTGGGTTTTGGGGTGGTATTTTATATTTTTGGGTGTTTGAATAGGCCTTTTCAGGCAGTAGGTAACCCTGGGCGTTCAGCTCGCGGACTTTGGGCAAGTCCGCACTGCGCGACAACGCGGACTTACACTTTTTATCTTCTTCGCGCGCTCAATGTACGTTTTCGCGCGCGCGATAACGACAATTTGTGACGATCGCGATGCCGAACACGCAGAATTTACAATCTGGCGAACAATATCTCTCGAGCATCATTAAACCTTCTCGAAAATGTTGATTTAGTTCATTTTGCACAAAAAACTCCTCAGGTTGTCATTTAGATGTAGTTTGGTGATCAAGGAGTCATTTTTTTTTTGTTTTACAATTTTTTCCAAGAGGTAGCAAGTTTCCCAGAGTCTCCAACTGCCTGGTCCTGTCCTTTGTCTTCACTTTTTGTTATTTTGGGTGGCCTGGCCATGTGGGTGGCGGCCATTTTGTAAAGCCAGGCATTGTGCTTTTGCCATAGGCCTGCATTGTCTGTCTTGTGTTCCTTTTCTTGTTGTTCTGGGTGGCCTGGCCATGTGTTGGCGGCCATTTTGTGTGAACAGCCACTGTGCTTTTGCCATAGGCCTCAAAGCTTGCGGCCTAGTGTGCCAGTAGGCCCGGAGGTAGTCATCCTCATGGGTGCATAAAAACTGTTTCTGTGTTGTCTGTTGAATTGTAACATAATTTAGGCCATGGATGGCATTGGATTGATTTGCAAAATGTGGCTTTTGGGGCGTATTTTATTTTTTTGGGTGTTTGTTAAATAAATAGGCCTTTTCAGCCAGTAGGTAACCCTGGGCGTTCAGCTCGCGGACTTTGGGCAAGTCCGCACTGCGCGACAACGCGGACTTACACTTTTTATCTTCTTCGCGCGCTCAATGTACGTTTTCGCGCGCGCGATAACGACAATTTGTGACGATCGCGATGCCGAACACGCAGAATTTACAATCTGGCGAACAATATCTCTCGAGCATCATTAAACCTTCTCGAAAATGTTGATTTAGTTCATTTTGCACAAAAAACTCCTCAGGTTGTCATTTAGATGTAGTTTGGTGATCAAGGAGTCATTTTTTTTTTGTTTTACAATTTTTTCCAAGAGGTAGCAAGTTTCTCAGAGTCTCCAACTGCCTGGTCCTGTCCTTTGTCTTCACTTTTTTGTTATTTTGGGTGGCCTGGCCATGTGGGTGGCGGCCATTTTGTAAAGCCAGGCATTGTGCTTTTGCCATAGGCCTGCATTGTCTGTCTTGTGTTCCTTTTCTTGTTGTTCTGGGTGGCCTGGCCATGTGTTGGCGGCCATTTTGTGTGAACAGCCACTGTGCTTTTGCCATAGGCCTCCAAGCTTGCGGCCTAGTGTGCCAGTAGGCCCGGAGGTAGTCATCCTCATGGGTGCATAAAAACTGTTTCTGTGTTGTCTGTTGAATTGTAACATAATTTAGGCCATGGATGGCATTGGATTGATTTGCAAAATGTGGCTTTTGGGGCGTATTTTATTTTTTTGGGTGTTTGTTAAATAAATAGGCCTTTTCAGCCAGTAAGTAACCCTGGGCGTTCAGCTCGCGGACTTTGGGCAAGTCCGCACTGCGCGACAACGCGGACTTACACTTTTTATCTTCTTCGCGCGCTCAATGTACGTTTTGCGCGCGCGATAACGACATTTTGTGACGATCGCGATGCCGAACACGCAGAATTTACAATCTGGCGAACAATATCTCTCGAGCATCATTAAACCTTCTCGAAAATGTTGATTTAGTTCATTTTGCACAAAAAACTCCTCAGGTTGTCATTTAGATGTAGTTTGGTGAGCAAGGAGTCATTTTTTTTTTGTTTTACAATTTTTTCCAAGAGGTAGCAAGTTGCCCAGAGTCTCCAACTGCCTGGTCCTGTCCTTTGTCTTCACTTTTTTGTTATTTTTGGTGGCCTGGCCATGTGGGCGGCGGCCATTTTGTTAAACCAGCCACTGTGCTTTTGCCATAGGCCTCCAAGCTTGCGGCCCAGTATGCCAGTAGGCCCAGAGGTAGTCACCATGGGTGCATAAAACTGTTTCTGTGTAGTCTGTGGAATTTTGGCATCATTTAGGCCATGGATGGCATTGAATTGATTCAATTGAATTGCGAAATGTGGTTTTTTTTGGAGGGTCTGACTATTTCACTTTTTGGGTGTGTTAAATAAATGCCTTTTTTGCGTGTGTACTGTGTAATTATAATTGTGTTGTTGTAGTGGTTGTCTAACTTTCCAAAGTGTTTTTAGCCATGTGGATTTTAGTTTTTGCATTAAAGCTGTGTGTGTTTTATAAGGCATCCTTTGTCTGCCCATATATAGGCCTGCTTGAGTTCATTGTTTGCCGTGCCTTGTGCCTGTGAGTCACCATGTTTCTGGGGGCCATTTTGTTGTGGTAGTTATTAGTGTGCTGTTTTTGCCACATAGGCCTGCGTGTCTTTCCATTTTTCCTCTTGTCTTACTGCTTCCAAATCCATCCCCATTGCCAGCTGCAGCTCCCTGATGCTGCTATATAATACATCCCACGTGATGCACAAATTTAGGCCAAACATGCTCCAGTACATTTTAGTTTTTGTTCTTTACTATTCTTATTCTTCCAGAGTGTACACTAGCACTACACAGTAGCCAGGAAAGCCCTGGCCTTGTTGTCAACGTCTCATAAATGGCTACACTGTGTGTTGTTGTTCACAGAGTTTCTGAAATTTAATAATTGAGGCCACCACACACTAAGTTCTATATTCTATTTGTTTGATTTGTGCTATGTTTGACTGATGTTCTGGCTTTTTTGCTTTTAGGTGCACAAAGACTGAGGAGGAGGTGTGTCTCTCATCATTGCCTGTTGCACTTCCAGACAGACATCCTGCTGCTGTACACACAACACAACGTGACGTGTGACCTGACCAGACATCTCTGCAACTGAGTGCTGCTGACATCTGAAGAAGATGGGCCCAAAGAAAGCAGGTACCAGGTCCTCCAGTACCAAGAAAGTTGCTATTGAGAAGAAGAAGGAACAGAAGAAGCAAGTGACACTGAAGTCTGGTGTGCCGGCCAATACCTTTTTTGGGAAAAAAAAATTGCGCCTGCAGCAGCGGTGTCCGGGGGGCAAGCTGGGGGCAGCACCTCCGCATCAGTGGACCCAACCCACCAACCCAGGCCCAAGCACATGAGTGGGGAAGAGGTAGCCAGCCTAATGGTGGAAAGCAGTGATGCTGAGCCGGAGATAAACTTATCGCTATCTCAAAGTAGTACCCAATCAACGCAGGAGGAAACACAGCAGATAAGTGGTCAACAACAACAGCCGCAACCACCGCCCGCAATAGTAGTTGTTGTTCCTCCTGAAGTAGGGGCAGTTCAGGAAATTGAGCCTCATGCAGAGGTAGAAGAAGAAGCCACTCATTCAGAAGATCCATTGTCTTCCAAATCCCCAGCAAGGAAAAGGAGGGGTAGTCCATCAAGTTCTTCGCCAAGCCCCCTTCTGATGATCTAGATGCCACTTGGAAGCCACAAACTGAGTCTGAGAGGGAGCCACGTTCCAAGACCAAGCTAGGGAAAAGGAAGGTTCCAGAAAGCCTTACACTTATGGAGGTCGATGTAGAACAGCAAGATGATGATGATGATGATGACGACGAGCCAGTCATCACGAACATCACTCCCGGCCCCGAGGAGATGGAGACCAACATTCTTACTCTATCCAAAATCGCTGCGAGGGATGTAGCACGCATACCTCCACAGGTAACACCAACACGACCTACAGCTTCCATATTTGCATTAGCAAAGGCCCGGCAGCGACCTACATCCAGCACAACCACCACCTCTGTAGGAGTAGGTAGTGGTACAGCAGCACAGAGTCAAATTCAACACACACCCTACAGATCATCCGGCATTGGAAGTGGCACCTCCAGCAGGAGGCCAAAGTTAAGCTCCCCAGTTTGGGACTTCTTTACGGTTAGCGAAAAGGAGGAGAACATTGCTATATGCTCCATTTGTAATACCTCTGTTAGTCGTGGTAAGCTTGGTACAAACTATGGTACCGGAGGCCAAATGACCCATCTGAAAAAACACCACTTGATCAGCTGGGAGGACCACCTTCGCGCCATAAAAAAAACTGCAACCATTGGTGTTGGTGGGGATAAAGGAGTAGAAGAAGAAGATCCGATCACGGTGGAAGAGGAAGGACAGGGAGACATTCTCTCTGGTAGTGGTACACAAGGTGTCCCTGACCCCAGCAGTGCAGTCTTAACGTTGCACACATCTTCAGCAACATCTCAGTGGCACAAGAGTAAGAGTCAGCCGGAGACACCAAGAAGTACCAGGTCCGCACTACCAAAAAGTGCGTTGAGCCTAAGAGAAAGGAAAACCATGCAGCCTACCATTATCAGCATGTTTGGGGGTGAGGGGCAGTACGAACGCAACCACCCAATAGCACGTTTGTACAATGCGAAGCTGGCTAAAATGTTAGCACTGGACCTTCTCCCTTTTTCTTTTGTTGAAGGGTTGGGTTTTGTGGAATTTGTGTCAACCATCTGCCCAAAATGGCATGTTCCCAGCCGCTACTATTTTGCCAGAGTTGCAGTTCCAGCACTACATCACGACGTGCTGGAATTGCTAGGAAAGGCCTTGAAGCAGAGTGCTGTTCACAGTATCCACCTGACTACAGACATGTGGACCAGTTGCCAAGCCACAGATTACATGTGCATCACTGCACACTGGATCAGTTTTGTGGGGGTTAGAGAACAGGTATCTGCTGGTGTTGATACTGCAGAGATTTTTCATGCCACTCGCAAACATGCAACTGTAGCCATGTTTGCCATGGAGAAATCTCATACTGCTGCAAACATTTTGGAAGAGTTTAACACCAAGGTCTTTGAGTGGCTGCGCCCAAGAGGGCTTACGATTGGTTTTGTTGCCACGGACAACGGCAGTAATGTAGTTTTGGCCATGCGCAATGGTGGCTATTTCAGGGTCCCGTGTTTGGCACACTGCATTAACATTGTTGTTCAAGACTTTTTGAAAAATGAATCAAAAGTCAGCAACTTACTGGTCACCTGCAGAAGAATATGCACACATTTCAGCCATTCTTTTAAAGCCCGGAAGCAGCTGAGGGTCATTCAACGTGAGCATAAACAGCCAGTCAAAGCGCTCATCCAGGAGGTGCCAACACGTTGGAACTCAACTTATTACATGCTTGATCGTCTGTTTGAACTGTACATACCACTCAATGCTTATGTCATGCAAAGATTAGGGGAACCTACTGTGAGAGGCATGACCGTTGAGATGGCTCAATGGGACCTCATTAAATGCCTGACTGAGATGCTACTTCCTTTTGAGATCTTCACACGTGAAGTCAGCAGGGAGGACTGTACTATGGGCCAAGCTATCCCATTGTTGCACATGCTAGAGCAACAGCTGAAGGATGTGTCTGAAACGTACGCAGGTGTGGATGACAAACAAGACGCATATCATTTGGCGGAGACCTTAGCCGCTCGCTTATCGGAAAATACAAGGATTAAAAATAAAATTTTGTCACAACCACATTACATTAGTGCCACAATTTTGGATCCACGGTACAAAGTATTTCTGAACAGCAAGGCAGTAATTCCTTTTTCGGAAGTGGATGTTGCCAACTACAAAACTTTGATAGCTAAGGAAGCCACTATTTTCGAAAGCGAACGGCTGTTAATTACAGGCCCCCCACCCCAGGCCATAACCAGTACTACAGGGCATCCAGAGTCAAGTTCTACTTCGGAGCCTGAGGGCAGTGCATTTGCCTCCCAGCAGTCACCTACACCAACAATAACATCAAGAACAGGATCATCCACAGCACAATGTGCAACTGATTGGTTTCTACAGCAGGGGTATGGTAAGTCCAGTGCTGATGCAAAGGCAAAACAGGCCGAGCACATCCGAGCACCCCTTAACATTGAGCGGATGGTCCAGGCCTATCTGGATGACCCAACAGAGGTCTTCATGGATGGAAACCCATTGGTGTATTGGTATGGGAAAAGAAGCCAATGGACAGTGCTCAGCAGGCTGGCGATAAAGTATCTCGCTTCCCCTGTCGCAAGTGTCTCTTCTGAGCGTGTTTTCAGTGCTGCTGGTGCCATTGTAACTTCGAAAAGGACCAGTCTCTCGGCCCAAAGCGTGGAGAGGTTAACCATGATCAAAATGAATCAGCACTTTATACCACCGGATTACAAAATACGTGAATCACAGCAGGAAGAGGAGAGCGACTTGGATGACGTAAATAGTGCGTTACAGGACCTACTTCTGTCCGAACCACCAGAGTTTGAGGACGAGCTCCTCTTCCCTGACAACTAGGCTTTCAAATTGTTGCTTTCTTCCTTCCTTTATGTGTCTGTGTATCTGTCTTTCTGGTTCAAATCAAATCACAACAAAACCATCACCACCGTCTTCTCTTTTTATTTCCCTATTGGAGTTGCACGTCTGTGCATTTAACTGTCCACTCTTCAGAGTCCTGCTTCATCTTCCTGTCTCGCACAAGTACATTTCCATCAAGCCAGACATTAGTACAAGAAATGTTGCCTTTACCAGTCCCGCCTCCATTAGAAGTGAAACGTGACTACTATAGCTATCCTCCGTTTTGTTTTCGAGCCGAAACTCATCAGTGTCCGAAGGCTACAGCCTCAGCAGGCATCCAAAGGTCCTCACTGTCAGGACAGAAGGTACTTGGCAGAGAAAGACAAGAGACTCTTCGAAGAAACTTGCTGACATTTGTGCAAACTCAAATGACCAGCAATGAGCACTACACAGGCCGCGGCCCATCATCACAGTGCTGACCATGGGAAGCAACTTAAACTGTGACAAAGTGCCACAGATGAATAAGACGAAAACCGAAACAGCGCCTAACACTCAAAATGAATGTGGACTGGAGTAATGATGAGGCCACTGCCCCGTAAAAAAAAAAAAAAAAATGTCAGAACTAGGCATCTGATGATCTGACAGCCAAAGAGAAGAGCAAGACAGGTAATGATGGAATGCATTGGATGTTTGCAGACTCTGAGCGATTGCTGTTGTTTGTTGTTGATGTTGTGCATGAAGTCGAACTCTACTCTACTAGTTAATCTACAAAGTGACTCAAGTAAGTCAGTGACAGTCAATGTTTCCCTTCTTGTTGTTTAATAACCAAATTGTACTCCTACTACTGCAGGTGCAGGCCAATATCTGTTGCAATTTTTTAATATGGAATATGGACTTAATCGGAGTCAATACAGACTGAGTTGTAGTTGGACAACACGTACCACACCATGATGATGACCATACTATCTTTTTGCGCGCAGTCATTCAGTTGGATCGGAGATGATTCAAGGACTAACTGCATTTCATGAAGTGGCATAAGGTAAACATAAACACAACAATTCAACAAGAAAGTAGTAAACACAGCAGACCTACATGTCCATGTAGTGGTGTAGTCGAGTGTAGTGATGACTGACAGCGGCGCATTGATTTTGTCACTTAATTAGGAAAATGCTAAGTTGCTGTGTATGCCTTTTGTCTGGCTATGTCAAAAATTAAGGTAAATGGAGGTTGGGTCACGGGCTGGTGCTGTGGTGGGCCTGTTCTGTCCTGTTGTTGTTGTAGCTTAATGCTGTAAACAGAATCTACACGATATATCCAAGCCGCCTCACTCTGAAAGTGTTCTCTCTTCTCTTCTTGGACTCCACCGTAAATGATGTTTTTTTTTATTCATTGATTTCTCAATACCCCTTTTGTTTTTCCATCTAGACGTTACAGGCCGGCCTTTACCCTGTGCTTGCTATACTGGGAGACACAACTCACATTTACCTTACCAATCGGCATCAGGAAGGCCACCAAGATTGATGTGCGGAGCGTCCATGGAAGATAGGACCAAGAGGAAGGACGAGATTCAACTCCACAATTTTAGCATGATAATACAGTAACTTTAGTATCATTCATCATTCATCTTTTAATTAATTTGAATCCTTTTTTCTCTGCAATCATTAGGACTGTGTGTTGTGTGTTTGTTTGCTAATTGATCCCTACAAATGTTTTTTAATTGTCTTTGCTATCTTTACAAGTAAGCCCAGTACAACATGGAATTTGGGTCTCTGAGGGCATATTACAGGCAAGGCAAATTGCATAGAATATACTGGTGCCCTGTACTGTCTAATTGTCTAGTAGGAGTTATTAAGTACTACTCATTAACCATCAAGTTATCTAATCTTCATCATCATTAACGCATGCATTTCCCTTTTCTCCCTTTATTGATTTTTTGGATAAGATCATGGTCGTCTGCCAAGATTGCGCTTTGCTTTTGTTGTCCATGCGTACTGTTTTTCATTTTCAAACCTTTCCCCAAACCCCCTTCCCATCCATTCATCAAACCCTAACCCTCTTCCCCCGGGCTGTGATTTATATTGAGGTGTGATGTGACTACATAAAATGTACACCAATTGATCACACGCTTGCTGGGGCAGATGTGGTGAAAGCAACACTAATTCAATTGCAAGGCAGGGCGAGGAGCTTCTTCTGCTTGCCCACCCATGCTCAGTCTATGTGCATTGTGCAAGCCGTCACCGGCTAATAGTAGTACATCATAATTAATTGCCGTCATTGATTGGATTAATCATCAAACTCCTACCACACAGCAGTAAAGGTTACGAATTACGATTGTGTTAAGTTAAGTGACTCACTCGACAGCACAACTGCAGTTTATAACTTCTTGTACTAGGCTGTCCCCGCCACCATTATGTTTAATTTGACTTTAGCAGTTGCAACTGCAATATTGTTTGTAAATTGTTTGGCAGTCGTCTTCTGTACTGTATTTTACTTCGTTCGACTACTCCTCCCACAGTTTTTCTCAGGCAAGTGACTGTCTCTTTTTAATTTTTTTAGCAAATGCTACTGCCAGTGTCTACTCTACTACTACCACCACAACCATGGCATCTTCTACATTCTCTATGGAAACCATGCAGCCATCGCTGTGCCGAACGTAGTCATCATCAATCACAGGTAAGATAAGTTTGGTGGGAGGTAGAATACTAGTAGGACAAATAACTCAGTGAGGGGTACCGCATCTATCTGTTTGTTATACATCATCGGCAGATTATTTAAATCAAACACTGGCTGCGGCCCTGCAGCAGCAAGGAAACCAATGTGACGTTAATTCGTAAAACAGTAACCCCCCACAAAACATTAACATTGTATGTTTAAGTATAAATATAATTTATTACCCTAACAAAAATAAACTATCCCACACCTGACCCACCCCTCTCCCTAACCCCAACCAATGTCCAAAACGAAAAAAGTCCAAAGAATGTCCCGAAACCCCAACGCCCAATTCCCACCCACCAAAACAAGGAATAAAAAGGGGCAAAGCAACAGGGTCCTCGATGTTATAATCGGCGGGCTTTGAGGTGTTTGTCCACCAGGATTTTCACCCGCTCCTCCATTTGCTCCTCTTGCCGTGCCATCCGGAGGAGAATCTTCCTGCGGAATGCCCTGCAGTGGCATCCACAATGGGGGACAGCAGTGCTGGCTGCTAGTGAATTGCGGCGGGTGGCTACCAGACCGCGGCGCCGTACCGCTGGAGTTGGGGCCTGGCTGGGGCCCGGGGCATCGGACGAGGCTGCAGCTGCTGCCGCCTCCTCCTCCTCCTCCGCCTGAGCCACCAGCCGCCGGTACTCCTGGCATATGGCCTCCAGTTTCCGGCGCCGGGCCCTGACTGCCAACTCCTTCCGCGATGGTTTGTCTTGGGAAAAGAAAGAAAAAAAATATTGTTGTAACCAGTACTCTTACCTAAACAGTAACACAAAATTAATTCAACACATAATGGCACAGTAGCACTAGCAAGAAGCACAGTACATAACATTTGTGGTAATAATCTATCTATCCTCCCACTTCCTCGGCCTCTAACATTTGTGGGAGTTTCAGGCATTATACTAGCACTATGGACTCCAACCAGTACACAGTACACCAGTGTTCTTCTTATCTCTAGTTTAGCGAAATGACATAACCTGGTTGTAGCCGGCATTGCCAGCTCGGTCATCTATGCTTGAACCCAAGACAAACATACGAGTCATGACGCAGAGTCACATTAGTTTGATTTACTACTGTTTGCAGGTGGGGAAGCTCGTATTTTTCTATTACGGGTGGCACTGGCCATACTCTCTCTGTTACATGGAGGGCAATTGCTCAATTTCACAGTGCCTTGGCTACTACAAAAAGGCAGATTATATATCTGATCCAATGATCGTTGCTTTTATATGGGACAACGACATAAGGTCAGTAGCGGTCGGTGGTGGGACTCGGGGAGTTTGGCCGGGCGGTGACGTGGGTAGGGGCAGGATGGGGGTAGTAAACTATGGATTACGGCCAATTACAGGTAAGTAAACATATAAATAAATGAAACTAATTTTGTTGCGCACACTGCATCGCATTTGGCGGTGCAGTGCGCACAATGAAATTCACTTTATTTATTTGTATGTTACAGTAAAGTTACCTGTATTTGCCCGCGTAATACATTGTTTACTACTACCCCCCACCCTGCCCCTCCCCACATCGGCTTTGGTACGCTGGCGCGGTTTCTTTAACATTCCCTAAAACTGTGCATCCCGTGACAGTCTCCACCTATGCTGTCTATGATGAATACATACAGGCATCCATCCATTCTAAGTAAATGTCAATCATTCTTCTTAATCTCTCCACAAACGTTACTTTGTTTCACCAACAACAACGCATGCGTCCACTCACTCCGTTGCTTGCCTTGGCTTTGAGTTTCACCCAAACACCGCTGATGATTCTTGCTATCCACAGTATCCACCCATACTGTGTCTTCCACCCAGGCAGGCATCCATTCTTCTTTCACCTCCCACCCATCCTTCAACAACACATGCATCTGATTCCTATCAGCCACCTATCCATGCTTCCAACGTATCCTTCTCTGCCAGTCGTCATATTAAATCTCGCCCGCCCTTCCTCCTTCCACCCTTCTTTCCCTTTTTGTTCAACACATCCATCAAGGTCATCTGATCTGACTTTTAGTCTCCTCCATAAAACTTTCACAGCTGAGTTGGAGTCAGATATAAGAGGCCATTGGTTAATGAAGTCACGCTGGTAATGCTATTGCTACTGCATTGCTCATGCTAAGTAAAGGGTGTCTTCTTTATTAACCGTTGTATAATGTTCACTACAACTTCATACCTAATAAGTCTCAACAACAGTACAGTGAGTGAAGTCCACTCCACACACCCTTCCAGCTAGTGCAATGTCAATAAGTCATGAATATAACTTACCACCGCCCGCCACTGCTGCTGGCTCACCCCCTGTATCTCCTGCAGGTGCTGCATCTCCTGCCCCCTCCGGAATGGCCGCAACGCCATCGCCGCTGGCCCCACCGGCACTGGTGGTCGGTAGTACGCCTAGAAAAAACATGACACATTTTTAGATGCCTGTACACCTCCCCCTATTTATTCTTTTTCACTAGCAAGATTGAAAAAAAAGTTAATACATACATATTATTATTATAAATCACATTCAATAGTCCAAATCGGGTACTAGAGTACAGTCAGTAGACAGACACTAGTAGTGTTATTATGGTCCCTAGGGTCATTATTATACTATACTCTACTCTTTGCAAAGTTAGCCTGAGCCATGCAACCATTTTTCGCTTCATGTCTTTTGCGCATGTTACCTCGCAGCTTGTTGTGCAGTAACAGTAAGACGCCTTTTTGAGCCCACATGAGCACATACAGCTACTGTCTGAGCGTTGCGTACAAGAGGTCGAAAAACAAGCCACTTTGTTATGGAGTTCCGTTAGTCCGTATTACTTAGCCATAGGTAACATGTTACAGTTTTTTGGCAGGACTGACAAATGCTTGCATTAACACGCACCATTTTTCTCAGGCAGAGGATTCCCTTCTACGAACCAGAGATTTGCAGAGCTTATGAATGATGCATGTAACCAGTAATTCTACGTTCTACGGTGAGGAGTCGCCCAGAATTCACACAGATCTTTTGTCTTATATCATCATGCACTTGTTGCAACAATTTTTATTGTTTTAATCTTATGCATTTTGCTGTTGGAGCTGGCTGGAGTACACTGAATTTTATAGAACAACAACATACAGAGGTTGTTATTTGAAAATAAACCTTTTGAACTTACACATAGACTCTGTGGTATTTGGTGTGGTGGTGGTGGTGGACTTACACGAGTGAGTGAGCGAAAGGGTGTTATGTTCTGGGTTGTGGAATCATAATCATTGGGTATCTTCGGGTGGGGGTTCGGGGACCTAATGAGACACTAGCTAGTCGTTCAGGGGATTGTGGGTTCACTTCTGACTGAGGTGTGAGGAACGTCCAAGTTCCAAACTCGCATCACCAACATCCTATTTCATTGTGCATAGTTCTGCATGGGGCTGTGCAGAATCCAAGTAGTATGTACTATATCCTATCAAAAATAGTCAAATATCTGGTTGTGCATTTTGTTTGTGGTAATTGTCAAAGCCTCAAGATTAAGAAGCCTAGAAGAGGACAACCGAAAGGACTGGACTCAGTGGCTAGAGCTATTAGTATTGGTCAATCTGAGTTTTATTCAAAACCGTACAATAAAGAGTGGCAATGCAAACTGGGCAAGCTTAGCGACAGACTAATAGTAGTAGTACAGAGTACAGACATTCATAGCAGAGGCAGTTAGAACTTAGAGGCAGGGATAACCAGAATTTAGAAACAGATAGTCAAGTCAAGATCAAAGAATCTTTTGTAAAAAATATAATTAGGGAGTGGAGCCAGAATTAATAGTTCTGAAAAAATAAGGTCCAGTAAAAGTTAGGGCAATATAATTGTTAATATAACCACTGGAGGACTTACTGGGACCAGCAGCAGGGCCCTCGGTAGAGGAGCGGTCCTCTGGTGGTTGTCCCGCCGACTCGGACCCCGTCTTCTTGCCCCTGGGTGCTGCAGATCAGTGATCATGTAAGATATAATAAAGAAAAAGAAAGACACAAACATTAATGATTGCTGTGAAACAAATAAATTATCTAAAAAAACGCTCAAAAAACGTTTTAGGAAACAAAAATTGCAATAAAATTGACCTATCTAATCCGATCGACTACTGGCTTGCGGGATTCACGGACAGTCTACTTATTTGGGAACACTAATTCAGTGTTCCATTCTGATTGATTCAAATAAAATCCAGAACACTAACTAAGCCTAAGTACCACCTGACCTAGCCCACCTATTCCAGGCGGGCCAATTGTTCATTAAGCCTGCATTTCCATTTTTTTTTTCCATCAAAAATGCATAGATGAGAAGGAGGACACATGCATAAAGTCAGTGCATAATGCATACACCAAATTGTTGGTTGGTTGCGTCTGATGTTCTGCAGCTGACTGACACTGCTAAGCTAAGCTTACCAGTACCACTCACTAAACAAACTACAAAAGGTTCTACTAAGGACTGGGGTAAGCAGCACTCAGTGACAGAGGATGCGTCACGCAGACCGCTCAAAAATTATCAACTAATAGTAACTAAACCTAGTATCAAATCCATCCACCACTATTTGACAGGAGGACAAAGGAAGGACTACAGTCTCTCTAGCAATAGCATTACCTAACTGAAGTTCTCTAAAGTAAACTCTTACATAATAATGACAAGCGAGCGCAAAGTTGCAAAAAAGTAAGAGTACCGCCCAGCACCTGTGTCCTACAATCACAGAAGATTTTGAAACGTAATTTACCTGCAATGTAAGCAGCATTATTCTTGTTATTTGTAAAAAATGTATACACAAATCACAATACTTATACTACTATATATATTGGCTACTCACCAAGCCCCACGACCTCGACACCTAGCAGGTCCAACAGGTCCTGCTCCCGGTCAAGAATGTCTGACCACCGGTGGGCCAGCTGGTTATGGGTGCGCCGGACCGCGGAGCAGCGAAACACTGCCCGACGCACCTTCGCCCACCGGCGGTGACGCTCCTGGGTCGGGTAACCGGAGCCTGGCCTGCCGCCTGCTGCCAAGGTCAAGGGGAGGTGGCGCTGAATAAAAAAACAAGGGCGGCCACCTCCTCCTCCGTAAACAGCTGGCGGGCTTGCACCCCTGCAGGGCGCAGTCTGCCGCAAGGCAGGCGGCGATTGGGCGCACGCGCCTTGCCCTTTGAGCCGCTGCTGCTACCCTTCGCCATGGTTCTGGGGTGGGAGGAGGTGAAAAAGAAAAGTTAGAAGGGAAAAATAAAGTTAGGGGAAGAAGTAGGAGCTTAAAGAAGAAAGTTATATAAAACAGTTGAAAAGTAAAAAAACACAGTAAAAAGTAGAAAAAAATGCAAAATATAGACTTAGGCAGAGAGAGAGATAGGTAAGAAATAAAGAAAAATTGAAAAACAGTGTAAAAAACTAAGGATTGCAAAGATTGAGGGAGGATAGAAAAGCAGGCCCAGAACCATAGCATAGAGTGGTAAAACAAGATGGCCGCGCCCATCGCGACCGCATGGGTAAGTTTGCGCGATATTTCTCCCCGAGCACGCAAAAACGTCGCGAACACGTACAACGCGTTCCCGAACATGGAATGCGCATCGCGAGCACGCTATACGCGACCCGGAACAGGAAATAAGGGATCGCGAACGGGCGGGACAAGTGAAAAACAAAATGGCCGCGCCCATAGGCGACCGCATGGGTAAGTTCGCGCCCCCGAGCACGCAAACAGCGTCCCGAACACGAACAACGCGTTCCCGAGCAAGAAAAACGCATCGCGAACGGGCGCGCCAAGCAGCTACGCATGCTCGCGAAGCTACGCGTAGCTCGCGTAGCGCTCCGACGTCTTCGCGTAGCTTCGCGTAGCTTCGCGTGGCGCGACTACGCGAACTACGCCCAGGGTTAATTTAAACGCTAAAAATATCCTGCATTTTCTTTGAGGCAAGCAGTCTATTGATTAGGAATAGTTTTTTTACCATTCCACTATTCTGTATTTTTCGTAAACAGCGCAACTTTTGGAGTTGGAATAGTAATTTAAACAAAACGACTATCCAGTATTTTAAAGGATGAAAACACTCTTAGGTGTAAGAATAGTAATTTTAATCTTCCACTATCCTGCACCTTAATTGTGGAAACTATGTTTTTGCATTGGTATAGTCATTTAAAATCGTACTTTATAAATTTTTTGGGATGGAAATACTATTTTTACTTGGAATATATTTTGTAAACTGAATAATAATTATTATTTTCCTTGGTGAAGTATCGTTTGTTTTAGGAATATTTTGTATAAACCCACTATTATATATTTATTTAGAAACAATAAAAAAAAATGTAGTCACTTACTTTATATATATTGTCCCAAATAGAGTATTTAGCAAAGTTTGTAGGACTTTGTAAAGTTTTGTAACAAACTGAAAAAGAGATAATATGTTTGATTTTAGTATATTTGTGTCTCTACAAATTATTAAGTAGTTATACATTTCTATAGGTTTTACTTACTTCGTGTTTTGGATGTCTTTCTTCGATTATATTTTGGAGTGTGTAATCCTGCGTGCAGTCTCTGGTAATCAGGTAACTACAGTTTTTAAAATGGTGGACGGCTCCCTTTATACGTTTTGTTGTGTTGAACGTTATTTGAAAGGAAAATATGTTTTGCGTATGATTTTTCTTTGTGTTTTTAATGGTGTGTAAGAATGTAAATAATTATTTTGTTATGTTAGTTTTCGTAACTTTTTATTTTGGTATGTTTTAACATCCGTTTTGGATGTTTCCGGGTCAAAGTAATTTCAATGAAAGAGTTGTAGGACTTTTGTTTGTCGGCATTTAAAAACGGTAGTTTTCTTTTTTATGTTGATATTAGTTGTGTGTTATTGTGTTTTTCGCATGCAAAGGTTTTCTATTTTTTAATGGTAGTTTACTTCGTGAAATTATTTATATTAATTTCAGTGTATTTGTTTTGTAATCAAATCTTAAAATTTTTTCATTGTTGGATAAATGTGTATGATGGTAAAATATTTTGATAAATTATTTTGTATTAATTTAAGTATTACATTTATTTAATATGTGTTTTATATATTTGGGTAATGTTTAGTATAATTATATTTTTAAAAAAAAGTATATTTAGTTTAAAATATACTCTAGTATTAATTGTATTACTCAAGTACGTTTTTTTTTTACATTTCGGTAATTTTATTAAATATTATTTAAAAAATAGTGTTTATTGAAGTAATATTAAAAAAATTAATATAAATACATTTTCATAAATAATTAATATTAAACACAAGTATAAATTTTAGTACTCGAGTATTAATTTAAATGCCTAGGTATTAATTTGCAATAACTACGTTTTAATACACTTCCCCACCCAAAACCCCTATTTTCCCTGCATCCCGCTACAGGGGTTTATTATACTAATTTAAAAAAAATTGTGTTGTAAAAGTGTGCGTTGTGGTAGTATGCGTTGTAATGGATTATTCAATGTATTATAGTACATTTGCGTTGTAATGGTATGCGTTGTAAAAGCTTGTGATGTTATGTCATTTGCGTTGTAAAAGTTGCGTTGTAAAAGCATGCGTTGTATTTGTTTGCGTTGCAACGTCATATATTCCCCGGGAAGGTGTCCTGGCATAGACACATGGATAATGTTAAGCTAGGCTAAGAGTATTTGTAGAGCGCACTATCATCCGGGAGGGTGTCCTGGCATAGACACATGGATAATGGTAAGCTATGCTAAGGGTATTTGTAGAGCGCACTATCACCCGGGAGGGTGCCCTGGCATAGACACATGGATAATGTCAAGCTATGCTAGAGGTATTTGTAGAGCGCACTATTACCCGGGAGGGTGTCCTGGCAAAGACACATGGATAATGTTAAGCTATGCTAAGGGTATTTGTAGAGCGCACTATCACCCGGGAGGGTGTCCTGGCATAGACACATGGATAATGTTAAGCTATGCTAAGGGTATTTGTAGAGCGCACCATCACCCGGGAGGGTGTCCTGGCATAGACACATGGATAATGTTAAGCTATGCTAAGGCTATTTGTAGAGTGCACTATCACCCGGGAGGGTGTCCTGGCATAGACACATGGATAATGTTAAGCTATGCTAAGGGTATTTGTAGAGCGCACTATCACCCGGAAGGGTGTCCTGGCACTGTGCAGATTTGGAAGTCTAGCCTCGAAGGCGGCGTCATTTGAAGAGCCAGGTCTTCAACTTCTTGCGTAACTCAAGAAGAGAGGGGGAGGCTCTGATGTGTTGAGGGAGGTCGCTTCATGGGTTTGGTGGGATGTATGAGAAGGTTTGGTCTCTGGATCTGTTTATGTGTATGCATGGGATGTGTGCGTGTATAAGTCCGGCTAAGCGGAGGTGCCTGGAGTGTTGATGGAAGGAGATGTGGTTGTTAAGGTAGGCAAGACCTTGTGTTGTGCCTTGAATGTGTGGGTGAGAGGTTTGAACTGTGTGCTTGTGTGTCTGGATCCAGTGGAGCTCTCTCAGGTGTCGTGTGATGTGTGTTCTGCGTGGGAGTTTGAGGATGAGCCTCTCCACAGCGTTTTGGATGGTTTGCCACCTTAGTGAGCTCTTCAATTATTCCTGCGTAGAGATAGTTCCTAAAGTCAGTCTGCTCTTTGTGAGTGTGTGGGTGACGGACTTCTGGTGTTGCTCGGAAGCCATTAGAAGATTTTCTTCACGATCTTCAGCGTGCAGAAGCAGTGACGGCTTTGACCTGTGTAGACATGTCCAGCTTGTCAGTGATGATCCCTATGTTTGTGATGTGCAAGCTGGGGAGTGGGAGTAGGTCATAGGTCGGCTGGCCACCATGTGGAGTCCCACAGACAGGTGTTGTTTGCAGATATCACTACTTCTGTCTTGTTAGATAGTTGGACTTCAACCAGGTGGCTACTTCTGTAATGCAGGTGGTGAACTTGTTCCTGCGTGTCTTTAGCTTAGGAGAGGATGTTGATGTAGTGTGCACTGATGGTGTTGGTCAGTGGGGGTCTTTTTTTCTAAACAGATTTTATTGGATTTTCCTAAACAGTACAGTTATGGCAGTAGCCATGTATATTAGAGAATGGTACTAGTATGTCAGAAATGAATAAGGTATCATATCTAGGCACAAGCAATAACAAACAGTCCCACCCTCCCCCCCCCCCCAAGAGACAGTACATTTCTCCACAGTTGAAAAAGCATAACAGTATCCATGTGCACTAAAGCACGGGACGGGGCAGTGGGTAAAGATTTCTCACCTCAAATGGTATCATCTCACGGGCACTACCAGGCGTCCGATAAGGATAAGAGGGTGCTTCATGTCTCAGAGTGGATTTAATCTTAGTGACCTCGCAGGTGAAGCCATAAGGGTGTCAGGCTCTGTAACGGTAAACTATCCACGAGGGTCTCCCAAGCTCGGACTTATGCTATTGTTCCTATCCCTTGTCTGGCTTCTCTCAGGAGTAAGCTCCCTTTACAGCCCACCCACTTCTCCATCTCCTTCCTCCATGTGAGTGTTCGAGGGCCCCCTGGTGGCTTCCACTCTCTGGTAATCTAACGTTTTGCCTGGACAAATGCCAAGTCTTGAAACTTGCTCTTAACTTTCGTTTTGGGTGTATGGGGAAACCATCCCAGGAGGCAATGCCCCGGGGAGTTTCACATTTCTCTCTCAGTGGCTACTACAATCATATTTATGACCCCCCCCCAAGTGAGGGGCATGGCCAGAACATATGGAGAATATGACTTCCCCTTTCCCCACATCTAGGACAGGCCGCGTTGGCTAGATGGAAATATATCTACCCATCCACTCCGGGTGAGTTATGACCTATGAAGGACATAATAATTGATTAATTTAAAGTGTGTATTTCTGCAGACTTTAGGCGTTCTCTCCAGGGTAGTGTCCCATGGCTTAGCAGCAATAGGGACTCCTAGATCCTCCTCCCACCTTTATCGTAATTGTTCTAATGGCTGTTTGAGATGCTTTCGCAATTCTCCATATAGGCACGACACCGTCTTGACAGTGCCCCGATAGGGCTACTTATTGGCAGCACTTTAGCGTAGGAGGCTCTAAAGAGTCGGTACCCCAGCATTTCTTAAATACCCTGGTGAGCACTCTGTGTAGGAGAAAATGTCCTCGGGTAGATTGAATTTTGCTCGGAGCTCTTCGAAGGGTAGCAACTCCGAATCTCTAAAGAGGTCCCCCTCCCGAATTGCCCCTGCTTCAGCCCAGATGTCAAGACCTCCCCAACTACCACCATGGGTCAGTAGTGTCAACTCTGGAGAATATGGTATTTTGGTATGCGTGTACAGCGGCCTGTTTCCAGGCTTATAGGAAAGTGACTGTGTGGGTGGAGTCGTACAGGATAGGAGTAAAGACTTCGCTGATAGGGTGATCTTGTTCCAAAAGAAGTCCAAGAGATCTTTGCAGGAGTCTTGTGGAGAGGGTGATGTTGCTGGTGGTGGCTGTGGGTGCCGTGAATTCTCTGATGATGGAGATGGATTTCTTTGCTGCTGCTATTGCCGGCTACGATGTGGTCTGTGAGAGCTGTTTGCTGGGCATTCTGAGTTTGTTGATTGTTGTGTCTCAAGAGGGATTTGAAGACGTTGTTGTCTGAGATGTTTTGGCTCGTTCTCCACTTGCATTCCGATTACTTGCAATGCTTCTTCGCCATCTTGAGTTCTTCTGTGTACCAGCTGGCCTGTGTTCGTTATTTGATGTTTTGCTTTGCTTGAAGGGGGCCAGGGTCTTGATTCAGGCAGTGATCCATTAGTTGAAGTTCTTGATATCTCCCTTTAGGTTGCTAGTTTGCTTAGGGCGGTGTGCAGAGAGGGCGGAGCCCAGTCCTTCTCTGAGATGTTCTTCCAGCAGCAGTGGGCCTGTTCCAAGGTGGTGGGTCTCCTGTGGTCCAGGAGGGTGATTTTGAAGCTGATGAGGGGGTTTTCAGACCAAGTGATAGGCATTGGTTTGTTGGACCGTGATGTTGCTCACTGTGGGAAAGATAGGGTCTAGGAGGTGTCCATCTGTGTGGGTGGGTCCGGTAATGTGCTGAGTAAGGTTGAGAATGCCAAGGCTTTCATGTTCCTAGAAATAGTAGGATGTGATCCTAATTCTTTTATAAAACACTCCTATGAAAACAAGCACAAATGATTAAAATAGTCAAAGTGTATGCACATTTATATACTGGTTCATCCGCCCACTGCAATGTGTAATCAATGATGAAGTGGCTAGTCACCTCCATAAGAGGAAACAATACTGACTTAGACTAGTTTATGTTGTTGCCGGCAAGACTGCTAAAGCATATGATTTTGTGGATCACTTGTGATGTGGTAAGCTGAGGGTCTCACAGGTAGAGAGCAAAACCATCCTCATATATAGAACCTAGGACGCTTCTGCCATATAAGGCGAGTCCTCTTTGAGAGTTTTGTTGACGTAGTCGGGCCGCCAGTGGCTCCATGGCAAAGGCAAAAAGAATAGATGACGGGACATCCCTGTCTGGTGCCTATGGCTACAGGGAATCCGGGTTTATTTTGCCATTGATGCGCAATATGGCGCATGGTGATGTATACAAGAGTTTAATCCAGCTGACAAATCAAGGACTGAGCCCATATCGCTGCAGTTGCTACAACAAGAAGAGCCATTCTAAAGAATCAGACGCCTTGATGGGGTCAAGTAGGATTGTCACCGCCTTAGGCTGAGAATCGATGGAATGCACAGGCGCGAACATCGTGCATAAATTGTGGGATGCATTGCACCTACATACAAACCCTGACTGGTCCGGGTGGACTGCCAGGTAGCAGCGGTGTTAGGCGGGTGGTGAGAAGCTTGGAAAGTATTTTATTGTCAACATTGATCATTGAAAGTGGCCAGGAGAAGTGACATTGAACTACGCCCAGGGTTAATTTAAACGCTAAAAATATCCTGCATTTTCTTTGAGGCAAGCAGTCTATTGATTAGGAATAGTTTTTTTACCATTCCACTATTCTGTATTTTTCGTAAACAGCGCAACTTTTGGAGTTGGAATAGTAATTTAAACAAAACGACTATCCAGTATTTTAAAGGATGAAAACACTCTTAGGTGTAAGAATAGTAATTTTAATCTTCCACTATCCTGCACCTTAATTGTGGAAACTATGTTTTTGCATTGGTATAGTCATTTAAAATCGTACTTTATAAATTTTTTGGGATGGAAATACTATTTTTACTTGGAATATATTTTGTAAACTGAATAATAATTATTATTTTCCTTGGTGAAGTATCGTTTGTTTTAGGAATATTTTGTATAAACCCACTATTATATATTTATTTAGAAACAATAAAAAAAAAATGTAGTCACTTACTTTATATATATTGTCCCAAATAGAGTATTTAGCAAAGTTTGTAGGACTTTGTAAAGTTTTGTAACAAACTGAAAAAAGAGATAATATGTTTGATTTTAGTATATTTGTGTCTCTACAAATTATTAAGTAGTTATACATTTCTATAGGTTTTACTTACTTCGTGTTTTGGATGTCTTTCTTCGATTATATTTTGGAGTGTGTAATCCTGCGTGCAGTCTCTGGTAATCAGGTAACTACAGTTTTTAAAATGGTGGACGGCTCCCTTTATACTGCTTTTGTTGTGTTGAACGTTATTTGAAAGGAAAATATGTTTTGCGTATGATTTTTCTTTTGTGTTTTTAATGGTGTGTAAGAATGTAAATAATTATTTTGTTATGTTAGTTTTCGTAACTTTTTATTTTGGTATGTTTTAACATCCGTTTTGGATGTTTCCGGGTCAAAGTAATTTCAATGAAAGAGTTGTAGGACTTTTGTTTGTCGGCATTTAAAAACGGTAGTTTTCTTTTTATGTTGATATTAGTTGTGTGTTATTGTGTTTTTCGCATGCAAAGGTTTTCTATTTTTTAATGGTAGTTTACTTCGTGAAATTATTTATATTAATTTCAGTGTATTTGTTTTGTAATCAAATCTTAAAATTTTTTCATTGTTGGATAAATGTGTATGATGGTAAAATATTTTGATAAATTATTTTGTATTAATTTAAGTATTACATTTATTTAATATGTGTTTTATATATTTGGGTAATGTTTAGTATAATTATATTTTTAAAAAAAAGTATATTTAGTTTAAAATATACTCTAGTATTAATTGTATTACTCAAGTACGTTTTTTTTTACATTTCGGTAATTTTATTAAATATTATTTAAAAAATAGTGTTTATTGAAGTAATATTAAAAAAAATTAATATAAATACATTTTCATAAATAATTAATATTAAACACAAGTATAAATTTTAGTACTCGAGTATTAATTTAAATGCCTAGGTATTAATTTGCAATAACTACGTTTTAATACACTTCCCCACCCAAAACCCCTATTTTCCCTGCATCCCGCTACAGGGGTTTATTATACTAATTTAAAAAAAAAATTGTGTTGTAAAAGTGTGCGTTGTGGTAGTATGCGTTGTAATGGATTATTCAATGTATTATAGTACATTTGCGTTGTAATGGTATGCGTTGTAAAAGCTTGTGATGTTATGTCATTTGCGTTGTAAAAGTTGCGTTGTAAAAGCATGCGTTGTATTTGTTTGCGTTGCAACGTCATATATTCCCCGGGAAGGTGTCCTGGCATAGACACATGGATAATGTTAAGCTAGGCTAAGAGTATTTGTAGAGCGCACTATCATCCGGGAGGGTGTCCTGGCATAGACACATGGATAATGGTAAGCTATGCTAAGGGTATTTGTAGAGCGCACTATCACCCGGGAGGGTGTCCTGGCATAGACACATGGATAATGTTAAGCTATGCTAAGGGTATTTGTAGAGCGCACTATCACCCGGGAGGGTGCCCTGGCATAGACACATGGATAATGTCAAGCTATGCTAGAGGTATTTGTAGAGCGCACTATTACCCGGGAGGGTGTCCTGGCAAAGACACATGGATAATGTTAAGCTATGCTAAGGGTATTTGTAGAGCGCACTATCACCCGGGAGGGTGTCCTGGCATAGACACATGGATAATGTTAAGCTATGCTAAGGGTATTTGTAGAGCGCACCATCACCCGGGAGGGTGTCCTGGCATAGACACATGGATAATGTTAAGCTATGCTAAGGCTATTTGTAGAGTGCACTATCACCCGGGAGGGTGTCCTGGCATAGACACATGGATAATGTTAAGCTATGCTAAGGGTATTTGTAGAGCGCACTATCACCCGGAAGGGTGTCCTGGCACTGTGCAGATTTGGAAGTCTAGCCTCGAAGGCGGCGTCATTTGAAGAGCCAGGTCTTCAACTTCTTGCGTAACTCAAGAAGAGAGGGGAGGCTCTGATGTGTTGAGGGAGGTCGCTTCATGGGTTTGGTGGGATGTATGAGAAGGTTTGGTCTCTGGATCTGTTTATGTGTATGCATGGGATGTGTGCGTGTATAAGTCCGGCTAAGCGGAGGTGCCTGGAGGGTTGATGGAAGGAGATGTGGTTGTTAAGGTAGGCAAGACCTTGTGTTGTGCCTTGAATGTGTGGGTGAGAGGTTTGAACTGTGTGCTTGTGTGTCTGGATCCAGTGGAGCTCTCTCAGGTGTCGTGTGATGTGTGTTCTGCGTGGGAGTTTGAGGATGAGCCTCTCCACAGCGTTTTGGATGGTTTGCCACCTTAGTGAGCTCTTCAATTATTCCTGCGTAGAGATAGTTCCTAAAGTCAGTCTGCTCTTTGTGAGTGTGTGGGTGACGGACTTCTGGTGTTGCTCGGAAGCCATTAGAAGATTTTCTTCACGATCTTCAGCGTGCAGAAGCAGTGACGGCTTTGACCTGTGTAGACATGTCCAGCTTGTCAGTGATGATCCCTATGTTTGTGATGTGCAAGCTGGGGAGTGGGAGTAGGTCATAGGTCGGCTGGCCACCATGTGGAGTCCCACAGACAGGTGTTGTTTGCAGATATCACTACTTCTGTCTTGTTAGATAGTTGGACTTCAACCAGGTGGCTACTTCTGTAATGCAGGTGGTGAACTTGTTCCTGCGTGTCTTTAGCTTAGGAGAGGATGTTGATGTAGTGTGCACTGATGGTGTTGGTCAGTGGGGGTCTTTTTTTCTAAACAGATTTTATTGGATTTTCCTAAACAGTACAGTTATGGCAGTAGCCATGTATATTAGAGAATGGTACTAGTATGTCAGAAATGAATAAGGTATCATATCTAGGCACAAGCAATAACAAACAGTCCCACCCTCCCCCCCAAGAGACAGTACATTTCTCCACAGTTGAAAAAGCATAACAGTATCCATGTGCACTAAAGCACGGGACGGGGCAGTGGGTAAAGATTTCTCACCTCAAATGGTATCATCTCACGGGCACTACCAGGCGTCCGATAAGGATAAGAGGGTGCTTCATGTCTCAGAGTGGATTTAATCTTAGTGACCTCGCAGGTGAAGCCATAAGGGTGTCAGGCTCTGTAACGGTAAACTATCCACGAGGGTCTCCCAAGCTCGGACTTATGCTATTGTTCCTATCCCTTGTCTGGATTCTCTCAGGAGTAAGCTCCCTTACAGCCCACCCACTTCTCCATCTCCTTCCTCCATGTGAGTGTTCGAGGGCCCCTGGTGGCTTCCACTCTCTGGTAATCTAACGTTTTGCCTGGACAAATGCCAAGTCTTGAAACTTGCTCTTAACTTTCGTTTTGGGTGTATGGGGAAACCATCCCAGGAGGCAATGCCCCGGGAGTTTCACATTTCTCTCTCAGTGGCTACTACAATCATATTTATGACCCCCCCCCCCAAGTGAGGGGCATGGCCAGAACATATGGAGAATATGACTTCCCCTTTCCCCACATCTAGGACAGGCCGCGTTGGCTAGATGGAAATATATCTACCCATCCACTCCGGGTGAGTTATGACCTATGAAGGACATAATAATTGATTAATTTAAAGTGTGTATTTCTGCAGACTTTAGGCGTTCTCTCCAGGGTAGTGTCCCATGGCTTAGCAGCAATAGGGACTCCTAGATCCTCCTCCCACCTTTATCGTAATTGTTCTAATGGCTGTTTGAGATGCTTTCGCAATTCTCCATATAGGCACGACACCGTCTTGACAGTGCCCCCGATAGGGCTACTTATTGGCAGCACTTTAGCGTAGGAGGCTCTAAAGAGTCGGTACCCCAGCATTTCTTAAATACCCTGGTGAGCACTCTGTGTAGGAGAAAATGTCCTCGGGGTAGATTGAATTTTGCTCGGAGCTCTTCGAAGGGTAGCAACTCCGAATCTCTAAAGAGGTCCCCCTCCCGAATTGCCCCTGCTTCAGCCCAGATGTCAAGACCTCCCCAACTACCACCATGGGTCAGTAGTGTCAACTCTGGAGAATATGGTATTTTGGTATGCGGTACAGCGGCCTGTTTCCAGGCTTATAGGAAAGTGACTGTGTGGGTGGAGTCGTACAGGATAGGAGTAAAGACTTCGCTGATAGGGTGATCTTGTTCCAAAAGAAGTCCAAGAGATCTTTGCAGGAGTCTTGTGAGAGGGTGATGTTGCTGGTGGTGGCTGTGGGTGCCGTGAATTCTCTGATGATGGAGATGGATTTCTTTGCTGCTGCTATTGCCGGCTACGATGTGGTCTGTGAGAGCTGTTTGCTGGGCATTCTGAGTTTGTTGATTGTTGTGTCTCAAGAGGGATTTGAAGACGTTGTTGTCTGAGATGTTTTGGCTCGTTCTCCACTTGCATTCCGATTACTTGCAATGCTTCTTCGCCATCTTGAGTTCTTCTGTGTACCAGCTGGCCTGTGTTCGTTATTTGATGTTTTGCTTTGCTTGAAGGGGGCCAGGGTCTTGATTCAGGCAGTGATCCATTAGTTGAAGTTCTTGATATCTCCCTTTAGGTTGCTAGTTTGCTTAGGGCGGTGTGCAGAGAGGGCGGAGCCCAGTCCTTCTCTGAGATGTTCTTCCAGCAGCAGTGGGCCTGTTCCAAGGTGGTGGGTCTCCTGTGGTCCAGGAGGGTGATTTTGAAGCTGATGAGGGGGTTTTCAGACCAAGTGATAGGCATTGGTTTGTTGACCGTGATGTTGCTCACTGTGGGAAAGATAGGGTCTAGGAGGTGTCCATCTGTGTGGGTGGGTCCGGTAATGTGCTGAGTAAGGTTGAGAATGCCAAGGCTTTCATGTTCCTAGAAATAGTAGGATGTGATCCCTAATTCTTTTATAAAACACTCCTATGAAAACAAGCACAAATGATTAAAATAGTCAAAGTGTATGCACATTTATATACTGGTTCATCCGCCCACTGCAATGTGTAATCAATGATGAAGTGGCTAGTCACCTCCATAAGAGGAAACAATACTGACTTAGACTAGTTTATGTTGTTGCCGGCAAGACTGCTAAAGCATATGATTTTGTGGATCACTTGTGATGTGGTAAGCTGAGGGTCTCACAGGTAGAGAGCAAAACCATCCTCATATATAGAACCTAGGATGCTTCTGCCATATAAGGCGAGTCCTCTTTGAGAGTTTTGTTGACGTAGTCGGGCCGCCAGTGGCTCCATGGCAAAGGCAAAAAGAATAGATGACGGGACATCCCTGTCTGGTGCCTATGGCTACAGGGAATCCGGGTTTATTTTGCCATTGATGCGCAATATGGCGCATGGTGATGTATACAAGAGTTTAATCCAGCTGACAAATCAAGGACTGAGCCCATATCGCTGCAGTTGCTACAACAAGAAGAGCCATTCTAAAGAATCAGACGCCTTGATGGGGTCAAGTAGGATTGTCACCGCCTTAGGCTGAGAATCGATGGAATGCACAGGCGCGAACATCGTGCATAAATTGTGGGATGCATTGCACCTACATACAAACCCTGACTGGTCCGGGTGGACTGCCAGGTAGCAGCGGTGTTAGGCGGGTGGTGAGAAGCTTGGAAAGTATTTTATTGTCAACATTGATCATTGAAAGTGGCCAGGAGAAGTGACATTGATCTGGTTGCTTCCCAGGTTTCAGGATGGACACTGTAACCGATTTACTTATAGTAGGGGGTGGGCTTCCAACATGGAGAGCTTCATCTTAAACTGCTAGCAAGGGGGGGCAATGATCTGAGCATATTCTTTATAAAAGGAAACAGTGAGTCCAACTAGCCCCGGGACTTGTCACCATTCATGCTCTGGATCATCTGTACAATATCCTCCACCATGAAGGGAACATCAAAATATTGCTGATGGATGTTTTCGAGCCAAATCATTTGGATAGAATCGAGTTACTGTTCCAGCAGGACTAGGTCATAGGCAATCGTTAAAATATAGAGGTTAGTATAGAAGGTGGTCATTGTGTTTCAGAGGCCCTCTTGGTCTGTATGCATAGTCTGCTTGTCATCCTCAAGTTCCGAAATGTAGTCACGAGCCCATGGGTGGCGAAGTAGTCTAGCCAGTATTTGGCCTGCCCTATCCCCCTTGCCGTAGCGACGGGCCATGCCCTTGTTGCGGAGGAAATGTGTCTCTCACGTAGCATCTTCATTCTTGTCACTTAGTGCCTGATTTAGATTTCAACGGATGGATCACTCCGTCCCAACGGTGATGGATATCCCGTCCGCCGAAAATATAAATCCCATTACATCCTATGGGATTTATAATTCGGCCAACAGCGTATCCGTCACCACTGTGACAGAGTAACCCGTCTGCTGAGATCTAAATCAGGCCCTTAGCTTCTGTCTAATGGAGGGGAGGATACTTGCGTCCCCTAAAGCAAAGTACATCAATTTAATATCGCGAAGGTCAGATTTGAGACAGCCCAGATGAGTTTTATCGCTTTCAAGACCCCAGCTGGTTTGGCAATGCAGGCGCCCCGTATTACTACCTTGAAGCCCTCCCATGGAGTGGAGCAAACACAGCAAGATGATGAACGGAGTGCTGAAACTATTCGACTACTTACCCCCAGTCAAGATATCTGGGTTGAATCCATTGTTCTTTTGTTCACTTCGCCACTCCAGTTTGGACCCAGCCATATGCAAATCAGTCTTGACCCTGCTCCTCCTAATCATACATTCACCCCCAGTCAAGGGATCTTGGTTAAATCGATCATTCTTTTGCTCACCATACCACCCCAGTTTACACCCAGCCATATGCAAATCAGTCTTGATCCTGCTCCTCATGGGAACAGTTGAGCATGAACTGCAAGGCCAGGTCCTCCCTGGACTGCAAACAAGCATCCTTGTTCACTGTGCAACTGGATTCAAGCTAGCCTGGGTGATGAAGGGTAATACCCTGAAACCGGTCCCAGGATACTTGTTTCTGGGCGAGGGAGGACCTGGCTTGGAAGCTCGGCCTGGACTTTACCCATGAGAAGCAGGGTCAAGACTGATTTGCATATGGCTGGGTGTAAACTGGGGTGGTGTGGTGAGCAAAAGAATAATCGATTTAACCAAGATCCCTTGACTGGGGGTGAATGTATGATTTAGTCAGCATACTGTCCATCATTAGTTTGCGTAGCACTCCCATAGAGTGGAGGCAGAGGTGACAGAAGGGAAGTTATGAGAGAGAAATAATCCAGAATGTCAGTTCTGATTTTATTACGTAACACTGGGTCACGGAGGGCATTAGCAGGGAGCCTCCAACAGTGTGCATGGGTGCGATTCTCCTGGAGGGCCAACTCCAGGCGGACTGGTGTGTGGTCAGAGAAGGTTCTACGTAAATGTTCAGTCCCCACGGCCCAGGGGACTAAATCCCTCGTCACCAGCCAGTAATCTCTCCTAGACCACATAATGTGTGCTTTTCCAATACATGGGCCGTTCCTGTCTTGAGGATGCCTCGGGCTCCTTATGTGTCCTAGTCCATGACCCTCCGCAAGGAGGCGCAATTGAGCCGATGCCCCCCGGTTGCAGTCTTTTTGTGCAGCTGCAGTGATCAAACTGGAGTCTAGTAGCACATTGAAGTCACCGCCCCGCACAACAGTAGTTAGCCCCACCCCGCTAATCTAGCACCACAGCTCTGCAAAAAATTCAGAGTTGTCAACATTAGGGCCGTATACAGGGACCAGAGTAAAGTATTATCCCGAAGCGTACCATGTAGGATGGCATATCTGCCCTGCATATCACTCATGGACATTCGCGTACACCATTGAAGATCTTTACGAATGAAAACCGCTACGACGCGTGCATAATTGGGATCGACTATTGTGTGTGTTTAAGCGAACCAACCTGCGAGTAGGGGAGGATGGGATGCAGCAGGTAGATGAAGTTCTTGTAGGCAGCAGATATCAACGCGGTGGCATCGGAGGTAAGCAAATATGAGGTGAGCTTTTCTCTGATCGTTAAGCCCACACAGATTCCAAGTATGACATCTAAGGGTAGTCAGATCATCATAATGTATAGCGGTAAGCTGCCTCGTGGCTGAGTCTACAGATGTACCTTTGAGCTCAGTACTGGGTGTGCGCTATGGCGCGCAAGTGGAAGTATGCTCTGCGAGAATATAACACGCAAAAAACTGCTAAATAGTCCCATCACCCACTTCAACTCTCCCAACTGGTTGAACCATCCATTTCTTCTCCCTCCCCTCTCACATGTAAACAAGTAACAAACTTAGCACCTCCAGCATCGCAAGGCAGAGTATAATGTCAATGGGGTCCGCAACGTCACCAGCGGCCCCCAGCCTCTGCCATGCCCCCTCTTAGCGACAGCGGCAACGAGAGCAGATCCTGGCCTGTGGGGGTCAGCCTCTGAGATCATGAGCCGCATTTAAACACGCCGGGCCGCACCCCCGCTGCTGCTAGCCAATGTCCTCAGGAAGCCGCAATGTCTCTTGCGGCCCTATAATTTGCCACGCTCCCACTCAGAAACAATGGGAGCAGGCCGCAATCCGCGGGAGTCAGCCGTCGAACCCTGGAGTCACTGTGGCATGGGTTCCCAACCCCACCACACATGGGTAAGGTGCAGGCCCCAGGGGCACAACGAGTCCGGAGCAGGCCGTCCTTGCCCTTCTCAACATTCACACATCAGGGCTGGATCTTCACTGCAGCCTCCTTCAAAGGGCCAGAAACTCCCTGGCCTGGGGGGCAGCTCCAGGAGACCCAGCCGGCACAGCACCAGAGCGCCCTCCCCACCAGTCCACAGAGACCAAACAGGCCACTACCTAGCCGAGGAGGAACTGCTCCCCCTGAGCCTTGCACTATCCCACAGGGGAATTTTACCAGGTCCAGCTGATATGGGGCCTCATCACCAGCTGTATCCACCCTCAGGAAAGGGACTGTGGTCCTTGTAGTGAGGCCTCAGGAAGGAGTCCGCCTCAGCGTCGAAGCGCGGAAGAAAGTCTACACAAACACAATCGGTCCTTGCCCCTTTATTATACATCCTGTGGCCACGCCTGGCCAGAGGATGTTACAGTGTGTAATTTCCGTTTCACTCCAGTACTTCAAGGGCAGTGCTGGGATCGTTACATCCCTCCCTAACTTGGCGTTAACTCTCATCCTGGCTTCCAGCAGACAAAGTCTCTGAGTCTTTGGCTTGGCAGTGGATTTAACCTCAATTCGTAACACTGAGGGTGGGAGTGGCTGCTCCTCTCTCCAGGCCCTGGCTCATGGTGGGGATCTGTTCAGCGCTTTCAGTGGTATATAATGGCTCAGGTGTGGAGGGGTTCAAGGGACTTCCCCTTGGTTCAAGCTGTGGTCCCTGACTGTCCCAAGTGGCGCCTTTGTCTTCTGATTGGGTTGCTTCTTGGATGGAGCGATCTACTCTTCAGAACCACGATACATTCCTTGTGACGACCTCATGCCCTCTTTTGGTGGTAGCCATGGTTCCACTCGAGTGGGAGACTGCCCATGTACCTGGCTCAAACGGCGCCCGGAACTTCCATCCCAACTGTCGGTCTTTTACTAACACAAGGTTTCCTGGTAGGAGCTGTTGAGATTTAGCACGCCTCTTCAGGCTGGCATGTTAGTTGGTCCGAGTGCGCCTGGCTTCGGCGTCTGCTGGCTCATATGGGGTTGGTGTCAACTGGCTGGAGACAGGGATAGTGTCTTGCTGATGTCCATTCAGCATTAGGGACCACGGGGACCGCTGCGTGGTGCACTGGGGTGTACCTCAGTACTCACGCAGGAAGTGGTGCAAGCTGAGTTTGTGGTCAGTGCCTTCGGCCACCGCAATATGGAGAGCTTTGTTTAATGTACACATAAAGCATTCTGCCTCGCCATTAGCTTGCAGCCACAGGGGTGTGACACGGCAGTGCTTGATGCTGAGGGTTGCGAGCAGAACTTTGAAGTTGGCTCCTTGAAATTGTCCTGAATGCTTCGCCCGGGCTGCTAGTTGCAACAGGGACAGAGCTGCGCACAAACAAAAGGACGCGTCGGGACGGAAGGAGCGCTTCGCGTTCTAGTTCTTGCGAGCGTCTCTTTCGCGTCTGGTGTCACTCACCTGCTTCCGGGTCCCGCAGCACCATTGATTCCTTTTTCCTGGCATTGGGTTCTCGTCGGCGTCGATTCATCTCATCAGCGGCTCTGCGGGAATCCCTCCTACAGAAAGACAAGAAAAGAATTCAAAAAAGCATTGCGTAGACAAGGTGGTAACGCGCTCGCGCTTACCTACTGAAAGATCAGTTACAGAGTGTATTTAAAAATACTTATCTGATGGGGTTTCCATGATTGTAATGGACATCTGCATTCCTCATTCTTTTGTTGCTGTTGTCTGCACTGAAGTATGGCAGTCAGTACATTAGATTCCTGAAGATTTAAGGATATTAAGAAATACATTAGCCTGCAATTTTTTGCATTTTTATATTTGTGTTGATTACTCAAAACTTCTCTATGGGTGATGACTAGGCTATCATTTTTTGGGCTAACTTTCTTTTTCTATGTTCCTATTCATGGTAAGCCTATGGCATAAGTATGTCTACATTGCACACCAGAGATGAGGTACACAGTGTGATATTTTCTGTTTGCTGTTTCCATGCAGAATTACTCATTGATTCCTGAAACACTAGTGGAAGAGGAGAAGGCATCAGGTATAGAATACTGACATATTTGTTAGATATTGTTTTACAAACTTGTATCTCTCTATCTTAAATAGAGTCTTACTCTAATGCCTTGTTTACAGGGTCACGTACCTGTCCAGTGACGAAACTTGCCAATCTAGGTCATCCTGAAGAATCTTCTTCTTATTCCTTCCCTTGTTTCCCCTCTTCCCCCTGTATACTGGTTCGCTTTGACTCTGTTGGGCGGACTAGGTGATAGCGGGAAGTGGAGATCTACTCTTCAGTCTCTTGCCTCTCATTCCTGTGGAAACTTCGGGTGAGTCTTGATAGAAATGGTGGCCTTTTGTCTGTTTTAATCTCTTTGGGGGAGTCCCAATAGGGCAAATGTTTCTCAAGCATTGGGGCAACGTTGGAGAAGGCTGTTGACTATCACCTTGACTATGGGGTATTTAGAGTAGCTATCAATTAACACAGCAGTGATCTGTACGTCGGAAAGCCGAGGCTCACTTGGGACCATGGGCCTGTAAACGGTTCCTCTGTGATGATCGGGGCTAGGGCCTCTTGAGTATTTGTGAGTTGGCACGATGTACAAAGTCATCTACTGCAGCTTACAGCCCTGGGAAACAGACTTTCTCCCTCATCCAGGATTTCATCCGGATGGTACCTTGGTGGCCTCCGTGTGCTAAGTTCGTCACATGGAACTGGAAACTCTCAGGAATTATGATGCGCTCTCTGCGCAATATGAGCCCATCTGCTGTGGCACTCAAGTCATCACGCACCCTCCATATCTTCCTGAAGCGTTCTTTATCTGGGCCATGCCAGTTATTGGCATCTCTTAGGAATTTCTGCCTTGCTGAAGAGCTTCCATGATCTTTGTCATGACCGGATCAGACTTGATGGCCTCGCTGATTTCTGTGATAGTGAGTGCCTGTCGGCATGCTCCATGAGGCACAATGGTTATGTACTCTTCCGTGGTGTCGTCATTGTTCTCGTCCGCCGGGACTGGCGGGTGACGGGAGAGAAAATCAGCGTGTTTTTTTTGTTTTTTTAACCTTGTCGGTAAACTACTTCCATCTGGTAATGCTGTAGTTGGATTGCCCACCGTTCAATCCGTGGTGGAGGGTGTGGCCTTTTACCTCGAAACAGGGGGACGAGTGGTTGGTGGTAGGTGAACACTTGGTTTGGCTTCACACTGAGGTGGAGGTGGAAGTGGCCGCACACCCACTTGATCGCTAGCGCCTCTCGTTCTTTCTGGGAGTATCATGCCTCCGTTGGCTTGAGGGCTTTATAGGCAAAGGCAAGGGGTGCCCACTTGCCTGGCTCTATTTCTTGGGTGATCACTGTGCTGAGTAAGGCTTCCTTGATATTCTGGAAGGCCTCCTCCTCGCTGTAGCCCCATTTCCAGTGTGCTTCTTTCTCAGCCAAGGATCGTAGAGGCTCGCCCATGGTTGCCAGATTCGGAATGAACTGGCCACACTACGTGGCCATTCCTAGGAAGCTGTGCACCTCCGACACCGTGGTGGGGGCCAGTACCTTCTTGATGGCGTGAGACTTGCGAGGGTCTACTTGAACACCTTCTTGGTTAAACACATAATCAAAGAATTTAATTGAGTTCTGGAAGAAAGAACATTTCTCTTTTTGGAGTGTATCTCCATGGTCGGAACGCTGCTCAGAGGTGACGGTGATGTTCTTCGGCAGTGGTTAAATTAATTAAAATATCGTTGCTTACATTCATCACATCTTGAAAGCCACACAGGGTTTCTGGAATTTCGTCCTGGAATACCTCTGCCGCCGAGGAAATTCCTAGGTGTGTCGACAAGGAGGTTATATAGCGGCTCTCCTCTGCCAACATCAGTTGGTGGTACCCTGCGTTGAGGTCTAGCTTAGAGAACCACCTTGAGCCATTAAGGTCAGCAATGATGTCGTCCATCGTGGGTGTTATGTGCCTCTCCCGCTTGATGGCTTGATTGGGGATGCGCTTGTCTATACACAGCCGCACTTGCTGGTTGCTTCAGCTTTTTGGCGATCTCCATGGGGGACACCCACGGTGTTGGTCCAAGACTGTCTCAATCACGCCTTGTGATTTTAGCTTGCAGAGTTCTTGCTCAACCAGGGGCTTAGGTGGAAGGGTATGCGCCGGTGCCGAAGAGCTATCAGCTTTATGGACTTATCGATGTGCAGCTTGATGGGAGGAGCTTTTAGACAGTGCTTAGTAAACAACAAGGGGGACAATGAGGGCTTGATAAAGGTCCACCGTACTTGCCCTGGGTAGAACTAGAAGACAAAAGAGGTACGGTGTTCCTGGGTGGCAAGTTGGCCACCTGGTGAGTACTCAGAGTGGTGGGGAGGTGGGGAATACCTCCTTTCGGAACTAGGACCCTCACACAACCAGCAAGCTAGGTGTCATGCTTCATCATATGGGTCTGCTCCTCGTCGAGCCGGCGCTGCAATGCTCGACGGGCACCCAAAAAGGGGCTCTTTATCGGAGATCTTTTGTTCCTTGCCGTATAGGTGCCGTGGGTGTGAGGGGCCTGGTAAGATGTAGATGTGGTGTGTGGGTTAAAACAGGTAGGGGAATCCTCTATAATTATTTTTATTCTGGAGAGGTCACAACCTGATTAAAAAGTAAAAAGAAGAAGGAGGGCGACTATTTTGTTTTAATCTGACAAAAATTACGCTCTACCCCTTAGTGGTCAACATGTTTCTCGCCTATAAAATGTCTCTAATAGATCAGCTGGCGATTCCTCAGGACCTAGTGACTAAATGAAAACTATCTACAGTGTGTGGTGTGGTTCTACATACCACTTCTTCTCTCGGTAGGACGTTGCCCCAGAGAAAAGCAGCCAACCTAGAGTACAAATAAAAAGGATCAAAAAACCAAATGGAAATAGTGGTACATGGTCCTATTAATTCCAGTGGGTGTGTTTCACCGTACACAACCTCTTTGAATCTATACAAGTGATAAAAACAACGTGATTTCATGCATATCACATTCTAAGTGTGCCTTCATTTGTATTTAGAATATAAAACCTCTGTGTAACCAGTTAGAGTAATTGAACAACCTGGTGAGTGTGTATCAGCTCACCTCTTAAGGATTCAAGTGCTGCTTCATCAGACCGCAGCGGAGTATATGGACACTCAACGTAGTGTCGCTGTTTATTAAAAGGAAAAAACAAACAACAAAATATGCTGGGTGTGGGCTTGTAGGCACAACGTTTAGTTGCTAAGGCCATGACTCTAGAGCATTAAAAGTGAAAGTGGGCATGGTTCAGGTTAAAGTAAGCCCATAGTCGTGAAATTGGTATCATTGACAAGGTTATTCAACAGACTCAAAAGTGCCCCAGACCTGCCTGCGTAGCTGCTGGCGCCTTCACCATGCGCTCCGACATTATGCCAATCGTGCTGTGTGTTAAGAGCGCCTACAGCGCCCAAGCTATGTCTTAGTGCAGAGCTCTACAGGTCATCAGAGTCAGCGTACCCTTCCCAAAGACCAGCGGTAACTTGTCAGCAATTCCTAGCACCTCTTACCTCTCTTAAAAGCTTGTGACCAGGCATAGTCTCAACGTGTAATCCATACTCACCTGCTCCCGCTCAGAGCAGTCCGGCTCACCTACCCGCTCCGCTGCATCAGGAAGGAAAAGACAGGTTTTTGGTTCCTGTCTTAAATACCCTCTCCTGGTGCCATTAAGCATGGTAAATCAGCCGCACCTGGTGTGTGGTGTGATGGTGTCGGCATGACATCATCTCCAGTGTAACCATGGAGGCCATCTTTGAATGTGGTGAAAGTCTATAGTTCTGGCTATTACCTTGATGTGGACGCGCATCAAGGGCTTCAAATTTGGCATTGAGTGGCGCGGTTTTATCAACAATGTGAACAAGAATTTATACAGTGCAAAAGTGCTCGCGTCACTGCGCTAAATTCGTGCATAAGTTGCTGGCGACTGCCGATTGGGTGATTCGTATGTCGGCCATCTTCGAGTGTAGTATTGTACTCTATTGTTAGTTATTAGATATATCGTCCTAACATAGCCTATTCTCCATATCTGACTAGCCTGATGTCGATATCATGTGGCAGAGATGTTTAAAGAGGTGAGAGACTAGCGTGGAGTCCAAAGCTGATATACTCATTCGTTAAAGTTGCGGACAATGGTTGTATATATCAGATTAATTAATGGTGCTCCAGGGTATGGCGTCATTCAGGCCGTCATTTGCTAAGTCAAGACGGAACACCCACCTTTGTTCAATCCTGTACAAAGCAGTCTGTGTTATTTGTTGGTGGGATTCTAGGATGACCCAGCGTAGACTCTCTGGGGGGTGTCCGAGTTCAGAGAAGTGGGTGTATAGTTTGGTGGTAGTTTTATGGCAACGAATATTGCTCTTATGCTCAGTGATTCTGACCTTAACGGGCCTCATGGTCATGCCAACATACCTCTTGTCACAAGGGCAGGTCAGCATGTACACACAACGTGGGGTGTTACAGTTAGTGTGTTTGATTAGCGTCCCTGTAAATGTGTCTGATAGAACCAATTGTTTGGTGTGTCTGGTCTGTGGGCACACGGTACAAGAGCCGCAGGGATAGTGTCCTGTCACGGGTGGGAGATCCCACAGTTGCCTCTGGTTAGGGATGTTGCTCTTCTTGGGTCTAGTGTGCACCAACATATCTTTCAAATTGTTGGTACGTTTAAACGCAAACCTTGGTTTGGGTATTGACAGAGTACCCGTGTTCAGAATTGCCCAGTGTTTGTTCACTGCCTTCTTTATTAGATTGGATCTAGGTGTGTACGTGGTCACACAGGTCAAAATGTCAGTGGGTTCTTTCTCATGTACCTCTAGGAGGCTTTCACGATTATTGTTTCTTGCTCGTTTCATGCAAGAGTGAACCTGTTTCTTAGGGTATTGTCTCTTCAGCAGATTGTCAGCCAGTATCTCTGCTTCAATTTTATAGTCCTCTATAGAACTACAATTTCTTCTAATTCTTAGAAATTGGCTGAAGGGAAGGTTATTTCTCAGTGTAGCAGGATGATAGCTGCTGTACAGTAACAAGCTGTTTCTGTCGGTAGGCTTTTTGTATAGGGATGTCGTTATTCTACCCTCTTGTAATCTGATGGTGAGATCTAGGAAGGCAATGTTCGTGGCAGATATAGTGTGGGTGAATTTCAAGTGCTGGTTTTTTGTGTTAATCCATTCGCAAAATTCAGCGCATCTCTGTATGTCACCCTGCCAAAAGATGAGGATGTCATCTATGTACCTCTTCCACAGTCTCAGGTTAGCTCCGAAGGGGTTACTCGCATGTTGAATGGTCTCTTGTTCAAACGCCGCCATATACAAACATGTCACACTGGGGGCAAAGGTACTCCCCATCGAAGTACCCTGAGACTGGTGGAAGAGTTGGCTGTCAAACTCAAAAAAGTTTTCTGTTAAGGCCAGGGTGGCACATTGCATGATGAACGAAATGGGTGTTGCTGCTGTCCATTCACTCCCACTTAGTGCAGATTCTATTACCTCCAATGTCTCTCTCTGTGGAATATTGGTATACAGTTGTTCCACATCCAAGGTGACCAGGAGGTCAATATCGCCTGTGTTTTCTATTTCACCTATAACACAGAGGATATCTGTTGTGTCCCTGATGTATGATGGTGTCTGTTTGACCAAAGGTTGTAGGTAATGGTCGCAGAATTTTGAGAGCGGCTCTAAGAGTGAGCCGATTCCTGAAACTATAGGTCTGCCCGGCCCCTGAGGCCGGTGAAGAGATGAGGGAACTGGCTCAAAATCTCATCAGTTTGAAAGGCTTTTACTGTGTGCTCAAAAACCACTAGGCTCAAGTCCTCTGAGGTGTGGCTTACTACCAGGGTAGGCCTTCTGCTTTTATTTAAACGGTCATCTTCCCTTTGAGCGGCAATGGTATCTTGCTTCCGTAAGTGAAGAACGTGGTCGGTGGGCGTGTTTGGAGACATCGGTACTGTTGGACCACCATTATGTTTACCGACGCTCTGGTGTCGATAAGGGCCTTCATGATGGAGCCCGCGACCTCGACTATGCATGTAGGTTGTGGTCGTCTACTACATTTGAGATCGCCTGTAAATGAAATAAGGGAATACTGCCTCCTCATCTTCTGGGGAGGAGTCTTGTATCCGATGTCGATGACGTGGCAATATTTTGGAGGCTCCTTGGGGTTCTGAAACTTCCAGGGACAATTGTCTTACTGATTTTGACGGTGGATGTCTTCCACGGGCGCCTCTGCTTCTTGGCCCTCCTCTACAGGCAGTAGCGAAGTGATTTAGAGTGCCACACTTCAAGCATGTTCGACCTTGTGCCGGGCATTCTTCAAGGGGATGTTCTTCACGCCTGCAATACCCACAGCAGGGCACAGATGAAGAAGGGGCTGGTGGTCGCGATCAATTTCCTCCGCCCCGTGCGCAAACTGCGTCGGCACGCTCTATCTTCACTGGTCGATACGTCTCCGGCTGTTGCGTAATGGCTAGGTCCATTTCTGTTGCCTTGGGGGAGGATAGCCCGTGAGACAGGGCCAGGTTGAGAATATCATCCAGGGTAATGTTGGGCATTCGCAGGATGAGACCTCTTAGCGTTTTCTTCCTGCAGCTCTGGATAATTTGCACCCTCACCTCTTTCGGTTGATCGTCTGCTGTACATGTGCTGGCTGTGTCTCGTAGGTGTGCCTAGAAGGTATCCATGGACTCCTCTTACTGTTGGCAGGCTTGGTGGAGCTTGAAGCGCTCATAGTCCGGGTTTAGTTGTGGGTCGAAGTGTGCGTTCAACGCCATAACTGTTGCATCATAGTCATTTGCAGCGCCTGTATTGGGTAGGTGCGCAAAGAACTTGTAGATCTCCTCACCCGCGTAGTAGAGCAGAAGGGACCTCTTCACGGCACCATCAGTCTCCCAGGTCGCAATAAAGTAGTTGTCCAGCCTTCCAAACCAGGTCTTCCAGCGGGTCGATGCGGTGGCAAGATCCACAAGTTTGCTGAAAGGAGGCAGCGTGCTGACTTGCGCATGTTGAGGAGTCGCCTGAGTAGGTGGAGGGCCCAGTTGGGGTGCCACATTTCGGGCATTGTCGGCCATGGTCATGGAGGCGAGCTAATGTGGCTTGCGAGCAGGAGAATAGACGGGTCTTGTAGCAGCCAATGCTTTGTAGTATCTGCAGTGAAATTGGGTCCCCAGAGTCTTGTGGTGGCTTGAAGCAGTAGACTTCACTCAAGGTGGTAACCACACCAAAGTCATAGATTCCAACACTGCATTTGTTATTTTTTTTCCTATATGGTATGATGCAACATGAATAACGTGTTAATTTCTTTTGTTAACTCTTTTCCTCTGATTGTCTTTTCCCTTTTTTTATGGTTGAAGGAGAGCCTGCATGGCCATGAGGACGGCAGAGCAGTGGTGGAAGAGCAGGTGGTAGGCAGATGCGCCGGGATGTGGGCGGGCATATGCGCTCAGCCGAGTGCGAGGACACGAGGGGGTGGGGAGTGGGCCGCTCCAGAGTGCTGCCACCCTCCCTCCCTCCTGAGCTGACTGCAGGCAGGGCTTCCGACGGCCACAGGGGCCGATGCAGCCTGGCGGCAATGACACACCTTATTACGGGCAGGGCTCCAGCTGAGCATGAAGCCGGATCGGCACACCGTTGCGCCGAGGTTCACCATGGGGCTGCTCACAGCAAGAAAGTCTGCACAGGCACACGGGCTGAAGGTGAGGCCAGCGTTGACTTCGGGCCAGTTGCGCCATTTTTTTATGTTTGGGTAGAAGCGGTGGGGAATGCAAGCCCCACCCTCGTCGCCAGTGTAGCAAGGCCTCGTGGAGGAGTCAGCCTCGGCGTCACAACGTGGAAGAAAGTATACACAAACACACACACAGCTTGGGCATGGGCAAAAGATCCTGTGCAGTCCTTGCCTGAAGATGTTACAGGGTGTCATTTGCGGGTCACTCCAGCATCGTTGGGATCGTTACAGTCCTGACGATACAGGGATCAAGCCAGACTTTTCCCTCTGTTGGCAGAGCTGCATTAGAGAGCTGCCATCTTGCTGTGCGGCTCTCTTACCCCAGGGATTTCTAATGTTGCAAATGGTTCATAATTTTCAGGAATAGCAGGAAGTCTGAATGTTGTGAAATGTCTAGGAGCAGTATCCACAGGTTCAAAATCTCCTGCCAATAAAATATTTCAATGGGGTTTGCTGCATGTACTGAGATTTACTGAGACTTATAGAGTTACTCTGCCCCCAGCCTCGGGGTACACTCTTCCCAAGAGATATCGAACCCCTAACATTTGCCCTTATTGGTACAGCCTTTTCAGGACATATTCAGAATGTGATTCAAACTGATAAAATCTAAATGTGGAAATCTGTTATTAATTAAGTATTTAACAAGCCCTACAGCTACTAGGGAGCTCCTAAGCTCAGAGGCATGTAATCAATATTACAATGGATGCCTCCATGTTCGTCTTAATGGCTAGGGTCTTGTGTGTGTCCCGGGAGGGGGGAGGGGACTCAAACTCCAGCCTGAGTTCGATGCCATGGTGCAGTTTGGCACATAAGAGGCAATATGGCCAGGATTTTAAAAATCCTAACTCTCTGAGGAGCGCACACTTAATCAACCCCAAAGTTAAGAGTAAAGAAATCAGACGTACTGCAACCCACGCACCTCCCACCTCTAACTGGGAGTTAGTGTGTATTGGGCAACAATCAGTGCTGTGACACTCGCAGGATTAGTTTATAAATAATTTCCAGAGCTCTTTCCACTCATGGATGACCACACAGAAGAAACCCACACTGTACACTTTAGAGGGCTTTAATGAAAATTAATGCTCTATCCAACTAGAGACATTAGGCAAACATGTTGTAATCAATATAAACAGAACAAGCATGATGATATGAGCAATAAAACGGTGGATTAGGAAAAATGGTAATGTGGTTGTTGGCTTTTGATATAATCAATGTATGATGAAACACCCCCCCTTCTAAGGCCCAAGCTGAGTTAAATCTATTCAGCTGAAATGTGGCTACATGTATTTCTCAGCAGGCCCTGACATGCATTCTTTACAAGATGTTGTCTCGATCTGCTGCTGTGCCCAACTTAAAAGACAAGGTCGCTCTGTGGTTCTTCTGGCATTTCATCCTCCAAGAGTACAGCGATCAAGGGCTACTGAGATACAAGTCCATGGCCTTCACGGGTCAGATGAGTGCATCACCGGCCTCATTCTGTCTGAAAATCTGAAGATATCCTCTTTGATGAAATGTCTGTGCATTGAGGTTAAATACACCTTGTACATTATTTTGGAAAGAGTCAGAACTCCTGACTTGTGATGTAAAACGCACACATTAGCATATGAATTCTGTTGCACAAAAATGTATTTACAATGAATGAATAAAATGGGGAGCACAAAAACGAGAAGAATGCAAAGCACACAGCAGCATCCTGGTTTGTTGGTTGGAATCTCATGGGTAACTATATTCAACCAAGACCTTCCCACAGGTCAGGGAGGCCTTGCAAATATGAGTGATCAGCACATTGTCTCCCCAATGACTCGCTAAATCATCGGTACTTTCAAACATTTTCTCATGGGTCAAAAAAGTATGGTCTGTGATGTGGCAGAGAGCTGTATCGAAGCCAGCAGTGCGGGGATGGGACTGTGCAGAAGGTTGGTGTAGGAGACGTGATGCACGTATGTGGTGTGTACAGTGAGTCTTGGAGTTATTGTGAAGGTTGCATTCCATACTGCCCTCTAAATTAAGCCCATAGTCTTTGCAATAGAGTTATGGATATGATAATACAGTGGTATGCTGCATCTGAGGGTTCTGTCCCTCTACCGCACCCTGGGTTAAGCCTTCTCAGCTTGCTATTGCTATCTTTAGCAAGTCAAGAGCACAAAGGAAGTAACTTGATTATTGAATTAGAATCTTGGGCCTCTCAATCTCCATATACCATTTGTCTCTTATCTGATACCATTTGGAGTGATTAGAAACGAGTTCGATAAGGTAGCGAGTGCTATAAATAATACATGACAACGACCCCCCGAAAAGGGCGCAATTCACTGAGGTGGCCAGACAAAACACCTAGCCTCCACTGCTAGATATGCGACAGTGGTAAGGTTTTGGCCATGCCACGATGAGACTTGACAATTAATCTTCGCTTTACAAAAATATGCTGGTTGCGAAATCTATATTTAACTCTGGACAGATTCCACAGCACAGTGGCATATCTCTTGGTGAGAGTAGTCCCTGAGTCTAACCATCGGAACCACTCACAACCCCGTTCTTGTGTAATGACTCAGATGGAAGCTATGAAACCAGGCAGAGATTTTTCAACTGATCTCTGCCTCCCTTTGTAACAAATTATGTGCTGTTGTCTAATCACTAACATATTTTTCTGCTCCTTTTTCTTCAACAGTGATATGAAAAATGTATTTCAAACTAAACACTGGTAGTAAGTATGTGGATGAGGTGTAACACACCAATCATTTTATTTAAACCATAGGGAGAGAACACCCAGTTTCATAGTCCACTCGTTAAAATATGGATTAGTGAGAAAGTTATGAATCTTGAAAGAGTCCTGTGCTGTGGTGTTGGCACTCCTGCTTCAAATGTTTGGTGATAGTCCAATCATATCCTTACTTTGAATGTGTCCCCTTAATTGCCATTATGTTATTTAGGTGGGCGAGCCAGTGAAGGCTCGAACCAGGCTCGAGGCAGAGGCCTGGCTGTTCCTCAGCTCGGGATTCGCTCGGATCCTCGGGCCAAAACAAGCCGAGCCTTCTGTCTGCCACCCTTGCCTAAACCTCATGCCCCAAGAATTAAAGTCAAAGCACTAACTTGTGATGTAAAATGAAAGAGCGAAAGAGATACCCATCTACCTGCTGATTTGCACAGTCTGAAATTAGAAAACTTGGGATCAGTCCCAGCTTCCCTTGGTGACCAAACTGTGTGATCGTAGGCAATTGTTTTATTTCACTTTGGCTCTTTTTACTTCATTATTATCACACATGAGAGCACCTTAAAATACGACTTCAGGATGTGCACTGTACAAAACCTGTTTTGTTTGATTTTATAAACATGTGATTCTGAAATCCCTCTTATTCCTTTATAATCAGCGACTTGTGATGCACCTAGTCACCGATTATAAAGAAAAGACGTCAAAACTAAACTGTAATAAGTTATTGCAGTCGAGTGCTGACATCACAATGCCTGCTGCCAGAGCCCGCAGCCGAGATTAAAGGCAAGTCAGGTCAAGGAGCAGCTGTTTAAAGCAATGAAAATGAAATGTTGCTTTTCTTTCTTCTGCTCTATTCTTCTAGCTTACAGTGACTACCAGAAAGAACATGATTATTTTTGCATTCCTTACATAATTATAGAAAAGGTAAAGTATTTCTGCATGTTTCTACAAATGACTGCTAATCAGGACCCCAGTCTCTGTGCTTTCTCCCCTAAATTGGTTATGGTAAGTACTTGGGTACATCCCAGATTGGATTCTGGTGTACCCTTATAAGTCCCTAGTATATGGTACTGAGGTACCAGGGCATAGGTACACCATGAATCCCCCTGGGCTGAAGCATGTATTATGCCACCCATGGGAGACCACTCAAACTGTAACTACAGGCCTGCCATTGCAGCCTGTGTAAGCTGGTGCTAGCACCACTTATGACAGATATAGGTTTTCCTATATCTAAGGTCACTGCACCTAAAACCTCATTACGCGATGACCATCTCTAAACTGGCTATAACAAACCCAGTCATGTTTGGTATCAAACATGTTGGAATCATACCCCCACACCATAAACGGTGTGGGAATATGATTCCATGCACTGTAAAGCTCTTCCGGGAGGCCCTCAGTGCTTGTGGTACTAGTCTTCCAGACTCGGACAGCACAACATGGCTACTGCCGACCAGAGATGCGATTCTGCCCTCCTGCTGCTGTCCCAAGCTCGAGCAGGGGAAGGTAGAACAATAGGTATCCTGTCACAGGGAGGTGTGACCACCTCCCAGACAGGGTTAAGTGTATTGGGGCTGGGTGGGAGCGCTTGCCAGCGCCACTCAGTCTGCTTGAAGGGCACATTTGGTGTCCCCATGCATAGTCCAGTTCAAACCAGCTCTGAGAGCCGCTGGCTCCTGCTCTGGCGCGAAACTAGACAAAGGACATGGGAGTAACCACCCCACTGTCCAGACCCTCCCCTGGGAGGGTCCCCTGAATCGTCCCAACCCGTTCCTTAGGGTACTTAAGGGCTTACCTGTCGGTGGGTCTTCAGATTCGTTGTGAGACAAGATTCATATCAAGACACCACTTCTTCGACCGTCTGGGCACTCTGGACTTTGCTGGACTTCACTCTGGGCATCAAGACTGCAACTGGTAAGACTCCTACTGCTCCTGGTCATGTCACCCTGCTTGTCTGCTGCCAATTCCGTGCCTGTGCTCCATACAGGAACATTCCGAGGCCTGTGGACATCCAAGACACCTGAAGGAATCTCCCTTGAAGTGAAGGAGTCACTTCCCTGCATCTGCAGGCACCGTAACGAAGCTGACTGGTCTGCTTATCCCGAGCTCCCACGGAGTCCGAAAGGCTCAGTAACACAGGTGGTGGTTCTTCAAGTCCCTCGAGGCCTTCCCTGTCATCTCACCAAGTTTGAGCCCAGTATCCCTCGTCAGAGCCTCAGAAACGTAAACCCTGGGCACCGCGTTGACTTGCCGTTGCAAGGGCTTGTTGGCTTCCTTCCACCAATGTCTTTGGCCTCCAAGTAGCCCCAACCTCAAGCATATCCAGTGGCCAAGATCTTTGTCCTCACCGCAACACTTGCATCGTTGGCCTGCATCTTTGGTGAGCTGCTCGAGGTCCTCTCATGACTCCAGCTCCTCAGGCCTGGGGGTCCTCTTGAGTGTCTTCTTTGAATTTAGTGGACTCCCCTGATTACTCAGGGCCTGCCCTGACTCCCCTGCTTGTGGTGAGTCACCTGGACCTTGCTGGTCCCAACACCGTACCTTCTTCACTACATTGGTTGCAGTTGCAAAGGCTTGTTGGTGTTCCCCATGGACACCGACCCATCAACTCTCGACATCCGACGTGGAACATCTCCTGCATGGCTCCTTGTCTTCCACAGTGTTGCCTTGTCCACACAGCTGCAGCTCCAAGGTCACTGTCAGCTCTCCTACGACACCCAACATCGGTGGGCATTCGTCTTCCGTGCCTCCTGGTCACTCCTGAGTGGCATTGACTCTGTCCCCTCTGCTTGCAGGTACTTCTCATCTTGAATCCGCCTTTGGGTTCCACCTGATACTTTCACCTTCTCCAGCAGCGGCAGCTTCCTGAAGTCCTCTATTGAGTTTGACGGCGGTTTCCGACGCCACTTCACAACTATGCACCAGGCTTCCCTGGTGTAGGTATCCTGGTTCCTAGGGTATCAGCAGGTGGGGTGGTTCTCCAACCTTCTGTCCTCTGCGGGGTTTCTTCAGGGTCCACTGGGAAGGGTCCTTCTTTAAAATTGCAACTGCGGCTTACCTATTGACTTGTATTGAGCCCGCGGTCGTGTTCCCACTCTGCACACGGCCTCCGTGGGGTTCCTGGTTACTTACCTCAGGTAGTTCCTTGGGTCCCCGGCACTTCTACGTCTTCTGGGTATAGTCTTGACTTGAGTCGTGGTTCACATACCACTATTTTAGTATATGGTTTGGTCTCCCCCGGCAACCATTGTGTATTCGTGCTACTTACCTGTTTCTATTGCAAAGTATTGTGCGCATTGTGTATATCTCCAGATAGGAGATATCTGAATGTGTTAGTGAGAATCTTATTATAATCACATATTTTTATAAATATACTGTGTGGTTCTTTTTCACTTAATCTATACCAATAAGATTATGCTCTGGTGAAACAAGCTGCTTTACACTCCTTCTGGACTAAGCCTGAAGGCTGTTCTCCACAGCTACCACTTAGAGAGCTTTCTAAGGTTGTCTAAGACCACTAAAATCACCATAAGGGTTGCTGGACTGGTGCAGGGTGCCCCCTTACATAAGTGCAAAAACAACAGTTGATGGACAGAATGTAGAACAATGTCATACATTCACTCCAGTACAGAGATCTGGGCCTAAATCCATCGTTTTTTTTGTTCACCATGCCATTCCAGTTTGAACCCAGCCATATGCAAATCAGTCTTGACCCTGTGCCTCATGGGAACAGTCCAGCCCGAACTGCCAAGCCAGGTCCTCCCTGGACTGGAAACAAGCATCCTAGGACCGGTTTCGGGGTTTCACCCCTCTTCAGCCAGGATAGCTTTATTCCAGTGGCATGGAGAGCACGGGACCCACGTCTGGGCATACCCGTCCCACTCGGGGTGACAAATGTAAAAACAACTGTTGATGGACCGAATGCAGAACAATGTCATACATTCACCCCAGTACAGAGATCTGGGCCTAAATCCATCGTTTTTTTGCTCATCATGCCATTCCAGTTTGAACCCAGCCATATGCAAATCAGTCTTGACCCTGTGCCTCATGGGAACAGTCCAGCCCGAACTGCCAAGTCAGGTCCTCCCTGGACTGGAAACAAGCATCCTAGGACCGGTTTCGAGGTTTCACCCCTCTTCAGCCAGGATAGCTTGATTCCAGTGGCATGGAGAGCACGGGACCCACGTCTGGGCATACCCGTCCCACTCGGGTGACAAATGCAAAACAACAGTTGATGGACAGAATGCAGAACAATGTCATACATTCACCCCAGTACAGAGATCTGGGCCTAAATCCATCGTTTTTTTGCTCACCATGCCATTCCAGTTTGAACCCAGCCATATGCAAATCAGTCTTGACCCTGTGCCTCATGGGAACAGTCCAGCCCGAACTGCCAAGCCAGGTCCTCCCTGGACTGGAAACAAGCATCCTAGGACCGGTATCCCTTACATAAGTGTGCACCATATACCAAGCCAGCTTCTCACACTGGTGTGTAGCGGTTGGGATTCAAGCCTGCATTGGGTTTTTTTTTTATAAACAATTTTATTGATTTTGAACAAAAATAAAAAGACCAGCGATACAGTACATCTCAGTAATGATAAGTCCCACACTTGTTTGGATGTTAAACCATGGTAGCTCATGACCCCGAGAGGTCCCAAGTAATACATACAGTCAATCAAGTAAAACGTATTCATTCTATCTGACCCAACCATTCGCCCCAAACCTTACAGTGTTTAGTCGGCCAGCCCCGAGCTTCATATAGGGGCTTCTCTTGTGCTGTGCACCAGTCCACTCCCTTGCGCCACTTCGCGACGCTAGGTGGGTTAAGCTTCCAGTTGGCAGCTATGTCTTTTTTGGCTATGATCATGGCCGTATTCAAGAACATCTGGTCATTCCTGGACCCATCCAGACCGTCTGTGATCCCCAGGAGCATGTTTAATGGGTTATGTGGGACCTCCCATCCCAAGACCTCTGTGAGCTCCTGTTCTATACACCCCCAATACTGCACCAAGAGGGGACAGGTCCACACCATGTGGAAGAAGTCTGCCTGGTCTTGCCCGCAGCGCGTGTAGGATGCAGTCGGGTTCAAGCCAGCACTGTGGAGGTGTTTGGGGGTTAAATAGGCTGTATGCAAATAGTACAGTTGGATCAGGCGGAGCCTAGCTGACGCAGTGATCGTCTTGGGCACCATCAGTGCATCCCTCCAATCTTCCTCATCAAGTGGTCCCACCCAGCTCTCCCATTGGCTTCTGAGCCGATCTAGTGTAGTTGGGGTATTGTTGGTTAGGGAACGATAAATACGTGATATTCCCCCCCTTCCCAGGTTCCCCATCATAGTTTGCACCTCTGGAGGACTATATTCCGGTAGTGTTGTGCCGTCCGGTATATGTGAGTGGAGGGCATGGCGTAGCTGTAAGTATCTGTAGAATTGTGATGGGTGTAGGGAGTATCTGGTTTGCAGATCTTGGAAGGTGCATATGTGCTCGCCGGTCCACTCATCCCCAAGTTGGGAGATCACAATGAGGTCCCATGCCCGGAATCCTTTTAGTGTGCTAACCTCCCTAAGCCATGTGCCATGCTAGAGTGGTGTGTATTGGGTCAGTTTGTTTGTCCAGTGGGTGTGGTGCAAGGAAGTCCGCCAGGCCAGAAGAACAGCCTGTGTCACCACAGGTAGAGTTCTAGGTATGGGCCCCCCATACATCATCGTTTGGATTCTAGGTAGGCCCAATTCGTTCAATTCGAGTCTGAACGCCGGGTCAGACCATCCCCCATTAAACCAGTCATGCAATGTAAGTAGGTGTTTCGCCAGGTAGTATAAGTATAAGTTAGTCATCCCCATGCCCTCGTCAAAGGGTGGGATTCGGCATCGGGCCAAAGCTATACGAGGTCTCCGACCGCTCCAGAGGAATTTAGTGGTTAGGCTATCTAGTTCTCTGAACCAGGCCCATGGGAAATAAAAGGGGGTTTTAAATGACATGGAGGAATCTAGGGAGGATCATCATTTTAAAAAGGGAGACCCTCCCTAGGGAGTTCAGTGGTAGCATCTGCCACTTGCAAAGGTCTTCCTTAGCTCTCGTCACCAGTGGGGTCATGTTAAGGGACCAGGCGAGATCAGGGAGCATTGTTATCCAAATCCCCAAGTATTTAAAGGACTGCCGCCTGATGGGTATTGTGGATTGCCAATCGAAGCAGTCTCTAGTTAAGTGTAGAGGGACCAAGACCAATTTGCTTGGGTTAAGTCGCAGACCGGCGGCCTGTCCGAAGGAGTGCAGTGCCTGGAGACAGTGGGGGCTAGATTGGGCCGGCTCCGCAAGGAAGAGTAAGACGTCGTCTGCGTACAAGGCGATTTGGTCTTCTTCCGAGTTGGGCCATTTCCAACCCTGAATTCGGTAGTCCGACCGAATGAGGCTTGCTAGGGGTTCCATCGCTAAGGCAAAAAGGAGGGGTGAGAGGGGGCATCCCTGCCTCGTTCCTCTTCTAATGGGAAATGCTTCCGACAGTGCCCCATTGACGAGCACTCGTGCTTGAGGTCGGGAGTAGAGAACCTTCACCAGGTTGCGAAAGCATAGAGCAAAACCCATCTCGGCCAGCACGTCATCCAGGTACCGCCAATCCACGGAGTCGAAGGCCTTCTCAAAGTCAATGAGGAGTAGTGCCAGGTAGGGAGTTAGTAACTGGCGGTTTGCCAAGGGCAGATGGAGACGTCGGAGACAGTGCCTAGTCCCCCGCATTGGCATGAATCCACACTTGTCGGGGTGGATCAGTTTGGTAAGGTAGGGCCTCAACCGTTGGGCTAGGACTGCAGCAAATATTTTAACCTCTGTATTTATGAGAGAGATTGGGCGGTAGTTGGCACAGTTGAATGAATGCGGTTGTATTTTAGGGAGAACAACTATGGTGGCGACGTCTGTTTCCGGGGGAAAGGAGCCCGTCTCGAGGGCTTCAGCAAATAGATCAGAGAGGTGCGGGACGAGTATCTCCCGGTATGCAGCATAGTACTCCTGTGGGTGACCGTCGGGGCCTGTGGTTTTACCCGCTGAGGTGCGCTATGGCATCAGAGATCTCCTCACTGGTAATGGGGAGGTCTTTATCGGCAGATTCAGCTGCGCAGAGGCGAGGGAGATGAAGGTGACCCATATTGAGCAGTTCTGGGAGGTAAGTTTCAGGGCGTTGCGCTGAGTATAGCTCGCGATAGTAGGAGGCAAAACTCTGGGCCATTGCTAGGGGGGAGCGATGGGCAAAGCCGTCCGGGTCTTTAATCTCCGTAATTATATGGTTAGCTATGGGATAAGTAGCTAATCTATGTAGGATCTTCCAGTTTTTATCCCCCCAGCCGTACACCCTAGCTATAGAGGATCTCCATAAGAGCTTGGCGGCGTCCAAAGAGAGTTGTTTGATTTCGCCTCTTAGGTGTATAAGTTGTCTCTCCTGAGTCTCGTCTCGGTCTTCAGGAGGGCGCTTTTCGAGGAGGAGCGCCTGGGCCTCTCGCAGGGTGATCTGGTTGGTCTGAGTCTGACGTTTGAGCTTAAGTTGGCCCTTGGCGAAGTTACGGATGGTGGCTTTGCCTGACTCCCATAGGGTACCCGGGAATGGAACAGAACCAGTATTGGTGAGGAAGTACTGCTGAAGCTCTCCCCCAATCGCTTTTCTAAACTCTTTGTCCTGGAGGAACCATGCGTTCATCCTCCAAGTTGGGCGAGTCAAGTTAGGGGGTTCCCCAATGCTCAGAAGTACAGGTGAGTGGTCCGAGATGCCCCTGGGAAGGATAGTGATATCTCTAATCGTGTGGCAGTCGGTAGGGGGGGACAAATATAATGTCTATACGTGCGTGGGTGCAGTGTGCAGCTGACGTGTGAGTAAATTGCCTACTCTGGGGATGCCAAATTCTCCAAGCGTCACACAAGCCCAAGGAGTCTGCCCAGTTTGCCAAGTGTTTGGCGTGCGTGGCTCTTACAGCGGAAGGTGTGCTTGCAGTGTCAAGGTGGGGATTTAGAACCGCGTTGAAGTCGCCTCCAACTATTGTCGCACCCAGAGGTAGGGATGTGATGAGGTCGGTGGTGTGTTTCAAGGTAGCTGTGAGCATCGATGGAGGTGAGTATATGGAGACTAGGTTGAGGGGTTCTCCTCCTAACATTCCACTCAGAGCTACAAAACCTCCTTGGTGGTCGTTAGTGGCCTGTGTGAGCACAAAGGGGAGATTGCGTCGCATGAGGATTGCTACCCCCTGCGAGCCCCGGGTAAACCCTGAGTGCCAAACTCTATCATAGCCATATCTCGCTAGGAAGGGGCAGTGGTTGCCCATGAGATGAGTCTCTTGGAGTAGGAGTATGTCAGATGCCTGGCGTTGGGCGTAGCGTAGGACTGCCATTCATTTAACCCTGTCGAGGAGCCCATTGACGTTCCAAGATAGTATGCATATGGAGAATCCGTTACTGTTCGTACACGTCATAGGTGGGTGCAAGTGGGGTCGGAGGTCTGCAAGATCCGGGCTGGCTGTGGGAGTGACTGGGGTCTGGTTTGGCTGCAGGACAGCAACTGTAACTGTAGATCGCAAGCGGTATATGAGATATCGTAGTGTACAATAAGAAGGCTGGTGTGACAACACAATAAAGCAACAACATCAGGACAACGGTCCCAACCCCCCTCCCTACCTCCTCCCCCACCCTATACTTCAGGAACAGAAGCATCTGTCGTCCCAATTAGGCAAAGTAAATAACCAAACTAAAACGTTCGGTTTGGATTGCGTGGAGGACCCCTCCTTACATAAGGATACTCATTGTCTCGGCAGAGAGATCAGTAGATTGTAGCAAGAACCTTGCCATGGTGTGTTTGATAGTGATATAGCGAAATCATAGTGCTGGTTAGGTCCATCACATCAGGAGCGACGGGCTGCGAGAGAGCTCGGAATCAGCAGAGGCAATTTGGAGGCTTTCTGGTGAGGCGTTTCTCGGTTCAATGCGGCTAGTGGAACTGGATCGCCGTGGGGAGTGAGAGGTGCCCAAGAGTTCTAGGTCTCTAGGGCACGGTTCGGAGTCAGCGGACGAGCCCGATCTGGTTCGGCAAGTCCCACACCTTCTGCGAGACTGTTTGCGTCTTGCGTGTGGTTTGGGCGCTCCCCTACAGGCGTCTCCAACCTGGGCCTCTGGGTGTGGATCCGAAGTTTGCATCCTGAGGAGCTGCTCCTCAGTCAGCCAAGTCCAGGCCATCTCGGGGGATTTGAAGAAGTGGGTTTTGTTCTGGAACACCACACGGAGACGGGCTGGGAAGAGTAACCTATACTGGAGATTCAGGGCTCGCAGTTTTTGCTTCACCTCGGTGAAAGAGCGCCTCTGGGTCTGAACCTCCCGCGTGTAGTCCGGGAAGATCAGTATGGGGTGACCCTGGAAGGCTAGAGTCTTTCAATTGCGGGCCCCACTCAGGATGGAGTCTCTGTCCTCAAAATTCAGGATTCTGGCAGTGACCGGTCTATGTGGTGCTCTGGGTGGAGGCTTAGGAGCCAGGGAGCGATGGGCACGCTCTACGGCAAACCAGGCGGACAGGGAGTCCTCAGGCATCCAGGATCTGATCCAGCGTTCAATGAAGTCCCCCATTTGCCTTTGCTCCACGCCCTCTGGGAACCCCACCAGGCGGAGGTTATTACGTTGCGACCTGTTTTCAGCATCTTCTGCCCTTCTATGTAGGTCCTTTGTGTGGATCTGCAGGCGAGCCACTTGTTCTTTTAATTGGGTAACATCATCTTCAACCGTTGAGAAGCGGGACTCGGTTTCTGTGATGCAGGCCGTCGCGTTGCGGAGATCCTGCCGAAGGAGAGCCATGTCCACCCGGACCTCGCCAATCTTGCCCTCAACTGAGGCCTGTGAGGCGCTGATCGCCTGGAGGATGGTGTTGAGCTCATGAACAGGCGTGGTAGATTTCTCGGTGGACCCAGCCTCCGACCCGGGTTCGTTAGTTGTGTATTGGTCCATTTTGGTCTGCGTTGGTGGAGGCTTAGGCCCCCGGTCCTTCCCCATGGTCAGCGTTGACGTGGATATTCTTAACCGTGAGTACTCTGGGGCATGGCACGGGCCCGGTAGGGGTCAGGAGCTAGGTGCAGTTGCAGTGTGGCTTTTGGCGCGGCAGGTTGCTCAGTGCAGTTAGTGCTTCTCCACTGTCCGACCAGGGGGCCCTGTCCCAGCGCCCCCAATCGTTGTCCGCAGGGGGTGGGGGGGAGTGGAAGGCAGTGTTGGACTATCCCAGGTAATCGGTCAGCGTGCAGGGACCAGCCCGTATGCTAGTGGGTCGCTCTCTGTGTTACCACATCTCCAGGAAGGGGGCCAACGCCTCGCCCCCCTGGCCCCGGGTCGTCCTGCTAGTCAGGGCCTGTGAGGGGAGAGCGAGAAGAAGGGGGGAGCCAGGCCCATCGCTCAGCCCGGCCCAGGAGGCGAACCCGCAGAGCAGCGCTACGGCCCACGTCGGGCCACTGGTCGTTGGCGTCACCGTCACTTGGCCCCGCCAGTGTATGTCAGGTAGGGAGAAATATTTCAGGGCCAAGGCTGCGCGGGCACAAGTCTCTCTTTAGGGTTATCCCTGGCCTGGTCCGGTCTTGCAGGAGGGGGGCTCACGGTTATGGGCTGCCGTCACCCCAGTAGACCACGTATACATAGGCGGGAGTCAGGGTCAAGCTTAGATCCCCAGGGGCCGCCCCCGCCACACCAGCCTCGTCTGGGCCCCGGCTCACCGCAGTACTCGTGGTCCAGCTGGATCCGAGGAGCATCTCGCGCCGGGCCGTCAGCGCGGCGTAGGGAAGTTGCAGGCAGTGGTAAGCAGGGCTACACCAGACCAGTCCCACAGTCTAGGCAGTCAGGCACAAGCATACTGTAGCGGGCTCAGGGCCCATCCACGTGGCCAGAGCCCAGCCCAGGGGGTCCAAGTCACTCCAGGGCCATGTCCGTTTCTTCGACCACCGCTGGGCCTCACATGCAGAGGGTGGTACTTGCATGATGTTTGCAGGCGGAGGGCCGGGGTCAAGGAGGCGTGCTGGGCATCAGCCGTGTCGCCGGGGATCAAGCTCGGGCCCAGAGGATGACATACCAAGCGCTGTCCAGGAGGCCACCACGGGCCATACGAATCTCCTCTGTGTGGTCGGAGGACAGCCCCAAGGGTCCGGTCCCCCCCAGCAGTCCGGCTGCAGGCAGATCCCTCGTACTCTCACACCGTTGCAGCCAAGTCTCACTCTGGGCGGATCCGGCTCGCCGCCTGGCCACAGGCTTAGGTCACCAGCACAGCGGAGCAGCCGCAGGGTCCGTCGGCAATCCGGGAGCCGCCGCCACCAATCCCCGCCCACGGTCTTACGGGGTCAGGAGGCTTGGATCGCTCTCAGTGGGGCCCGCAGCATTCTTCAAACTCGGGCGTCTGCAGCACTGGGCGGTGGCTGAACCACCATTTTGCATGTGTACGTGATCTCGTCTTCATCACCGTGGGCCATCCGCAGCCATCCAGCGGCTTCGTCTCAGGCTTGGGCAGTCTACACTACACCAGCGGGATGGCAACCTGTATCAGGCAAGTTGTAAATTAGGCCGATGGCGAAGGATGCTTGGGCAGATGACGGAGGGGTCCGGAGCACTCTTAGAGTGCGACCGCCATCTTGACACGCAAAGCCACGCCCCCTAGCCTGCATTGTTTTACCAGATAATCTTGGTGTGGATTAACTGAAAAACCATCACTAATATTAGGCACATATAATACAGCTTAGAATAAGTAAGTTCTACTGAACTTAGGGTTGTGTAGTTAAGGGTCTAGCACAACCCTTTCTCCAACGTCAGAGTTTAGTTTCCACTAGGTTAGATAGGTGCAACACCTCACTACAACTAGAACCATGTCTTTAGTTTGGGATACCAGTGTACCCCAGTCTGCTAAGTACAGTGGTCTAAAGTTGCAGGAATGAAGGACCCTGTGAAGCCTTAGAAAGATAAAGACAGGTTGCAACCCTACCATTGAGCTGCTCTTAGTGCTGCTGCATGAGGATGATGGTCATCCTTTAGAGGCAGAAGAACAGGATAATGTGGGTGAGAATACTTCAGAAGAGGGAGCACCGGGGTCCTCCCTGATGATCTCGATTCTGAGTATGGGCTGGAGGACTCAAATGATTCCAACCTGCCAAACTCTGACCCCTCAGGGAATAGTGCAGATGGCACAGAGGAAATACCCTTTGATCCACCTGGGAGGATCCGGAGTAGACCAAGGAGGTCTAGATCCTCCTCTAGAGAATCCCATGCTTCAGGCACTTCCATAGGGACCTCCATATCTAGTAAGAGGAACAACTCTTTAGACATTGAATACCAAATGCTCAAACTTGAGAAAGCGGCACTTAAGCTCAGGAGAGATCAGTTGGCCCTTGATAAAGAGTCCCTGGAAGTGCAGAAGACTAGGAAAAGACTGGGACTAGGGTCCCATGGTGGCAGCAACAGTGTCCCTAGAATCAGAGAAACTTCTTTTGACAATAGGAACCTGAGCAGGATAGTCCCTCCTTACCAGGAGGGAGATGATATCCATAAATGGATCACTGCTTTGGAGAGGGCCTGCAAAGTTCAGAGGTCCCTCAAGAGCAGTGGGCAGCTATCCTGTGGCTCTCCTTTGCTAACAAAGGTAGAGATAAGCTCCTCATTGTTAGAGAAGAGGATACTGACAATTGCTCAGTACTGAAGAGTGCTCTCATAGATGGGTTTGGCTTAACCACTGAACAGTATAGGATGAAGTTCAGAGACACCTTAAAAGCACAGACCCAGGACTTTGTAGATTTTGTAGACAGTACTATTAAGGCTATGGAAGGCTGCCTTCATGGAAGCAAGGTACAGGATTATGAAGGATTGTACAATTTGATTATGAGGGTGCACATCCTTAATAAATGTCAGAACCAACTTTTGCATTAGTACCTGGTGGACTCTGATCTGACCTCTCCCCAAGAATTGGTAAAGAAGTCAGACAAATGGGTCTGCACCAGGGTTAAGCAGAAAAAACATGGTAATGGAGGTGACCAGAAGAAGCAAGATTCTTCAAAATTCCAGGATAAGGGTGGGGACAAAGGTAAAGATAAAAAAGAACGGCCCCAAATACCTGCATGTGGGGGTGAGTCCCAAAATTCCAAGAAAGGCAAAAAGAAACCTTGGTTAGGTAAAGACCTATTGGAAAAGTGATGCTGATTGTTCAAAGGCCAAGGAAATTCCTACTACCACTGACCCTAAGGCACCTGCTCCCCCTAGCACAAGTACAAGTGGTAGTACAGTAACCAAGGGATTAGTGGGGTTAACCTTGGTTTCTGAGATGGGATCTGACTTAGTCAGGACTCCAGCTCTGGTTGTTCTAGTCTGTGATTGTGGCATAGACCTTTCCACCTTACTGGTAAGTCCCACTAACTTGGGCAAGTACAGACAACAGCCTTTGTTTAATGGAAAAGAAGCAATGGCTTACAGGGACACAGGCCAGTGTCACTATAGTGACAGAGAACCTTGTGTCTCCTGATCAGATCATACTTGGACAAATGTACCAAGTCACCAATGCTAGCAATGTCAGGACTGACCATCCTTGGCAATTCTGAACCTCAGCTGGGGAGGGGTAACTGGACCTAAAAAGGTTGGGGTATCTCCAGGCCTACCTGTAGATTGTTGGGCAATGATCTAGAGAGTACAGCCTGGGCTGAAGTAGAGTTCAGGACTCATGCAGAGATGATGGGCATCTCTGTGGCTGTGTTTGCTGTCACCAGGGCTCAGGCCAAACAGCTCAGCACTGACAAGGCACTGGATCCTGGAAAAATGGACCAGGTGCCTCGAGGAGAAAAGGAGCAGGAAGGCTAAAGAATTGCCTTCCTCACAAACTCCTAGTAAAGATCAACCTCCTGAGGGAGATGATCTCAGCCCCTGTGAAAGGACTGTCCCAGAGGAACTTGGGCCTGCCCAGGCAGAGGTCTTGGGGCCAGGGGGCCATTGCAGGGCAGATTTGAGTTTGGATCAGCAGACCTGCCCCTGTCTTGAACCCCTCAGACAGTAAGCTGCTGCTGAGGAAGCAGGGAATATCAGTGGGTCCCATAGGATCTATTGGGCAGATGGGCTTCTGTACTCTGAAGGTAGGGACCCCAAGCCTTGTACCACCAGGAGGTTGATAATACCCAAGAGGTTCGGAGGTTTCCTCCTCTCCCTGCCACATGGTATTCCTCTGGCAGGACACTTAGGGCAAATCAAGACTTGGGACAGGCTTGTCCCTCACTTTCACTGGCCCCATATGTCTGAAGACACAAAGGAGTTTTGTCATCCCTGTGCCACTTGCCAAGCCAGTGGTATGTCAGGTGGCACCACAGAGTCCCTCTTAATTCCACTTCCAGTGGTTGGAGCCCCCTTTGAAACAGTAGAAATTGACGTTGTTGGTCCCTTGAACCCTCCAACTGCATCTGGCCATAGTTATATACCAGTGGTGGTGGACCATGCCACTAGATACCCATTGGCCATTCCCATTAGAACCGCTACAGCTCTTGTAGTGGCCAGGGCCTTCCTGGGAATGTATTCCAGAGTGGGCTTCCCTAAGGAGGTCTTAACAGACAGCGGTACATACTTCATGTCTTGTTATACCACTGCCATGTGGAAAGAGTGTGGAGTAAACTACAAGTTTACCACACCCTACCATCCACAGTGCAATGGGCTTGTTGAAAGGTTCAACAAGACCCTCAAGGGTATGATCATGGGACTCCCAGTAAAGCTTAGGTGAAAATGGGATGTCTTACTACCCTGCCCTCTCTTTGCCTACAGAGAGGTTCCTCAGAAGGGGATTGGCTACAGCCCATTTGAACTTCTGTTTGGACATCCATTAGGGGTCCCTTGTGTCTGTTGAAGGAAGGCTGGGAGCAACCTCTCAAGCCTTCTAAACAGGACATTGTGGACCTTGGCCTACGTTCACGCATGGCTGAGTACATGAAGAAGGCTAGCAAATACCTGGAGGCCAGCCAAGAACTTCAAAAAGCTTGGCATGACCAAAAGGCTGTCTTGACTGTTTACCAGCCAGGCCAGAAAGTGTAGGTGCTGGAGCCTGTGGCCCCAGAAGCTCTCCAAGACAAGTGAAGTGGCCCCCACACCATCCTTGCACAAAAAGGTGAGGTAACCTACTTGGTGGACCTAGGTACTCCAAGATGTCCCCATAGGGTACTTCATGTGAACCGCCTGAAACTTTTTGTAGACAGGGCTGACATGGGCTTGCTCTTGGCAACTGATGAGGGGCAGGAGAAAGAGAGTGAGCCTCTTCCTGATCTCCTCTCTCAGAACCCTGATGATGGGTCAGTAGATGGAGTAGCCTTGACAGGCAGCCTCACAGGCCAGTAGAAAACTGATTGTAGGCAAGTCCTCAGTCAGTACAGACACATGTTCTCCCTGACACCCAGTCAAACCACCTGGTGCACCCATGAAGTGCACACAGGTGACAGCCTGACCATGTCAGGGATTGCATCAGGACAGAGGTCCAAAAGATGCTGGAATTGGGGGCCATTGAGCCTTCAGATAGCCCCTGGGCTAGTCCAGTAGTCCTTGTGCCAAAACCTCACACCAAGGGTGGAAAAAGAGAAATGAGGTTTTGTGTGGACTACAGAGGTTTCAATGCAGTCACTAGGATTGATGCCCATCCTATTCCCAGGGCAGATGAACTTATAGATACTTTGGCCTCAGCCAAGTTTCTGAGTACATTTGACCTGACTACTGGCAAGTCAGACTAGCTGAGGATGCCAAGCCAAAAACAGCATGTTCAACCCCTAGTGGGCATTATTAATTTATTGTGAAGCCCTTTGGTCTGAAAAATGCACCTGCCACATTTCAGAGGTTGGTAAACAAAGTCCTAACAGGGCTGGAAGCATACAGTGCAGCATATCTAGATGATATTGCTGTCTTTAGCTCCACCTGGGAGGATCATCTGGTCCACCCCAGAAATGTTCTGGAGGCCCTGCAAAAGGCAGGCCTCACTATCAAGGCCACCAAGTGCCAGATAGGGCAGAGCAAGGTTGTGTACTTGGGCCACCTAGTAGGTGGAGGCTTGGTTCAACCAGTGAAGAGCAAAATTCGGTCATTGCTTTCCTGGGCCTGACTGGGTACTACAGAAGATGTGTCAAGGGTTATGGGTCCATTGTGACCCCCCCCCCCTTAATGATCTTACATCAAAGAAAATGCAAAAGAAGGTTCAGCGGACGGTAAGCTATCAAAAGGCATTTGATGAACTGAAGCAGGCCATGTACACTGCTCCCATACTGCTAAGTCCTGATTACTCTAAAACTTTCATTGTCCAGACAGATGTATCTGAGATAGGGGTAGGGGCAGTGTTGTCACAACTAAAGGCAGAGGGCCAGTATCAACCAGTAGCTTTTATCATCAGAAGGTTGACCCCCGGGGAGAAACGTTGGTCAGCCATTGAGAGGGAAGCCTGTGCTGTGGTCTGGGCCTTGAAGAAGCTGAGACCATACCTGTTTGCCACTCACTTCATTGTTCAGACAGACCACAAGCCCCTCTAATGGCTTAAACAGATGAAGGGTGAAAACCCCAAACTTCTGAGGTGGTCCCTTTCCCTACAGGGGATGGACTATACAATGGACAATTGACCTGGGAGTAACCATGCCAATGCAGATGGACTCTCCAGATATTTCCACTTCAAAAATGAAGACTCAACTGGGCAAGGTTAGTCTCATCACCTTACGTATGGGGGGTGGATTGTGCAGGAATGCAGGATCTGCTTTTATGGTTACCCCCACTTTTTGCCTGGTGCTATGCAGTTTCTCACTAGTCTGACTGGGATCCTGCTAATCAGGACTCCAGTCTCTGTGCTTTCTCCCTTAAATTGGTTATGGTAAGTACTTGGGTACATCCCATTTTGGATACTGGTGTACCCTTATAAGTCCATAGCATATGGTACTCAGGTGCCTAGGGCATAGGTACACCAGGGGTCCCCCATGGGCTGAAGCATGTATTATGCCACCAATGGGAGACCACTCAAACTGTAACTACAGGCCTGCCATAGCAGCCTGTGTAAGCACAAGTAATACCAGAACTCTAGGAAGTGAGTCTTTATCGCAAGTCCCCTCATTTAACAGACATCAGTAGGCCCTTCTCCTGCAATGCCCAGAATATTTGGCACCCACTACCACTTCATATCAGACCCGCTCCCTCTCTGAAAGTGTCAAAATTAGAGCTCAAAAAGGGCTCTAAACTATGTTCTTCATTTGATCTTTTTTAGGACTGACCCCTTGGATATGCTGAGTTCTCAGAAGACTTCTCTCCTGGGTCTCTTGATTACAGTTACGCCTCCCAGCCTTGCAGCCAGTCCTCTTCTCTGACGATGCACATTCAGCAAAGTGAAGAGCATCCATCACTGGACATATCAGAGTGAACCAAGAGTAAACCAGACTCTGGGCAGTTCATGAGCATCGGTGACAGGAGCTGGGAAAAGAAGAAACAAGAAACATGGCAAGGGTGGCATTATGACCACAACTCACAGCTGGGGTGGCATAATACTCTGTCTTTTAAACAATTGAGAATTTCCAACACTGGAAAGACAATGTCCACCAAGCGCCTTGTAAAACCAGTCTTTGGAAGCTTCGTGAAGCTGTAAGTTGAAAAATGTCCTACGCATGTGGCAAATCCAAAAGCAAGATTTAAATACTGCTCACAACCGGGCGCTGAAAGATGATTGAGAGTCAAATATAAAGCCCAGGTTTTTGACCACCGCCGTTGGTGGGGGGTGGGGAGGTGGGACGCTGTTGGGACATGCTCCTGCCCATCCGGTGAGGGGATTCAACCCAAACAATAAGATCGTAGTATTGTCCGGATTGCACTGTAATTTATTAGCACTGAGCCATGCAAGCAATGCCTTCATAGAAAATGCTTCCTTAGCGCTCGCAGAGTCCCATCATAAGTGAGCCGGAGCTGCGTATCATCTGCGTATGATATGAGCTTGATTTCAAGGATTCAACCAAATATGCAAAGGGGGTCATATAAATGTTGAAAAGAGTAGGAGTCAGGGAGGAGCACTAAGGCACCCCCATTTCAACGATTTAGCTCCAGAGGCATACGTCTTCATCCAAACTACCTGCTCTCGTAACTCAAGAAAAGAACACAGCCGGCCTAAGGCTGATCCCGTCACCCCCAGATGTTCTAGCCTGTGCAGCAAGATGTTATGGTCCACTGTATCAAATGATGCTGACCGGTCCAACACTACCAGAGCAACATTAACTCCAGAATCCAGACTCGTGTTAATAGTCACAGACCTCCAATAACGTCATCTTAGTGCTGTGGCAAGCTCTAAAGCCGGATTCGGACAGATGTAACAGCTTGTTTTCAGCCAGGGCGGTGGTAAGCTGCTGGTGCACCACCTTTTCCAGGATTTTCGTGGCTGCTGGGTGCAGCGGGACAGGTTTCAGGGTCAGCATTAGCCTTTTTGAGCCAAGGAATAACGTGTGGTCTTTTGCAGTCATTCGGCGTAACACCCGAATGGAGGGAGATGGCAAATAGCTCTTGGTAGATGGAGGCAATTATACCCGCGATTGTCTTCAGGACCTAAATAAATACATAGGATTTCAGAGCTTTCCAGAATTTTATTTTGTCTGACTCAATATGGAGAACCAAAGGCAGCTTATTCTAGGCTTGAGCAGTGACCACGGAAAAGGCCTTTCCCCCTCGCCGTACTTTAAGAAACTGGTAATCACACCAGCACAAGATGACCGTAATAGTCTGGGGCAGTATCTTATAAACATATCTGAAATGTATGTGCCCCGAGTTGCACTGTGAACTGTAAGTTACTCTGTGAACACTGATAAACCACCTCCTTTTTTGTAGTAAATTAGATATCCAGTCAATGATTTGCGATACTACGGTCAACACTGAGGGCAGCGCAAATCATAGACTACATGTACCATGATGCAAAGGAGCAAACTTTTCTGGGATATGGTGTAGTGTCCAGCCACACCCTTCTCTCTGCCAAAACTGATTTTCATGACCTCCTCTACCATTTATCACATGTTCCTAATGTTCCTTTTTGTAAAAAATTACATTGCAGCCCATTCATTACACTTCATCCAGCCCGAGCCGGACAGTACAGCCCGGAAGCGGAGATTCCGGCCCAACTGTGGACATAAAGATACGACTCGTAAATGATCTGTGAATACCAAAAGTCGTAAAGTTAGTTTGTCTCAGATTGTGAATCAGGCCTTCTGGGTTCTTCCGGTGAGAAAGGATGCGATCCATTTGAGGGTGTCCCTTTAAATCCCAGTCTGATGGAGCCTTTTTAGAGGGGTGTAGTTGGACACAGTGTCGAAGGTTGCCAAGAGGTCAAGGAGGATTAAGGCGGCTGTTTCTTCCCGGTCTAGGAGAGACCTGATTTCGTTGGTGGCTGCGATTAGGGCACTTTCAGTTCTATGGTTCGCATGGAACCCTGACTGGGATGGGTCCAAGAGGTTGTTGTTCTCTAGGTAGGTTGTGAGCTGGTGGTTAATGGCTTTTTCCAAGACTTTGGAAGGAAAAGGGAGCAGAGAGATGATGTTTTTTTTGAGGAATGGTTTGACTTCTGCATGTTTACATTCTTGTGGGAAAGTGGCAGAAGGGGTGGAAGCATTGAAGATGGTGGTGAGTTCTTTGCTGATGGTGTTGTTCCCCAGGTTGAACATGTGGTGGGGGCATGGGGTCCCTGGGTGCTCCTGAGTGGATGGAGCTCATGATGGATGAGATGGTCTAATTGGAGAGTTGGCCCCATGTTGTGATCCTGACATTCGGGTGGGAGTCAGTGGGGTTGAGGAGGCTGATAATGCTGGCGTTGGGGGGGCTGTGGGTATATGGTGGCGATCTTATTGTGGAAAAAGTCTGCTAATGTGGTGCAGAGATCTTGGGAGGGGCTGATTTTGTTTTTGGTTGCAGAGGGGTTGGAGAACTCCTGGACGATGTTTAAGAGTTCTTTGCTGTGGTTTGAGCTGGCTTTGAGGCTGGTGGCCAGGGCGTTCTTTTTGGTGTCTTTCAGGCGCTGGTGGTAGCTGTTGAGTGTTAGCTTGTAGGTGGCAAGGTCATTTGGCTCTGTGCTAGAGTCCCAGATCCTTTCCAGCTGCTCTCAGTTTCTTGGTGTACCAGCTGGTGTGTTTTGTGGGTCTGCCAGGTTTGGTGGGTCTGATACGGGTGACCTTGTAGGCGCAGTTGGTGATCCAAGCATTGACGTCTTTGACAGCCTTTTCACAGCTGTAGGTGTTGTCTGGAAGGGAGAATCTGAGGTTGTTAGTCTATTATTATCAGGTATCTTGTTCCATCTCCTGTAGGTGGTGCTGGGCAGGTTTGTAGAGTTACAAAGAAAAACATCTGAGCACACCTGATCATGCTACCTGTAAAAGCAACACTAGAACAATGCTTGAGCTCACAAGGGTATTTTCTGCTAACTTTAGAGATTAGGAATAAAACCTATCAAACCAACACATTCAAAACCAGTTTAACAAGCACACACTAGAGAGTATTCATAGCTGGTTGTGGTGTTTGGTCACTTTATGCAACATTGATGATTCAGTGATGGCGGCCCGAGAGCAGGGTCCATAAGCAGGAGATGTGAAAGTAGGAACATGTGTCCTGGAATGCTTCCAGTCACAACATTCACCTCCCAAACCCTGGTGTTGCAGAAATGCTCATTTCCACTATCAGATGCATCTCTAAACGCACCCACCATAGTGGCCCTTAACAGAGGTGTGAAACGTCTCGATGGATCCTTGAGAGATTTGCTGTCTCACAACTGTCTATGTAATGAGTCGCAGTTAGATTATTTGTATATAAATATATTTTATGAGTTTCTTATTTACAGACAATCACTCAACCAAATCCTAATTGGTGAAAGAACAGAATCAGTGCATGATTGCAAAATTAGATAATGATTGAATCTTGAGCAATAAAGAATTCTACCTCTCACGAGTTAGAATTCAGAACCATCGACTCCCTGCTAGACATTTATGCAACATCGGCAATGGATAAGAAATCTGGATTCAGAAGAGAAGGCTTGTGAACGAAATTCAAGCTTGACCCAAATTATATTTAGGCTTGTGTGTCCAAGCATAAAGAAACCCTCATTTTGTATACACTCCGCTGTAGAATGCAAGGACCTAAATAGTATATGTGAGAAGTTGGCCTGGCATATGCTGTCCACTAATTATAGTGGGCACCTTGCACCAGTCCAAACAACCCCTTATTGGAGATAGGTTAAAGACAACCTTATTGAAAGCTATCCTAGTGGTAGCTATGGAGAGCAGCCTTCAGGCTAAGTCTTGAAGGAATGTAAAGCAGCTTGTTTTACCAGTCTATAATCTCTTGAGTGACCAAATGAAAGAGCACCACACCAGGTATATATTCAAAATATATGTATTTATTGCTAAACACACCCCTCTAGTCTCTTTATGAGGCTAGAGTTCGAAGTACATAAGTTATAAGTTATTAAATCACAGTAATAGCACAAATACACGTTTGGGCCCTAGGGGCGTACTCAAACCATATACCAATAAAGTGGTATGCGAACCACGACTGAACTAGACACCAGGCCTAGAGCCTCTAGAAGTGCTTGGACCACAAGGAACCATCCAAGGTAGTGACACAGGGGACCTACGGGAGACGCGTGCAGTGTAAATACACAACCGCGATACGCCGTTGACTTCTATGGAGAAAGTCGGGATCGGGAAAATAGAGAAAAGGGACACTTAAAAGATGACTAGGACAAAACCCTTTGAGATCTAGGACTTTGAAGAGTCTCTACCCACGGGAGCACCGGAGTACTCGTGTTACCTCACCCAGGGAAGCCGGGTGCATAGGTGCCTTTCGGGGTCGGGTTTCGTCGTCGATTCGAATGGCGATCTGCTGCAAAGTGCTGCTGGCGGCCAAGAGAAAAGTGTCCGGGTGGATCCAAGAGTGGATCGGAGTTTTGAAGAACCTGAAAGCAGAGGGGACAGAGTCTGGGTCACTAGCCAGTGACCAGGAAGGCGATGGACAGATGCCCACCGATGTCGAGTGCTTCAGGTGCGTTGACGGTTGTCTTGACTCTTCAGCCACGAGGTCCGGGAGGCGTTGTCGGCGACCAGGAGCAGGATTCGGGCTGGTACACGATGTCTGTCGAGTGCTGAGGCGTCGGCAACCGGATTGGACCCAACAAGCCTTGGCAACGGCAAGTCTTGGTGAAGATGTAGATCGTCGATGGTGCAGACCAGCAAGGTCTGTGGAACTCACCCAGCGAGGGTAAGTGAGGGCAGGCCTGGAGAAACCAGGATGCCAAGTAAGAAAAGGATTGGCCTTCGTTAAGGGCTACTAGCCAACGGGCTAGCGACCGCAAAGGAGCCTCGTGACGCCGCACGTGGATCTGGCTTACAGGACACTCGTGGAGTGGGGGCCAGTGATCTTCGGTGCATGTGGTGCTGGAGGCTAGGGCTACTCGGAGCCCAAAGCACGACTTCTTGGGAGACCCAGAAGAGGATGCACTTGCAAATGTGCTCGGTGTCCAGGGGTCACGGTCTCAAGTCACCCACGATAGCCACGGGCCTCAGCTTTGCTGGGGACTCAGGGTAGCCTCGGGGAAGTCTGAAAATCCACCTCTGGTGATGCGATGACTTCAGCATCCGACGGGAGCTTCAGAAATGCGAACCGGACAGATGCTTCTTTGGTGCCTGCCAAGCAGGGGAGTCACTCCTTGACCCCAAGGGAGATTCTTCAGTCCTCTAATCTTGTCGTAGAGCGTCGAAGGTCCAGGATTCAGTTTCAGAGTTTCATCCAGGGATAATCTAAAGTCCTAAGGACTGGGTTCCTACCTTTATTCTAAAAATAGGGGTTGGACTACTCTGTGGCCCCACCTATGGGTGGGTCAGGGCAGAGGGGTGGCTACACCCTTTTCCTTTGTCCAGTTCGCGCCAAAGCAGGGGCTGCAAGCCCCTGATCCGGTTTGAACTGGGGTATGCACAGGGACACCAAATGTGCCCCCAGTGCAGGACTTCAAAGCACCCGAAAGTGCTCCCGCCCAGCCCCAATACACATTATCCTGTCTGGGGAGGTGGTCACACCTCCCTGGGACAGGAAACCTATTGTCCAGGCCTCCCCTGCCGGAGTTTCGTCCAGCAGCAGGAGGCCAGACTCGTGTCTGTGGCAGCAGCATCCATTTTGTGATGCCAGGGCTCTGGAAAGAAGTTACCGGACTCGTCAGAGTTAACATGTCTTTCCCTCTAGAAGGGTGGAATGCTACCCCCGCCGCCAGGATTGGCGGGGGGTAGTATTCCAAGATGTTTGACACCAAACACGACATGTTTAGGTGCAGCCATTCCAAAGTTTTAGCATTTTACCGCGAGGATATAATGCGCTTAAGAGTATATGGTCAGGCTGCACTACAAACAGCATCAGAGATGGTCTCCGAACGCTGCAGAGGGGCCCTGCTCATGCAGGGGCACCCTCTCACATAGGAACCATGCACTCTGCCTTTAGGATTGATAAGGCCTGCCTTAGGAGTGACTTATAGGTTTATATGTGTGTATGTATTTCGTGATATAGGTAACCTATATCACAGTAAAGGGGTGCATGCACCACCTTACCCAGGCTGCAGTAGCAGACCTGTGGTGTCAGTTTGGATGGCCTTCCAGGGGTGGCATAATACATGCTGCAGCCCCTGGCAGGCCTCTGAGGTACCTATGCCCTTGGTACATAGTATACCATATACTAGGGACTTATAAGGGCACTCCAGATCCCAATCAGTGATGTGCCTAAGGCACATGGAAACCATTTTAGAGAGGAAGCAGCTAGGCTGGGGTTCTGATTAGCAGGGCCCCAGCCAGACTAATGTCGAAAAACAGTGAAGCATCAGCAAAAAGTGGGGGTACCCATGTGAAGCAGATCCTACTCTCCTACAGTATATGCTGCCTGTTGACAGTAAACATTTGTGTTTCAATTTAGACTTCTTCAGACCACAAATGTCAACGACTGCAGGATTCCAAGTCTGAAAATGACCTGTGGGTTGATGGAGCCCCCCAAATGCACAGAGTTCTCACAGCCCAGCCTTGCATAGAGGAAGCAATCTAATAAAACATGCATGTCAGTAGAAAGAAAAGGAAACATCTTCAGTACCCAAAGACAGTAGAAACAAATGCATTCCACCGAGTTAATTACAAAGTGACAAGTCTGTTAAGTTCTCCCTGCCACAGATTACCACCGCCCGGCCCAAGGACTGCTCCTGAGCACACCCACCCTTATTTACAACATACTACAGAGGTCTACAGCAGGGCCAAACTCATTTCACTTTCATGGTAACAGGAACCGTTTCTTAAACTAGACACATTGGGGTCACGTAGTGCAGCGCAGCAAGTCACCTTGCTGTGCTGTGTGGCAGGAAAAAGCAGGAATGTGCCATATTTAAGGCAGTACGGCGCATTCCTGCATTTTCCTCTGCGCTGGCGCCCTTTTGGCAGTCTAGCACCAATGTAGTTGCATGCAGGATTGTTTTTGTGCAGGAAGGGGCACCTTCCTACACAAAAACAATCCTGAGAGGCACATTCCTCTTTCTATGTGTGCTGCATTCTGAAAGAGGAAGTAACGAGGAGAAATAAAGATATTTCTCCACATTACCCCTCTCCTGGGAAGGCATATCTTTTTGGTACTTTCCCAGTTTAACCAGTTCTTGTACATCTGAGAATGCGTCAAAAACCATGGGAGGTGCATGGGAACACCCACGCAACACCCACGGAACGCCATCCCAGGCAGAGTAAGCAACTCAGCGATTTGTGCTGCTTGCTTTTCTCCTGATTTATGGAGCCACTCAGGACCACGCAAAGTGGCCTTGCATGGCTGCATGAATTGCATTTAAGATCTGCGTCGCTCTTGCACCACATTGCGTGGTGCAAGAGCGACGTACACTGGCTCATCAATATACCCCCATTATGTTTAGGAATATGTGGTTCGTACGGCCATCAGTGGCATAACTAATTTAAAACCTGATTCTCTATAAATCTCTTCCAATGATACGCATCCAAACACAGCCCGTGGATAGAAATCCAAGAGCCTTTCAAAAAAGAATGACATTAATAAGAACGCATTTTGGTGTAGCAGTAAAGCTAGAAATTGCTAGACAGATGCTGTTAAGATAAAGTATAGTGCAAAGAGATAACCAGGCCGGAAGCTGATTCTCATCCTGTGGATCACACACATGCACGTTCTTTCCCGGGGTGTAGGGACCAGCAAGAGCATAGTCCTATGATCACTCTAGAAAGCTTAAGCCAAACCTCAAGGTGACTGTCTAGATGGCTCCCCACTACACCCCACTCAAGTAGTGCTGATGGCACAGGTCTGTCCCCTTCAGCTCTCTGCCCTCTGATGAACGATCCAACTACGTTGGTGGGTGAGGGTTCTTCTATAAAACCAAATGGTTTCCCTGTTAAGGAGACTTATATGCAATAAGCAACAAGCTTTGACTATGCAATAAGCAATTCCTAATTTGGATTCTTAATGGAGCTTAGTCTTATGCTCGTTCTCTTTGTTTAAGATATCTACAGCCAGGGTAGACGAACGAGCTCTCTTTCTCCTCTTTCTCTCTGTTTGTTAATGTTTTTTCTAGCCACACAGACCATCAGTGCCAGCTCCGGCAGCGAGACCGCCAGTGGAGCAGATATCGCAGCAGCGGTCAAAGGGGGGGGTCCAAGCAGAGGCAGGGATGAGCAGTGGTAAGTCACATTGCTTGTTTATTGACTATTATTAGTCTACTCACTGCAAGGGCGTTGACTCGTGAACACCCGGCTTTAGCAGATATAGCGGGCTGAGTAATTAATGGCGTCTTCTGAAACTCAGCAGATAGAGGTTCATTCATAATGACCTTTAATAACAATAGGTTGATGGAAAAGGGAAAAAGGATGGAAAAAGAAAGTATGGGTGTAATATGAGTGAAAGGATGCATATAGGTGGGTGATAGGATGCATGGGTGGGTGAAAGGATGCCTTCCTGGGTGGGTGGGTGAAATGGTATACGGGTGAAAGGATGCTTCCTTGGGTGGGTGAAAGGAATGCTTGGGTGGGTTAAAGCAGGATCGGTGAAGGGATGAAAGGATGCGTGGGTGGGTAAATGGATGTTGATGAAAGGTTCGTTGAGAGCCATGTTTGGATGGATAGATTGGATATGTATGGATGGATGGTTTTCTATGGTGAAAGACTGGATGACAGAATGTAAAGCTTAAATGGTGTGTATCAAAGCCAAGGGTGAAAATTACTTGAACAATGAGCTGATGAATAGTTAATTGCTTGGATAAAGAAACAAGGGAGCTCTTCTGGATGGGGTCGTGCTCACCTACTTCACTTGTTTGGAATGGTTTTATCAAAACTTTGATTCAAAGGGTGGGGATGGTATTTCTGTCTACTCTCTCGACTCACTGTATTTTTTAAGCGAGGCAGACAGTATGTATCCCACCCATCATCAATCATTACCTTGCTCCCTACCCATGGCATTCCGCCAGTGCCACCCATGATGACCTAACTGCTGAATGGTTCAATTCGCCACTGCAGTGTTGGCTGTGTAATGTGCGTCTGCTTCAATTAATGTGGCATTTATAAAGTTTTCAATGCACGGCAATGCAAAAACAAGGTGTGTTTCCCCTCCCTCCCAGTGGCCACTCAGTCACTTCCCAGTGCTTTACTCCTTTATTCTTTCCTAAGTTCTGTCCCAGCCTTCCCAAACGTTTGAAAAATCCATTCTTGGCATGCGCCACATTTTTCTGGCCAAGGGATATATTTCATCATGGCTTCTATAACGGATTTATGCCTGTTCAAATTTTTCGCTTGGAACATTTGTCAACCACGGTGACTCACTAGCCAAAGCTTAGGCACATGATGATGATCAGTGACACCCCACTAATCTGTAGTAAAACATCTACTTACTCGGCCTAATCCCTCTAACTTACCCTGCAATAGAGTAAGTTAAGTTTCCTTTCCTTACTGCTAAGTGAATGTGTTTATTGGAAAAAGTCATTATAAAGTGTGGCGGAGGGTGAGGCCAGGGAGTAAAGTGGGACTAAGTAAGTGCATTGACTTTTGCGGATGGGATAGTCTGTGACAAACATGTCAGATGCAATATATATCCCGTCCCTTAATCCTTTCCCTGTACTGCAGAGCATCGCTTTTCCCACTGTCTACTTATGGCAGACAGGATGCCTGCATGATTTTGTATGTGACATGTATCAGTCATTATTATTCATCTGCCTTGTAGTCAGGGTGAAATTAAAAGGCATTTTGGAGAAGAGCAGGGCCATTGGAATAAGATAATTGTCCATTACAGCTGCCCCAGCTGCAGACTGCAGAAAGTAGCAAAGTACAACTAACAAGTACGACTAGGGCGCCAGATAGCATGCCTCCATTAATTTATCACAACAAGAGAATACATGTACTCCATAGTGCATGATGCTTTTCTTGCTGGAAATCTGGAAGACAATGGATCTTCTGAAAGAGGGGCTACTTCCCCAGCATGTAGCTCAATATCCTAAAGGACTCCTACTTTGGGAGGAACTACTATTGTTGGCTGCGACTGTTGTTGTGCACTTAGCTGAGTTTACGGCAACAATTAGGTGCTACTTTGCCAAAGAGATAACTCAAACTCAACGTCACTGCTCGTCAGAGTTGCTGTGATACAGTGGCTGCCTCTGAGCCAGACATCAGCTTGAGCCTAGGTTGGGGTGGGGCCGTTGATGCAGGAGTGCTGCTCCCAGCTTGCTTCCTGGAGGCCGGTGCGGCAGGCACACAACATTGTCTGAAAAAGGTCTGGGGGCGAGATACCAGAGGTGGTAATCTCCTTTTTATAACTGGCCACTTTCTTGGTAGCACCTTTTTTTGGGGCCATCTTGAAGCTGTCAGTTGACAATGGCCCTAGCTTCACCAGCGGAAGAAATGTGAGTACTGATGTCACGTGTTGTGTGGTCACGTGTCACATGCACAGGCCTTCCTGGCAGTACTGTGGGTGATGTCTCCTCTCTTGTGCACCTAAAAGCAAATAATAAAAAAAAAAAAACATTAGTCAAACGTGGCATTGTTGCAGTTTGAATTAGGAGCACAGACAATATCATTCAGTGTGGGTACTTAAGTTATTAATAATTAACAACAATACAGCGTATCCATTCAAAAGTAAAACCACACCAACATAAACTTTCATTTACAATCAGGAAGGATAAAAAAGAGAAACAACATACAGATATAACAGTTTATGTGCATGAAGTTGGGAGGTGTAGGTGACAATGAAATAATCTTTAGAAAAGCAATGCTGTTGTGAGGCTGTGCGCCTATGGCAGACAAGGGCTTAATGGATGTTGGAAAAATATAAAAAAGAAAATTACAAAAAATGAAAACAATTATTTCTAAAAAATGTAAAACAAAATTAAAAAATGAAGAAAAAATAAAAATTAAATAAAAAAAATTAAATTTTAATAAAATTTTCAAAAATATAATTGCTGATGTACTAGGGGACTACCATGAGAAACCCATTTGGGATTTGGGAGACAAGGAGTGGTGCAGGTGAAAATTGCAAAAAAGTATAAAATAATGTGAAACGCTGTTCATACAGTACATTTACTATAAGCATTGAGCAACTAGGCATCAAGTATACTATTAAACTGATATCAGAGAAAAGTAAAATAAAAATAGCACAAACAAAAAGGTTTAGGCCTCCACATACAAAATGACTTTAGAAACTGAAAAAAGGATGGTTGCACAAAATGGCCACATGGTCAAACAACACGCAAGGAGGCATGGAAAACAAGAACAAAGAACACATGCAGGCCTATGGCAAAAAGTACACTGGCTGGTTAACAAAATGGCCACCACCCACATGGTCAAACAACAACAACCAGCAAGGAGGCAAGGCCACAACAAAGAACACATGCAGGCCCATGGCAAAGGCACACTGGCTCGCTAACAAAATGGCCACCAGTCACAGGGTCAAACAGCAACAACCAGCAAGGAGGTATGGCAACAACAAAGAACACATGTAGGCCTATGGCAAAAGCACACTGGCTGGCTAACAAAATGGCCGCCAGCCACATGGTCAAATAGCAACAACCAGCAAGGAGGCATGGCCACAACAAAGAACATATACAGGCCCATGGCAAAAGCACACTGGCTGGCTAACAAAATGGCTGCCAGCCACATGGTCAAACAACAAGCAAGGAGGAATAGAAAACAAAGAACACATGCAGGCTTAGGGACACTGACTAGAGGAAATGGCCCCTGGCCACATGGCATCGGGAACAAAGACAAATGGTGGCCTATGGCAAACACACTCACACACTCGCCAGACAAAGGAGGCATTGTAACACAGGATAAAATAGCATTAATTCAGCAATGCCAAACAATGTAAACTAACTGGGCTATAAAAGTTTACAACAACACACATCTCCAAAGGCATAATATATATATATATATTACCCCACCTATGCACTGTTTGCAGAAAATCAGTGAAATACCCCCAAAAAACACATTTTATGTTTCAATCCAATGCCGTCCATAAATAAATAATGTTTCAATTCAACAAAAATCACAGAAACAGCTGTTTGATGCACCTATGACTAGTATTGGGCCTACTGGTTGGAAGGCCCATTGGCAGACTAGGCCACATTGTGAATTAAATTAATATTGCAAATTTATTTAAAAACATGGATAAAATGTACTGAACTGTACAACATTTTTCCTTTACAAAAGAAGAAAAATGACATGCAAAAAAAATAACTAGGTCCCTACTAGACCTGCAGGCCACCCTCCACAATAAATTAAAAAAATCGAATAAAAGTGCAAATAAATCCTGGTGCATGCCCTAGCAAACAAATAACATCCTTATACACCTTGAAATCCAAATGAAAACTGACCAGGATATGGACAAAGCACTGGGAGGAGCCTGCTGAAGAGGAACACTGCGGCACTTCCTTCCTGTTGGGAAAAAAAGCAAAATAAAGAAAGGGCTCCTCGCACAAAAAAAGAACAATGCGAACGATCCATTTGCTAAGTTTATTAACTCCAAATTGTCTTTTGAGGAGATTTAGCTGCTTCTCGAGGATAGAATCTTCTCCAGGTTGCCGCTGCGGTTGCTCACGCTCGCGATCACCTACATCATAAAAAAGCAACGGAAGTCGCAGGCACAGCCTAAACCCACATTAGCTGCCGTAAGAAATCTCACAGGCGCTCACGGGAGGCTGGTTAATCTCGTGGGTGTTCACTCAAAAGTTTCATCGTGCTCCCCATGCACAAAATGACGTGATAAGTGTGCCACTGGAAAAAGAAATTGGCTCTCTTGCAAAGTGCGGAGTTTATTGCTAACTCCGCATTCTACGCGGAACGTGGAGTTGCTGAATTCAGCAAACTCATTGCTAAAGACTGCTTTAAGTCACATTTTTTCCTCCCCACTACCGCATTTACCTCAGGATGGTATGGAGACGAGAAACACGGGGTCACACCCAAACGTCCAAGGGCACTGTGTAAGCCCTAGAGCTAAACTCCGGTCCCTGGTTGGAATGGAATGTGCCAACTGCATATGTCCCTGTAAAGACTCACAGATCTTTTATAACAGTTCAGGTGTCAGCCAACCTCTGTGGCCATACCTACAGGAACTGAGAGCAGGAATACACTGCTACCGAGATGTGCTGTTAAGCCCCACATGATGATAAGGGCCGCAGTGGTCCAGATAGACACAAGACAGAGGCTTGTTTGAAATTAGAAGAGGTGTCTGTGGTGCACGCGTAATGGTGCAACCCTTCATCTTCTGGCAGATGTTGCATTTAAGGACAAAGTCCTTGGTCTGTTTGTAAAGACCTGGCCACCAATAGCACTGCTGCAATAATGAAATTGTAGCAGCCACCCCTGCATGTGCAGAAGTCAGACCCTGGTGTGCAGCCAATATTAACCCCAATCTGTGATCAGTGTTTGTTATTACTCTATCTCCCTCTCCAGGAATGTGAGCATATGGTATGTTCTGTGCATCTAACTTGTTGGAGTACTTGAGTGGAAAGCCTTTTGGTAGGTGGGTGTCATTGCGAGTAGCATTGACGGCCACCATGATGTCTCTGCCTATCCTCGTGCTAGAACGAGTAAGTGCAACAACTGCAGCAGTGCAAACTGTTGCTTTAACAGCTTCATTTGCCATGGAATTCCCTGCAACGTGAATGCCAACACATTGATGGCTCAATGTGTGTGTTACATGAGTCCATGGCAAGCAGTCTTTCAGCTTTGCCACGTGTTCCCAGCTTGTGCTTTATTGTGCACACCTTTGAATCTCTGAATCCATTCTGGCTCCAATAGTGTAGGTATTCATTATCAGACTAGACACAGTAATACGAATCACATACTATAAGTGTGCGGAATCCGGGATCCATATTTCCCTTTGCCAGAATTTGTGCCTTTAGTTCTGCTAGCTGCGCTTTGCAATCACCAAGTGACCGTGTGTAGGTTTTCTCAGGATGAAATTCTCCATCTTCCATGCACTCTTTCACAATTGCACACGCTGCTGTGTATTGGCGCTCCAGATATGCCTCGGGTTGGAGGTTCTGCGGCTTTGGCGTCCCGCACCTGATCTCCCCAGCGAGTGTAGCCTCATAACAATCGGCGTGGCTGCTGCCTGGTTTGCAGTGCTCACGGCGAAGCCCGCACCAGCCTGCCTGACTGCGACGGAGGGTCCGGCTCCGCCTCGGGTAGGAGGTGCTGTGGTGCTGGCATCCTGCACCTGATCTCCCCGCGAGCGAAGCCTCAGGGAAATCGGCGGGGCTGCTGCCGGGGGGTTCCCTCGCCGGATTGCTCCCTCTCCTCATCGGACGGCCTATTGGTTATTACCTCTGCCCCACTGATGCCCAGCCGCCTATGATCCTGAATGGGCCTGGATCCGTATGTGGGGTGGAGCGCGGCCGTCCTGGGTCATCGGGCCCACGTTGTCTTCCATCGAAGTACTGAGATTGCGGTTCCAGCCCCCGCCAGCCTGCCTATCTTCGACAGAGAGATTCCGGCTCAACCCAGTAGTAGCCTAGCAGAGGGGCAGACCCAACGCCCGACTCTCTCGACATCTGGATCTGCAGTTTTTGCTTGGTGATGACTTTGTGCTGCCAGGGACAGAGGTGGGTGGTTCCTGGCTCCGGTCGAGATGATCGTTACAGCTGGAAAGCGGTCCTGGCCGGGAGTCGATTTTGCCTTCTTCCCTTACATTTTTTAAAAACTCTTCAAGATGGCCTCCGTTCATCAGCACATAGGGAAACAGGACCATGAGGATCAGCACAGCCGATCATAGAAACTAAAAGAGGACTTGGCTCAGCTTGCACGGGCATCAAAAGGAAGGTAGGACTATTCCCTATGCTTTCTTATACTGCTATGGGAAAAAAAACTTGTAGTTAATATCCCCTGACTCACTCATCCCAAGGATCGTCCATACGATAAAGAAGATCGGTCTGGATACCAAGTGCATTCTAGCACTTCTAAGAGGTAAACGTCTAGGTCCTCTCATCTGGCCCATCCTAGCAAACAGCATTACTATAATGTTGGTCACCCTATGCTCTTACCGACTCGATTGTCTCGCTTTGTCCCCTTGCATACCAGCAACAGTTTAGGCTGGCAACTAGGCCCATCCCCAATAGATCAACTAGGTCCATCGCCAATCGCTCTTTTCCTTACAAATAAAAGAAAACACTAGGATCCCATATTTTCGCTCCCACCCTACAAGGTTTCATCTTGGCCTCTCTCATAATGGATATAAGTCTTGTCCCCGCAGGACCCAACTCGTTCACTATTATTTACCCACCTAACCTCTCCAAAAACGCGACCAAAAACCTCAAACACCTGTTTCTCAAAACCCGACCTGAAACATTAATCTCAGATGTTTGTTTGTGTCAACAAGGGTACACTATCTAATGACCTCATCTTCTACCCCAGAACACGAGCTCGTTGGAGGTCGGTCTTCTACTCCATGCTTCGTATATCAGGATCCAGGAAAACCCTGCATGGCCTCAAACTCTCAGCCTCTCCCTCGTTCTTCTTCAATGCGAATGCCACCATCACCCTCTACAATAACGGTATTATCCTAGTCTAAGCCTCCAATGACAATTTAGCTAGGATGGATAATAGCTTCTCTACTCTCAAAAAAGCTGCGATAGCTAAGGACAATCTTCCTGGCCTAATCCATCCCAAAACACTTGATCTCACTATCACACCCTCCACCGCTCTTGGGAAGTCCTCAACCCCTCATAACCCTCATCTCCCCCGAGGTGATATCAGATCCTCTCAATCCCCTAATTTAGTCTCACTAGACCCCCTCACGCTCCACTAGACCATTGATTCCAATGACTATTGGCTCTACATTGACATATACTTCCCTGATCTCTGTGCGGCCACACCTCGATCCCAGTGGCAGGTCATCCCATGATGCCCCACCGTCCTTTCTCTATCCTGATCTCCCATGCATGATACCACCAAACACACCACCTTCTCAATCGAAGTCTAGGCTCATGCCCTACATGGATTCTACCCAATCCACTCCGTCCCACTACCCCTCACCCACCCCCTATCCTTTACTTCTAGCTCACCCCCCCCATTCCCCTTTCCTCTCACCACACAAACTGGTACTACACAAGACATCATTGAATCATTGGCTCCCCCTGACCTCTCCATGACCGCATCTGACCCACCAGTTTCCCCAAGAGATAACACATCTCGGGTGGAACCATTCACCAATCACTATCCTTTAGCCAACATTCAGACTTGGTTGCACGCCTTGAAGAGATCTCTCTCCACCTGCGCCTACTCATGGATGAATTTCTTAATCTGAAAGCCCTCTCTATTGAACATCTCCCTCTGCTCAGAAGGCTATGTGCAGTTGGGACCCCACCCTTGAGCCGCACGGGCGCTATCCCTGTCGCAGACATGCGTCCCTCTCACCTTACCCTGAAAACTCTTCCCCTCCCTAATGCCCCCTCCCGCCCCAGAAGAATAAAGTCCGAGCTATCAAACAATATTATTGATGCTCTTATCCCTTCTTATGCCCTCCCACTAAACACCGACAAGACACCTCTGGACTCATGCAAGACCCCTATGAGCTTAATCCACGACAATCTCTTATCCAGCCTTGAACATAGGATGGGATTTTCAGGTCGGGTATTGTGGTGGTTTACATTCCTTCCTCCATAATAGATCACAAAAAGTCAAGATAAAGCAATCCCTATCCCAGCCCTCCTCAGTCTCGATGGGGGTTCCACAGGGGTCGGCACTTTCACCGATACTCTTCAATTTATTCCTAAAACCCTTGGCAAATGCTCGGAATGCCGCAAACATCCTCTTCCTTATGTATGCGGATGACACTCAACTCTATCTGAAAATCACCTCCCCTGAAGACTTCGTCTCACTTAACTCTACCCTTTTGGATACTCAGTACTGGCTAACTGACAACCACCTCATGCTCAACACCTCCAAAACGGAATTCCTTCTCATTGCTCTGCCTGATCACACCCCAAAGATTGACCACTGGCTGAAACATCTTACGGCCTTCAACTGCACTCCCAGCATTATCAACTCTGCGAAATCCCTCGGAATCACACTGGATAAGCACCTGAGCATACAGAATCATATTAGCAATTTAAGCAAGGGGGCTAAACACCGGAAGAACACCCTAAGAAATCTAAAACCTTTCCTTCCACAAGAGGACTTCAAGATGGCGGTGCAGGCTCTGGTGCTGCCCAGGCTAGACTATAGTAGTTCCATGCTCTGTGGTCTTCCCAAATATAGCTTGGCCCCACTAAAAGCGTCCATTAATGCAGCAGCTAGACTGCTCACTGGTTCAAAAAGAAACAAGCACATCTCCCCAGCCCTCAAATCCCTAAATTGGCTGCCATACGAGGCCAGAATACAGCTAAAGATAGCCTGCATGACTCACAAAGCCCTATATCTCAAGACTCCCACGTATCTGGCTAAAAAACTAGAACTGTCTGGAGGTTGCAGACATTCAAGAAGTGCAAGTTCATGGCTCTTAAAACCACAGATTTTTCACAAATGAGAACGAGTCACAGAGCCTTCTCAGGCGCTGCCCCAAAGATCTGGAACTCTCTTCCTCCGGAAGTCCGACGAATTTCCTCCACAACTGCCTTCAAAAAGGAAGTTAAAAAAATTCTAATGGCTAAGTTCCTGCCTTAAACAGCTCTGGCCCACTGCTCATTGATTACCACCAGATTGACAATGAGATTGCTGGACACCTTTGAATCCCAGTACTCGCCTGCCATGCTCACTTATGTTGCGAAGATTATCGAATTTTCTTCTCCATGGTCTGTATCCCACATACCTTAACTATGTTGCACGACTATTTAATTGTATTATGTATACTCTTGTAATACCCACCCAAATTGTAAAGCACTCTGATACCCACCTGGGTCAAGTTTGTGCTATATAAAACTTTCAAATAAATAAATAGGTGTATCCTGATGCCCCCGCGATGACGCCGATCACTGGGTTCATTGTTATGTTATCGGAACTTATAGAGCGCAACAGTTACCCGGAGGTGTCCTGGCGCTAGTTATTATCCCTTGGGTAAAGAAACGGTAAACTGCAATTACAGGTTAAAAAGCCAGGTCTTTTGACTCTTCCTAAATGTCAGGAGATCTATGCTGTTTCTCAGGTAAAAAGGAAGGTCATTCCAAGCTTTTGCAGAGCGCACAACAAAGCTTCTTCCACCCCAAGAGGCTTTTTTTCTAAGTGGTACTTTCACCAGCTTAGCTTCCATGGAACGCAGGGTTCTTTTAGGCCAGTATCATTGTATACGCTGTTTCAGATACTCAGGGCCTATGCCTTGAAGAGCCTTGAAAACTGTATACAGGGCTTTAAAGCGCACCCGTTTCCTGACCGGCAGCCAGTGAAGTTTTTTAATTTCCTTAGAGATGGACGCAGCAGTTTGAGTTTGTTCATGAAGCGCTCCTGTAGGCTCAGGTAGAGGCCATTACAGGATAAGCGCTGTGACCACTGTCCGCTGGCTGTCAGCCGGTAGAAAGGGGAGAATTTTTTTGATGGAAGGTGGCAGGTGACATTGTATTGATCTGATCACCAAAATTAAGCTTGTCATCAACCCTGATGCCTAAGTTTTTTACCTTCTCTGAAGGTGTAGGAAGAGTGCCCAATGTTATTGGCCATAGGTTAGCGGTCCAAAAACTGGCATCATTCCCAAAAAGGATAACTTCTGTCTTGCCTGAATTTAATTTTAGGCAGTTTTGTGTCATCCACCTCCCCACAGCTTCCATACAGTCGTGGAACTGATTATCTAGTTCAGATCCCTGACCAGGCCGCAGCGACACGACAATCTGTGTGTCATCAGCGTAGGATGTCAGATTAAAACCAAAGGAGCTGATCAGTGAGGCAAGGGATGAGACGTACACATTAAAAAGTAGGGGGCCAAGCGAAGACCCCTGTGGCACTCCGCAAGGCAGGGTAAAAGGTTTAGAGTGAAATTTATCCAGTGCAACTATTTGTGAACGCCCAGATAAAAATGATTTTAGGAGCTTCCAAGCTTTACCTTGAACCCCGCATGCCAACAAACGGTCCATCAGTAGATCATGATGGACAGTATCAAAGGCTGCTGACAGGTCGAGCAGAACCAGGGCGGCCTTACCTCCCTTATCCAGGGCTTCCCTAATCTCTTCCGTGGATTTAATTAGTGCCGACTCGGTGTGACCTTCTCTAAAACCGTATTGCGTAGGGTCCAACACTTGGTTTTCACGTAGGAAGGCACTGAGTTGCATATTCATTGCCTTCTCAATCATTTTCGCAGGTAGCGGAAGGCGGGATATCGGTCGAAAGTTATTTGGATCCTTGGGATCAAGGCTCGGCTTCTTTAGCAGGGGTAGAACCGAAGCGAATTTCCACAGTTTTGGGAAATGCCCTGTTTCAAAAATTGCATTAAAAAGGGAGGTGAGTGCAAGGGCTACGGGAGTCGGGGCGTGTTTAACCACAGAGACCGGGCAGGGATCAAAGGGGGAGCCTGATCTCGCTGCCATGAGGAGTTTCTTAGTATCCGTTAATGATATATCGGCAAATTTGTTAAAGACAAGGGGAGGGTCCTTAGTTGGTCTCATTCTTTCCGGCAGAACCTCGGGCTCTGCAGAGCTTGAGAGGTTAACTGCTGAAAAAATGACCTCCACCTTATTCAGGAAGAACCTCGCATAGTTCCTGGTTTGACTCAATTTTTGCTGGACGGGGGGAGGCCAGATTTGATACCATTTTGAAGATTTCTTTTGCCAAATTTTTTGCTAAACTGATTTGATTTGCAAAAAAGCTTTTCTTAGCATTAAATATCAGTAGCTTGTAAGAGGCAAGACTTTGTTTATATATCTTTTTGTCTGACTCCTCATATTTTTTTTTCTCCAATTCCGCTCCAGGGTGTTGCACGTGAGTTTCTGTTTCGTCAGCTCCTCCGTATACCAGGGCGCTGTTGGGTGAGATCTTTTGGGAAATCAGAGTTTTATTGGAGCTAGTTTGTTACATGCTGTTCCCACCCAGTCTGTGTAAAAGGTGGTCGCCTAATCTATTCCTGTAGGTAAGGGACCAGCAGTTGCTGTAAGCGCCACCTCTAGGTCATTGCCCTCAATTCTATTCCATGCCCTGCTCTCAATTTGACTCTTAGTGCCCCCCTTGCCGACACTGTGAACGGGACAGGTCAGTTTGAAAAGTACAGCTGCATGATCGGTCCATGTAAGCCCGTACAGGTGAGCTGTGGATGGTTTGAGAAGATACCATCCAAGGTGTGCCCTGCTATGTGAGTGGATCCCGTCACCTGTTGAATGAGGTCCCCACTCTTCATCATATCTATGAGCCAATGTGTCAGGGTCCGTGAGTGCTTCTAGATGATAGTTGAAGTCGCCCAGGATTGTGAAGGAGTCAGTACACAGACCTACTTCCAGCAGATTCCCAATAGACGCAAGGAAGTTGCTTCTGGGCCCAGGGGGTCTGTATAGTAAAATACCCTTAAAAGTATGGTGATCAGAAAGAGAGAGGCTAAAGGAGAGCGCCTCACAGGCTGAGTTTGAAGCTGTGCAAAAACCCGCCTTCAGTGAGTTGTGATAGATTATAGCTACGCCCCCTCCTTCCTGACTGGTCTATTTAAGGTGGGACATAGAAACCCAGGAGGTGTTGCCTTAAAAATGTCAGGCCCTGAGGCTTCGCCAGTCCACGTTTCTGTAATAAACGCCATTTTAATATCTCTTTCCTCAATTAAGTCCGCGCACTCTATGCTGTGCTTCACTAGCGATCTGGCGTTAAGCATCATGCACTTAATCGCTGTAGTTTCCGTCCCCATACCTTTTTGCTTTTTTGGGGTTATGAGGCTAGGATTTCGACACATGAGTCTGGGCAATGTGCAATTGCAATTGGTGTACGTGACCAGGGGAACGGGAGGACACGAATCCCACGAGAGACAAACACACCCAGTGGATTTACTAATTGGCCTCAAATCTAGTAGCTGTGCTTTTGTATAGCTTACGATGGAGGCAACTCCTGGTTTAAAATGCACAGGGGGACTGGCGCTGAGCGCGATCCGAGCGCGGACGGGTGCAGACGGGCTTGCCTTTGGTGCGCCTTCGGCACGTCGGCGGCACGTCGGCGGCGCGCCCGCTGCGCGGTCACATCAGCACGTGCATTTGTAGTCAGGCAGGGCGAGGAACTGGCCCGCTAACCTACAATCCGCCCAAGATGGCGGCTCCGCTCCGTCCCACGGGGCCAACATGATCCCAGCGTGAGCAACCAAGCGAGAGGCCACACCGCAACTAGGAGTGCAGCAGTGATCCCTCAGAATCCCAGGTGCGTTTTTTGAATCCAGTTAAAAACACATTCCCCACAGTAAAAACAGAAAGTTTTTAACGTATCGAATTAAAGCACATTATACACAATTAAAATCAGGGCAGTCAGAGCAATCTAGTTGAATAAATGTGCAAAGTATAGCAAATAGTGCAAATCGCGCTGTAAGTGTCTCCCGGCTCAAGCCTCAGGAGATGTATGTATGTAAATGTATGTAAATGTTTGGAAGCTATCACGACAGCTTGTACGGAACATAAGATATTTGTGTGTTCCTGAGTCCATTGTGTGCTTGAAAAGTCTGGACGTATCAAGTCGTAGAATAATTTAACCCGTTCTACGTAATATGGAATGTATGTTCTGCAAAATTCAAGAATCCCAATATGGATTGTAGTCTTTTCAACGTTCTTGGAGGTTGAAGCAGGGCACATTTCTCTAAGAAGTGTGTCGCAAGACTGTTGCTTTGACTTGACAGCTCATAACTCAGAAAAAGGACATTGAGGTGGGCAATGTTTGATTTTTTAAACTTGAATTTGTAGCCCATGTGAGCAAATCCTAGAATTATGCGATCTACTCTTGCCAAGTGTTCCAAGAGGTCATCATTTGTCAGCTATATGTCATCGACATAGGACGATGCCTGGTCATCAAAGGTTTGTAGTAGTTCTGTGACTCTGGTGGAAAACAGCCCAGGGCTATTCTTATACCCGTGTGGCAATTGGCAGAACTGCTTCTGAGAACCGAGCGCACTATACCCGGCCAAATATCTGTTTCCAGGCGCTATATTTTGGTGAAAAAACCATTCAAGATATCAAGTATTCTTTTGTATTTCTTCCACACAATGTTGTTCATTAGTGCAGCACTGTGTGCATTCTGTACTGCAAATGTGAAAGTAGCCGTGATTAAGTGTCAGTAGTCTAATACTAGATTATATGAATGGTCTGGTTTCATTACGGAAAACAAAGGATTATTCATAGATGAGGTGCAACTTTCTATTACACTTTGATATTCAAGTTGTTCTAGGATTTCCCTAACTTGTATTTTACCTTCATGTTTAACTGGGTATTGTCTTTGAGGTTGTGGGTTTGTCTCAGTGGTATATTATGATAAGGGGAACCGTCATCCCACTCGACAGGTGGCCAATCCTTTTCAGCCAAAAGAATGTCATAACTGTGAGTTAAGTCCTCCCAAAAGCAAACATTAATGAACCTGAGTACATCCCCATGCAATTGGAGTTGTATTTCGTATAACCAATGTGGGACACTTACCCTAGTATCTGGTGTTTCCACCGTGATATACTCACTCATTGCTACTCCCACCAGACAATCCATCAGGTTCTGGTGAATATTGTGATATCTGCCGCTCTGTCCAGCATTATCACTGCCCATTGCCAACTTAGAAGCAGAGTCCTCAATATCCGGGGCATGACTGACCTTAAGTCCAGCTACATTCTTCATTTTTAATCGAGGTTTTGATGCTTTAGGTTTGTCTTCCTTTTTAATGATGTATTCAGACGAGCATTGTGAGTCCTTCTTTGGTTTCACATGCTCCTCCGATCAGCCCTCTGACCATCCACATCTTTTATCGGATGAGTCCTGAAATGAACGAGATGAGCGTGTATCAATATCCTGATACCTAACTGGCGGTCTAATATTATTATGGATCAAAGGTTATAACGTTTTTCAGTGACTTCCTGTTGAGGAGATCCACCCCATGATTCAATTTTGCCTTTATTTTTCTTGTTATCCCACTTCTTCTTTGTCGAAGAATCAGGTGCTTGCCTAGTTATTCTTCTCAGAATTGCTCTTTAATTGTGGTTTACTAGGTCTGGCTCCCAAACTATCTCTACTTGGTGTAGCATAGGTTTTCTCAATAATTTTTGGGAATTTGCGCTCCTGCTGTCCCAGAGCCAAATCCCTTACACGCAGGCATATAGCCATCGCTGCTGCTTCCCCTTTTGTGTTACTTAACATAATGGCGGATACTGCAGCTAAATTGCCCATCAGTTTCATGCCCAAGTCCCGGGCAGGTGCTGGCCCCTACTCATTCTGGATCTGTTTCAGCACTTCAGACAAAACAGCCAATGAAGGGGTACCATGGGTTCTGGTATATACTGCCGCGAAGATTGTAACCTAGGTTGCGGAGTCTTCCGCACAGGGAGCCATCCCCATCGGCAAGCAAATTGTTAATATCCTGTGTTTTTCCTGTGGGCCCGTATGGGGAAACACCACTTCAAGCTGGCTTGTTTTTGTGCAATCCAGAACGGAATCTCCTCCCGTGGGAATCTTACCCATTATTGCATTCAGTGTTTGTGGGCTAATGCCTGGTGTAGCCAATTGTGGTGGTGCAGCTTGAGCAGTCCCCGCAAGGTTTAGTGTGTGCATAACGAACTGTGTCAAGCATCTGTATAAGGTTACTAAATGTTTGTATAATGTCCGCACCTGGGTTGCCGATAAATTATCAACATTAGGACGCGGTGTGTATCGAGCTAAGACTGGCCAAGTTGCTCCCTCATTGCTGAGGGGACCAAGTCAAACATTTTCTGTTGTGTGTGGGAGAGCACCATTAAACCAATTTATGTGTTGTTGGTAGGTTAGACGTATCTCTATGTTTTCACATGGTGTTTAATTGTCCCGTATTTCATCCTCTGTGTAGGTGTGAAATAGTTGTGTTATGTTGTCTGCAGCCCGGACTGTAACCCAAGAATAGAACACCTCTGTCCTCTATACTTCATTAGCCTCAATCACGAAGGTAACATCTCCACCTCTAAGTGTGAGACCATGTAGTAGTAGTGTCTGAGTAACTGCATATCTGCAGTTCTCAGCAATGTTGAGTGCAGGAGCCCCTTCCACTACAGACATAATTGTAAAATGGATTACAGAGAGGGTAAAACGATGGGAAATAGATCCTTTGTAGAATTCAAGCTTGAACAACCTACAGCCAATACTTAGGAGTTACTTATTCAGCTGAGTGGGATATTCCCTACCACCACTGATCTCTCTGGTTAGTATGCAAGTAGGGGTCTCTGAAAAGGCACGATTGAACTAATCAGGCGATCCATAAAAATAAGAACCCAACCAATGTTGGTGGCGCAATGTTGTGTAGTTTCCACTCTACAGTAAGAATTGCACGTTTGTGGACAGCATAATGATTGGGATGATGCCAGACTGATTCTATGCACCCTCTCAGGATATGTCATCCTATCGGTCAGCTAGCTCACAGCGCCACCATAATCATCCCTAAAGCTAGATAGGTAGCTGATGGTTCTGGCAACCACTGAACATGACAACCCTGATCCCTCAAGAATCATGGTAATAGATCTAGAACCCTTTTGCTCAGTCACTCATGCTCTCTTTCTCTCAGAGAAATATACAAAGAATACACAGCAGGCGTTTTCAATATTTATTGAACCAACATGATTCTTGTATAAAATATATGTGCTGCAATGATCAATAGACAGAAGCAAATGAAAGTTATTAAAAGTATCAGCACAGTGAAGAGAATAAAAAGTTCCACCATTGTGCTAAAACAATGTATATATGCAAGCCTATAAAACAATAAAGAAATCTGGTGTACTCCTACTGTACGTCCCCTAACCTAAGCCTCTAGCGTGTGTGTGTTCTACCAAGAATCCCCGTACTGGATGATCCAACCCCCGCTTCCTGAAGGGAAAGAATGTAGGTCCCCATCGTGGACATCCCTGGTAGAGAGAACAGCGATCGGCTGGGCTGAAGATTCAGCATGTAGTGACTTCGCCAGTGACATCAAAGTGCTCCTCTCACTAAACCTGGAAATGGTTGTTTATTTACAACAGAGAGCATCCTTGCTTTAGGCGGCGATTCTAGTCAGGCCACCATTGTTTACGTACTATAGATAGCTAAGTTGCGGCATGGACAAAAACAAACAAGCACATTTGCGCAATGTATGTATAGACCTTGAACATCGTGTTTCAAGATCTCTTGATAGTGTTCTTGCAAAGTTGATTCTGTAAGTGAGTATAGTTTCCAATAAACTAATCCGCACTGTCACGGATGCAATTGTTTGTCAAAAGTCATTGTGTGAGAATGAAGGCAACTTTAGGAAAAAACGTGCCCAAGTAAAATGGATATGTTTCCCTCTAGGCTTAACTGGGTCACATGACAAAAGATCTCTTTAACGCTGTTGGTGCTAGCATCAATCCGGTCTGTAGGCGGGGAGCATTTGGTGGCTCAGATCAGCTGGTGGTAGAGTCAGCGGGCTGATTCTAATTGCTTGCTGTGGTGCTAAGTCATCCTGAACACTTCCATGTACCAGCTGGTTTGCAGCCTGCTCCTTTTGATTTTGTTTGGTTTGAGGGGTGCTAAGTTGTCAGCACACGTGGTGGTTGTTGTTGAAGTTGGAGTTTGGACATTCAGGACTCTTCTGAGACCTTATTATAGTTTTGTTAAATGGATTTGGTGGTGGCTTTGTATGCGGAGATGGGGTGGGAATGGTGAAGGTGACAAGGGAGTGTTCGGACCAGGTGATCATAGTAGGTTTGGTTATCATGATGTCACTGAGGGGGTGAATATTGGGTCCACTAGGTGTCCAGGGGCCTGAGTGGGCTCTTCCACAAGTTGGGTGAGGCCGTGGTTGTCCAGGTCCTTGAGCAAAGAGGTTGCTTTCGGGTCGGTGTTGTCTGCCAGGTGGAAATGTAGGTCTCTAAGGAGGATGAAGGTGCTTGAGTCGAGGATGAGGGTGCGATTAAGTCTGCTTTTGAGCTGGCAAAATTGGTGCATTGTTCTGGTGGGCAGTAGATGAGGGTGTCGCTCAGAATATAGCATGTTACATCGCATGCTATCACATCGCGTACCTTTACAACGCGGTCGTTACAACGACCGCGTTGTTAGAACGCAATGCCTTTACAACGCAAGTCATTAGATCGACTTACTGTAGGGGGCGCGCTGGGCTTAGGAATAGTATAATTTACTACTCCAACTCCAGCCTACGCAACAGTAGGGAAGGTGTTGGAATAGTAAATTATACTATTCCTTAGGTTAGAGCGCCCCCTACAGCAAGTCGATCTAATGACTTGCATTGTAAAGGCTTCGCGTTCTAGACCGCGTTGTAAAGGAACTGCGATGTGATGACTGCGCTGTAAACGCTGTCTCCCGTCGCTCAGGCTGAATTTGGCGGTGAAGTGCAGCTTGAAGGTAAGGTGTTCCATGTTGCTAGGGGTCGCGTCTGAGGTGGTGGTGCACGGGATGGAATCATTGAAGATGATGGCAATTCGCGTCTGAGCATGTGTTGCCTATCCTGTCTGGCAATCATGTAGCCAGGAGGAATAGCCAAGGCAATGTCTGGGGCATGCAGGTTTCCTTGAGAAAGAGCAGGTCTGATGAGTGGTCGTGAAGCAGGTCACAGATTTCAGTTGAGCATTTGGTGAGAGAGCGGGTGTTTAGGTATATGCATGATGGGGTAGGTGTCTGGTGTGTGTAGTTGGGAGTGAGTCGGCTGCTGGGTGCCTTCAGTGTGGTGTGGTGAGATGAGGGTGGGGGAGAATACAGGGGAACTTGCAGGTGGCACAAGAGGATTCCTTTTTGATGTTCTGCTGCACAGCAGTAGTGCAGCGAGCAGCATTGAGTGTTGAACGCATGGTGGGTCGCAATGGGGTTGTGGTGGAGAGTGGTGGATTAGGGTTCCTGGCACTGTGCCAGCCATTAGGTAGATCCAGAAGAGGGAAGGACAGCAGGGGGTTGAGCTGGGAGAGTGTGCAAGCAGGAGTGCGCTGCAGACGGAGGTGGGAAAAAGGTAAAGAGTGTGGGAGAGACTGAAAGAGGGGAAAAGAGATCTAAACGGAAAGAGAAAAAGAGAGAGTGACAAAAATGCATGGAGATGAGTAGAACAGAGAGCAAAAATGGGGAAAAGAAGGTGTAGAAAATGAGCGAGATGAGCAAAAAAGAGATTCAGAAAAAGAGCGTGAGGCACAGCAAAATGAGTGATAGAAGAGCGAAAAGGGAGCAGAGAGGCTAGAAACCAACCAATACAGGCACAAAAGATAAAGGCAACGCGATGAGATAAAAAAAAGCACCAATGTAGAAGTGCAAACACAAGCAGACTAAACAGAGTCAAGGAAAAAACAAAGCAAAAACATAAGCAATATACTAACAGAGAAACAGGGGCTAGAAACAAGCACCAGACATTGGAGAGTGTGTGAGGCAAGACTAAGAGAGGAGAGAGAGTGACAGTGGAAAGAAATAGCAGGAGAAGAGACAGGGAGCCTCACAACTCACAGGAGTGGGGTCTGCAAGGGTCAGACATGTTCGAAGGACCAGGCACAGGTAAGTCCCAAAGGTATAGGCCAAGAAGCTCCTACTTAATGTCCTAGGGGCAGCACAACAAGGACAACTGATGGAGCGCTTCATGGAATCTCTGATGTTCACAGTATTCGCTGTTCCACTCTACTGTATGCCACTCCACTCTACGTTGTTTTACTGTATGGCACTACAGTATACGCTACTCCACTCTACGCGACTCCAGTGTATGCCACTCCACTCTACTCTATGCTAGTCCATTGGACACTACTCCATTCTACACCACTCCAGTGTATGCCACTCCACTCTACTCCACTCCATCCTACGCTAGTCCATTGGACGCTACTCCATTCTATGCTAGTCCATTGGACACTACTCCACTCTACACCACTCCACTGTATGCTATTCCACCCTACCCCCTCCACTATACACTACTGTATTCTATGCTAATCCATTGGAGATCATTCCACTGTACGTCACTACACTGTAAGTGTAGGAGGCTGGCTTAGTATGTGGTGCACACTTATTTAAGTGAAGCACCTTGCACTATTCTAGACAACCCTTATGGTGATTTTAGTGGTCTTTGATAACCATAGAAAGCTCTCAAAGTGGTACCTGTGAAGAGCAACCTTAAAGCTTATCTTGAAGGAGTGTTAAGCAGCTTGTTTTACCAGATCTAATCATGTAATGTAGGTTAAACAAAAAAGAAACACACAGTGTATATATAAAAATATGTCTATTTATTACACAACACTCAATAACACATTGGTATATCTCCTACCTGGAGATATAAACACAAATACACAATAATAATTTAATTGCAATAAGGTAAGTAGCACAAAATACAGTGGTCTCCGGATGAGACCAAACCATATATTAAGAGAGTGGAATGTGAACTGCAACCGAAGTTCGGACTTGGACCAGGAGTCTCAGAGGAGCTGGGGACACAAGGAACCACCCAGGGTAAGTACCCAGGACCCCACGGAGGCTGTGTGCATAGTGGAAACACAGCCACTTGTCCAATAGTAGTCTACGGGAAAGTTGCGGTTGCAGTTTTGGAGAAGGACCATTCCCAGTGGACCCTGAAGAAATCCCATGGAAGACAGAAGGTTGGAGAGTCACCCCACCCATGGTACTCCAGGAACCAGGATAGCTACACCAGGGAAGCCGGGTGCATAGGTGCGAAGTACCGCCATAGACCACAATGGAGGACTTCAGGAAAGATGCCGCTGGAGAAGACTGTGCAAGAGGCCAGTGGAATCCAAGGGTGGATTCTTGAAGAGGAGAACCTGTAAGCAGAGGGGATAGAGTCTTTACCACTCAGAAGTGACCGGGAGGGGAGGCATGAAAGAGCAATGCCCCTCCGATGACGGATGGTTCAGAAGAGTTCACGGTGACCTTGACGCTGCAGCTGTGAAGACCAGGCGATGGTGAGGAAGACCAGGAGCCATGCGCGAGTTGTCCCATGTCGGAAGTCGAGAAGCAGGGGGTTGGTGTCTGGCGGGAGCACCAACAATCCTTGGCAGCTGCAACAGGCGTGGAAAGCGAAGAAGGCACAACGTTGAGACCGCAAGGTCCAACGGACTCATCACATGCAGGGGAGTCAGAGCAGGCCCAGAGCAAGCAGGAGAGCCCACTGGAGCATAAGTAGACCCTCAAGAGGACCCACAAGCTGTAGGCACAGGAGTCGCAAGAGGACCTCAAGCAGCTTACTAAGAAGGAAGGCCCACGATGCACAGGATGTGGTGAGGACGCTGTACTTGGCATGAAGAGATGCTGTAAGCTGGAGCCTCTTGTAGCCCAAAGATTTCTGGAGTGCAGATCCAACAAGCCATGGCAACAGGAAGTTGACGCAGTGCACAGGGGTTGGGTCCCTGCGGCTCCGATGAGGAATACTGGCCTCAAAATTGCAGAGAGGACAGGTGAGGCCTCAAGGGAGTTGCACAACCACCACCTGTGTTGCTGAGCCTTTCGAATCCTTGGGACGTCAGGAGCAGCAGACCGGTCAGCTTCGTTGTGGTGCCTGCAGATGCCTCCTTCACTCCAAGGGAGATTACTCTGGGTGTCTTTCATGCCCACAGGTCTGTTGAAGATCCTGGAAGAAGCACAGAAAATGAAGAAGACTTGCAGAACAGCGAGACCAGGAGCAGCAGGAGTCTTCCTTGATGCAGTCTCGGTTCCAGGTGAAGTCCAGCGAAGTCCAAGTGTCCAGATGGTTGAAGAGTGATGTGGTTTCAGGCTTGAGTCTTGTCCCAAGATGAATCTGGGAACCCCCCCACAGGTAAGCCCTTAAATACCCTAGGAAGGGGGTCATGACAACTCGGGGTCTCTCCCAGAGGAGGGTCTGGCCAGAGGGGAGGATACTCCCATGTCCTTTGTCCAGTTTCACGCCAGAGCATGAGCCAAGGGCTCCCTGAACTGGTTCAAACTGGAGTATCCCAGGAGGGTACCAAATGTGCCCTTCAGAGCAGGCTGGTGGTGCTGGCAATCACCCCCACCCCAGCCCAATACACTAAGGGGCACATGCATCAACTAATATACCGCTCGCAAACGGGTCGATTCGCAGAATCGACCCCTTTGCGACCAGTATTTTGGCATTTGGGATGCATCACCCCAAATGCAAATTCGCAAAATAGGTAATCGCAAAATTTGAGATTACCTAAATTGCGAATGCCATTTAGGGAATCGCAAATTGCGATTCCCTATTTGGGATGCAACAAGATTTTCCTAAATGCGACTTCGCATTTAGGAAACGCTAATTACCATCAACTGAAAGTTGATGGTAATTTGCAAAAACTTTGAAAAATGCATTTTACAAAGTGCCATGTGGCGCAGGGGCATGTGTGTGCGCCACATGTTCACACATGCCAATTTCGGGGGTGCATCAGGGTAGCCTTTTGGCCCCCTTGCACCCTTGAAATTGCATGCGCATGCAATTCCCATTCATTTCTATGGGCCTCTAGGCCCATAGGAATGAATGGAAAGCTATTCCTTAATTGTGAATCGCAATTTGCTACTCGCAATTAAGGAATTTGTAGGAATCGCTAATATTTTAGCGAAACCTACATGCATAGGCAATTGCGATTCCATAATTGCGATTCTTTAATAATCGCAATTAAGCAATCACAATTGCCTACCTTAATGCATGTGCCCCTAAGTCCTGTCTGGGAGGCAGTCACACCTCCCTGTTTCAGGAACCCTATTGTTCTACCTTCCCCTGCTTGAGCTCAGCTCAGCAGCAGGAGGGCAGAATCGTGTCTGGGGTCGGCAGCAGCACTAGCTTGCTGGCAGACCCTGAAAGGCCATTACTGGGAGTACTGGGGGCTTTTCGGAAGAGCACCTCAGTGCATGGAATCGTACCTCCAACACTGGTAACGATGTTGGAGAATGATTCCTACATGTTTGATATCAAACATGCCCAGGTTTGGCATAGCCACTACATAGTTAGCCATTGCGTAATGACGGCGGCCACTATATGTATCAAAATTGCTGGCCGAACTTACAAAGTCTGGAGAAACGACTCTGGGGTTTGTAGGGGTGTCCTGCTCATGCAGGGGCACCCTCACACTTATAACCAAGCACCCTACCTTTAGGTCTGAAAGGCCTGCTCTAGGGGTGACTTAAAGGTTTTAAGTGTAGTGACCTCAGATATAAGAAAACGTATATCTGTAGTGAGAGGTGCAAGCACCAACTCACACAGGCTGCAATGGCAGGCCTGTAGTGACAGTTTAAGTGGTCTCTCATGGGTGGCACAATACAAGCTGCAGCCCATGGGAGCCCCCTGCTGTACCTATGCCCTGGGTACCTTAGTACCATATACTAGGGACTTACAGGGGGACACCAGTAGCCAATTGTGTAGGTACAGAAGTACTTACCATGGTCAAATTTAGAGAAGAAGAACCTTGACTGGAGTCCTGATTAGCAGGATCCCAGTCAGACTAGTTTAAAACACACTCACACCAGGCACAAAGTGAGGGCAACTATGCTAGAAGGATCCTACCTTCCTACATACCCCCTGCAAACAAAAGGAGATAAGTAGCCTTGCCCAGATGAGTCCTTATGTCCTAAGTGGCCGTACAAGGATGGTCCGACTGCACTGGCATGGATACTCCCTGTTTAATGGTCCACTGAGAAGTTCCTCCCCTAAAGGGGCTTGGACCCTCTCAAAAGTTTGGGGTGTCTACCTGTCAACTGTTTAAGCCAAGAGAGAGGCTTGTGGGGAGTCTAAATAGGGAACAGGGCTGGTCCCAACTTCTTCAGAGCACTGGCCACAACAGGGGCCTTACTCTCCAGGGCTGACTTGTACTTATCCCTGGGAGTCAACCTTTTGCTGATTACAGCTTTTGGTTGATCCTGTCTGGCTGGAGCAATGTGGGGCCAGGGAAGGTTTGGGACAGCCTTGTCCCAGGTCTTGCTTTGCCCAACAGAGTCCATCTGGGGGATGTCACCTGCTAAGGGTAAGAGGGATCCCTCAGATTGCTGAGGGCTATTCACCTGACTAGTACTACTTGGCTGGGGGTCCCTAATCTGTGGATAAGGGGATTCTTCCTGGCAGTGGGCTCTGTGGGGTCCACTGATATCCCTGGCCTCTGCAGCACCTGGCTGACTGAGGCTTGCCAGAGAGGGGCAGGATACCTGCTCCAGACTTGGTACCTCCTTGGAAGACTCCCCTGCCCTCAGTGACTGTGCCAGGACAGACCTGACCTCCTCTGGGGCAGTTTATTCACAAGGGGCAGGATCAGCTCTCTGAGGAGGCTGACCCTCACCTAGAGTCTGGGGGGAGGAGTACTTTTCTTCCTCATCTGTGCTCTCTGTTGGAACTGGGTGGACCATTCTTTTAGGCTCCACTGCTCCTGGGTTTCCCTGTGGTTGGACTTGGGCCCTAGGGGTCACACCAACCTGCTCAGGGGGGCCCTTCATTTCTAGATGGGCCTTAAGTTCTACTTCAGCCCAGGCTGAATTCTCCAGATCATTGCCCAGCAGGCAATCTACAGGCAGGTTGGAGGATACTGCAACCCTTTTGGGGCGAGTTACCCCTTCCCAGCTGAGACTGACTATGGCCATGGGGTGATCTGTTCTGACACCATCAGTGTTGGTCACCTGGTACATCATGTACCCAGGTAGAAGCTAAAGAGGGGACACAAGAGTTTTTGTCACCAAGGTGACACTGGCCCCGGTGTCCCTACAGGCTACAGCTTTCTGACCATTGATCAGAGGCTCCTGTCTGTACTTGCTCAAGGAATTGGGACTTACAGAAAAAGTGGCAAACCCGAATCCACCATCACAGACTAAGGTGGCCTGTGTGGGGGATCTGGATAGGCCAGACCCCACTTCAGTACCCCATCAGAACCCAACTAAATTTTTGGGTACACTACTACTACTGGGAGTGCTACTACTAGGGGCACTAGAGGGTGCAGTAGTAGTAGTAGTAGTAGTAGTCATGGTATCCTTGGTGCGGGCCTTAGAGCAATTGGAATCCCTTACCTTAGGGCCTTTCTCTTTGAAAAGATAGCACTAGGGTTTCTTACCAGGGGAGGTAGAGGATTGGGACCCACCCCCAGAGGGAGACTTTTGGGGTCCATCAGAGGACTTCTCTTTAGAGTTTTCCCCACCTTTCTCTTGGGCCTTGGAAGAATCTTTCTTCTGGTCACCACCACCCTGAGACTTAGTCTTAACCCTGGTACGAACCCATTTGTCTGCCTTCTTTCCCAAATCTTGGCGAGAGGTCAGATCAGAGTCTACCAGGTACTGGTGCAGTTGCTGATTTGGACAATTATTAAGGATGTGCTCTCTAACTAGAACATTGTACAGTCCTGTGTAATCATGCAGATTACTTCCATTAAGCCTGCCTTCCAGAGCCTTAAGAGCACTGTCTACAAAATCAACACAGTCTTGGGTGTGTGCCTTCTGTCGGTCCCTGAACGTAACCCTGTATTGCTCAGTGGTTAAACCAAACTCATCTATGAGGAACTCTTCAAGACTGTGTAGTTGTCAGCATCTTCCTCCCTGACAGTAAGGAGTTTGTCTCTACCTTTACTAGTAAAGGAGAGCCACAGAATAGCTGCCCACTGCCCTTGAGAGACCTTCTGTACTTTACAGGCCCTCTCCAAGGCAGTGATCCATTTATGGATATCATCCCGCTCCTGGTAAAGGATGGACTATCCTGCTCAGGCTCCTAATATCAAAGGACTGTTCTCTGATCCTAGGCTTTCTAGTGCTGCCACCATGGGACCCTCATCCCAAATTCTTTCTAACCTTTTGTACTTCTAGGGTCTCCTTATCAAGGGCCAACTGCTCCTTCTTGAAACTGAGCTTAGCTCTTTCAAGTTTGAGCAGGTGTTATTCCCTTTCTGAGGAGTCCTCCCTCTTGCTAGAGATGGAGGTCCTTATAGAAGTGTTAGAGGACTTGGAATTTACAGAGGAGACCTGGCCCCTCCTGAACTCGTTTCACCCTCCCAGGACGAACAAAGGGGGACCAACCTCTAAGGGTCTCCTCTGGGTCATCTGACCCATTCCTTGGGAGATCAGAGTTTACCAGTGTGGGGTCCTCAGACTCCTCCTGGTCATGCTCAGAATTATGGTAATTGGGGTGAGCCACCCCTGACCCCTCTTCTTGAGCCTCCCCAACCCAGAGTTATCCTGCTCTTCTGGCCTTCCAAGATTCCTGGGGTCATAATGCAGGAGCATCTCTAAGAGTTGATCTGTGTTAGGGTTGCAACCTGTCTTTAACTTCCTGGATGCAGCCAGGGTCCTAAGTTCCTGGAACTTAAGACCACTGTATCTAGAAGATTGAGTCCCACTGGCTTCCCCAACAGAAGACATGGTACACTAGGTGTAGTGTGGTGTTGCACCTGAATAGGACACTTTACTCTGCACGCATTTACAACGCGGGCCATTACCCCATGTTTTTTACTCCGCAAAAACTTTTACAACACAGGGCTTTACAACGCAATCCATTACAATGCATTGTCCATTACAACGCAATTTACTATTCTAACTCCACCGGGGCGTTGTAATGGGGAATGCGTTGTTTTGGATTGTGGTGTAAAGCCCTGCGTTGTAAATGTTTTTGCGGAGTAAAAAATGTGGGGTAATGACATGCGTTGTAACGCATGCGGAGTAAAGGATGTTTCCCGCTGCACCTACCTACCCTAGTGAATCTAAACTTCCAAAGATTGGAGAAAGTCTAACAAAGGTGTGGCTATGCCCAGTGTATGCACATCTGTCCACTGTATAAGGCAGTACATGCAAAGAACCCAAATTCAAAGTAACACTCAATGTCCGTCTTTGTTGTGGTGCTCTCGTGGTGCCAGCACCTAGCCACCTTTGGTGCAAACAAGCTGTACTGCGTAGCAGTGCAGAGCAATATTAAACAAACAATGGCACCGAAGCACACACACTGTAGTATTTTTTTCCTCACAATCCTTGTTAAGAAAATCCAGTTTGAACGTGAATGGTGTAATGTTCACTTTTTAATTGATAGATGATTCTTTTCAACAAGCAGCAGCCATAACTCGGCAGTTTCCCGGCTTTCGATCCCCAATGCAATGCAGCGTTGTGATTGGCTGGGACGCCGACCACATAGGCGTCTATGGTGAGGCCATTTTCTCTATGTAGGCTGTGTGCAGCCTACATGGAGAAAAGGCAGAGTGCGTATGACTGGTTTGGTCGGCCCGGGGGCCGACCAAACAGTCAGCGCCCTCAGAGTGGGCAAGCCAAACCTCCCCTGCCCTAGAGCAGGACGGCCCACCCGCCCGCCCCCAACCAAACCCTTCTGCTTTCTTGCAGTGCGAGAAGCAGAAACATAAAATGGTATTTATAATACCATTTTATGTTTCTGCTCCTCGCACTGCGAGAAAGCAGTGAGGCGACGCTCCTCCGCCCCCATGGATGAGCCACCCCTGAGGGACACAACCAACTGGAACATGTACCTGCTCAAATGCAGGTCCGTGCCAGTCACAAACTAGAACGCTTCTCCCTCCTAGAGGAAAACAATCCTGATACAGTGTTTCTGGGAAAAAACCTGGCTCCACCCGGATCTTGGCTGGATATTAACCAAGCCCTGACCCCGGGTTTCCTTATATGCAGAAGAGACAGATCAGACAAGAAGGGTGGGGGGGGGCTGCCATTATCTTCAAGGACACCTTCAAATGCCTACATGAACCCCTACCCCTCCTAGTGTGCGAAAGCGTGACCTTCGCCATCTCCCTGACCTCTACCTATACCTTTTCGGGGGTGCTCCTTTATAGGCCACCGGGCCCTTGCAGTCACTTTACCCAGGACCTCCTGGACACAAACACCAGCTGGGCTATTAGCAAACCCAGTGTCACTGCACTAGGCGACTTCAACATACACCTGGAAGATCCAGCAGGCCCACAAGCCTCGGATTTCTGGGCGACCTCTCAGCCATGCAGATGTCACAGAAAGTCACCAGCACCACTCATGAGAGAGGCCATCTGCTTGATCCCAGCTTTTCCAATATCCCCCATCTTCACGTCCGAGATCCTATCCCGATAGTACGGTCTTATCAACTCCTGATTCCTTTTTTGGTGAACACACCAAGAAGCAACCCACTGGCTAGTCCAATCACCCAGCGAGACAGCAGCTGGTCTAAACTCCATGGCGAACAGTGGAAACACATACTGAAAGGCTCTATACCTAACTTCGGCATGGACACGCAAACTGCAAATGACAAGGTTATCCAGTGGATAAGACACTCATTGGACCAAGTCCTTCCCTTCAAAACATTCACACGGCGCACAAAGGACATATCCACCCTGTGGTACATCCCCTAAATCCTAACTCAAAAGAACAAATGCAAAGAAGCCAAAAGGAAATGGAGGAGAGATTTTAGAGAAGTAAGCAAAGCAGAATATCGAGAAGCCCTAAAGGACTATCACTCGGAAATTAAAAAAGCGCAAGCAGTTTACTATGAAGCGAGGACTAATAATCCCTTGAACTCCCCTCGCAACATTTTCCTAATTGTATAGTATCTAATGGAACCATCACCATACAATACTTCCCCCGAAACAACAGGAGTACGCTGCAATGACCTTGCGGAATTTTTTCTGAAAAAATCAGAGAGATATACCTCGCACTCCACAGATCAGACACACACCCCATCCCCAATGCTTTCGTTTACAACCAGGCAGTGGAAAAAGCCGAACTCGCAAACTTTCCCACTGTCACCCTTGACAACTTCACGCTGCTGTTTAGCAAAGTCAAATCGGGATCTCCCTGTGATCCAGCTCCCCGCATATTCTGTCCAAAGTATTGGAGGTCATCTTTCTGATCATGTTGGAGATGGTTAACCTTTCCTTGACAAAAGGCTCAGTGCCACCCGCATGGAAACACGGCATGGTTTAGCCCTCCTAAAAAATAAACAACCTGGACCCCCTTTTCCCAAGTAACTACAGACCAATCTCATTACTCGCTGGTCTGAGCAAAGTCCTAGAAAAACAAGTCAATCAGCATCTCTCAGACTTCTTAGGAACAAACAATGTCTTACAGTGCACCCAAACTAGATTCCGCCCCAAACATCGTACAAAAACCACCCTCCTGGCGGTTGTAGAGAGGGCAGAAATGCTGCTTGATCATGGTGGCACTGCTGCCATCATACTTCTTGACCTCAGCGCAGACTTCAACACGGTGAACCGTGAGATCCTCATTAATAGAACTATTAGCATAGGTGTCACAGGAATGGCTCTGAAATGGCTCTCCTCCTTCCTGAAAGATAGGACATGTCAGGTCTTCGAAGGTTCTTGCTCCTCAGACACTTTTCCTTTACAGGGTAGAGTTCCACAGGATTTGTCAAGGAGTCCAACACTTTTAAATCTATATATGCTTCCAGTAGCAGAAATTGTCCTGTCATATGACATATCGGTGGTGTCGTACGCCGATGACAACCAACTGGTACTCTCTCTAACCCATGGACGGGATCCTCTTTTCCCAATCTAAGAGCAAGTCTGTAGGGAGTAGCAAGATGAACGACAGATGCCTGCCTCAAACTTAATGGAGAGAAAACAGAGCGTATGCTTATAGGGAACAACTTCAACCCCAATCCCAACATAGGCTGGCCAGATTTCCTTGGCACAGCCCCTGCCCCCAAGGCAGTTATTAAATGCCTGGGCGTATGGTTGGACAAATCACGGATCATAAAAGTCCAAGCCACTATACTCTCCACTGGCTGCTTTGGCATTTTAAGAATGATCCGTAAAATACTCCACCTGATTCCACCTCTTTCTAGGAGCATCGTAGTCCACCTGGACTACAGGAATTCACTATACCTGGGTGCCCCAAAAACTGTGATCAACAAATTGCAGGTTGTACAGAATGCAGCACTCCTAATCCTTCTCAATATCCCCAGGCGCAACTCAGCTCGACAGACTCAAGCCACCCTGCACTGGCTACCCATTGAACAGAGGATTATATTCAAAGCCCTCAACATTGCCCAGAGGGCTTTTCAGCAAAAAAAACCCCTCCATCCTCAGACCATTGATCTCCCCTTACTAACTCAATAGAGCCCTTCAATCCTTCAATGCCCATCTGGCTGCGATTCCTTCCTTTCGAAGTGGAGGGTACTCCTTTGGCTACAGTGTGGCTAAGCTATGGAACGCCCTCCCCTCAATCTTAGACTCACTCATAATGAACTCAGGTTCCACAAAATGCTAAAATCATGGCTATTCGTCAACTGACCCCCCCACCACCGAACATAACGTTGGACGTTGTATGCTAATCCACTGTACGCCACTCCACTGTACACTACTCTCCTCTACGCTATTCCACTCCACTCTTCTACACTCCAGTGTATGGTATTCCACTGTACCGTACTCCACTGTGTACTACTCCACTGTATGGCAATCCACTCTTCGCCACTCCACTCTACGCTGCTCCACTGTTTGACACTCTCCCACTCTATATAGCTCCACTATAAAAGATATGGCTACATTTCATGGCACTCTACGACACTCTACTCTACTCTTTCCCCATATACTCCATTGTCCAACTCTATACTCCAACTCTATACTCCACTCTATGAACGTATACTCCATTGAACAACACTCTAGTCCACTATACAACCCTTTTCTATACTCTATGACACAGCACTCCACTTTACTGTATAAGGCCCCACTAAATTTATAACGGTTTACTACCTACGCTATGCCACTCAACTCCACACAACTCTGCTCCGTGACACACCAACACACTCTATTATACTTTACTCCATACTACGTTACCCCACTCCACTCGAATCTACTCCTCTGTACTAGACCTTACCTCGCTCTACGCTACTGTATAAAAATCCACTGTTTGACACACCACTGTACTCCATGCAACTCCACTCTACAACTCTTCGAATGCATTGTATTCCACTCTTCAACACATTTCTCCAGTCTATACCCCTACACTCCACTGTACAACACTGTACTATACTGTAAGCCACTGTACAACACTCTACTCCACTGTATGCCACTCTGATACTCTAGTCTACTATTTGACACTGTACGCAACTCTTTTTATGCCACTGTACACCACTTTACTCCACTCTACTCTATGACATAGTACTCCACTCCACTGTACGCCACTCTGTCGTTGTACTCCATAGCACTGCCAATCTACTCTACCACACTCTACAACACTGTACTTTACACCACTCCACCCTACAAAGCTCTATTAGAATGTATGCCACTCTACTCTACTGCTGTCTACATCACTTTCCAATACTGTACGACACATCACTACACTCTACTGTTCAACTTGGTACTCCAATTTGAACATTTACTTTAGTGTATGCTATGCCACTCCACTCCACTGCACTCTACTTTACTCCAGACCACTATAGTCTACAACATGCCACTCCACTCTACAACACTCCACTGTATGCTATTTCACTGTGTGCTACTCCACTATACTCAACTCCACTGCACACTACTCCACTCTATGCCACTCCAGTGTGCGCTATTTTAAAGCTACACCACTCCACTCTAAGGCACTCCACTGTATGCCTCTCCACTCTAGGCGACTCCACTGTTTGCTATTTCAGTGTATGCTATTCCACTGCATGCCACTCCACTCTACATCATCCCCTCTACACGCTCCACTGTACTCCACTCCACTCTACCCCACTCAACTCTACACCACTCCACAACTCTCCACTGTACGATATTCTACTCTATGCAACTCCACTCTACGACCCTGCACTCTACGCCTATCCACTCTATGCCATTCTACATCACCTCAATGTACAACACTGGACTGTATACTATTTCACTGTGTGACACTCCACTCTATGCCACTTTCCTCTTGACAACCCCATTGTACGCTATTCCACTGTATGCCACTCCACAGTATGCTATTACTCTGTACGCCATTACAGTCTACCCCACTCCGCTGTACAACTCTTCACTACACTGTGCACCACACCACACTATGCTATTCTACTCTACCCCACTCCACCCTAGCCACTCCCCTTTATTCCACCCCAGTGTACACTATTCCACTGTACGCCAATTCAGTGTACGCCACTCCACACTATGCCACTCCACTCGAAGGCACTCCATTGTATGCCACTCCACTCTACATTACTCCACTGTTCCCTATTTTAGTGTATGCTGCTATACTGTATGCTATTTCACTGGATGCCACTCCCCTCCACACCACTCTACTCAACGCTATTCCACTGTACCCCGTTCCATGCTACCCCACTCTACAACATCCCCATTACACCACTCCACTGTACGCTATTCCACTGTACTACCCTCCACTCTACCCCACTCTGCTCTACACCACTCCTCTCCACAACTCTCCACTGTACGATATTCTACTCTAGGCAACTCCACTCTATGACCCTAAACTCTACGCTTATCCACTCTGTGCCATTCTACGACACTTCAATGTACAACACTTGACTTTACGCTATTTCACTGTGTGACACTCCACGCCACTTTCCTCTTGACCACTCCACTGTACGCCACTCCACAGTATGCTATTACTCTGTACGCCACTGTAGTCTACCTCACTCCACTGTACAAAACTCCACTACACTGTGTACCACACCACTCTATGCTATTCCACTCTACCCCACTCCACCCTACGCCACTCCCCTTTATTTCACTATTCCACTGTACGCCACTTCAGTGTTCGCCACTCCACACCATGCCACTCCACTCTAAGGCACTCCAGTGTATGCCACTCCACTCTACATTACTCCACTGTACCCTATTTCAGTGTATGCTACAATACTGTACGCTATTTCACTGGATGCCACTACACTCTACGCCACCTCTCTCTACACCACTCCACTCAATCAATCAATCAGGGGTTTGTTAAAGCGCGACTACTCACCCGTAAGGGTCTCAAGGCGCTAGGGGTGGGGGGGGTGCAGGTTCCATCCATCAAGGAGGGGGTCTGTCGAAGAGCCAGGTTTTGAGGTTTCTTGCGAAGATGGGGAGCGATGTTGTCTGTCTGAGGTGGAGCGGAAGGGCGTTCCATGCTTTGGCCGCGAGGAAGGAGAAGGAGCGGCCTCCTGATCTGGTCTTTCTGGTGCGGGGGACCACGGCGTAGGAGAGCTGGGCTGATCGTAGGGTCCTTTGGGGTGCGTGGAATTTGAGTCGGCTGTTCAGGTATGCTGGTCCGGTGCGGTGGAGGGCCTTGTGTGCGTGGGTGAGCATCTTGAAGGTGATTCTCGCCTCGACAGGGAGCCAGTGGAGTGTGCGCAGGTGCTGGGAGATGTGGCAGTGTTTTGGCAGGTTGAGGACCAGTCTTGCGGCAGCGTTCTGGATGTTCTGTAGCTTGCGGGTGAGGTTTTTGTTTATTCCGGCGTAGAGTGCGTTGCCGTAGTCGAGTCTGCTGGTGACCAGGGCGTGAGTGACGGTCTTTCGGTGTTCGAGGGGGATCCATTTGAAGGTCTTACGAAGGAGGCGGAGGGTGTGGAAGCAGGAAGACGAGACAGAGTTGATCTGGCGGTCCATTTTGAGCTCGGAGTCCAGGATGATTCCCACTCAACTATTCAACTGTATCCCATTCCATTCTATCCCACTCTACACCACTTCCCTGTACTCTACGCTTTTACACTGTACATAACTCCACTCTATCCCACTCCACTCTATGCTACTCCAGTGTATGCCACTCCACTCTACGCCATTCCACTCTACGCTATTGCACTGTATACCACACTATACCCCACTGTATAACACTACACTGTACAACAATGTAAAGTCTCTCAATGCCGCTGTACAGCACTCTATTTAATGCTATATCACTTTATGCCACTATACTCCACTCTACGACACGCTACACAACTCCCTCTATGGTGCTCCACCACAGTTAATATACTCTATTCTGTGAGACACTACTGCACTGTACTTCACTCAACTCCACTACTGCACTCTATGCCACACCATTGTACGCCACTCTATGCTACTCAACTCTACGACAGTCTATCCCACTCCACTCTACCATACTGTACCGCACTCTACTCAACACCACTCCACTGTACAACACTTTAATCCACTGTGTGACACTCTACTCTACTCCACTCTACAACACTTTCTGACACTCTACAACACACCAGTCCATTCCACTGTACCAAACAGCACTCCACTCTACAACACTTTACTCCACCCTATATTACACCATTAACTGAGCATGACTCCATTCCACTGTGCTCTAGAACACGCTACTCCACTCTATGCTACACCACTCCACTGGACTCTGTTGCACTCTACTTCACTGTTCGACACTTTACCTCACTTTATGACACCTTACAACACTCCACTCTACACCAACCCACTGTAGCACACCCTACTCCACTCTGTGCATCTCCACTGTACAAGACTCAACTACACTCTGTGCTACTATACAACACTACATTCCACTGCATGCCCCAACACTACCCTGTACAACCCTTTATTCCACTGTATGCTTTAATACCTCACCCTATACTTAAAAACCCCAAGGCAGACCCTAATGACCCCCAACAACCTCCGCCCTATCTCTAACCTCCCGTTCCTAGTGAAAACCATGGAGAAATGTGTTTTACAACAACTCAACAGACACATAGACGAATACAACCTACTTGACTCTTTCCAATCTGGTTTCAGGAAAGGCTGCAGCACAGAAACTGCCATGCTTAACATTGCAGATGGCATTCATCATTCCCTAGATAATGGAGATGGGAAACAACCTTTACAATGCAGTCATTACATCGCACTACCTTTACATAGCAGTCATTACATCGCAACATCCTTTACATCGCATGTCATTACAACGCAGCCATTACATCGCATGTCACTACAACGCATGTCATTACACCGCATGTCACTACAACGCAGGCATTACATCGCAAGTCATTACAATGCATACCATTACAATGGATAGTACCCTTACACTATCCAACACTTACCCTACTGTTGCACTCACTGGAGGTAGAATAGTAACTTTTACCCCTACACTATCCAACACTTAACCTACTGTTGCACTCACTGGAGTTAGAATAGTAATTTTTACTCCTACACTATCCAACACTTACCCTACTGTTGCACTCACTGGAGTTAGAATAGTAATTTTTACCCCTACACTATCCAACACTTACCCTACTGTTGCACTCACTGGAGTTAGAATAGTAATTATTACCCCTATACTATCCAACACTTAGCTTAAATGTGATGTAATGGAATGCGTTGTAAAGGTAGTTTCTGAAAATGCGATGTAATGGCATGCGATGTAAAAGAATGCGTTGTAAAGGATGTTGCAATGTAAAAACTGCGTTATAAAGGCATGCGTTGTAAATGTATGCGTTGTAACGTCATACATTCAATGGAGATGCCTGCCTTCTCATCCTACTGGACCTCTCAGCTGCCTTCGATACAGTCAACCACTCTGCCTTACTAGAATCTCTGAAGACACGCTCTGGTTTCAATGGCACGGTCCTAAAATGGTTCTCGTCTTACCTACAACATCGAACACAACAAATCAAAATGAAATTTTGCTTCCCTAACCCAACTCCGGTCTCTCTTGGTGTTCCGCAGGGCTCAATTCTCTCCCCCTCTCTCTTCAACCTCTTCATGGAACCTCTTACAATCATCCTGAAACAAGCAGGCATCAACTATCACCTCTACGCGGACGACACACAACTCTATTACAAAATCAAATCTCACAGCAACATCCTTCATCTTAACATCACACTGAGTAAGATTCAATCCTGGTTCTACTCCAACCATCTAAAACTGAACCCCAACAAAACAGAAATCATTCTATTCTCCCCCAAAAGTAACCATCTCCCAATCCAAGGCTGGATCTCTGACCTCAAAGCCCTAAATTGTTCACTCACTCTATCCGACTCGGCTAAATCCCTAGGCTTCACCCTGGACAAAGATCTATCACTGAAAGTTCATATCAAGAACTCAGCCAAAGACGCACTCTACACACTTAAACACCTCAGAAAAATCAAATCTTTCATCCCAACAGTTGATTTCAAATGGGTTGATCAGTCACTGGTCCTCTCTAAACTGGACTAAGGGAATGCTATACTCACCGGGACCCCGAAAACTCACCTCGCCCCCCTCAGATCAGTACTTGACATGGCAGCCCGGCTTATTACAGACTGCAAACGGTACGAACACATCACGCCTGCACTCAAGTCCCTAAACTGGCTTCCCATCAAAGGAAGGTGCATCTACAAGACTGCCTGCATCACTCACAAAGCACTGCACGCACAGGCCCCTGTCTATTTTGACTACAAGCTCACACGAGCAGGAAGTGCCAGAACTTTGAGAAGCTCAACCGCTCTTCTCCTCGTACCTCCGAAATTAAAAAGGAAATCCACTCAGACTCGTTCTTTTTCAGGCAACGCGCCTAGCATCTGGACCTCCCTCCCGAGGGATATTCGCTGCAACCCCTCCTATCCTGGTTTCAAAAGAGAATTGAAACGCCATCTCCTCAACAATTACTGGAGCCCATGAATCAATTTGAACCAGAATTTCTTTAGGCTCCTGTAATCTGTTCTTACCGCGGTTTACCCGTTGGCCTTTTTTTCTCTTGTGTCCTTCTCTCCAAGGTCCTTGATTGCTCATTTCTGTTATTCTCCATCCTCCATAGCCCTATAATTGTATACATGTCTGCAGTAAATGTTTGCTCCTCTGTTACTTCTACTTTCCTCATCCTATATATTTAATCTTGAACCTATGATTAAAAACCTCTGCTCTTGATTCTATACAACGCTCGGATACCTCAGGATCTAGCCTTTCCAGCGCTTTATTGGTTCCCTCAATGTTATTCGTTATGACCCCATTCAGAAATTCCTCCCCTACAATACCTACAATTTTTTCATTGTTTAAATTTTTGTATGTTCCTCTACTGACTTTTCACTTCCCATATTTTATTATTGTTTGTAACCTGGAACCAAGGACTCTTGCCTTGCTCGTCACACCGTAAAGTGCTCTGCTACCTAAGGGTCTAGTTAGCGCTATATAAAACCTTAAATAAATAAATAAAAACAACACTCTATGACTTTCCAACACTCTAAAACACACCACTTCACTATACTGTAGAAAACACCACTCCAATTTATAACAATTTACTCCCCTCTCTGGACCTACACTACCCTGCACAACCCTCTTTTCCACTGTATGCCCCTACACCCCAGTGTACAACACTCTACTCCACTCTACGACACTTTCCAACACTCTAAGACACACCACTCCACTGTACTGTAGAAAATGCCTATCCAATTTATAACAATTTACTCAACTCTATACTATGCATGCTACTCTAGTGCACTGCACACCACTGTACTATATACCATGCCACTACACTATATAACAATTTACTCCACTGTACACTTTGCTAGTCCACTCTACTCTACAATACTCCACTCCACTGTACACCACTCTACCCCACACCACTCTTCTCCCTCCAATGTACATCACTCCACTCTACACTATTCCTCTGTAAGCCACTCCACTGTACCACATTCCAGTCTATTCCACTCCACAACACTATACTCTATGACGGTACACTGTACAACACTCTCCTCTACTATACTCCATTTACTAACAGTCCACTTGACAACAGTAAACTGTATGATTTGAAACATATTTTTTATTAAAAATAAATCACCATTGAAATTCATTGAAAAAGTCAAAGGGTAAACCTTTTTTATAGTTAGGAAAACGTTATTTATTCTTTCTATACAAACCAAAATGAAAATACACAAGCATTACAAATTCTTAAGTTGTAGGTGTACCTTAAGGGCCCAGATGTACGACGCCCAAAATAGCGCCTCACAAATTGCAAGTCTTTAGCGACTCGCAATTTGCGAGGCTCTATTTTGGACGTACAACAGTGTGTAACACACTGTTAGCGATTCCCATTGGGGTCGCAAATTGAGAGGCTCATGAATATTAATGAGCCTCTCACAATCTGCGACCCCATTGGGAATGGCAGGCCCTCCCAGGTATGGTGGCCTGCTGGGCTCAGCAGACCACCATGTCTGGGACTGCTTTTAAATAAAGCAGTATTTTTTTTTTAAATGCAGCCCGTTTTCCTTAAAGAAAACGGGATGCATTTAAAAAAAAGAAAATGAAACGTTTTCGTTTCATTTTTTTTGGGCAGGCAGTGGTCCCTGGGACCACTGCCTGCCCTTAAAAAATATTTCCCCCTGCGTTTGCAAAGGGGAAGGGGTCCCCTGGGGACCCCTTCCCTTTTGCGACCCCATTACCACCCTCTTGAAGAGGGTGGTAAATTGTAAGTGTTTTGCGCCCGCAATTGAGGACGCAAAACATTCTTACATAGGGTTGCGCTTTGTACATCCCCCATGCAAACCCATTTGCGCATGCAAAAATGGTCGTACATCTGGCCCTAAATTTATAATTTAGACACCACCTTTAAATTAATACAAATGTATTTATTCTTTATCTGCAAACCAAACTGAAACCACACAAAAATTAACATTTCTAAACTTATACCTTTAATTTATAATTTACACAACAGCTTCAACTTATTACAACTCATGCACCCCCAGACACAGGGGGCCCGATTTACAAAGGCAATCTGAGACAAAAGTCTAACTTTACAACTTTTGGTATTCACAGAGGTCATTTACGATTCGTATCTTTATGTCCACAGTCGGGCCAGAATCTCCCCTTAGTGTTTACTGTAGTGCTGACACTTCACTCAACACTGAGGGGAACGCAAATTGTGGACTGCATGTACCATGATGCAAAGAAGCAAACTTTTCTGGGATATGATGTAGTGTCCAGCCACACCCTTTTCCCTGCCCAAACTGATTTTCATGACCTCCAATACCATTTATCACACGTTCTTAATGTTCCTTTTTGTAAAAATTGCATTCCGGCCCACTGATTACACTTCATCCGGCCCGAGCCGGAGAGTACGGCTTTAGCCGGAGAGTACAGCCCGGGTGCGGAGAGTACGGCCAAAGCCGGAGATTCCGGCCCAACTGCAGACGTAAAGATACGACCCGAAAATGACCTCTGTGAATACCAAAAGTCGTAAAGTTAGAGTTTTGTCTCAGATTGCCTTTGTGAATCGGGCCCAGAGTATTTGACTCGGTAGACACACTACAGTAACTATAACTCGTGCCTTCTCCATGCACTACTTCTACTGTTTTATATGATCTCCCTAATACTGTCTAAAATAATAGTATTTACAAGAACAGTTATGACATTGCAGATCAAATCTTTTGTGAGAACAGAGTGCATGGTAGAGTGGCCCGTTATAGTTAGTGTAGTTTGGCTACTGAATGCACTCTGTATGGAGGTGCACGAGTTATAATAATTTGTTATATGTGTTGTTTATAATAAAGTTCTTCAATTAGGGTTTGTTTTACCCAGACATAAGTCCCCTGAACAATTAACCATGGTGTCTTATGATTTTTAGATCTATCTTGATGGCGCTGCTGTTTGCACACCTGCTGTTATCATTTGTGAATAGAGTGAGCTTTGGCTCCAACCAGAGGAGAATTACCTTCTCACCTCATGCTATTGTCTCTTTAGTGTTATTATTCCTCCTCTTATGGAATATTTCCTTTGCAATGCATGGCGGACTATATCACCATCTGAAAAGTATACTTAATTATCACATTATTTTATTTTATCTCATAAATGAATTGTGTACTGAAAGCACACATTGTTATTTTTTTTTTTCACTTCAGCATACTTTTCTTTAATGTTTGAGCCAGGACACAAAATGCAAGCATGACCTGTTGGCTTTGCCAAAGCATGTTGTGATTTGGTGTAAATTTGTTGCGTAGTTTTGATATCAGGGCAGTTGGTTTGGTGGGAATCCAGATCTGCTGGGAAATTAAAAAAAGCATTCTAATTGGCTGAGATGGCTTTTTTTTCTTGTTGGTCAACTTGAGACTGGCCCCACAGGAGTGAGCGATGTGATTGGCTGGCCGCAACATCAAGAGAAATGTTGCGGCCGCACTTACAGGACATAGAAACTCGGTTCCTGTGTCCTGCATGTCATAAAAAATAGTACATAAGGGGACAGGGTAGAAATAACCTAATCTAATTCCTCCGCCTGGCACCAAGTTAATAAATAAAATGTGGGTTGTTATTTTAGATGTCATCAATGATGTCATTTAATATGTCATAAGTGATGTAATATGGGAGGTCTTAAGCAGTGATTGGTGGGGGTGAGAGTTATAGTTAGCTCAGTAAACTATGCCTGGTGAATTTCAGTGATTTCTAAGTTTCAGATGTAACATTATAACTGACATTATCATCTAACTATTAATTTAACCTATGGTTTTTGCACAGTGAATTTCCTAGTTTTTTTTAACGTAAAGTAGGATATTATTCTCAAGCCTAACCATAATGTTACTTTAAGTTCAACAATTATCCTTCGAGCACTCCAAGTCTACAGTAGTCCGATGTATGATAGTCCAGTCACCGTTGATGTTCAAATTCTTCTTTATTAGACCCCTAGACAACACATTTTTTTTCTTGAATCAACTTCATTGGGGCTAGAAAACCATACAACATATAAAAAAAGTTACCAACAAAATCTACCAAAAATACTATTAATAGAGTAACCACAACCAAAAACAGTCACTGGTACATTCATGCCAAAAGACCATCTCCAAGAGTATTTATTAGTTCATGTTCGGTTATTTAGTTCAAAAGCAACTACAAGGTGTACCAATGTGTTCACTAGTCAGGTAACAGAAACATAAGTAGAAAAAAAAAGACCCGAAATGTGCCACAACAAACAGGTTCTTTCTCATCAAGAACTCTGTTACATCAAGAACAAAAAAGACACCCCAAAAAGTGTACAACACCTAGAGCCCCTGGGCACGGAGAACACCACTTCATGTCCAGTGTACCTGTGGAAAAGTCCCCACCTATGAAACATCCAAGGGTTTGAATGCTGATCAGTTATATCCAAAATCCATCCTCACAATCTGTATTTCATACAGAAATTTTCAATCCTTTAAAACAAATGTTTTACGTCATGAAATATACAATCACACTTAAAACTCCACTCCTGAATTAATGCAAGCACTCTCGCAATCACGCTGTATATACACAATGCATAAATACCAACTGAGACACTCACCCAAAACAAATATTATGCAACTCTGTGTTTAAATATGTGGTGTCTTGGGCCCTAGGCCCACATACTGCACAAATGACAACACAGACACTCAGTAGTTAGGTGCTGGAACTGGCCCAAGGCACGTGCGCCCGGCCCCTTTTATAAACAGGGTCACCTGGCTGGTGACGCCTGTGATGGGTGGGTGTTAGTGTGTGTTGGACAGGGTGAAACACTAGAACGTGTCCAGCCGGACACTACATCCCTCCCAAACTTTAATGAAAAGAAACAAAGAAAAATGTCCAACCTGGAAGAAAACAAATAAACAACACATAGCACCAAATGAGTCTCTTCAGGCCGTCAGCCAGGCAGCCCTGGAGCTTCGGACCGCATGGTCAGGATGCTTTAGTCCGCCTTGGCGATGTACTTCAGACCGGCCTGGTCTCGCGGTGTTGGAGTCTATTTACAAAGTTCAAGTATCGGTGCATCTGGAGCGGAGGTGGAGTCCACTCTGGAGATCTCGCCGGCGCTGAGGTTCCGGTGGACGACAAACTTACAGCAGTTGGGGATGATCTCGGTGTATGAGGCCTTCCCTTGGAGGTGACGTGTTGATGGTCCTTCTAGCTCCTGACAGCCGAGCAACTTCAGACTTTCCTCTCTTGCCTGGACTCCTCTCTCACAGGGGAGCGCTCCCTCCAGGCATCTAGCAGATCCAGTTGGACAGCAATTTCACATATAACTCTGGCCGCGGCAGATGGGCGTCGCGCCGGACCCCCAGAGCGGTCCAACGAGGGCTCCAAGACACAATTTAAATCACCCCCCTAGAGAATCGGCAAACCAACCTTAGCTCTCATATGGTCTAGCAACTCCTGATAAAACTGTGGGCAGTCGTAGTTAGGTCCGTACACGTTGTCTACTTGGCCCAACAAACTTTTCCTTGTGGTTCCAAATAGAGGGAGGTGGATATTTATAATCACTGCTCTGACAAATTGCTGTTTTTTTAAAGTTGACTTTCCTAGATAATAACGAACAGTGTTTGAAGCTTAGATAAAGTTGTGATTGAATCACAATGTGATGATTTGTTCCTCAATGGGTCCCTGAATAGAACTGGCCACATAGTGTTTCTTTGATGGGATCGATCAACGCCTTCATGTTTGTCTTAGCGTCAGGCTCATTTGGCCTCTAGGATAGTCAGAATGTCTCTGTGTCTACAATCCGTTCTTGCATTAAGTCTTCTATTTTTAAGAGCTACCTGTCAGCAGCTTTGTTTTTTGTTTTTAAAACCTTTATTGAAGGCAAAACAAGGAAGAATTGCAGAATGCAGCACTATGCCTACATCCCCAGAGGGGCCGGCCGTGGAATGCGTGAACATGTACTGCAGGAAGAGTAAAGAAAGGATACACAGCAAGCCGCCTACACCCACTCAGGGCCGGCCGCGTCGTGGAGGAAGGAACAGTCAGATAGATATCCGCATTATATTACCTCCCACATCGTCCAGATGAATACAAGACAAATAATAACAACCAATCGTAGGATAGGAACAGAACAAAACCCCCCCACCACCCTCCCCCTCCGGCACAGTAATGGTATGACAAGTAAATCAGAAGCAATTTGGCTTTTACTAAGCACATCCACAAGGATAAGACAGGAGTCCGGGGATGAATGAGGCAGGTACCCCCATTAACGAAACATGGAGGGCATACCAGCTTAAAGGTCGGGATGACTCACGAGATACAGAGTAAGCGGGGCCCAAAAATCTTTAGGGCGGGACGACTCAGGCAGCTCCTCCGCATAGATTTCTAATTGCTCCCTACAGTAGGATAGATCCCTAAGCCACTTACAAACCGTGGGCAACCCCTTTGCGCCCCAGCATTGCGCCACGGCTCGCTTAGCCATAAGTGTGGCCACTGCAACCAGTCTCCTATTGCACGGCTTCAAGGACGTTACGCTGCCCAACAGACACATCTCGGGCGTACATTGCACTCTCTCCAATACGACATCCGTGAGCACATTCATCACTTTAGCCCAATAGGCAGCTATCCCTGGACATAGCCATGAAAGATGTAAAAAATCAGCATCTGCCTGTCCACATCGCACACAGCAAGCATCATCTCGCAATCCGAATCTCCGCAATTGTACAGGGGTATAGTAAAGTTGGTGCAAAAATTTAAAATGTATAATACGTAAGTTGCAGTTAGCCGTCAGTCGCCCAGTCAGTTTGCAGCAATAGTACCAGTGGTCCTCCGACAGTATCCCTCCCAGGGCCGCGTTCCATTTAGCATAGGATGGATGTGCCTCCGCCTCCCGCTCACGGAGAGATGAATTATAGAGTTTAGTAATCAGTCCCCGACGAGCCTCGCCCGCAAGCACCGCCTGCAGTGCCCGCAGTGTCTGAGGCTCCGCAGGGAAGCCAGGGTAGACATCCCGAATGGCCTGACGAACCCGCATGTACGTAAAACCCAGCATAGCATCGTGAGGCCGGCTCGCCTGCACGTCCTGTAGCGAACGGAACTGGCCCTGGTTGTAGAAGTCCCCCATCTGGGTGATCCCGATGGCCTGTAACGTGGTCCGCGCCAGGCGCTCCTGCAGTGCGGATATACCGGGATGCGCTGCTATCGGCAACTTGGGGGCATAAAGGTAGGATAGTGTCGCACGACATGCCAGCGTCCACCAGGCCCAGGCCGTGCATTGGACCGGGTTAATTTCCGTCCGGGGACCTCCAGCCCCCTCCCCCCCGAGAGAGCCGCAGCCACCAATGGGATTGGGAGGATCGCATCCGCCTCAATCGCAGTATGAGGTAAGAGACGCTGCGGATAGAACCAATAATGCGCAAACTGCGCCTGAGCGCATAAATAGTAAAGGCGCATATCAGGAGCCTCAAAACCACCGTGGTCAAAGGGTTGAACCAGGGTGTCCCAGCTACAGCGAGGTTTTTTGCCCCCCCAGACAAACGACAGTAGGGCCGTCTGTAGAAACTTAAAAACGGAAACATTCAGGCGGATAGGGATATTCACAAATAAATATAATAGTTTAGGCAATATGACCATTTTGATGACTGCTATACGGTCTGCCAGTGAGAGCGGCAGACGAGCCCATCGCACCGCTCGCTCAGTAAGTTGAGAGATTGTACGTCCGTAGTTCATGGAGATCACCTACTCTTGTAGGGGGTAGAGTCATTTTCCCTAAACTGCTGCAGTTAGAGCTGACCCTAGGAAACCACCCAAACTTCAAGCAACTTGGCTTCCACTGATTCTTTTGTTATGGCACCGCCAGAACCTCCTTTAGGCTTACTTCAGGATGTAGTGGGTTTGAAACTCTGTGACTTGGATTACAGTCCGTCTTTGTGTAAGTAGCCCTAAAGTTGTAGGGTGCTTCATAGGGTTAGCATTAGAGTTGGAATAGGAATGTCCCCTGCATTTTTTTCGGAGTTTTATTAAGCTCGCACTCGACCCGAAGGTATTGGGGATCATAGTGCTTTATATGAGCACCAGTTGCGTTACAGATGGGCACATTCATTTTTGTTAGGCACAGGAATATTGAATGATTTGCCCAGAATCATGCCTGAATGTAGCTAAACCAGAACCCCTAAAAGTGCGCTGCCAGCTTTGCTCAGTTTGACTTCTAATTATTATAGCAGCGCTCCAGCACTTGACAGCTCAGAAAGCTATAAAAATGTGTGACTTTGCATTTCAGTACGGTGATGCGGACCGCCAAATTGAAATGCGTTAGTCTAACCCTGTCAGGGACTGTCCGGGACTATAAGGGGAACACAGTCAGGGACTTGGGCAAGGACTGGAACGGGGTAGAAAACGTACACAGAGAGAAGAGTACAGCGCTGCCCAGGATCACACAGGAAGTCAGAGGAGAAAAGGGACCCAAAGGGGAAGCCTGTACAAAAGAACAAGATGGCTAAGACTCAGAAAGGAAGGGCACTCACAAGGCAATTTAGCATTCAGACTAACTACTCCCAAGACGGACGTGCAAGACATATATATAATATAACATTAACAATAAAGGGAATGTGGGGTAAAGCACTCAGGAGCTCCACACGGTAAGACTGAAGCTCAGTAAGTTCCTCACCCACAATTGCTGTTACAGATACTGACTGGAAATACCCACATATAGGATATGTATACAAAGGCAGGGTCTGTGGAGCTTATACCTATGGTGATGTTATAACAGTAACTCAGACAATACTCACAGTGAACAAGAAACACCACCTAGGTAGTCAGCTGTGCCCACGGATCCTGGCGATCAAACAGGAACGCGCAAGGCAGTAACAGCAAAGGGGTAGAACTAAACACAAGCACAATAGACAAGGAGCTAGCAAGGAGGAGTGCTTAACAGGAAAGGAAGGAAATCACAGGGCACACTTGGCAGAAAGCAGGTAACAAACATACAAGGCAACAGAAGCAAGACAGCAGAAATAGAAAGATAGCAAACTAGAACTGGAACCAAGGAAATGGGAAGAAAGGCAGGGACTGGAAAAGGATATACAGAAAGGGAGGCTACAAGGGTATACTAGAATAGTGCAGGGTCAGGAATCAAGAAAACAAAGTAGCATAGGATGCAGTGCTGGGGCAAGAATTGAGCAAAGGTTCAGGGTCAAAGTAGCACTGCAGGTCAGGAACAAGGAAATGTTAAGGCTCAGGAATCAAGGTAGCACTGCAGGCAGTACTAGTTCAGGAACAGGGAATACTAAAGCTTCAGGAGTCAAGGTAGCACTGCAGGTAGTGCTGGTTCAGGAAACAGGAAATAGCTACAGCTCAGGAAACAAGGAGTCAAGAGAGCACTGCAAGCAGTGCAAGTCAGGCACAAGAAATAGCTGAAGCCCAGGAACAGAGACTAACTATATCTCAGGATACTAGGTAGCACTGCAGGCAGTGCTAATTCAGGCACAAGGAAATAGCTATAGCTCAGGAACTCAGGAAACAAGGTAGCACTGCAGGCAGTGCTAATTCAGGTACAAGGAATAGCTATAGCTCAGGAAACAAAGAACAAGGATTATCTATAGCTAAGGAATCACTGGAAACAAGGATAGCAAAAGCTCAGGGAGCACAGGAAACAAGTATCGGTCTCGCCAGTAAACAGCTACAATGACCAACACTGGGCTGAAGGGAGCTGGGGCTTAAAAGAGCTCACAGTAATCATATGCAGCAGGTGTGAGCAGGCTAGCAGCAGCCAGCCACAGGTGAGCTGAATTCCTCCACCCATCCTTGGCCTGCAGGGGTGGAGACAAAGCAGTGAGCAGGGAATTCTAGGTAGTGGAGTTCCAAACATGAGCAGGCTGGCTTCAAGTATGAGCAGGCTGGCTTTCACAAAACCCGGCATGGATTGGGAATGGATGTCAATTCCCAAATAGAGTCCAAATGTCTGGAAGTCAGTATATACATGAAGGGGAGGGTCTGGAAGCTTATTAGAACACTGGAGAGTCCTCCAGTTCGGCCCCCTGGTGGTGGACACGGGAATGCAGGGAGCAAGTCGTGACAAACCCCTGATGCGTGGTACTTGTCAGGCCTGTTCCCCTCAACGCAGGCATCCTTGCACTATGGTGCAAGGCTGCCTAAAGTGGCGTTAGGCAGCTAAATTTAGCACCAGCACAGGGAGAAATGCAGGGCTGCACCGTATTCTTGTAAATACGGTGTAGCTCTGCATTTCAGAAGTGGATAGCATGGCGTTAAGCCAAGGAGACCAACGCCGTGCTCCACCACTTCCTTGTAAATATGCCCCTTAATGCCAGCAGCCTGACCTATTTTATCAAGGGACAGAAAATCCTCTCATTTCAGAAGATGCACCACCTTGATGTAGCATTGCTCCAGGAAACACACCTGTCACCTATTGAACATGATGAACTCAGAAGGGATTGGATGAGTACGGTACTACATGCCTGCAGGATCCAGACTACCCTTACACACCTGTCACCTATTGAACATGATAAATTCAGAAGGGATTGGATGAGTATGGTACTACATGCCAGCAGGATCCAGACTACTCTTACACACCCATCTACTCCTTTGGAACATAGGGAGAGTGGGTTGGACATCTTATTTCACAAATCCCTGGGGGTTTGCATACTGCAGACATGGCGAGACCCCCCTGGGCAGATATATTTTTGCCAAGGTTCAGATTCTCAATAAATCTTTGTGTGTGGGCTCTATCTATGCCCCGGTGGCTAACCAAACTCCTGCTCTTTTTTGGGACAGCCAGGGTATTCATGAGGGGGGGGTGCTGGACTATGGCACCTTGACAAGTCCAGAAACCATACGACCAGGCAGCCCGAGACCGGTTCATCCTCTCTGACATTATTGATGATCATGTCTTGATGGATCCATGGTGATTGACGCACCTGAGGGACATGGACTATACGTTCACCTCCTGCGTCCATTGTAAACATTTATGCCTTGATCCTCCCAAACAGTACCTCTGATCATGATCTTCTGCAACTCGACCATAATCTTCGACTGTTGCAAACCCTTCAGGCCCATTGGCCTATGTATACAGCATGGTATAGAGCCCCTGAAGACAAGCACCGATGGTGCCAATATCTGAGCCAGTACTTGGAGGAGAACGTTGGCTCCATCTCCTATGCACAGGTGCTGTGAGAGGGCAGGAAGGCCTTTGAGAGGTAATTCGATGAACGATTTGGCTGCCTATAAGTGCCACTGTGAGGCATAACAGTGTTGGTTGACTGACTTCACGCTTCACCTGGCTCAGACGTATAACGCATTGCTGACACCTGCTCTTCTCAAGGAGCTGCTTGGGGCCAAGTATGATCTGAACTCTCATTACACAGTGGAGGACCAGAGGGATACGCTCTGTTGACGATCTAGTAGGGGACGGTGAGTTGGCCCCCTTTGCTACTCTTATGCATGATTATGGGCTGCCACAATCGCATCACTGACAGTACTGACAGCTCCTGCATAGCCTGCGACACATGCTGGGTGCTCCCCCTTGCGATCTAGAGACTGATCCAATGTTGCATTATATCCTGATGTGGAAAGGATACAAGGACACTATGGTGGGATTGTATGTTGCAGCTGCGGACAGCCTTTTTTCGAGCACCACTGCCTACAATTTATGCTGTGTGTTGGAGCAGAGGCTGGGCCTATCGCTCTCTGAGCAGGACTGGCACAACCTTTGGAAAGACCATGGCAGTTTCCTCCAGGAGGTCAGGTTGAAATTCAGTTATTTCAAGTTCCTACACTGGACGCCGGAGTGGATCTATAAAGCACATACGGCAGACGATTCCAAGTGCTGGAGGTGCTGACGGTGTGGCACACTCACCTGTGACATTTTGCATTTCCTGCGGACTGTACAGTACTTTGTGCTACTGGGGCTCCGTTTGGGATACCTTGATGACCAATCTAGGGCTGGCACCGCAATTGATGGCCCGTCTGACCTTGCTTCACAAAATGTCAATATTCCAGGATTTAACACACCATGGTAAGAGTTAGCTGGCTACGGCCTTCGTAGTGGGAGTTGGCTTTATGGGGGCGACCATGGGGCCTGGCACCCTGACTTTTCTCTCCTGTTCCTATGTCCCTTCCCCTCGTGTTCCCCTTCGTCCTCCTTCCCTGATAATCTGCGGGATCTTCTGGGCCGTATCACTCCTGTCTGGAGGGGTTATTTTATTTATTGTTTTTCCTGTTATCAATGTCTTCTCACAAGTTCTAGTTTACACAGTATCCTGGACTCTGCTGAATCTATAAACTTTCATACCTGTTATATGCTCATTGTATATGAAAAATCAATAGAGAAATGAGGTATTAAAAAAGACACAAGGAGTGGTGTCACTTAACATTTGACTTTGACAATACCAAAGGAAGAGACATTACTGAATTTATAGACATGATCAGAACAAATTTAAAGTGATAAAATTAACAACCAAGTCTCACTAAAATAGGCATTCAATTTAACATTCTACTGAACTGTGTGCAGTACTCATGGTGAAAGGTTTTGACAACAAAATGTGGGACAGAGGGTCTGCTCTGTGCCGAATAGTCACGTGTGAAGTTCTAGTTAATCCCCATAGTTTGGAAGAATGGGCCAGGTTTGAGTGAGACTTCAGCACAACCTCCAAATGTGTTAGTGTCACTTGTGATGAGTGGGGCTTGAGGGCTCTGATGTATGCACGTCCAAACTAATGTCGCTGTTGAGGCACTCAAGGCTGCTTGCATGACAATGCTACAAAGAGTTGACGCACTCGCTAATCAACGGTGTATTGATGACAAGCGTACTATGATATAGGGGCTTATGTGAAGGAGTACAATATTTTCGAGTAATGAAATGCCCTCCCCTGTTCTTCAAACCAGTAATACCCACTCATTTTTATGATAGAATGTAAACTGTGTGAGAAATTTCTGGTTCATACTTGATTGCTCTATCTTAGGAATTAATTGTTTCAAAGATATATGCTTTATTTTTTGTCAGTGAATCTTTGTTAAGAGAGGGAGGTGGTTACTTTAAAAAACAAAACAACAAAGCCTGGAAGAGGCCGGTATCTTAATAATTTAGGAGACAGTTGTGCTCTTAATTCAGAAACTCAAAACCTAATTAAGGCCTAAATTTCAGTCTTGTTCGAGGATATAAAACTGTATCAAATATAAGGAATACGCCACAGACACAGGAAAATTTGAAATAAGCTGTTCCTTTAATTGTCGCTTTGACACATGACTTATGCCACATTCTATTTGATCTGGTGTTTAAAACTCCATGGTATTTTCCTCTGTTTACTTTCCTATGTACCACAGCCCTGCCAAGTATCACGCATCAGGCGTGACGCCAAGGCATTTCAGTGCTGGTGTCCGCATCACCGTACTAAATGCATTAGTCGCGCATAATTAGGGACCCCCGACCACCCCCAGGCATGCTGTAACAAGGAGCTGAAACAGCGAGCTCACTGTGCTATAGAAAGCGTGCCTGTGTCTGACTGTGTCAGGAACTTAAATAGGTGGTGAACTGGAGCGCAGCGAAGTCTGGTGAATCAATAATCAACAGCACATCCAAGCTGTCTTTTGCAGCTTATCGTCGTTGTGTTTTTTCAAGGAGCGCTTCCTTGTGATTACTGCATGCAGGGTAGTTGGCCACCCAGGAGGCGGGCGGCAGGTTTTATTTTCCTAGCGTGCCCGTCTCTGGCAGACTTCTGTTGGACAAGTTGACTATGAGGTAGGAGGCGGGTTTTAGTTTTCATTTTGGAGTTGACTCGTCTATCGCGGCCCACCTGCACTCGCAACATTCACCTGTCCAGACCTTCGCATGTTGGCGCAGGGGGGCACACTTAACTGCCCCTCGCCGTCGGTTCATGAACATTATGATTCATCTGCTCATTTGTTGGAGGCTCGCGGGGCACACTAGACAAGTCACGCCGGCGGTCATGCTGGGGTCTCATTCCTGAAATTCGTGCCTTCAAGCATGTAAGAAAAGAATTTGGAAAAAAAAATTGTGTATTCGACCATCATTCATTCTTATTCTGTCCCGCCTGTTTATGTTGCACCCTGAGCATTTGAAATAGCAGTTATATATTACGAAACATCAGAGGCCTCCTGGAAAACTTGAGTTGTATTCTGTGCATAAGCAGGAGTCATCCGTAAACAACAGCAAATGGTGAATAATTATGCATGGGGCATTGTTTCATTTTTCTTTTTCATTTTGTTTTTAACGAAAGGGTGCATTTAAACATTTGTGTCTGACGCACTACCAAAGTCCTTTCATCATTTATATTTTGAATTGAGATTGTGAGGGTTCTGCATCATCAGGTTTAAGGTCATAATTTATTGTTAATTTAGGCAGCAATCACTGCATTTTGGGCTTTCTCCAATTGTTGTGATTATCACTTTTCCTTTGCATTGTGCTTGGTCTCATTTTCACGTAGTAAACATGGTGAATGAGCACAGTATAACTGCAGAGAGTCACGTATTTCTTTTATTTCTTGGCTCAGCTTGCAGTCACGTGTTTCTAGATTAACTCCGCCGAATGTTTAAAATGATTGTTTCCACCTGTGTTGTTTATGACGAGTTTGCTGACTATCACTTTGTTTGGAGGATAACTTTGTTTGTATTAGGGATGGTATAATGGGCGGCTAAGTTGCCGACATTGTCCTGAATATGCTGATTTCCACACTGGCTCTTCTCTCTACACATATCGTAAGTCGAGCATTTGCTTATGTTTGGCTTATTTTTAGTTTTCATGGATGCTCAAGCCACCACTCAGCACGGGCGCATTGATTGGCAGAGCAGCTCGCCATCGCTTTTGCACCCCCCCCCCCTTAGTGCACTTTACTTCAATTACTTCTTAGAGTTTCTTGGTGCTCAAATGGGTGTCATTTCTTAGCCTGGGCGTAGTTCGCGAAGTAGCGCTACGCGAAGCTACGCAAAGTGCAGTTCGCACTACGCGAGCTACGCGTAGCACTACGCGAACTGCGTAGTGCACTGTTCGCAATGATTGCACAGTGCCGGATGCTTGTCCGCACTGTGCAATCATTGAAACGGCATCTTGCACAGTGCGAGCTGTCTTTTACTGCCGCTCGAGTAGATTTTTACTCGAGCGGCAGCTTTCTCAACGCGGACTGGTAGTTTCTCATCGCGAGCGGTCGCGAGCATACGCGACCACTCGCAATGAGAAACCTGACCTCCCTGCGTTGAGAATCTCGCCGGGAGGTTTATTTTCCACGCTCGCGATCGGCAACTTGATGTTGCTGATCGCGAACGAGGAAAAAGTCTCGCCGGGATGTCATTTTGCTTGCTCGCGGTCGCCAACTTGACGTTGAGGACCGCGAGCAAGCAAAAAATGACCGCTGCACTACGCTACGCGTGTTTGCACTGTGCTACGTGCAATTCGCGTTGTGCGAAGTAGCGCAAACTTCGCAAACTACGCGAGCGTAGCGTAGTGCTTTGCCCAGGGTTAGTCATTTCTGATATATATATGTTTCCCTATATGTTTAATTGCTTGATTTTTGCTCGCGAGAAAGTGTCACTCATATTCGTTGAAATGTCACTCATAATTACACTGAAATTATTAAAATGTCACACATAGCAATCTGAAACCTTGGCAGCTATGGTACCACGCTATGGATTCGAAAAACCTGCGAATAAATTTAAAAAATAAATAAATAAGCTGTCCAGTTTAATTGCAAAACTGACCGAAATACTCATATATTCATTGAAATACAGACTGTCACTTCCAGTTGTCACCTTTCTGTAACTACTCTTAAGTCCTTTACATCAGTGTTTGGAAGATGCTCATCTGAAGTAAAGCAATACATTCTTTTCTACAGCAGCAGCCAAGTGTGAGGCCCTGTACTTGAACTGTCTGACCCTTAAAAACATTCACGTATGTGACATCTGAAATCCCAGGTCTTTACAGGTATAATAAGGCTTGTTTGTGTGAAATTTATTCACGCCTGGAGGCGGCGGTTCCGTCAGTGGCCACCAGAGGGCGCTCCTCGCTTGTAGATGAAATCCAATGAGTTGCACATTGTATGAAAGGAGAAGGGTTTCCTCTTCCGGGTCAGCGGTGGCAGAGACAGCACCAGCAGCAGATGCTGACCACTTCCGGCCTCTCCTCGTGTGTCCAGCCTGCTGCAGAGGAGGAAGGATCCCTGTCTGGTGGGCAGTTACCTTCATCTTCAGACCCTCACAGACCCCCCCCTCAGACCCCAGATCTGCCCCCCCACAGCCCCAGGGGGAGGAGAGAGCCTGGACATGTCTGCACAGGTCTCTGCTCAGGTAGGAGATTGTCAGCACCTTCTGCTGTGTTTGTAGAAATAGACTGAATAATCCTGGAGGGAATTTCTGCAGGAGCCGGGCTGAGCTGGGCTCTTCTATCCGGGGGCCCTGGGGGGCTTTCCTTCCAGCCTGGGGGTGTTTGTGGATCATCATATGTGTTAAAGAGGGGATCTGTGTGCATTGCATCTTACTGCGCTGTGATGAATCTGTGCACTGCATCTTACTGCGCTGTGATGAATCTGTGCGCTGCATCTTACTGCACTGTGAGGAGTGTGTGCACACTGCACTTCACCTTACTGCAATACAAGGAATCAGTGCACCCAGCACAGCATCTTAGTGCCCCTAGGAATCTGTGCATGCTGCACTGCATCTTATTGCACTGTGAGGAATCTGCACACACCCTGTGCTCTGCTCTCGCTGTTAATTTGTTTACTCGGCCACCCCTGCCCCTATGTTCGAAGCATGTCCCCCAGGCAGTTGACGTCAAGGCTACCTGTGCTGCCCCGTGCCTCTTTTCTCCCTTTGTCCTGTTTCCATCTCTCAGACTAGGCAAAAGCTTCAGTCATTGCAATAGTTTCCTGTGCCATAGGTTGGTTTATGGCTTATCCGCTACAGAGTGTGTGTGTGTGTGTGTGTGTGTGTGTGTGTGTGTGTACACAGACCTTGGGTGTGCCATGCAGGAGGCCTGTCAAGCAGTGGAAGGTATGTGTCTGTGTTTTTAATGTATCTCTGTAAGGGGGGGTGTGTGTGTAGGCTGGATGTGTGTGCATGTGAACATGGTAGGGTTATCTTTGTAGGCTCTGTGTGTGTCTGTATGAGGCGTGTCTGCAGTGTGTCTCTTTGCAGGGTGTTTGTCTTGGCAGATGTTTGTGGGCTGTCTGTCACTCTTCTTGACCTCTCTTCTCTGAGAGGTCATTTTTAGGATCACTGGCTGAAAAGAAGGTCTGCTCTGTGCAGAATAGTCAGGTACTCCTCGGCACACAGCAGACGTCTGAGCAACGTCACATGTGAAGTTCTACTTCTTCCCCATAGTTTGAAGAATTAGCCAGGTCTGAGTGAGACTTCAGCCTAACCTCACTGTGTGTAATGTGTGTAATCCTTTATTGTTTGATTAATTAAAATCTTACAATAATACAAAATTCATATAATAGTCCAATATAAACAATTAAAACAACAAATATAAAAATGCAATGTTTTTAAACTGAGGTACATTTGATAAAAATTCATTACATGTTATATTTTAAAATGTGGTGGTTTTAGATTTTAAATTATGCCCCTCTAATTTTTCCCTACTTTCAATAAAATTTTTACAAATGCAGAGTTCATGAGTATATCATCCGAAGACAAACATAATATCAACGCTTGCCTACATGTCCTTACTCCTCGGTCATTGAATAGTCTCTTAAGAATGCTCATTCTTTTGTTTTTCAATTCAGGACAGAGACACAGTAGGTGCATAATATTCTCCTCCCCAAATTTACATAGCCTACATAATGTGTCCTCTTCTGATTTTTTTCCAAGGTGGTAAATGGCATAATCCCGGTAATACACCAAATCGTGCTTTTGTAAAAATGTGTTTGTTTTTCAGCGACCATGGTGTATCCAAATATTGCTGTATCTTCTTTTTGAAAACCCATTTATTATTGGCCATGCATGTTTTCTTTTTACAAATATGTCTTTGTCTCTTATCAGCGATAAGTGATCTGTTATTTTGTTGATAGCTTTTTTAAATGATTCCTGGGTTATGGTAGTTTCCCAGATCGACATTACCTCAAATTCTTCTAGCGCTGTATTTAAATATTTCCAGGCCGGCGATGTCCTGTTTTCACTTATTTCCTTCCATAATAGCTGGGACATTTGGTTATCATGGTCGTTTTTATTCTGTTCATACTTTAATAGCTTGTCCTTTTCTTGCATACAGCTGGTTATTTAGGCCAAATTCCAGCCTTACTTGTGCTTGGGATGCGTTATTAGGCAGGCGGAAAAGGGTTTTAAAAGTTTTTGAGACCGCGTTATTGATGATAACAGCATCTTTTCCATTTAAGGCCTCACTACCATATGTTAAAGTAGGCAGCAATTTTGCTGCTATCACCTTTAGGAAGGGACGATAAGTCAGATCGCTTATTGATTTCTGTATAATCCTCAATGCTGCTGTCAAGGCGTTTGCTTTTCTGTAAATATCAAGTTTTTGAGGAGAAAGTTTCCATTGTCATTGAATAAAACACCCAAATAATTATAGAATTCTACTTGTTCTAATTGCACTTTTTCCAAAAACCATTTAGATTTGTGTTTAAGTCTTGAATTTTTGTAATCACCATAACTTCAGTCTTTGTTTCGTTTATTACCATCCCATTTTCTTTTGAATACACTGATATTCGAGCTATTAGCCGTTGTAAACCCACTTTTGTATGACTTAAGAGTATGACATCATCTGCATACAGCAAATTCGATATTTGTTTGTTAGCTAATTTAGGCGTATGTGTATTTATTTCATTCAGTACATCTGTTAGATCTGCTAAAAACAGGTTAAAAAGTATTGGGGCCAATACGCACCCTTGCTTTAGTCCACCTGTTGTTGATATTTCATTAGTTAGTGTCAGACCATCCCCCATCCGCACTCTGACCCAGGTATCGGTATGCAGGAGTTGAATCAGCTTTAATAATTGGTCTGGGATACCTTGCTTTTGTAATTTTTTCCACATGCGTTGTCTATCCACACAATCAAAAGCCGATCTAAAATCGACGAAGCACAAATATAAAGGTTGTTTTGTTAAAATTGCTTTATCCATTAGTACCGATGGAGCTAAAATGTTTGTAGAAGTTCCTAGACCTTTAATAAATCCTGTTTGATTAGGCGGGAGAATCTGTTTGTCCTTTACCCAGTCAGATAAACTTGACAGTAGAATCCCCGCAAACAGTTTAGCATCTGTATCTTGCAGAGTTATTAAACGATAGTTCTCGGGCAGGGCCCAATTTCCTTTCTTAAAGATAGGGGATATTAACGACCCTCTCCAGGATTCTGGTATTGCCCCTATCCGTACGAACTCTTTAAAGACCTCTGTTAGATGTTCCGCCCATAGGGCTGGTTCCTCCTTATATAGGGCAAACGGGATACCGTTGGGACCTGGTGCCCCATCTTTTTGTTTCTTTATTAGTTTAGACACTTGTTGCTGTGATATATCAATTTCACTATCATATTCTAAATTTAATGTAACCATCCATTTGTGATTACCATCCTGATTATTTATTTTCCCATCGGGATTTAGATGTTTCACCAGAAAATTAACCCATTCAGTCTCAGTTAATACAGATGCTACGACGGATTTGTCCGGTCTTACTAGACCATTTATTATTTTCCAAAACTCCCTTGAGTTTGTTTGGTTACTAGCATAAACATTTTTTATCCAAAGATCATGCTTAGCTTTGTTTTTTTCGTTCCAGATTAATTTCCTCAAATTGTGATTTATGTTTTTTAGTTTAGTTGTTATTTCTTTGTTATTTGGAAGCTTGGTTAACTGTTTCCTGAGATTGTTTCGAGTCCGTCTCATTTTTCGTACAGTATACTGTAAATTAATATTTGTTTCCCTTTTTTTCATTTGTGTCACTTGTTTTTTCTCAGTTTTAAATGAAGGATCATATGGTTTGACTAATTTGCGTGTGAAGTTTACCCATTGATCAATTGCGGACCTCGTGCTTTTATCTTCAAAGCATTCTTTAACCAGTTTTTGCACCAGTTCATTGATGTATTCTTTATTGTGTGGTTTCCAAATAAGTTTTCTATAATTAATAGTTCCCGTCTGACCATGCGTTGACAGATACAGTTGATGTTTCGTACTTGGAAGTTTTGTAGTGATTATTTGTTGACTATGATCACTATCTGGCACCTTCCTTGGGTAATACGAGGTAATGTTGTTAAAGATGTTCAATGATACCATCGTATAGTCAATTCGTGACTTTGAATTATGTGTGTGAAACGTCCATGCTGGTGGTGAATCCATCTGGAATCTCCCATTTAGTGTCCTTCACTAAGTTTATTCCTAATTTACTTTGCCTGGACTTAATTATTGTATCAAGTGTTTGCTCCGGAATTAACCATTGTTGATCTGGCGACTGTACAGTGTTGTCTCTTATAAAAGGTACTAATAGATTTAAATTAAAGTCGCCCGTTAGTATAAAGTCTACAAAAGGATCATCCATCATTTGCTCCAGTAGGAAACTGGTAAGAGTAGCACACATATTCTTCCTTGAACTCTGTGTAGGGGAAATATATATATTGATCAGCATTAAGGATTTTTCTCGGTCACTTGCTTTATATCGTAACATTACCGTTTGGACATTACAGTTATTCGTAAACAACTGCTCATGTTCCACTTTCAGGTTAATAGATATGAATATTGCTAGACCCCCACTGGGGCGACCATGTTTATTATGCTTAATCGCGGGCTCAAAATATCCCTTGTATCCCTGTAACATAAAGGGGTCAGTTGCCCATGTTTCCTGTAGTAAAATGATCTGATAGGAATTAGATATTGCATTTAGGTTGGCATTATTTACCTTTTTACTTATCCCATTTATGTTCCATGAGCACATCCTTATTCTTTCGCTGTCCTTCTTTAATTCTTTGATTGTATTTTTTTGTTTGTTCTGTCATTGTTCATGATTACCGTGTAAAGCCATCGATATCCATTTTTCATTTATTCCTGTAGCCTTTCCTACTTTACAATCAATCATTGACTTTTCAACATCTTGATCTGTTTTTCCTAAAGGATTTTTTAATATAGAGAAGACTGGGGCACCCTTTTTTCTTTTTTCCCTTGATATTAAACTTTCTTCTTTAATAAGCGGAGTTGGATATACCTTTGGCGCTGGCTTGCTAATTATTATCCCCCAGCTATGAAAGATTTCTTGTTCGTTCATGATTCGTTCCGCTATAGAAGGAGTTGTTACAGTTATCAGAGTTAATGGCTGGCTGCCTTCCACATTTTGTAGGAATCCGACACATTCAATGTCTTTAGTTGACACGTTTGCTAATGATGGAATCGATTTAAAAAGGCAAAGAACATTGCCTCTATCCGGCGTGTCTTGATTACCTCGGGAATCATATACTGGTTTAAAAATTATTTGTACAGACCCTTTAGTTGGTATTTCTTTTTCGATTTTTTTTCTTCAAAACCTTGCTGGTCCTTATTTATGACTTGTTTGTCCTCGCCATGTCTTACAATAACTAGGTGATCCCATTTCGATATGTATCTGATATCCTCTGTTTGTTCTATCATATCGTTTTGTCTCACAGTTTTATGGTTAAGTTTCTTATTCTGTTGTTCTGAATTTGAGGTAATTTGGTGGATCTGATGTTGTATTATGTTCAAACTTGGATTTGGGACTGTATTATGATCCCCTCGAAGTGATCTTTGAACTGCTCGGCTACTATATAATTGTTCTTCATCTATAATATCTACCAGATCTTTAGATTTACCAGAATTTAGTGGACTTTTTACTTGATCCTTCTTTTCGAGCGATACACTTTGGATGTCTTCACTGATCTTTTTTACTACACAACAGTTTCCTTGCTGTCTATATTGTGTTTCCCGTGTTAAAGTTTTTTTTCCCCTCGTTTACAGGTTTGTTAGATAATCGTTCAACGGTGTCTGATGTAATAACTATGCCTGTTTGAGGGATTTTTTGAGGGACTTTTTGACTGACTGGTCGATTGTTTTCCTTTTTTTGCAAAAATATCGAAGTACTTAGTGTTCTTTATCTTTGCTGATGTAGACTGCTCTCTACATATATCATTTTTTTGTTTACCTGTTGTTACCTCCAAACGATCTTTTCCTTCACAAGCCATATTGGTTGGAATTTCCTCTTGAGGGTATGTTGTAACTATATTCTCCATCTTGGCTTTATTTCTTGCTTTGCGTAATTTTTTCCTGTGTCTTTTTGTCATTTTAAACAATGGCGAATCCGCTTCTTTGACCTCCCGGTCTTCAATTGGCTTTGCTATGAGATGAACCGATGGTTTTTCTCCTGATGACTTATTTTTTTCCCGTTGTGTATTCAGAGCTATTATCGGGTTTAATTTGTCCTGGGTGTCTAGGTCTATTATAACACTGGGTGGTTCCCCAGTCGTGGTCAACTTATTTTTCAATGTTATACACATATCCTCTTTATTCTCTTTATTCTTATCTTGTTTCTTTTGAAGGCTCACTTTAACGTCTTCCAGTATGGTATTAATAACGTCCGGTATTGTTGTCAATGTATTTATTATTGGTGCACAGGCGCAATCAAGATAAGTTGTAGCTGCTTCAGTTTTTACTCTAATTATCAAACTATTTAGCTCAGCTAGTTTACGATCTATTCCAGTCACTGCATTTGCCATTGTTCCACGTAATTCAATTTGAATGTCCATTTTATTCGACTGATATGTCAATGCTTCAAGAGTTAATGATGAAGTTTGGTAGAAAATATCCCAAATCGACCCCAGGTCCTGGTTATCTATGGTTTTGTTTTTTTGATCCCACTGTAGTTCGTGTTTACTATTAGAGGAACTTTTACGGTCGGCCCAAGGGATTTCTTGCATTATTGGTCATTCTTTTAAATCAGGCACATCGATTATATTTGCTCCTATCATTTCCACTATATAACATTTTGCTGTTTTTAGCGCTATTAGCGCTATTAAAATGTGTAATTTCCGATTTTGTTCCTATAGTTACACTTGTTCCTTGTAAATTTTCTTCCCTGGTTCCTAATTCATGATCATAGCTTGTCAATATTTTTTGTTGATTGTGGTTCATCTCCCTTTTCGTTACATTTTATTTCCATGTTTGTGACTCCATTATTACCTGTTGGCGTGGTTATCCCAGATGAGGAAATAGTGTGGCCATTTGTTCTGATTTGACTTCCCTGGGTGACTTCAGCCATGTTGTCATTTGTATCTTGATCTACCATCTGGCTTTGAAGTATCGAGTCACCGGTTGGCTCAATTTTCTTTCTTATTTCGACCTTAACCTCTATAGGTAACTTAGTCGATGTTATTGATTTTTTCTCAGTCGCCTCTTCTTGTGACATTTCAACCCTTGATATTTCCAACACATCCATATCATTTTGTTCCATTTGGGAATACGATGTTATATTTAGTAATTCAAGGTCAGTCATTTGGTCAGTCAGTTTGCCCTCTATGTCCGCAATGTGGGGATTCTTCTCTAATTCCTGCTTTTGTCCAACAGTTTGCATACTTCCTTCCAAGTTGTTAATTGGCTTAATTGGCTTAATCGGAGTTTGTAGCTTTCTTATTTCTGTTTCTATTTGGCTTGTCATCAGAGCTCCAGATGGGTCTTTCATAAAATCAAATTTGTGTGGGACCTTTATGGATTTTTCAAACATCCGTGCTATTGGTGAAATTAATGTTTGTTCCACCTCCTTTAGTTGTGCTTTAGCTTTTTTTTAATACCCTTGGTGCTTGGACTTTCCGCGCTCGTCTTGTTGCAGGGCCCGATGTCCTTTCCTTTCCAGAACGCATGCCTGATATTTATTAGTATTTGTATTTGCAATCAGATTTTTAATGTTATATATTTTTTATTTTTTCTCAAATGCGCCACAAATGTATCCCCAGCTATGCCAGTGACCAATGCCCGGTATATATAGTCATACGGTGCAACACTGATCCCCTCTGTAGGCCGCCAATGGCCTTTGTCAGCGGCCCGGTCTCTGATGATGGGGATATGGGCAGCAGGTAGGTGTTTTCCCCTAAATTGCGTTTTCCCCTAAATTGCGTGGAGGGGGGCGGGGAGATGGTGAAAAAATAATCAGGATCGGGAGCAGGGCACACTGGGGCGCCACAGCCGCACCCAACCTAGTTGGGTCGCTTCCGCGGCGCGCCCGGGCACAACACTCTGCCGCCTCTGATAGCAGAGTCCGCGCTCCAGACCCTGCTCTTGCCGCACCCGGCTCCTAACGCAGCCTGCTCGCTCCTTACCGCAAGCTGCCTGATGCCGGCGTTGTGAGAGAGGCAGAGGCGGCAATCAGCAGTCCGCAGCAGCAGCCGTCGCCTGTTGACTTCAGTTGCAAACCGGGTCTCAGGCGTCGGGCCACGATTCACGGATTGTCCGTTGTCCGGAACCACAGGGGTCCCCTGGCGTTCTCCGGCAACGTCTGCTGCCCGCTCACCCGCTCGCCTACTCCAGGCTCTCGCTCGCTCTCGCTCGTCGTAATCCTGCACTGCCACCAGGTGTCCTCAAGTTGCAAGAAGATTCATGGGAGAGACTTCATCAGAAAGCGTGCCACGCCAGAGAACCTACGTCCTTCCGCTCCCCGCCGGTTCTACTAGTTCCTTGCTCCGACTCCACCTGGTACTCCAGGGCAGCTGCCGGCCGCTGCGAGTGTGGGCCGCCTGCCGTCACGTCTCGAAAGCAGCAGTGGCCTATGTGACTGTTGTGGGCCTCCCCTCACCTCTTTTGCTGCTGAGGCCCGCTAATGAATGCAGGCATGGAGGGCCCTGGCAACAGGAGAGGAGCCAGGCGGGTTGGGGGTCTCGAGCGGGAGCTCACCGAGTACTCCCACAAGCTGCACCAAGTCCTAGCTGGGCCGCTTCCACAGGATCCCCGGGCTCTCTCTTTGCGGCAGATGTCTACAGCCACAGAGCTCACCCTCACCCTGTTTCACCTCAACTCAGCAGCGTCTGGGGCAGCAGCTGAAGAGATGCTGCAGAAACACATGCTCTGAGCACAGGGACTGCTGAAACACTCTGGCTCCGCCCCTCAGCAAGTAACATGTAGCACGTCCGTCGACCGAGAGAACAGCAAAACCTCCAAATGTGTGAGTTCCCCCAAGTACCCAGCGGTACTTGTATAACAATGCTACAAAGGGTTGCTGCACTCTCTCATCATGTGTTCATGAGGACTTTACTATGAAACAGGAGCATATGAGAAGGAGTACAAGAGACTCTTGAAGTTATTCTGCTCTGCTAGTCACTTCATCAGGAAGGGGAGAACAAGATGAGTGAGCAGAAAAAGCAAGACGAGGCAAGAGAAGAGAGAGAACAGCACAAAGGGTAAAGTAAATAATAGATATCATCCAAAATATGAAAGAAATAGGTCTGAAGGGGAGGGAACCAGAGTTCAAAAAGAAGAGCAGAAAAAGAAATGGAATCAACATTATTTATAAATTGTAAAAAGTTGAATTGTATGTTGTGAGCTAAAACTGATATTTAAGTGCCATGTGAATGTGATTCTTCAAGAGTTATAGGTGTCATTTGCTGTTGAGTGGCACCAATACTTGGACCTACTTTAGTGCTATGAATCCGGGATTTAATTCCAGTCTCCACACAGTGTAAATGCACCAACTGGAGGGATCCATGTATTTTCCTGCAGGGTACAAATTTCAACTCTAGTGAGATAGCTAAGGGATCCCAGGTACCAACTGTCGTCCTGTACAAGTGAGTTAATGCTCAGACTGCACAGATCTGTTACCTTTGTTTCACAAGTACCAATACTAATAAATTCCTAATAAACATTTAATTAAACAGTACTCCAACAATTTTGCACCCAAGACCACCTCAAGCTGTCCCAACTCTAGACATGTTTTACTATTAAAAAAGAGCTATAAATGTGTCTTATGTCCAGCTAATATTTAGGTAGTAGGTTGGACAAGTGGATTTCTTTAAAGGGCAAGCTGATTCCTGTATCAATCTGCCCTTAAACCAAGCAGATTTTTCAAATAATTCCACACCCCTGTAAGGGGTATTTACAGACCTGTACGGTGCACTGATTATCACTCACAGTAAGAGGGTGTTTAGAGTTTAAGAAATCTGTGCGCTCTGCGCTGATGTTTGCTCACTCTGCGAGGGGCATTTACTTTTTGTGGACACTTTCACACACTGTGCCACTTATTACTGGCACTCTGAGTGGTTTTAAATAATTGAGGAAGTCTGTGACCATTGCAATGTGTTGTACTCTTGCTGTATGCAGTGCTAGCTGAAGAGGAAACCTCTACACTGTATTACTTTTTACTTCACTGCAGACTTAATCTGTGCACCTGGCACTGATTTTTACCACAACGGGGGAAAACAAGTAGGCTATGGATAATGTTATGTTATGTTAAGTGTATTTGTAGAGCACACTATCACCCGGGAGGGTGTCCTGGCACAGACACATGGATAATGTTAAGCTATGCTAAGGGAATTTGTAGAGCGCACTATCACCCGGGAGGGTGTCTTGGCATAGACGCATGGATAATGTTAAGCTATGCTAAGGGTATTTGTAGAGAGCACTATCACCCGGGAGGGTGTCCTGGCATAGACACATGGATAATGTTAAGCTATGCTGAGGGTATTTGTAGAGCGCACTATCACCCGGGAGGGTGTCCTGGCATAGACGCATGGATAATGTTAAGCTACCCTAAGGGTATTTGTAGAGCGCTCTATCACCCGTGAGGGTCTCCTGGCACAGACGCATGGATAATGTTAAGCTATGCTAAGGGAATTTGTAGAGCGCACTATCACCCGGGAGGGTGTCTTGGCATAGACGCATGGATAATGTTAAGCTATGCTAAGGGTATTTGTAGAGCGCACTATCACCCGGGAGGGTGTCCTGGCATAGACACATGGATAATGTTAAGCTATGCTGAGGGTATTTGTAGAGCGCACTATCACCCGGGAGGGTGTCCTGGCATAGACACATGGATAATGTTAAGCTATGCTGAGGGTATTTGTAGAGCGCACTATCACCCGGGAGGGTGCCCTGGCATAGACACATGGATAATGTTAAGCTATGCTAAGGGTATTTGTAGAGCGCAGAGCACACTATCACCCGGGAGGGTGTCCTGGCAAAGACGCATGGATAATGTTAAGCTATGATAAGGGAATTTGTAGAGCGCACTATCACCCGGGAGGGTGTCCTGGCATAGACACATGGATAATGTTAAGCTATGCTGTGGGTATTTGTAGAGCGCACTATCACCCGGGAGGGTGCCCTGGCATAGACACATGGATAATGTTAAGCTATGCTAAGGGTATTTGTAGAGCGCACTATCACCCGGGAGGGTATCCTGGCACTGTGCAGGTTTGGAAGTCTAGCCTCGAGGGCAGAGTCATTCGAAGAGCTAGGTCTTCAGCGATGTATGAGAAGGTGTGGCCTCCAGATCTGTTTCTGTGTATGTCTGTGATGTGTCCGAGTATGAGTACGGCTGAGCGGGGGTGCCTAGGGTGTTGACGGAAGGAGTTGCGGTTGTTAATGTAAGCAGGGCCTTTTTTGTGTAGTGCCTTGAATGTGTGGGTGAGTAGTTTGAACTGTGGCTGCTTATGTATCTTGAGCCAATGGAGCTCTCTCAGGTGCAGTGTGATATGTGTTCTGAGTGAGAGGTTGAGGATGAGTCTGGCAGCTGCGTTCTGGGTGGTTTGCAGCCTTCTTGTGAGCTGTTTGATGATTTCTGCATAGAGAGAGTTCCCATTTTCAAGACTACTGGTGATAAGTGCATGGATGACGGGCTTCTGGTGTTGCTTGGGAGCCATTTGAAAATTTTCTTCAGCATTTTCAGGGTGTGAAAGCAGTGACGACGTTGGCCTGGGCGGACATGTCCAGGCTTTTGTTGATAATGATCCCTAGGTTACTTGTGTGCAAGCTGGGGGTGGGAGTAGATCCTAGAGTGGCTGGCCATCTGGTGGAGTCCCATGGGCAGGTGTTGTTTCCAAAGATCAACACATCTGTCTTCTCAGTGTTGAGTTTGAGACAGTTGGATTTCATCCATGTAATGCAGGCAGTAAACGTGTTCCTTGTGTTGTGGGTTTTATTCATAGAGGGGCATTATTAGTTGCATGTCGGCAGTGTAGAAGAGGATGGTGATGTAGTAGGCATGGATGACGTTGGCCAGTGGGGTTATGTAAGTTTTGAAGAGGGTCTGACTGAGAGATGAACCTTGAGGTGCCCTGCAGATGAGATTTCCGGTTTCCCAGGACTATGACGTCAGTTGACTGTCTGAGTTCTTTTTGTCAGGAAGGAGCAGATCTGTCATAGGCAGGCCCTTGACTCCCGATCTCGTGAAGGTGTCCATGAGGATGAGGTGTGATACCATGTGAAACGCCGCCAAGAGGACCTATAGGATTAAGGCCCCACTCTTGGCTCTGTCTATGATCATGTGTACAGCATAGGTGGGTGCTATGAGTGTTGTTTCCATGCAATCGTTGGGCCCGAATCCGGACTTGGTGGCTTTGAGGAGCTGGTTGTTGATGAGGTAGTTGGTCAGACGCCTGTTGATGGTTTTCACTAGGACTTTGGCCGTGTATGGTAGGAGGGAGATCGGTCAGTAGTTGTAGAGTTTGGTAAGGTCCATGGAGAGTTTATTCAGCAGGGCTGTACCAGCTGCCTCTTTCAAGGCACCTGGGAAGAGGGCTGCATTGATGGAATCGTTCAGGATGGGAGTGAGGACTTCACTGATAGTATTTAGGCCTTTTTTAAAGTGTGGCCGGGGTGGGTCTAACGGGGCACCGGAGTGGATGGCCTTCATGGTTGTGGCAGCCTCGTTTGTGGTGATGGCTTTCAACATAGCCAAGGTCCAGTCTTTGGCTGAGATTGGAAGACTGGCTGCGAGTTTGGTGGGGCCAGAATGATATATGGATGTGATCTTGTTCCAAAATAGTTTACAGCGATTGATGCAGGGATCTTGTAATGGGGGGATTTTGCTGGTGGTGGCTGCAGGCACCATGAATTCTCTGATGATGGTGAAGATTTCTTTGCTGCTGCTGCTGTTGTTGGCTTGAATGCAGTTGGCATGGGCTATTCATTTGGCATTTCAGACTTGCTATTGGGAGCATCTCAGGGCAGATTTGAAGACTTCCTTGTTTGCGGTGTCTTGGCTCATTCACCACTTGCTTACAGTGCTGCATCGCCATCCTGAGTTCTTCCGTGTGCCAGTTGACTTCTATTCGTGATCTTGAATAGTTTTGCTATGCTTGAGGGGTCCAGGGTGTTGCTGCAGGTGGTGATCCATTCATTGAAGTTCTTGATGTCTTCCGTTAGGCTGCTGGTATGCTTGGGGCACTGTGTGTAGGGGGCAGAAGCCCAGTCCTTATCTGAGATGTTCTTCCCGCAGCGGCAGGACTTCCCGAGGTGGTTGGTCTCCTGTGGTCCAGGATGGTGATCTTGAACCTCATGAGGGCGTGGTAAGTTCAGGTAATAGGCGTTGGTTTGTTGACTGTGATGTTGTTTAGTGTGAAGAAGATAGGGTCCAGGAAGTGTCCGGCGGTGTGGGTGGGTCTGGTGACGTGCTGAGTAAGGTCACGGTTCCCAAGGCTTTTGAGGAGGCCATTTGAGTTGGAGTCATTACGGTCCTCGAGGTGAAAGTCCTTGTCTCCATGGAGGATGAAACTGCTGGAGTCGATGATAATCTCAGATCTAGATTAATTCCGATTTCCAGTGTTTCTGTTACACAGGCCTATATCTCTATGGTGCCAAAGTCAAGAGAAGCCTTTTCCCATCTTTCTTCTGCATTTTACTTTGGGACTGCTGGCTTCTGGTAAGTCACCTTGTCTTTAACCTAGTAAGACATAATAAAAACCTTAATCCTTTCAGCTACAACCGGTGTGAACCAATGCTCCAACTTCCCAGCTAATGCCGTCCCACCAACGATGAGAAATTCTATTTTATCTCTGTTCATCTGAATGTATTTAGTAGTCAGTGGGACATGAATGGTTGTCAAGCAGAGCCCCCTATATGTGTAGTGGAAATGTTGTGTCACATTTTAGTAACATGCCATTTTCCCAGTGTGTAGTGTCATTTCCCCAGTTTCCCTTGAGAAACCCTTGTACACACCACCAGGTTTGGTGGGTGATCCATTTCCTTTCCCGCCCTAGTAGGAGAGCTACCCCTGCATCCTGCTGAAGAGAAATCTAATCTTCTCCAAGTTGTGAAAGGTTTATATTAGAGTTTGTATACATTCAAACTGACAAAGCAAACTATGCCTGTGTATTCTAGGCGGATGCAACTGAAAATTCTACAGAGTCAAAACATTCATATCTGGCAGGTATTCTTTGGTGGGTCACTGTCGGGCATCAGTGGAGCCATCAATGACTTTCTGACTGGACACTGAGATGCTTGGTGCCATAAAACTCACTCAGATCACTTTGGTGGGTCCTTTTGTTGCTTAAATGTTATTTTTTTGTGGCAAGGAGGGATTTTTTGAATGTTTGTAACTTGAAACACAGTAGCAGGGACTCAAACTCAATGAGTAGTCATGCTTATATTTGGCTCCACTTTCCAATCGACTAGTTTTGTTTGAAAACGTTGGAAGAGCTACTGAGTCCTAAAGACTTCTGAGAACACCCAAGCGCTATCCCCGAGGTTAACATTGGACATGGGACTTTCTTAGAGAGAAAATATTCTCATTGTTGGGTTAACACCACCGCCTGATACAGGAACTCTAACAATAGATAAGACTCTACCATAGAGCGAAGAATTACAACAGAATTTATTGTAAACACACTCGAGTGGAGAGAATGCAACAGCATGGCTTCGCTTAGAGTTCTCTGCCTGGCACAGGGTCACACAAATATTTATACATCTATCTACAGATACAAAGGGCATGACACCTTTGCAAAGTTACATGTAAACATGGAACATTCCTATGAGCATACCGTTAGTCGCATTCATCTGTTATCACAAGGCACATATTGGATACTGAAGGAAGAGAGCTGAGTACATAATCATAAGCAATTTACTAATTGTCTGGTTTACTTATAGACTTGCACAAGGCTATTTGAAGCTGGAAAAACATCATGTGTGGTTGAAGACCTTGAGCACAGACTCGTGTTTCTTGTGCTCAGCAAAGGAAAGGGGATGTGAGCAAACAGCACGTAGGAGCAAGAAATGACAGAATTGCTATACAATGTGGGACATAGGTCAAATGTTTAGCTGATGTTCACAATGTAGGTTACAGGTTAACAACTCAATGTTATTTGAGACCTCAGCTCGTGCAGCTAAACATAATAAATGTTTTGGCTTTCTATCTCTCCCCAAGAGGGTATCAGCATCTTCTGTATATTTTTACCTGCTCCTTTTTTGTACCTCTTGGTGAAAGTCCAATCCTTATTTATCGTTGTAGCTCTGGTTGAACATTGGCCTTATTGTGTGTTTTACTATGTTGTGCTGTGTCTGATTTCTAACCTGTTCCCGCTCATGCCTTGACGGCTTGGCCTTACTACTTCAAGAGTCATTTACTCAAAGGAAGCAACTTGGTTATTCAGGTGAAGTGATGTAGCATTGGTGTCCCTGCTGAACACTGTGCCTGTATTACTGTCACATCACCACTGACTGATCACAGGACCCCAAGAAAAGGCCTCTCAAGCTCCTGTATCTGACAGCTCCTGCTGAGAGTACCCAGGTGGAGTGTCCAGGAGAGTGTTTTCAGCTGTTCTGGTCAGCACTTCTTCCAGGTCCTGCACCTGACAGCTCCTCCCTGAGAATACCCAGGGGGAGTGGGCATCCTGCTGGGTGTATTCAGCTGTTCTGGTCGGGACTTCTTCCTGCTCCCGTTCATTGAACTGCCCTTGTATCCCTTACAGGTTTATTTTCACAAAGATTAAATCTCTGATTCCAGCAGGTCACAGGACCGGTCTTTCTTACCATGCTGTAGCCTCTTGTTTATTCACGCTTCTTCTGCCGTACTTAACAAAATATTATTGTAGTTTGTAACTTTTCAAGCCTCCAAGGCTTACTGACTCAGTTATACTTTCATGTGGCCATTTGTGTCAAGAGTTCAACTGCTTTACACACACACTGGTTTCTTGATCATTTCCAGAAGTCTCAGCATTTCAACTCTCACCAAATGTCTCAACACCTCAAATGAAACAATAATGGTATGTTTCTTAGATGGCCATTATTTAACTTGACACTAAGTCGTCACTGTAGGGACATTATTCCTACTCTAAAAAAGGATCCTGTGTCTGTAGGATTTCCTACTAGAACTAAAATCTGCCAAACTGCATATTGTAAGCTCATATCCAAGCATACACACTGAAGTGAGGTTGATCCTCCTGAGAAAATGAGTGCGTCACAATATTTTATTCCTATTGCTTGTGGTCTATCAAAGAGGTCCTTGCGTTGCTGCATGTGCCATGTGTCAGCAATCCAACGGTTCCTCCTTGTGTCTTGAGCTGTTTCTACGCTTTTGTGGTTGCTGATTTTGTTTTTGGAGCCAGGCTAGTGAGCTGAAGTTGTATCTTCCAGTGCACGTGTGAAAGAACGCAACAAGGTGCGGCTGCAGGATTCTTACTTCAAGATTTTAGACATTTGCAGAGATTCTCTCACAAAGACAATCTCAGTCTAATTTAATGACAAAAATATGAAGTTTGTGCTCTCTATCCAAGCAACCGTAGATGTATCCACAAGTAGGCTTCTGGTCCTATTAATTAACCAGGGTCAATCAAATCATTACACCTTGCTTCTCGCTCAACCGTTCATTTGCATGTTAGACTTGCCATTCATTTCTGCCTCATCTCGGGCAACCAGGCACTCCATGTCATCCCCACTGGCTAGGTAGCCTGTGCCAACTGGTACAATGGAGAATCTTGTCCTGTTCGGTATACTTCCTCTCAACCATAGTCCTTTTAGCACCTGTATCTCTCTTTACCTACCTAACAACACAGACCCCAAGATATTTGGATGGATGTCCCTATGAACATCTGTTGCCCATTCTAAAATGTTGATTGCTACTAGATTGAGTGCACCAGGGCCCCCTCACCTAAGGTCAACACACTCACTATCACGAATGCAGCTGGGACAAGGTCTTTATTTCACCTGACAGCTTTTCTTCACTGAGTGCCCCTCAGTGTGACACCTGTAGCAAATGATCCCTTTGAGTTTGGAAGAACATTCCTCTCTTTTCCTTTCGTACTGACTTGGAACCCAATGCCTTTTTTCCTGTGTCCGCCCCATGGGAATTGTCCTGGCCCTAACCCTCTGGTGTGGAACCAGTCTGTTGAGACGTCCTCCCTCCCTTTGGCTGAAAGCTGTGCTGCTCTAGCCCTTTGTTAATCCTGGTAGCTAATCAATTATCAGCCAAGATTGCAAACTTCTCGGAAACCTTCTCTGATAGATATTGCCTAAGGAAGAGGTGTGGCGTCGCGGCCAGGGCGACTGACGCTGGAATCTGGGGCTCACGGTTCGATCCCCGGCACCGGCGGCAGGTCAGCCCAGCACCATGTGACTCTGGGCAATAGCTTGCTTAATCTTCCCGACGGCCCCCAGCGCCGGGATGCCTTCGGGTAGCTGTTCGCGCTTTACAAATACTGGATTTTTAACTGGCGTAGATAACTCCTCCTTGAGTCTCTCTTTCCCCATTCCCTGGTTAAGCGCATGTTAATCTTTGACCTCCATTCCTCTCACCTTCTCATTTTAGTCACTCAGTACAGCATGAATCCACGTTCCAAATGGAACGCCATCCACTCACTTGCTTTCCTCTGAATGTTCTGAGCTGGAATCAGCCCAAACCGCCTGACCATAGCTTCCTTCATTCGCTCATAGTCCATTTGATCAGCTGCAGCTGTACCTGCACTCTACAAGCAATCTCAAAGCTTACAAACCCAGGGCTCGAAAAATCCACTCGCCCACTCGCATTGTCGAGCAAGATTTATTCAGGACGAGCTATTTTTAGGGACTACTCGCCCTTTCTGGTGAGTTGAAAATCCTCTAACTTTAATCCAATAAAAATGCCTCTTGTTATCTTGTCACATTTGCTGGCTTTCAGAGATAGAGGTCAAAAGCCAGGTTATCTTATTACATTTATTTTCTCTCTCTTACTTAAGTTAGAGGATTTTGTAAAGTGAACTGTGTGACAATTGAATTGTGCAAAGCATGTTAAATGAAAGGCTGTAAGATGTCAGGCTTTTTTCTAACACAACACTGAAATAGCTAAGTGAACTGTTGAAACATTTCAAATATATTTCAATAGTTATGAAGACCCATTTTTGCAATTCTGTGGTGAAAAAAATATTTTTAGACGATCAAAACAAATTAGAACTCTTTACTTGGTAATGTGCAAATGTTAAATATTTTTGCTGAAACCCAATTTCCAAACATTGTTTATGCCGTATATCGTTTTATCAGTAAAACTACATGGTGGTGGGAAAGTTTTGTGGCCATGTCAATGGAAAGTATGCTATCTGTAAATGACAGTGCACTACCACATCATGCTTTGGTAATATATTTATGAAATATGAGCATTCAAACATGAACTGGGAAATATTCCTGCTCCTGCCCAGATGACAATGCTATTAGTGAACTAAGAGGCAAGCCAGGGATCATGTGTACCCTATATATGGGCTACATTCTTGTTATACATGGAGCAAACATTAAGTCTAGTAAATAAAAAGAGTTTTTTTGTACAGAAGAAATAGTGAACTTGCATATTTGAAGGTGCTCTCATGTGATAAGAAGAAAAACAAGGTGGCTCCATAAGACAAAATATTTGCCTAGGATCACACAATTTGAGTCCAGTTCACGGGTTAAAGTACATTAGTTAGGTCGAGTAGATTATTATAGTTACTAGACCTACAGGTCTAGTAACATTTTTATGATTTTTCGAGCCCTGAAACCGTTCCAGCATATCTTGTCCCCCCACATACATGTGCTTAAGCTCTTTAGGAACCTTTGCACATACTTCTGGTAAGTTGGATTTGGGATTGCCTTTCCCAGAAGTAGCTCTCTCTGCTGCTGTCTTCTTTAAGGCTATCATTTTACTTTCCGATAGTCTGTCTTTTTCCTGTCTTTCCTTTTCCCTTTTCTCCCCCCCCATATCCCTTTTTATTTTTACTTGAGTCCATTGCTCCTGTTTCTCCTGCCCCCTTTCTTCTTTCCTCTTGTTCCTGGCAAGCCAATCTCACCTCTTCCTCTTTAACTACCTGGCCTTCTCGTCTTCCTCAGTCTTAGCTTTCTGGAGAGCCAAATGTAAGTTCACAGTCTAAGTCAGACTTAAATCAGCTGACTGTGCGGAGGTGCAGGGAATAATTAAGGACAGGAAAATTGACTCGAAACACACCTACACTCCGACTATAGGTAACATCACTACACAGACTGCAGAGATGCCTGCTTTGTTGCTTGCACTTCAGAAGACTGAGCCAGGAGTCCCTACACTAATAGTGTCTGACTATTCCTTCTGTGTGCAACCCTACAATGCAGATTCACTGCAATGGAGATTGAATGGATTGCGGGATTCAAGACGGAAACTAATTAAAAAGAAACAGCTCTGGGGAAAGATTATCATCTTACAACTCTAAAAAAAGTGGCAGATGCAAATCTTTTTGACCTAGACCAACATTTGACTGTTTTACAGAAAGCACAAGAGCTCAGAGACGTGCTTTTGAATGTCAAGCTTCCTGATTCTGCCACCAGTGTAGAGAAGGTTTGGCTGTTCACAGGAGGATGAATCCCCCAAGCAGGAGATCTAGTGCGCAAACAGAGTCCTGATAAACAAGTATTTGGACCAGCATCTCGACCACCCGTACCTGTGTTGGGGGTAGAAGGCACACAAACTTTAATTCTGCCTTCTCTGATTGGCTCAAAAAGAATTGACAAGTATCAAAAAGCATTATATGGCCGATTAACTACAGTCGTCTCACTCAGCTACAACAAAGCAGGCCTCCGGGTAGAACCTCTCATCCTCTCCCCACCCTGCAGGAGATTACGCCAATCGAGCTCAACAATGAAGAGAACTTGAGTTCCTGGTGAAGGGCAACAAGGACTGGTGACGCTTCCAGTTTACAATCGTACAATTCCCTGAAGGAATCGGATGACTGTTTCTGCAGGCACAACTGCGCTCTTGAATGCTGTGGTTTATTATGAACCCCTTGGAGAGACAATATGTATGGAGATGCTGCTCATCAGATCATATATTCCTGTCAGACCTGTGCCACAGGCAGTGGGAACAGAACTTCAACCACATCTCTCATTTGCATTTTACCACCTACCTCAGGTAAGTGGTACCCCATTCACAAATGGGAAGGTGTCCCAAGTGATCCCTTCCCCTTTGTGAATGTTTGTAAAAACATTTTTTAAGAGCAGGCACTTGTTCCACGGACCACTGCCTACTCTTAAAAAATGTAAAGAAAACTTTTTATTTTATTTTTTAAACACATCCCATTTTCCTTTACCCCTTCGGTGCTTATGACGAGCTGGAGTCGTCATGGCACACAGTGCTCGTGTGTTCATGACGAGTCCAGCTCGTCATAAGACCACCCACGGGGAAGCGCTGGCGCTCCCCGTGGGAATCCGATCGTTAGTTTTTTTTGGGGGAGGCAGGGAAGGGCTTCCCCTGCAATGACGTCAGCGCGAGACGCGCTGACATCATTGAGGGTTTCCCTTTCTTCCCGACGCGCTGGAAGCCATTTGCTTCCAGCGCGTCGGGAAATCAGGTGAGGTTTGGCTCGGGAGGGGGCGGTTTGTATCAAAGAGGCATCGAGGGAAAGGAAAGGGTTTTCCTTTCCCCCGATGCCTCTTTTGTGCATTCCTGCTGCACGATCATGTGATCGTGCAGCAGGAATGCCCACTAGGCACCAGGGACTACAATTCATACCATTATTGTATTCACATTTTCGTCTCGTCGCTGGAACAGTAATATTGTATTCAGACTCAATCCATAGTCAGTTCATAGTCACTGCGTTCAATCTCTGTGCACAATCAAAATCGTCAGCTAAACTTCTCATTATCGAGCATACTAAACTTTAGGATAAAACAAGGATTCTAAATTGCCCAAAGAACTATATTTCATTTGACGAACTAAGAGCATTCTGAGCTTATACTTCATCTGAAGGCTTATCCAACAGTGAACCAAAAGATTTTTCTTCTAAGATTTGTACCAAAACTAATAATGTGCAGTAATTCTACTATGGTGATTTGATATACTAACATTTTTGTTGTTTGCACAATAAAACCTAATATATTTGTTACTTCTCACTGGGGATGAAAGCCCCCGATTATTTCTATGTTTGAGTGATACGTGGGTTTGTCACCCCATCACATTTTAAGCCTAAGACCCTTCAATGAAGTAGACCTCAGATCATTTGTAAGGGGTAAAGGGCCAACAAGCACCAACCAACACCAACCAACCTTGAGACCAGACATACCTAGCGGCACTGCTCAGGGCATGGCAGCGTTTAGCAGGGGCTTCAACAGGATATCATGTGAGTAATCAGGCTTCAGACACATTGGATGGGTGGAGATTGGAGCTAGGAAATGTGGGTTTCCTCAGGATGTGGCCAACTTAGCCTCCACTCGGCCTCTGCCCTTTACCCTGTTATTTTAACCTCTGGTTTTACCTCTATTTGGCTATCTTCACTTTTTCCTCCAAATTTCCAACTCTACATTATTGCATACAATTGAAATAATATGCTGGTCTCATGCTTAGTAAAGCAGAGGTGAATCTTATCTTACTGTCCCTAGTTTCTGGAGAACTTCAAACTTATCCAGCCATCAAGGCTGGCTCCTATCCTTATCTTAAAGTGTGTGTGTTATTAATTTCTAAGAATATAATGATCCGGTGCATGGAAGCACCTGATAACAACTATTACATATCATTGGGGGGGGGGGGGGAAGAGAGAGAGAGAGAGAGAGAGAGAGAGAGAGAGAGAGAGAGAGAGATAGATAGATATATATATATATATATATATATATATATATATATATATATATATATATATATATATACACACACACATATACAGATACATACACACACGGCCCAGCTTCTATTTTAATTTACTTCTCCATGAAATGTAAATGGGCAGTAGACCACAAAGTTATTATTGGTATGTGGCTAGGACGCGTCAATTCAAACTGCTCCCAATTCACACCGGTGAGCGTATTGTGTAGGTGAGTAATTAATGTGCACTGGTGTTCAGCTTTGCGCTGCAGGATTTTTGTACAATGCTTATGCATGTTGACTGTGTGCACGGGGGATTTATATAGGTGCTGGTCAGTGCATGAGGAGTGTCAGCAGGACACGTGTATTGCCTACATAGAGACACAGGTTATGTGGACTGGACTAGGTAAATTTAGAATATATCTGCGTTTGTGAACTACATCTACACTGTGTGTGTATAGGTAGAAGGGTACATAAACTCCAGCACGCAAGGGTGAGGAATGTACAGGAAAAAGTACAAATTTACAATGAAGAGCGAACTTCCTAGAGGGAGCTGAGAGTGAAAGTATTAGTTCTGAAAGTGTCTTTGGAAGAGAAGAGATTTGAGGTCAGCTTTGAAGATCCGGGTAGAGGAGGTGGCATGGAGCAATGGGGAAGCGAGTTCCAGATTCTCACCGCATTTCCTGAGAAGGATTGCGCCATCGATCTTTCCCTTTTTGAAGACGGGGGGGCTCAAGCAGAAGCTTTTCCGCATTGCGAGAAGGGCGAGAGCCACCGGACAATTTCAATTTATTTGCCAGGTAACGAGGGGAGGAGGTGTGTAAGGCTTTGTGTGTGATGCAGGCAGTTTTGTAAATCGATCTTGCCTCGATCGGAAGCCATCGAAGAGAGGATAGGAGTGACGTGGTCGCTTCGTTTAGACCCTGAAATGAGGCGAGCTGCTGAATGGAGGATGGATTTGAGAGGGGAGAGGTGGGATTTGGGTAGGCCCGTCAGAAGAGAATTGCAATAATCCAGTCTTGAGAGAACCAGAGATTGTACCAAGGTTTTTAAGTCTTTCTCCGGGAAGAACCGACGGATCCCCCGTAGAAGGCACAACTGGTAACGTGCGTTCTTAGCAATAGAGTTGATGTGGGAGATTAGGTTGAGTCTTTTGTCAAGAATGACACCTAGGGATTTAGCGCTGTCAACAATGATGGGTTTGTTGTTGAGTAGGTTCAGCTGATCCATCCAAGATTGAACAGGAGGAGGTGAGAGAGAGGTAGAGAGGAGGAGGAATTCAGTTTTGGCGGGATTCAGAATGAGTTGGTGAGCTAACATCCAGTTGTGAATAGAGTTGAGAGTAGAGTTGAGTAGTGAGAGATCGTGTGCGGAAGATAAAGGTATCTTCCCACTAGTCCACCAGGCTTTTATTTGTGGAGAGTGACCCCTTGGGTGGCAGAATAGCAGTATGTTTTTAGGCCCATCTGCCCCCAAGGAGGGCAGAAGCCACTAGACACCAGGGTTTTTTATTTTTGTGTTGGGGAGTGGCCAAAGGGCAAGGGTTGCTCCCCTTTACGGGGGTGGATATTTTATTTATACTGTTAGGCCCACCTACCCCTTAGCTTGGCTGGTGGATTGTGTGTGGACTGGTGCATTATTTGCATATGTGATTGTAATGTTTTTTTCCTCCTTTTTATTCTAGTGTAAAGCTTTTGATTCCTGTTTGCGGTTTCGGCAGTGGTGGTTCTGCAGTTTTGCGTAATTGCATTTATTTGGTAAGAAAAATATTTTTGTTGTGTGTACTCCAAATGAGTATTATTGTCATGCATGAATGAATTTTTTGTAAGTGGTGCCATAATGTCAGCATATTTGTTAGTGTTCAGAGCATGAAATTCTTTGCGATGTTTTGCATTGTCTTATGTGTAATTTTTTTCTTCTTCTTTTTAGTGGGATATTGTTGATCCTTACTGTGTCTGTGCAGAGTAGGTGGTGGTGAGTCTATCTGCTTCTGTCACGTGAGTGGTATAGTGTTGGAGTATATAGGTCTTTGTGATAAAGCTACATTTTGTTTATTTCTTTTTTTTACAAAGGGTTTGTTGTTGTTGACTTGTTTGACAAGTAACCTTTATTAGTAAGCATTATGGCTAGCTGTAGAATTACTGCTCAGCAGGTGGTTGGTTTGCTTCTTGAATCTTCCTCTGAGCAGGATTATGAGACTGACAGTGCGTCTGAGGGAGAGGAGGGAGGGAAGATTCAGGCAGTGAGTTTTCTCTCACATGGAATCATCGGATGATGAAGGTACTCTCAGTGCAGATGAAGTGCCTGATTTAGAGGAGGATACTACTGTGCCGATGGTGCAAGAGGCATCTGGATTGCAGCCTGGGGCTGCTAGGCTTCCTACTGGAAGTGCTGGACTCTGGGTTGATCCAAACATGGTGCAGCCGGTGTTGCCTGCCTTTAGTGGTTATGCAGGGTGTAGAGTGGATTGTGAACATTATTTGCCTATACAGTATTTTCAGTTGTTTATGGATGATGTATTTTTGGGTGAGATTGTTGAGCAGACTAATTTGTATGCTGAACAGTTTTTGAGGGACAACAGTGCCAGACTTAGGCCCCATTCTAGAGCTACCCGGTGGAGTCCCACAAATCTGGAAGAGATGAAGAAGTTTTTGGGTTTGACTTTTTTGATGGGTTTGATAAGGAAGCCGTCCATGGGTTCATATTGGTCTACCAGTCCCTTGATGGCAACGGCCATATTTCCTGCAGTTATGACTCGTGATCGGTATTTACTTTTGCTTCGGATGCTGCATTTTGTTGATAATGGTTTGGCGTTGCCACGAGATCACCCTGAATGTGACCGTCTTTTTAAGATTCGGCCTGTTCTTGATCACTTTGTAGATCGATTTTCAGAGATCTATACTCCAGGGAAAGAAATATCTATTGATGAGTCTTTGGTCCTGTTCAAGGGCCGTTTGGTTTTTAGGCAGTACATTCCTAGCAAGAGGGCACGCTATGGAATTAAGCTGTATATGTTGTCTGAGAGTAGGACAGGATATGTTTTTAATTTGCGTGTGTACACTGGTAGGGATTCCACTATTGACCCCCTGGTTGTCCGTCCACTTTTGGAGTTTCAGAGAAAATTGTGTGGGATCTTGCTAGAGGACTGTTTAACAGAGGCCACCATTTGTACCTTGATAACTTCTACACTGCTGTGCAATTGTTTAAGGAATTGTTCAAAGTGGACACTTTTGCTTGTGGCACAATCCGCTCTAACCGTAAAGGTTATCCAAAGAGCTTGTTTGCAAAAAACTTCAGAGGGGACAGTGCAGTGCCTTGCGTAGTGAGGAACTGCTAGCTGTGAAATTTGTGGACAGGAGGGATGTGTACATGCTGACTACCATCCATGATGAGAGTACTTCACCTGTGGCTGTTTGGGGTCAGATTGCTGAAGTGCGCAAACCTGTGTGCATTTTAGACTACAATAAGCACATGGGTGGTGTTGATAGAGTAGATCAGAGGTTGGAACCTTACACTGCTATTCGTAAGTCTTACATTTGGTATAAGAAGTTGGCCATCCATCTCTTCAATTTAGCAACTTTCAATGCTTTTGTTGTGTTCAAGGAGTGTTCTCCTGCGTCAAAGTTGACTTTTGTTCAGTTTCAGGAGTCTGTCATAGGCAGCCTTGTTGTTGTGGAACAGGCAAGTGTTCCTAGAGTTGGAGTGGTGGAGGATGTGGCTCGATTGAAAGATCGCCACTTTCCTGATCACATTCCTCCTACACCCTCAAAAGACTTTCCCACTAGGAGATGTAGAGTCTGTTGGCGAAGAGGTACGCGGAAGGAGACTCGTATGTACTGCCCTGAGTGTCCTAACCCTGGGCTGTGTGTGCCTGCTTGTTATAGAGCGTACCACAAGCAAACGAATTATTGGGAGCAACCATGAGTGGTAAAGTGAACTGCCTGGTCTGTAATGTTTAAGAATTGTTGTTCTGTTTCAAGGTTGGCATTAGTGTAATGTATTTAGTTTCTGATTTTGTGTTAGTAGATTTGTATCTATTTGCAATTTGTTTGTGTTTTCTTTTTTGTATAAAAAAATCCTAAATGTGAAGGTGGTGTGTGTAAGCTGGTGCTTGGCTGGCGGTGTGCGTGGAATGGCGCTTGGCTGGCGGTGTGCGGGGAGTGGCTCTTGGCTGGCGGTGTGCGTGGAGTGGCGCTAGGCTGGCGGTGTGCGTGGAGTGGCGCTTGGCTGGCGGTGTGCGTGAAGTGGCGCTAGGCTGGCGGTGTGCGTGGAGTGGCGCTAGGCTGGCGGTGTGCGTGGAGTGGCGCTAGGCTGGCGGTGTGCGTGGAGTGGCGCTAGGCTGGCGGTGTGCGTGGAGTGGCGCTTGGCTGGCGGTGTGCATGAAGTGGTGCTTGGCTGGCAGTGTGCGTGGAGTGGCGCTTGGCTGGTGGTGTGCGTGGACTGGCGCTCGGCTGGCAGTGTGTGAGTAGTGACTTGCTGCTGGTCACTACACACACTGCTAGCCGAGCGACACTCCACGCAATCCATCAGCTTGTGTGGTTGCTGTGTTAGGAATGTGGGCGTGTGAAAGTGATGGGCCCTTGAATGGCGCTGTCTGCTGGTGTGAGTGTTGTAATGTGATGGGCCCGCGGCTGGTGGTGTGAATGGTTTTGTATTTGTCACACGTATGAAAAGTGTATGAATGGCCTGTAAAGAGGTTGGTGCCTTGTCGTGGCTTTACAGCTCACGAGCTGTGAGTCAATGGTTCAGTTTCTCGTCCTTTCAATTATTAACAGTGCATTTCATCTTTGTGAAATCACTTGTTAATACAATTGTATATACTGAACCATCACTCACCCTCGTGCCAAATCCAACCAGTATGTGTGTGTGTGCTTGAGGATTAGATGGCTGTGCAGTAATATTTTTTTTGTCTTTCTCAAGCAGGGTGTACCTTGTCCCTTTTTGTGAATGTTGTAATGTGTTTGTTTCGTGCCTGGGGGTGTGAATGGTCTTGTGTGTATCACGTATGAAAGGTGTGTGAATGGCCTGTAAAGCGGTTGGGGCCTTGGCGTGGCTTTACAGCTCACGAGCTGCGAGTCACTGGTTCCGTTTTTGTCCTTTCAATTATTGACAGTGCATTTCATTTTTGTGAAATCTCTTGTTAATAAAATTGTATATACTGAACCATCACTTGCCCTCGTGCCAAATCCAACCAGTATGTGTGTGTGCTTGAGGAATAGATGGCTGTGCAGTAATCTTTGTCTTTTTAGTCTGTCTGCCAAGGTGTACATTCCGTCTAAGAATAACCTACCAACTGTAGATATTGTCGTAAACGAAACACCCATGGGAGTACATGGTGATATCTCTCTTGTGGATCCCAACAAGTTATGGTACCCACAATGTCCTGCAAACCTCAAAATGTCTGTCACATTTTCCTTGCAATATTGTGCCAAAATTTTCACGCTGCAGAAATAAACAACACATTATCTCAAAATGACCTGGTTTTGCAAGGGGGTCACCTGGGTTTTTGGCCCCGTGCTCGGCGACCATCTAGGAAACCTACCAAACCCACACATTTATGAAAAGTAGACACCCGGGGGCTTCCAGGGAGGTATGGCTTGCGTGGATCCCCCAACGTTTCCTTACCCAGAATCCCCTGCAAACCTCAATTTTAGCTGAAAAAATCACTTTTTCACACATTTTTGTGTGGGAAAGTGTGGCATCACTGGCCTCACACAAATTTCCTACCACCCAGCGTTCCCCCAGGTCTCCCGATAAAAATGGTGCCTCACTTGTGTGGGAGGCCCAAGTACCCGCGACAGGCAAGGGCCCATAGCGTAGTGAGGCGACCTCAAAATTGCCTATCTCAAAACCACCTGGTTTTGCAGGGGAGTCACCTGGGTTTTGGCCCTGTGCTCGGCGGCCATCTAGGAAACCTACCAAACCCACACATTTCTGAAAAGTAGACACCCGGGGGCTTCCAGGGAGGTATGGCTTGCGTGGATCCCCCAACGTTTCCCTTACCCAGAATCCCTTGCAAACCTCAATTTTAGACGTGGAGACCAAAATCCAGCTTTCTGCACACCAGTTTTTGTGTAAGGAAAGTGTGAGCATCGCCTCACACACGTTGCCTGCCACAGCGTTCCCCAGGCCTCCCGATACAAATGGTACTTGGCGCCTTACCAGCACCAAGTGAGGGGCACAGCATTTTATCATCGGGATGCCTACCTGTGTGGACACTGCCGTTTGTAGCACGGAAATCTTGTAGTGAGGGCCAGTGATGCCACACTTTCCCACACAAAAATGTGTGAAAAAGTGATTTCTTCAGCTAAAATTGAGGTTTGCAGGGGATTCTGGGTAAGGAAACGTTGGGGGATCCACGCAAGCCATACCTCCCTGGAAGCCCCGGGTGTCTACTTTTCAGAAATGTGTGGGTTTGGTAGGTTTCCCTAGATGGCCACCGAGCACGGGGCCAAAACCCAGGTGACCCCCTTGCAAAACCAGGTGGTTTTGTGAAAGGCCATTTTGAGGTCGCCTCAATACGTTGTGGGCCCTTGCCTGTCGCGGGTACTTGGGCCTCCCACACAAGTGAGGCACCATTTTTATCAGGAGACCTGGGGGAACGCTGGGTGGTAGGAAATTTGTGTGAGGCCAGTGATGCCACACTTTCCCACACAAAAATGTGTGAAAAAAGTGATTTTTTCAGCTAAAATTGAGGTTTGCAGGGGATTCTGGGTAAGGAAACGTTGGGGGATCCACGCAAGCCATACCTCCTGGAAGCCCCGGGTGTCTACTTTTCAGAAATGTGTGTGTTTGGTAGGTTTCCCTAGGTGCCGGCAGAGCTAGGGTTCACAAACTACAGCTAGGCACTTTGCCAAAAAGGGTCATTTTCACTGCGAAATTGAGGTGTGACCACGTTGCGTTTTGCGCCGTTTCCTGTCGCGGGCACTAGGCCGACCCACACAAGTGAGGTACCATTTTTCTCATAAGACTTTGGGGAACGCGGGTTGGGGAACGCGGGGTGGGTGGAAATTTGTGGATCCACGCAGATTCCAGAACTTTCCACCACAGAAATGTGGGAGAAATGTGTTTTTTGACTATTTTTAGGTTTGCAAGGGATTCTGGGTAACAGAACCTGGTGGGAGGCAGTCCAGTCACCCCATCCTGGATTCCCTGGGTGTCTAGTTTTCAAAAATGTATAGGTTTGCTAGGTTTCCTAGGTGCCGGCAGAGGTAGGGTTCAAAAACTACAGCTAGGCACTTTGCCAAAAAGGGTCATTTTCACTGCGAAATTGAGGTGTGACCACGTTGCGTTTTGCGCCGTTTCCTGTCGCAGGCACTAGGCCGACCCACACAAGTGTGGTACCATTTTTCTCGTAAGACTTTGGGGAACGCGGGGTGGGTGGAAATTTGTGGATCCACGCAGATTCCAGAACTTTCCACCACAGAAATGTGGGGAAAATGTTTTTTTGACAATTTTTATGTTTGCAAGGGATTCTGGGTAACAGAACCTGGTGGGAGGCAGTCAAGTCACCCCATCCTGGATTCCCCTGGGTGTCTAGTTTTCAAAAATGTATAGGTTTGCTAGGTTTCCCTAGGTGCCGGCAGAGGTAGGGTTCAAAAACTACAGCTAGGCACTTTGCAAAAAAGGGTCATTTTCACTGCAAAATTGAGGTGTGACCAGGTTGCGTTTTGCGCCGTTTCCTGTCGCAGGCACTAGGCCGACCCACACAAGTGAGGTACCATTTTTCTCGTAAGACTTTGGGGAACGCGGGGTGGGTGGAAATTTGTGGATCCACGCAGATTCCAGAACTTTCCACCACAGAAATATGGGGAAAATGTGTTTTTTTTGACAATTTTTTATGTTTGCAAGGGATTCTGGGTAACAGAACCTGGTGGGAGGCAGTCCAGTCACCCCATACTGGATTCCCCTGGGTGTCTAGTTTTCAAAAATGTATAGGTTTGCTAGGTTTCCCTAGGTGCCGGCAGAGCTAGGGTTCAAAAACTACAGCTAGGCACTTTGCCAAAAAGGGTCATTTTCACTGCGAAAATGAGGTGTGACCACGTTGCGTTTTGCGCCGTTTCCTGTCGCAGGCACTAGGCCGACCCACACAAGTGAGGTACCATTTTTCTCGTAAGACTTTGGGGAACGCGGGGTGGGTGGAATTTTGTGGATCCACGCAGATTCCAGAACTTTCCACCACAGAAATGTGGGGAAAATGTGGTTTTTTGACAATTTTTTATGTTTGCAAGGGATTCTGGGTAACAGAACCTGGTGGGAGGCAGTCAAGTCACCCCATCCTGGATTCCCCTGGTTGTCTAGTTTTCAAAAATGTATAGGTTTGCTAGGTTTCCCTAGGTGCCGGCAGAGGTAGGGTTAAAAACTACAGCTAGGCACTTTGCAAAAAAAGGGTCATTTTTCACTGCGAAATTGAGGTGTGACCACGTTGCGTTTTGCGCCGTTTCCTGTCGTGGGCACTAGGCCGACCCACACAAGTGAGGTACCATTTTCTCAGAAGACTTTGGGGAACGCGGGGTGGGTGGAAATTTGTGGATCCACACAGATTCCAGAACTTTCCACCACAGAAATATGGGGAAAATGTGTTTTTTTGACAATTTTTATGTTTGCAAGGGATTCTGGGTAACAGAACCTGGTGGGAGGCAGTCCAGTCACCCCATCCTGGATTCCCCTGCGTGTCTAGTTTTCAAAAATGTATAGGTTTGCTAGGTTTCCCTAGGTGCCGGCAGAGCTAGGGTTCAAAAACTACAGCTAGGCACTTTGCCAAAAAGGGTCATTTTTCACTGCGAAATTGAGGTGTGACCACGTTGCGTTTTGCGCCGTTTCCTGTCGCAGGCACTAGGCCGACCCACACAAGTGAGGTACCATTTTTCTCAGAAGACTTTGGGGAACGCGGGGTGGGTGGAAATTTGTGGATCCACACAGATTCCAGAACTTTCCACCACAGAAATATGGGGAAAATTTGTTTTTTTTGACAATTTTTTATGTTTGCAAGGGATTCTGGGTAACAGAACCTGGTGGGAGGCAGTCCAGTCACCCCATCCTGGATTCCCCTGGGTGTCTAGTTTTCAAAAATGTATAGGTTTGCTAGGTTTCCCTAGGTGCCGGCAGAGCTAGGGTTCAAAAACTACAGCTAGGCACTTTGCCAAAGAAGGGTCATTTTTCACTGCGAAATTGAGGTGTGACCACGTTGCGTTTTGCGCCGTTTCCTGTCGCAGGCACTAGGCCGACCCACACAAGTGAGGTACCATTTTTCTCGTAAGACTTTGGGGAACGCGGGGTGGGTGGAAATTTGTGGATCCACGCAGATTCCAGAACTTTCCACCACAGAAATATGGGGAAAATGTGTTTTTTTTGATAATTATTTAGGTTTGCAAGGGATTCTGGGTAACAGAACTTGGTGGGAGGCAGTCCAGTCACCCCATCCTGGATTCCCCTGGGTGTCTAGTTTTCAAAAATGTATAGGTTTGCTAGGTTTCCCTAGGTGCCGGCAGAGCTAGGGTTCAAAAACTACACCTAGGCACTTTGCAAAAAAAGGGTAATTTTTCATTGTGAAAATGTGGTACGTCCACGTTGCATTTTGAGCCATTTCCTGTTGTGGGCACAAGGGCTACCCACACAAGTGAGGTACCATTTTTATCGGGAGACTTAGGGTAACACAGAATTGTAGAGCAACTGTTATTACCTATTGACTTTCGATGCATTTCTGCCTTCCAAATGAAAGACAATGTGTAAAAAATAAGTCATTTTGAAAAATGACCTATAATTCTCATGCTAGTATGGGTACTCCCAATTTCGGAAATGTGCAAATATCTACTGTTTCTAAAATCTACATTTTGTTCCCATTTCAGAAATACATAGGTGTCTTTCATAACAATTTTTCCATGTATACATTTTCCCAAAATAATTGCTATATACCCGGTACATAATAAAAAACCATTGCAAGATGCTGCTCAATTATTGGCTCTGGGTTCGTCGGGTTCTTGGTGAACCTACAAGTCCTATATATCCCCACAACCAGAAAGGTCCAGCGGATATAACGGTATATTGCCTTCAAATAGCTGTCATAATTAGAAGAAGTTACAGGTGAAAACGTTGACACAAATGGCTGTATTTTTCAACTAATTTTCAATTTTTCCTTTATTTAACTGTTAGTTTCTATAAGGAAAACTTTAAGGATCTACACAAATGACCCCTTGCTGAATTCAGAATTTTGTCTACTTTTCAGAAATGTATGGCTTTCCAGGATCCATTATTGGTTTCATACCCATTTCTACCATTAACTGGAAGGAGGTTGAAAGCACAAAAAATAGCAAAAATAGGCTATGTCCCAGAAAAATGCCAAAACTGTGTAAAAAGTTGGTTTTCTGACAAAAGTCTGCTTGTCCCTGAAAGCTGGGAAGATGGTGATTTCAGCACCATAACCCCTTTTTTGATGCCATTTGCAGGGAAAAATCAAGACGCTTTCATCTGTAGCCCTTTTTTCGCATTTTGCAAAAAAAAACAAAATTTAGCTGTATTTTGACTAATTTCTGGGTCCCCTCCAGGGAATCCACAAACCCTGGGTACCTTTACAATCCCCATGATGTTAGAAAAAGGACGCAAATTTGGCATGGATACCTTATGTGGTCAAAAAGTTACAGGGGCCTAAGCGCGCACTACCCCAAATAGCCAAAAAAAGGCTTAGCACAGGAGGGGAAAAGGCCTAGCAGCGAAGGGGTTAAAGAAAACTGGCTGCATTTCCAAAACAAACCATTGCTTTATTGAAAAGCAATCACAGAGATGGTGGTTTGTTGATCCCAGCAGGCCACCATCCCTGTGAATGTTTGCGATTCCCAATGGGTTGCAAACCGAGACCTACCTCATGAATATTAATAATGTAGGTCTATTTGCAACCCACTGCCAACCGCTGACAGTGAAAACACACATTTGTACATAGCTGTTTGCGATTATCAAATAGCAAATCGCCAAAATTTGCTATTTGGTAATCGCAAACACTTTCCTACGTACATCTGGCCCCAAATTCTGGCAAATACAAGGCAAATTCATGCTACCTAGGAGAATTATTTCCTTAAAAGGCTGTTTAGGCTTTGGTAATATGAAAGAAATGAGAAGACCCTTTAGTCCCAAAGCTCCATAATTTACAGATTATGAGCTGAAAATTAACATGAGTAAAACATGATAGATGACATGGTTAGCGGAGCTTAGATAAACTTTAGTCCTGCGGTGAGACACAGCCATAAAAGCACATTACAAAGATAAAATGCATTATTAAAATACACATCTCATAATCATCTTAAAAAAATATCTCATAATAACAAATCCAAATAAATATAACCAATAAAAACACGATCCAATCCCCCGCAAACAGGTTAAAAGGAAAACCTCCAAAGGACATTGTGCCCCACCATCATCGAATAAACAGGCAGGATCAAGCTCTCAAAACAACATTTGTTTTCTCCTGGCAATATCACCCTTTAAGAAGGAACAAATAGGGGCAGACAGTGTAGAGGAATTTAGCCCATGCAGATGAAGCAAAGCCTCAGCACATCTTCTGACACCACAGGCTCGGATTAGGGCTATTAAACCTCTTAGAGAGTACCAATTAGTATTTACAAAAGAAAATAAGATGAAGCAAACTCTGGGGCGAGGACTTGTCACAGGGACAAATTAATACCTTATTTGGGTCAAAGTGGCCCAAAGGAAAACTCAAATGCCACCTTATAATTCCAAGTCTAAATCTAGTTAAAATAACTCTGTCCCAGGTGGAATCCACCCGAGACAGGTATGGCTCCATATTGGGGGTAGTCTGTAGAGGCCCATACTCCCTAACTGAGGTTTTGGCTAATTCCTCAGCCTCTCTACGCAGCATTTTCCTGGCAAGAAAAGTTTTCTTTGCCCAGGTAGTATCAGACTTGGTAATAGCGGAGGAGGAAGAAAAGAGTTGTAGTTTCCCCAAGATGATCAATAATAAATACGAAAAACTAAACAGCCCTGAAGAAGTCGAGGGGTAATCCCCAAGCGACGAAACACGTGTTGGCTGAATGCTTGTGTTTGGTTAAAAAGACAAAGAAAAGACTTTACGAGACATTACTTACGTTTGTGCCCCAACCACATGATGAACTTTCATTAAACACTAACAGCGTGTGCATAGGATGTTTGTCACAGTTACTTGTAGGATTCCTTGGTCCTTCAAAACTTAGGGGTTGCAGGGTGTTCTCCCTTTTGCACCGCACAATTCATCAGATCAACATATTACACGCAGATTTTGACAGGCGCCAACACTTCCTATACCACTAACACCCCCAAAACATTAGCTCCTGCTTAACATAGTATAACCAAAGTATAGCCAGACCTCTGTTGCAGGCTAGACAATCCGAGATCACCTTCCTATTGAAACCTGTGGGGGAAGTAGCCCATATGTTACACCGTAACACCAAGGGGGCCAGTTTAACATGATCTTCAACATACTGATCCCCCAACTCCTGATGAACAATATATGTAGCGTAAGCAGGGGGTACACCTAAGATACGTCACAAAACCCTATTCTGTCTGCAGAGTAAGGCTGTTGGAAAAGCCCCAAATACCAGCCCCGTAAGTAAGGATCGGTAAACACTTGCTCCTAAAAACTTCCAAAAGAGGAGCCACAGGTTTTTTTCCAATGCGTGAGGCTAAATTATAAATATATCCCGCAGCACTGGAAAACCTTTGAGAGGTTTTATATTTACAGGGGCCCCAACTACCTCTAGCATGAAAAACCCCTCCCAGATAGGAAAACTCCTGTGTAGTAGCAACAGGACGGCCCTGCAGAAATACACCCTTCATCTCCACGGATTTGGGGCCACAAAACATAGTGAAGGTTTTAGAACAGTTTGTGGCTAACCCCAAAGAATCCATGAAGTTGACGAACACCTGAAAAAGGGTATTAAGGCTCTTGTGTGTTCTCCCCAGCAAAACAGCGTCATCTGCATAAAGGGATGCCAGGACTTTTTTTGTGCCCACATAGGGCAGCGTTACAAGTAGATAACGCGTCTTCAAGGCCATTGATGTACAATAAGCATAAAATAGGGGCCAATTCACACCCTTGCCGAACTCCTTTCTCCAGCAGAAAACTACTGATGCATTCCCCAGCAAGGCCAAATCTAACAGACGCAGAAAGGTCAAAGTGCAGGGCCCACTAGAATTGGACAAGCTGTGGATCCACCCCATACCCTCCAGCAAGGCGCACAGTTTAGATCTTACCACACTTTCGAAGGCGCGCAACAGGTCCATAAAGGCCAGGCAAAGGGAGCCCTGCTTTGCAATGGTATATTTGCTAACAAGCAAATGCAAATTTAGGCATTGCTTTACGGTGCCCAGCCCCTCTTGGAACCCATATTGCACATCTGACAGTAGGTTCTACTCCCTGACCCAAGACAACAAATGCTCCAACACCACCCTCCCTGGATTTTTATCAGCCAAATCCAACAGGGAGATTGGGCGATAACAACTAGGAGACTACAAATCACCCTTTTTAGGTCTCGGCTGGCGAAAGCAGCGCACATGCGCTGCTCTCGTCATATGAGAGCTTCTTGGAATCAATACAGATTCCAAAGCTCTCGGAGGCGGAGTTGAAGCCCCGCCCATCTTCCTCATTCGCTGGCGTCATCCTGCATGCAAAACGCAGGCTCAGGATTGAAAAGGAGGCTTTTTAGTAACCCTGGGCGTAGTTTGCGTAGTAGCACTACACGTAGCTACGCGAAGTACATTTTGAACTACACGTAGCTATGCAAATTGCGTAGTGCGTAGCTGTGTGCTTGACTGCACTGTACAATAATTGCCAAAGGCATCTTGCACAGTGCAAGTTAAGATAAAATAAATATCTCTGTCTTTATATGCTAAAAATGCATATAGTCATTTCACAAAAGTGAAAACAATAAATTAACAAGCAGTGAGAGAGGTGATGATTTTGGGATCCTCCCTAACCTAGGGAGAGAACCAAGCAGATGCCTTGAAAACAAAAAGCACATCTTTTGAACGATTCAGTGGTGGTCCCATCCTCTTAGGACCACCCCAAGCACAGTTATTGTCAAAAATACAATCCCAACCAAAGGCCCTGCAAAGCATTATGGGACGAGATTAGCAGTGGGCAGTGAATATTATAGTATCCAATATCAAAATAATTCTACAAAGAGCTGCAGTTCAACTAGTCGTTACTAGATGTCCCTCACGAGTCAAATGCAAAAGCTTCATGAAAGGGTTTCAATGCTTTTGCATTTGACTCGTGAGGGACATCTAGTAACGACTAGTGGAACTGCAGCTTGATGTATTAATAATTTCAATGCTTTTGCATTTGACTCGTGAGGGACATCTAGTAACGACTAGTTGAACTGCAGCTCTTTGTAGAATTATTTTGATATTGGACACTATAATATTCACTGCCCACTGCTAATCTTGTCCCAGAATGCTTTGCAGGGCCTTTGGTTGGGATTGTATTTTTGCCCATAACTGTGCTTGGGGTGGTCCTAGGAGGAAGGGACCACCACTGAATCGTTCACATGATATGCTTTTTGTGTTCAAAGCATCTGCTTGGTCCTCCCCCTAGGTTAGGGAGGACCCCAAAATCATCACCTCTCTCATTGCTTGATATTTTATTGTCAAAGTTCACTTTTGTGAATTGGTTATATGCTTTTTAGCATAGAAAATTGCTTTATCAAAGCATTTGTAGGTGTTTATTATACTGCTGCTACGCTACGTCAATTAGCACAGTTTTTCACTCTACTATGTGCAATTTGTGTAGTGCGTATTAGCACAAACTTTGCATGCTCCGTGAGCGTAGCGAAGTATTACGCCCAGGGTTACTTTTTAGTCCCTCCTTGTTGCCGCCTTGTCTCCTTTTAGCCCCGCCCACCGGGATTGGATCTCTCACTTGCGGCGTTACACACTCATTATCTGCTATGCACTATATTTTTCCCAACGCCGACAGCTTGTTTTTGCTAGGCACGGGTAGATTACGTGATTTGCCTAGAATCACAGGATGTTGGAGCCGACGCCGAGACTCGAATCCCCACATCTCCTCACCCCCATCTCACCTAGAACGCGTGAATGAAGTTTGGATTACATTGCAAGCTAAAGGGTTTGAGTGTCTCCTCTCTGTCACCCCCTGCATTGCCTCCCCCCACCCCCTATAATGAGATATCTGTACAAGAAACTCAAGTGCAGAGATTTAGGCAGCTCAGCGCTTCCGACAGAAGCAAAGCGCTAAAAAGCCAGGCACTCCTGCGTCTACTCATCTTTGAACACAGGGGTCCCGTCTGCTCTCACACGAGTTTCCGCTGTGCATATAGCGCCGCGGGTGCATTATCAGAAACACCGGCGCTTCGGATTCGTTTGACGCACAGTGGTTTCCCGCAATGAGAACCTTCAGTCCCTTGTTTATACTTTCTATTGGGCTTACTTGTGATAGGTGCGTCCTCTGAAGAGCACGTGGATCTTAATAAAACCAACAACGTGGGAAGGGTAGAGGACAAACCGCCAGCGTTATCTTCAGCAAAGACTTCAACACAATAACAGTGCTTTTCTAAACTATTCTCCCCCAGCCCCTGGGGAGAAAGTTCCTCTTTATGTCAGACATTTCCCCAGCAGTGCCTCTCAGCTGCGGAGCCGGAGAGTCTGTCCTCAGACCGGATCTCCAGGGCCGCGTCGGGCCTGTCACAACTGCCCTCTGCCCACTTCCGGTCCCGGCGCGAGCGTCCCTGGCCAGCGTCTCTCTGCACGTACTCAACTCTGAATAGAGAACTCGCCTTCAATGGGTCGCCCCGTTTCAAAGACAAGTTTGTAATATTCACCGGCGGGGTAGCGTTCCAGTCTACCCGCGGCCGGAACTTGCGCACAAGCGCTGGCGCATGACGCCAGGCGTAACTACATAATAAAGAGGTGTGGCCCCAGATAGTTAGTCGGGACCGCGCCATAGACACCAGCACACGTGTGGCGTGTTTTATTAGCGGCCGCAGCCGCCTCGCACCTAGCACTTAGCGGCACCATTACACTGGCGACGAGGAGGTCTCCTGAACTCACGCTGCAGACTTGCTCAGCTCCACAGTGCTGTGCACGAGTGATCAGCCTGCTGCCACCAGAGAGGGCCCTGAGACCCCGGTAAGAACTCGACTGCTGCCACATGTGAGGGCCTTGCAGCCCCAGCCAGTGCCAGAGCCCACAATAACAATTAACCCGTGACACCCTGGTCTGGGATTTCCCCAAAGTAGACTTTCCAGTGCTCCCTGGTGGGAGTTATCAGTTGAGGCAACCTGACGCACTCTGTGCAAAGGATCCGAGCGTGACCTCGGCCAGGTGGCTGCCCTCAGGCCTAACAGAGAGGCAGTGCACGTGCCGCGAGGTACACCCACGTCCACGCCCAAATGGCGGCAATTCCGGCCATTGAGCCATTCATAGTAGATGGTGCCCCCTCCTCCCTTTCCCCGAAATGGAAGGACTGGACAGAACGTCTCCAATTCTACTTTGAAGGGGCGGGAATAGCCCGCGAGAGACGCAGAGCACTACTCCTCCACCTAGGGGGCAAGGACATTCACCGCATCTACAAAACGCTGGTAGAGGCTACCCCCAAAACGTACGTGACATTGCTCAATGCTCTCAATGCGCACTTTGAGCCGATGGCGAACAAAGACTATGAGAGATTCCTATTTCGCCAGGCCAAACAGGAAGCAGAAGAGTCGTTAGACACCTTCCATGGACGCTTGAAAGAGCTCGCCAGTACATGCGGCTTCCAGGATGAACAAGAGGAGATCAGAGCCCAGATAATACAAGGCTGTTACTCGTCAAAGCTCAGAGAGAACATTCTCCAGGAATCCGGCAAATCCTTGGTAGATATCCTCACCCTAGGACGGTCCAAAGAATTATCGAAGGCCAGAGCATCCCACATGGAGGCTGCCCTCCATCGCCCCATCAAGGCGGAACAAGCGAATGTGGCGGAGCAGGTGAACGTGGTGAAAGCCAAGCCGCGCCAAAGCCCGGGAAAGCGTCCGCAAGACAGAAAGAAAGAATGTGGCTACTGTGGAGGCACACCACACTGCATGCAAGACTGCCCGGTGAAAGGGAAGAGGTGCACAGCCTGCGGGTGGATGAACCATTTCGCAGCGGTATACAGGTCGTCGAAGCCCCGGAAAGAAACGGCACAGACCGTAGCGGAAACGCAAGACAGCGAAGATATGGACGACGACACGGGAGACTACCCCGTACATTATGTATTCGCAGTGGATCAACCACCACGGAAAAGACGGCGGCTTCCAAAGTGCAGACTCAAGATTCACCATCAAGACGTACGGGCCACCATAGACACAGGGGCCTCGATCGAACTGATGGCCGCCAACGTATACAACCAATTGAGTCCACGCCCACCCTTGCATGAAGCAAAGATTCGAGTATTTGCCTATGGACAGAAGACACCCATCCCACTCCTGGGATGTTTCAAAACAGAACTTAAGCATCAGGACCTCGAGATCCCCACCACGGTGTACGTGACCAAAGAAGGAAGCGGAATGCTGGTAAGCGGACAGACAGCGGAAGAGCTGAAGCTGATCTCGTTTGCTCTCGCGGTCCAAGAAGAGGAACTAGCAGCCATCATGGAGGAATTCGACGACATCTTCAAGGGAATTGGATGCCTAAAAGGGAAAGAGGTCTCTCTCCACATTGACCCGTCAGTCCAACCGGTAGCGCTGAGGCATAGGCGCATAGCCTTCCATCTACGACAAAAGGTCGAAGACGAGCTGGAAGCACTGGAGAGGCAAGGGATAATACAGAAGGTCAGCGGGCCCACTTGTGTCCCCGATCGTGGTGGCGAGAAAACCAAAACAGCCAGGACAGGTCCGCATCTGTGTCGACATGCGCCTCCCAAACGCAGCTGTAAAAAGGGAACGCCACCTAACCCCCACCATCGATGACATTCTGGGGGAACTGAACGGTGCAGTGTGGTTCTCGAAGATGGACCTACGTTCAGGATATCACCAATTGCCCCTACATCCGGACACTCGATACATCACTACATTCTCTACCCACGTCGGCCTCAGGTGGTACAAGCGTCTCAACTTTGGGATATCGAGTGCCACTGAGGTGTTTCAGAACACCATCAGAGAAGTCCTCAGCGGACTCCCAGGGGTTTTGAATGTAAGTGACGACCTATTGGTATACGCCTTGTCAGTGGAAGACCACCACCGAAGACTCCGCAGCGTCCTCCAACGAATCAAAGAGTCCGGACTCACCCTGCACAAAGAAAAGTGCCAGTTCTTGAAGAACAAAATCAGTTTCTTCGGCTACACGTTCTCGGACAAAGGAGTAGCCCCAGTCCCCGACAAGGTGCGAGACATTCAGGAAGCCCCGGCACCCTCCAACATCTCGGAAGTACGGAGTTTCCTAGGGATGGTAAACTTCTGCGGTCGTTTCATCCCGGATTTAACCAACATCACGAAGCCCCTCAGGGAGCTGACGAAGTCCACCACCACGTGGCAGTGGGGCCCCGTCCAAGAACAAGCCTTTAAAGACACTAAAGCAGCCCTTTCGGCTGACACCACACTGTCATACTTTGACTTGGCCCGGCCCACCAATGTCGCCGTCAATGCCAGTCCCTATGGGCTAGGGGCAGTACTCACGCAGCTACAACGTAATGACGAATGGGCTCCGATCGCCTACGCGAGCCGCTCCCTAACGGACACGGAGCAACAGTACTCCCAGATAGAGAGAGAGGCAATCGCCATCCACTGGGCCTGTCGGCATTTCCAAGTCTACGTGTATGGACACCCATTCACAGTCTCCACCGACCACAAGCCCCTTATACCAAGGATCCGCATCAAAGCCCCCCCCCGAGGATATAAAAATGGATCCTTCAACTGCAGGGATATTATTGCCGGGTAGAGTACAAACCAGGCTCCTCCAACCCAGCCGACTACCTCTCGAGACATCCGAGGGCCGCAACCAAAGCAGAGGAAGAGGATGCCGAGGATACCGAGGAATACGTCTGCTTCATAGCGGAAAGGTCCCGACCACTCCCGATAAGCCTTGAAGCAATAGTGGAAGCCACCCAGAATGACGAGTGTCTGCAACTAGCCATCACCGCAGTTCAGGCGAATGACTGGCGCCCCATTCAAACCACAATGGCCCGACGAACATCCCAAGTGAAGGCCACGCTCGAGTCGATCATGCGAATCAAGGACGAACTCTCTGTCGACGGCAGCGGGTGTCTACTCAGAGGGCCGCGGCTAGTGATTCCGTCAAGCCTGACTCAACAGGCGGTGGATCTCGCACATCGAGGACACCAGGGCGTGGTGAAGACGAAAGGCAGGCTGAGAGCGAAAGTGTGGTTCCCGGGGAGGGACCCAATGATCGAGCAGACCGTCCGGACATGCCAATGGTGCCAGGTGTCAGGCCAAGCAGATCGCCCTCACCCCGTCATCACTGAAGACAACCCACAAAGACCGTGGGAGTGCGTCAGTATTGACTTTGGTCACCTTCCAGATGGGTGCTATGCCCTAGTAGTCTTTGACGACTACACGAAATACCCCGAGATAGAAATTGTCGGGAGCCAAACAGCCACAGAAGTAATTACCAAGGTAGAGATGATCATTGCAACTCACAGGATCTTTGAGGTGGTGAAGACTGACAACGGCCCACCCTTTCAGGGACAAGATTTTGCTGACTATCTCAAGTCTTGGGGCATCCAACATCGGAAGATAACACCACGCTGGCCCCAAGCAAACGGGGAAGTAGAGAGGTTCATGCGCACTCTCAACAAAGTCATTCGCATCACGCATGCCGAGGGAGCCCCCCTGGAAAGAGCCATCTACAGCTTCCTTAGGGAATACAGATTGACGCCCCATCTCACAACTGAGAGAGCACCGGGACCAGCAAGCATGGGTCGAATGGTGCGAGACACTATTCCTCATCACCCGAACTGGGCCCCTTCCCAGATTGACACTACAAGGGTCCTAGCCAAAAGGACCAGTGTCAACCGAAGAGCGAAAGCGGCGACAATCCGAGAAAGAGACCTGGTCTATGTCAAAGACAGGCACCCAGGGAGCAAGTTCCGTCTCCCGTTCGAACAGTGTCCATGGACAGTGATTCGCCGAACTGGCACAATGATCACAGCCCGGAGAGGAACAGAAGAACTTACACGGAATGCATTATTCTTCAAAAAAGTCAATGCAGGGACTCCCAACGTTCCATCATGAAGTAGTATGGAGGCGGGCCCTAGTCAGCAGGGAGCAGATGAGGAAGTAGAAGATGGCCAAGGAACTATCCCATGAATGATCCGGACAGATCTGACTGAGAGGCACCGTCATCGCCCGGAAGTCTGGACAGACGTCTATCCAAAGCCCCAGTGAGAGCGCGGGAGTGCGGAGTCTCGCAGGAAGTGACTCCATCCCTACCGTCATCACGGGGAGAGCATTCCAGATACGGCCTGAGGAACAATCCGGCTCCCTCCTCCCGTCTAGCGGGATTCACGGTGTGACTAACCTAAGACTCGCAGCAGGAGGTGACCGGTGGCTGGACAAGAGTGGAGAGCAGACGGCCCGACCAGAACTGGTAACAGATCAACATGTTGATGTTTTGTTAATGTTTTATAAAGGTTGTAAGGAATGTAATGTTCACTGGCGGGGTAGCGTTCCATTCTACCCGCGGCCGGAACTTGCGCACAAGCGTTGGCGCATGACGCCAGGCGTAACTACATAATAAAGAGGCGTGGCCCCGGATAGTTAGTCGGGACCGCGCCATAGACACCAGCACACGTGTGGCGTGTTTTATTAGCGGCCGCAGCGCGCCTCGCACCTAGCGCTTAGCGGCACCATTACAAAGTTTTGGGGAAATGATATAACTCACTGAATTTTATGGGACAGATTTACACACAAAAAAAAACGTTAACCTCGGTCTGACGAAATGTCATCTGTTTATTAAAGACAAAGTCATAAACGTTCAAAATCAGAAAAAGAAAAAAAAAAAAGCAACAATATTTTATCACCCACACAGTATAGGATAGATGCCCCTTCCCTCCCGTGATGATAGCCAGAGTGAAGTGTTATGGTAATGACCGCCGAGGTCAGTTGTGAGCTGCTAGATTAAGGACCGACTGCAGCAGATCTGTTCAAATATTGCCTTTGATGAAAGCCTGCGATTTATTTTCCGTAGCCAGCAAGTGTGTTGCTTCGTGTTTTACCAATGTCAAAATCAAACACGGGGCACCCTATATTACAGTGGAACTGGAGTAACTAAGGCAATATATACAAAACAATGGTCCAGTAGGAATCACTTAGAAGTGCTTTATAAATTGTGCAGGGAGTAACTCAATCAATGGCCCTGCTGACACAATTAATGAACTGCACAATCCTACCGGTAGTAGTTGTAATCAATAGATTGGTTGTACATGCATATGTTGGGTGTAGGGTGACTCTCTTATATGTGTTGCATCCTAGGCGCTGTAATGTGGAAGGTGAACTGATGACTCATATAGGAGTGGTGTCCTGGTTATGGTACTATATAAGTATTATTGGTGACTCTCCTGCATGAGTTGTATCCCAGGAGCTGTTGTTTAAAAGTGTCCTGGGGCTCTGTCTTACATTACTGGTATCCGGGGACTGTCCTCTATACAGGATGTGCGGGTGTCTGTCATTTATGTGGGGGTATCCCGTCAGCTGTTTTATATAAGGTATAAGGGCGTCTCTCATATCACGGTGGTATCCAGTGAGCTGTCCTGTATAAAATGTACAGGCCTTTCTCCTGTATGAGAGGTATCCCATGAGCTATTGTTAGAGCATTACCTGTCCTATAAGACTGCACCCAGGGGACGATACTCTATAAGCAGTGTACCAGTAGCTCTCTAGCTCTCATATATGAGTGAGATGCAGGGGCTATCCTGCCCAAAAAGTGTACGCATGGCTCGTCGTAGTGATATTCTAAGGAGTGTCCGATATAGCAAGGGTGAGGACACCTATCTCATATTTGAGGGATAGCCCACGTCTGTCATGTGTTCATACAGAGTGTACAGGCGGTTCTCCTATAAAAGCCATATGCTAAAGGATTTGCCCTACAGAAGTTTATGGACCGCTTTCCTAGATGAGCACTATCCCAGGGCAGACCGAGATAAATGGGACAGCGCCCCTGGATGAGTGAAGTACCAGTTGATCTCCTCTGTAAGGAGTACAGGCTCTGTGTGTTATACTAGGGACTGTCTGGCATACGGAGTGTGCCCATGGCTCTTCTATATATGAGTGCATGCTAAACGAAGAGTGTATCAATCCATGTCCCACTGGAAGATATAGCATGGACTGTCCTATATGAAGCATGTACAGGCACCTGATTTCTGTTGGGGGTATTCAATGGCTTTCCTATATAAGAAGCATACATGCACCAGTCATCTACGAGGGGTACCTTAGGGACTATCCTATCTAATTACTACAGAAGGCCCCCTATGTGAGTGGTACCGCCAGGGCTGGCCTTTATAAGAAGTGTATAGGCTGTTCCTATGTGAGTGCTCTCCTCAGGACTGCCCGGTGTGAGTAGTGTATGTATGATTCCTTTCCTCACTGTATCAACTGTGTATCCAAGGCCCCACTATATGAGTGGTATTCCATGTCTAGGGAGAGTATGAGTGACTGGTATTCCATGTCTAGGGAGAGTATGAGTGACTGGTATATAAGTAGTATAGCCTGTCTTATATGAGAAGTTCAGGAAAATCTCTATATAAGCAGAAAATGGGCAGCTCACCTATAGAGTAGAGTAAGGAATGTTTAGACAGCTCTACTAAACGATCCTGTAGCTGCCTTGTTGGTGTCACCTTAAATAACACTTAATAACATAACCTACAGTAACTCAAGAGAACTATAAAGATATTTTCCACCTCGGCCTGCATAAAAACCAGATGCAAGACAGCAACAAGCATTGAAAATGCAATAGGCCTCGCCTTTGATTAAGTTAAAGCCATTTGCTTTGCTAATGGTATTGTAGAGCAAAGCAAATGGCTTTAACTTAATGAAAGGCGAGACCTATTGCATTTTTAATGCTTGTTGAAGATAGGCACGGTAGTGGCAGTGTACCACAAGTCGGGGAGGCCAGTGATAGTAAAGGTATTGAAACAGTTGCATAATAACGGGGCCCATAATTCTGTGACTGCTTTATAAATGTCCATGGGGGCCCCATCTGGCCCTGGAGCCTTATTCGATAGAGACTTCATAATGGCTTCTCAAATCTCATCCAATGAAAAATTAATATTTATTGGCGATTTCACCGATACCTCCGGGCCCATTTGAGACAAGTCTGAGCGATATAAGGCACCAAAGCCTCTGGGCTGATGGTAGTAATAACAGCATCATCAATACTTGCACCCAGGAAGCCAATATCCTTAACCATCCTCCAGAAAGTTGTAGCGTCCTTAATCCGACAGGACTGAACTAGTCCCCCAATACTCCATTTTAATCTTTTTTCCTCCTACTCAGAGACCTTTCATACTCAGCTCTAAGCTCTTGGATCTTCTGACCATCTCTAGGAGTCTGCTTCAAAACCCTATGTAGGTTGAGGGAGGCCATCATAAAGGAAGAATCAAACCACCTGACCCCTGGGATATCGGGACCTACTGGTTTCATGAGTAGATTTCTAATGGCCAGCCCTACATGGGCAAAGCAATTATCCTCGTCCTGCAGATCAACCGTGGGGTTTAAACAGTCTAAAAGTGGAACCAGATGGTTAGCACACAGGTTGTTTATCGCAACTCCCAGGTCTGCATGTCTCCAAGCCAGTCGAAGCCCCTGGGATTTAACTCTTAAACCTGAGGCAGGGCTATCCCTGGCCACGCTTTCCCCTTTGAATATGTTAAAAACCACCCACAAGGGATTATGGTCACTCAGAATCGTTGCAATGGTGCCACCCGCCCATACCCTCGCCATTAGGGTCCGGGATAGAAAAATATAATCAATAGTGGATTCATAGTCCTCCCTTACAAAGGTGGCGTTCGACGGGTAGGCAGGATCAACATCGACACAAACATTAAGGAGATCAAAAGTATTGACCACATTTAAAAGAGTCTTGGTTTTCAAGTCCCCCTAATGAGATATCCCCCTTGGACATTCTTTTCCTAAAATGGCAGACTTATTAGACTGAGGCAGATCAACAAATTTGACATTAAAATCACCTTCCACCACAGTGTAGAAAACTGAGGTCAAATATGCTAATTCAAAATCCAGGCCCTGGATAAAACTATACAATATATTTATATTAATACATGCCTCCGAGCCAAAACACCCCTTATAAAAAGTAATATAAATAATATTAAGGCCACTAGGTCACATCAAAAGGAGAGCTTGAACAGCGGGACTGCCAGTGTGGATCGCACTCCAGAGTGACTCTAGAGTATGCAATTAGCCCACCCTTACCTCCCCCAGAAGAGAAGGGAATAGCTGGGACCACATAGGCAACAAACCCATTCAGATTAATAGCTTCTGCAACCCAAGTATCTTGCAGGAATATCAAGTCTTACTCTGGGATTAGGGCAACCCAGTCATCATCGTCCTTCTTGTTGAATAACCCGGCAATATTCCAGAAGAGCATTTTCAGCTGATGTGTGAGATCCCCAAGGGACTTCTGGGTGGAGGCAACATTAACACCATTTTCGTGAACACAGGGCTGGAGCACAATGAAATTACGGGGCCTTCATCCATATGGGAGCCACTAGCTGCACAAGGGAAGGGGGGCGATGGACTTGCACGATCAGAATTCAAAGCCTGCTCCACGAGATGCATGCCCATACCGTGTTCACCACCTGTGGTGGCACAAGCAGGCTTGTTAAAACCATTCCGGAGTCAGTCCACATCAGTCAAGCATCCCAGTGGCCCAAACCAGTTCTGAACTCATATTAAAAGAATGCGGATATGATTGTTTAAAACCCTGGGCATCCGCCAGACTGGCTGATTTAAGAGATGTGTTAACAATGGGCCTGTAAAAATATCCAAGGGGTAAGAGCTTAACTTTGCTACTTTTATGTCAACCCTGTGAGATGGCATCCAACAAATTCACGACAACTCTTGTGTTGCAAAACATAATGATGACACAATCTTCAGAAAATTCCTTTCACTGCTTCCCTACCCAGCCCACCCTTCTGGACATTAACACTTAATTAAAAGTACATCTCTACACCCAATATTGTCATGCAGCCAGTGTGTTGATTTATTAATTAAGTCCACTGTTGACTCTTCAGCCCCTAAACGGAGGGTTGGCGCATCAGCAAGCACGATGACATATGGGCAGGTGGCAAGTCACACCGTGAAGTAGAACCAAGAGCTGGCCCCGGGTTACAATGGGAGTTGGGAGTATTACTGCGAACAGGATGGTACTCCACTCGTGGCCCCTGAGCCAAACTAGCTAAGACTGTCCCAGTGGCAAATGGCGCTCCATTGCCATCCCCAGGGCCTGGAGGATTGTTCGCAGACACCACCTCAGAAGAGGGACAATCTTGCTGTGGGTTAATTGTAGGAATATTGGCAGATGTAGGGGGTCTGCTTAAGGATGGAGCTAGAGAGTTTCTCCTCAATGGACTCTCAGTGGTCTAATATAGCTTTCAATTTGGCATCCAAGATGGATTCAGTCATCTTACCCACAGTATCTGCCAGTCCTTCAGTGTTAAACACACCAGACCCAATATGGTTACAGGGTCATTCCCCCTAGAGCCGGTTTGAGATCTAGTGTTACATGACTTCCGAGTAGTGCCCTTTTTAGACTTAAAACTAGACAGTTTTGCTGATTTAGAAGAGGCATTGGATGAAGTAGGGGCATTTACAAGAGGCAAGTCTATAAGCAGTGAGGCCTGCACGTGAGGAGTACTCCCAACACAATTAGTCTCAAAACAGCCCACATCTGGCTGGTTGGATAAGATAGGCTGAGAGGCATGAACATCGTCAGGGTCGCCAACAAGGTAGAGCCTTCTTTCAACGTTCAAAATTTCTTTATCAACTTCACCCACAACCTTTTCAATATAACCATCAAGGGTGTTGGTCTTTCTCCTGGCTGCTTCGGACATCAAACTCCCCACTTTCGAATCAAGCTTCCATTTGGACATCCTCCTTTAGAATATGGCACACCTCATGTGACAGGAAATACTATAAAGACTCACTCCATCTTACTCTATATTGGGCTGCTTAAAATACGGTAAAAACTGAGTTTTAAATATACCAAAGGAAGAAAAATAAACTAAAAGAAGAATGCTTACCCCCGAGTGGTCAGTATTAGAGGGGTGGCCAAGCCTCACCCGGCTGCAGATGGGGCAGCCCGGGCACGCCCGCTCGTGTTTCACGCTGCGAGAGTCTCCTGGCGCTTTAGCACGTCGGGAGGCAAACCCCTCCTCCTCCTCCTATTGTAACATGAGAGCTGGGGGCCGAGTCCCACCCCAACCAGGCACCAACAGCAGACCCCAAAGGTGTTGTGGGCAGAAAGCGCCCGGTAAGTATGTCCCCAATGTGATATGGGCCTTCTTAGGTTCTCAGCAGTAATAAAGTTCCCAGTAGTCACAGCTTATAGTGTAGCCAAATTTTGTCAAGATTGCTTGCAACACTGCAGTCTGCAGGCTGTGAAACAACATTTATCACAGATCAGGGGGAACCTAGATATCCCAGTCTTTATTTTGGGACGGCATGCTCCTAAAATACAAAGCATGATTTATATTGTTTATAATCAGTTATGGAAAGTTTCACAGCAGGAAGCAGCTGAAAGAATTAGGCAGATTGATAAAGAACATTTAGAAAAGGCTTTCAACAGCAGTATTAATACTTTATCTAGACGCCAATATTCCCTGAATAAAATGTCATCTGTATTTGATTTAATACTAAAGGATGTGGGAATGTTACAACACGGCCAAGTTCAGGTAAGAGCTATAATCCACCTGGTCACTACAAATACTGCGTGCTGGATGCATTCCTTGGCAATATGTGAGTATTTTAGACATTTTTCAGCCATACAGTCTAACTCTAACAAAGAGAACAATGGCAAAAAAGAGTCGGCATACACTTTATTAAAGATTGAGAATCCATAACATTACTGTTGCACTCCCTATTTCCTTGACTGTAAGAAGTACTGTCATAGGGTTTCTGCACATACAGAGCTATGCACAGGATAATAGTACCTTGGAATATAGTGGTGAGCCAACCATAAACCTTAGCACCCAAAACCCCAACCCAACTAGCCTTAGCGTCCCATTGGCACCAATGTACCAATGCTTAGACAACCCAGAACACGGTATCTCTCTCTCAGGACACGCAGAGGCAAGAACACTCTTTCGTCACATTCGTACCTGTCCACAACATGCGTATGAAGAGACACTGTATAGGTTAAAATGTTTATTTCAACTTACGTGCTCTAAGATACAGTACACGTGTCAGTACTAGTAGCATAATACATAAGAACAATATAATCAGCATAGTTACTACTCCATAGAATACAAACGGGAAAGCATCTCATAAAGCAGTGGAGATATGTCTAACTAACATTACCACCCTCCCCGTGCTGGAAGCCAGTTTATTATGATAATAGAAGACCTTTGGGCTTTGACTAGCGAACCCCCATACCTCAGTCTCTTGATGCAAAACTACATCAGCAAACAATCACAGCTCTTCTCTCTGGAAAGGTCGTCTCCAAGTGCTATCTTAGAGCAAGCGATCGCATTATTAAAAGCACACTAATTTCTCAATGGCAGCTGTACAAGTGTTATGTCTAGGTGCGAGGGACGGGCCAAATCAGTAGGAACCAGGGAGTTGTTATTCGACCTTGTAACTGTTGTTCAGACTGAGCCCAAAAGGGAACAGGAGAAAAGGTGAGAAACAGAATATGCAGACTGTTGTAGAATAACTTGGCAATAACAGAGGGCGAAAGAACAACATCCAATAATAACGTGCGCAAGAGTCATCATGGCAGCCAGGCCTGCGGTAACGTGGCCAGACCCGCCAGGAGGCCATGAGCCACAAGACAGTACCAGTCCTTGCGATGGTGAAAATATGAATGATCATTTCCTGTCCCAGAAATGGAAACTTCTTGTTGAATACAGGTGTCTCAATGTAGCACATGAGCACATCGGACTCACGCGGCGAACACGCCGCTTTCGGGATCTTCCTTCTCCTAATAACTACAGACCTGCTGGATTGAGCGGGACTGAGAAACTCCACTACACTGTGAGAGGAATATACCAAACACAGCCACTAACGGCTTTTTAAGGATTGTTGGAACTACAGACAGAAACCCTATCCGGGTCGGAATTATCACAGGAGAGATAAGAGACTGCCAAAGACTTTTCATAGCCCTGAAGAAGTCGCGGGTATTCCCTTGTAAAAGCGACGAAACACGTGTTGACTAAGAAACAGACTAGTGGAGTACAGAACTAACTTCACTTACGGATCAACTTGAATTAAAGACTTCGGAATTTACAAGACAAGCATTACTGTGATATATAGATACAACGTTTTGTATGTTAATCTTTAAACGTGTGCATAGGATTTGTGTTTTGCAACATGGTGTTTTTTTGGCCACAAACTTGGGGATCTGGTGGTTTTTCCCTACCTAGTGCACCGTGCCAGATTTTGTGTATCAGTTGAAATACAAATGTGTAAGACCTAAGAGCACCATTTATCCTATAACTCACCACGGGCTCTGTTTATCTAGTCTTATGAACTACTCTTTATGGGAAGTTCTGTTGCTCTAATTTGGCTTTGAAGCTTTACGCTCCTTTGATTTCACACTCCAATCCTATTCCTTTATGGAATGCGCTTAAATGCAATTGATGCTTTGTTCTAAGCATTTTCTTTGATGAGATTTCTGTAAACTCATTTGATTATGGACTAAAGGAATTAAAGATAAAAACAAAGAAAATAACTTTACTAATCTCATAATGAGAAATAAAGCTTTTAAACTACAATACAACTCTCATCATTGACTGAACTTGAAATGTAAATGAAATTTAAGTTCGAGAAGTTTGTTTTGCTCCTTGCCGCCTAATACACATTTCCAAGGTCCATCACTTGAAGAGGTAGAAGGATTTAGCACTGAAGATAGGATTTACCCAACTAGAATAAGGAAAATAAGAAAATTATAGGCCCCAGTCCATGCAATCAGGCCCTTATCTGATAACATTAGTAGTGCTTAGATTTTGGCTCGGATAAGGTAGCATGTGCTATAAAAAATACATGACAAAGACCCCTCAACAAGTTGCACAATTCACTGTGGTGGGCAGACTCTAACACCCAACCTTGACTGCAAGACATGGGGCAATGGGAAAGTTTTAGCCATCTCACGATTAGACTTAGCATTTCATCTTCGCTTTACCAAAATATGCTGGTTGTGAAATCTATACTTAGTCTGGACAGTTTCCACAGCACAGTGGCATATCTCTTGGTGAGAGGAGTTCCTGAGTCTAACCATCAGAACAACTCACAACCCCATTGTGTAGTGACCCAGATGGAAACTTAAATCAAACTAAACACTGGTAGTAAGAATGTGTTGATAAAACTGCACTGTAAAACAATGATCGTTTCATTTGACCCTTGGGGAGAGAACTACCAGTCCCATAATACACTCACTAAAATATGATGTAGCGAGAAAGTTATGAATCTTGAAACAAGGAGTTCTGCTCTGTGGTGTTGGTACTCCTGCTTCATCAATTTTTTTGTAGATAGTCAAATAACATCCTTACTATGTCTTTGTGTCCTTAATTTCCATTATTTTATAGAGGTGGACGAGCCAGTGAAGGGCGCCTGGCTTTAGCTCAGCTCGGAGTTTACTCGGATCCTCAGGCCAAATCAAGCCAAGCCGTTTGTCTGCCTCAGGAGGCCTTCTTTAGGGGTGACTGACATATATTAAAAATTGTGTTTGACTTTACCACACACGGTGAAGGCAGAGTCGAGATCAAGCAGTTTACACTCTTCTGCAGTCTGCATTGGCAGGCCTCTTGTTAGTAGTTTACTTGGGCTACTCAGGGTGGCACAAATAGTGCTTCAGGCCCTGGTGACCTCTTTAACACCCATACCCTGGGTACCATTGATACCATGTACTAGGGACTTATAAGGGGGTTAAAGCCCTTGCCAATTGGGGATGCATCACATATAGCAATTTCAGCCTGCTCCAGTGCACTTTCAGAGTCATAACCAACAGCATCTGGAGCAAAAAGTGTGGGGTGACCATCCAAAAAGGGTACTTTCCTCCAGAGGATGACAGAGGCAGTCTTGGGGCCTGCGTCCTGTGAGCCCTCTCTATATTAAACCACGGGGATAGCTCTCTGTCTGGAATTCATGTTTTAAACCAGTCTACCCGGTTTGTTGTCCTTCTGCGCCCTTTGGCAGACCCACCAGCCGCAGATTATTTCTAGATGATCGGCTTTCTGCATCTTTCATGCGGTGTTTGAGGAGTGTCGTCAGCTCATTCAGTCTTTTATGCTCTTGTTGTGGCGTCTGCCACATCTTCCAGGGAGGAAATGCACCCCTCTGCCTCCATAGCTCGTGAGGATACGTATAGACAGAGGAGTGAGACCTCCACCCCATAAATCTTGTCGGTTAAGTCTTTTTTGGTTGTCTTTGATCACTTGGTGACCTGCTGCTGGGGAAACTGTCTCTGCCTGTGGCAGTAGGGAAGGCCCTGTACTCCTCCCTCTACCTACCCGCCATGTGCCACCTGTTTTGGTGTATTTATCTATCTGTCCCTGGCCCCTTGCAGCCTTCTCCTTCACCATGTTGGCAATCTAATATCCATGATGAGTATTTGCTGCCTTGGGCACTCACACGTCCTCAGTCTCTGCTCCAGGGCAATTGGTTGCCACCGTTGCGGTGCAGGGGCAGATCAATGCCACTCCCCCACTCCTTACCTCTGTGTCTGTCAGCAAGGAGTAGGCCGTCTTTATCCTGCGTCATCGCCTGGTTGGTCCTCTTCACTCTTAGACTCCCACAGTGGGTCAGAATTGGTGTGAGGGGAAGGCCGCCTCGCGTATAGAGGAGGCAAAAGATGAGAGTGGTGCCTATCCACCTCTCGCGGCCCCAACGGAAGTGTCAGTGGGTGACTTCCACCCTCACGCTCCACTCTGGGGTCTTGACAGGTATTCTCAGCCCGTCTCCTCTCTCAGGGGAGCCAGAAGCAGTGGGGGAGAGAGCCGAGTTCGATCCCCCTGTCCCCAGCCGCCACAGCGGGAGTCCCCGTGGGATGACCACTCCTCCTCCTCAATGTCTGTTCAATGGCCGCTGACCGTGTTTTCAGCCCCTTCTCCACTAATGGTGGGTCCAGCAGCAGGACACAGTGATTGGGGGCACGTAGTCAGCCACCAGCAAGGGTTATATCTGCAAATCCTGAGGAAATCATATTGGCTTTAGGTTTAGGAAATATGCCTAGGAGGCAAGCCGCTGGGGAATTGTATGTTATGCCCTGTTGCAGCATTAATGTAACGTCTCTGTTTCCCAACTTTTGTTCCAGTTCATTTTACACCTGGAAAACGCTGTAAAGTCTGATATGGTGGACATGAGTGCTGGCAGCGAACGTTCTGGAGAGGCTAAAGTGAGGAGTATGTTGTCTGCTTACAGCATAATTTCCAGGTTGTCAGCTTTGTTTTCAGTTCCCCAAATGTCTTCTGAGCAGCATAGGGTGAATGTGAGGGGCTCTAGGTCTATCAGGAAGAGTATGGGTGAAAGGAGACATCCCTGCCTCATGTCGCGTCCAATGAGCTTCTTTCTCTTCCTTTCCCTTTTGCTCTTCTCTGCCATCTGCTTTGGCTGCCATCTGTTTGTTCTCATCCAAGTGCGCACTTCACATTATGTGTTTTATGCATGCTCAGAATTTAGATTTTTCTAAGTGTAAAGAGTCAGAAAGTCTCGAGTAATATGCATTTCATCCTTCGCTTTATCAGCATCCACGTTAAACGCAGTTACAAAAAGATTGCACTTCCCAGAGCCCATTGGAATGCATGACTACAGAAAACTGTACCTGGTGCACCGTCATGACACACTAGCTCTCATTGTTAATCCTCCTGTGCATGCAGCAAGTCCTCTTCTCTGATGATGCACATTAAAAACAAGATGCATAGGCTTTTCTGTTTTCAGTTTCTATGGGTTCGAAATTGTGGTGTTTTTTTCAGTGTTTTACAAACTTTTAAAACATTTTTGCTCTGTAAAAATTCACAGGGCCGGTGTTTATCCAAACAATGTTAAGTTTATTTCCTTCTCTTGCTTGTCCCTATTGCCATTTCTAATATCCATCTATCTTCTCCTAACTCACTTTTTTGAATTTGCTCTTTCAGGTAATGTTTCAGTGTTTTGCTCACCTCCAAACCTGTCTCATTTCCCATTGATCGCTTTCCAGCAGTCTAGTCCCAGGATGTGCAGGATGGAGGAATGTTTGCATCTCATTATCTCATAAATATTTAATTGCAGCTGGTGAAAGTTTTTATTTTTTTATTATTCTTTTAAAACATCAACAAAAGGAAACTCATTGAGGGATACAAGTTTCAGGGAACATCAATGGCATAATACGTGTGACATATGTAGACACATCATGGTTGGGCAGCATTGCCATTTACATCAGTGTCTGAGCAAGATCTACTAAGGTAAAGGGTGATCACAAGGCAAGGAAGACACTAAGGACTATAAAACATGCCAATCCTAATCGCAGACAGGGCGTCAATAAAACAATAAATTATAAGGAAGTAGGTGTAAGGGGAGGCTGCAGGGATCACATAAGGGTAGATCAACATGATGTCTAATCCATGCCATCTGCTGGCGCGTCTCTCGGCCCCACCGTCCACAGGGGAACAGAGATCGCATGGATAGGAGGATATACATCATACTTCGGTACAATTGTACAGAAGTTATGCATTCATGAGGTCCCAGACATAGTTCCTTCACGGTGGTCGAATGTCGTTCTTGGTTCTAGGTTAAGGATATACATATCCCAGTCCCCCCCTTCCACTCTCCCCACTCCTCTAGTGAGTAGCATGTGTAGTGTGTTGGCCTCTGCTCGTGCACAGTGCAGGAGAGTATGCAGCCGCCTCTTAGTGTCCAGCACAGAGGCTGCTTTCCAGTACATTTTTATTTGGCGCTTGAAAAGTACGTATGCAAGGTCTATAAACTTGTGTAAGTGTTTGCCCCCCTTTGCTTTAGGGCAAAGGCCTAGCAGGCAGGATTCAGGAGTAGGTGACAGTGTATGGTCTGCGAGTTCCGCTATGGTGGCTGTAACCTCGAGCCATGACGCCTGTAGTGGTGGGCACTCCCACACCATATGTTAGAAGCTGGCATCAGCCAGTTTACAGCGCGGGCACTCTGGTGTCGAATCAGGGAACATGCGCTGGATACGGTGGGGGGAGAGAACTGTGATGTGTGTAGTTAAACCGTGTGAATTGGAGTCGAGGGTTCAAGTAACCCTTTGCAACATGTTGTAGTGCCCGCATGCATGACTTGAGCGGTTGCAGGAGCACAGAGTTCCATCTAGCCAATGCCGTCCCCGTGTGCAGCTGGTGAAAGGTTTATGGTCGGCATTTAACACACCTTCCTGTTGCCCTGTTCTTCAAACAATCGTTAAAGATTGGCTGAGGTGGGGTGCTCAGTGCTATGCTATTGGAAGCCATTGTCCTACTACCCAGTTCTTTATCTCAAAATACTTCTGGGCTATAAATGTTTTATTTCTGTCTGATCTGGGCCTGCACCCGCTGTACCTGTCATAGAGGAGAAGCTGCTGAGGAATTAGCACACATGCTGCTAGTTTCAGGTTCTTCGGTCACAATGCAGTATCAATCCACTATCCAGCTACCTCACCTATCAGTCCTTGACTCTGTCCCTGCCTTGGACCCGATAGGGAGCTCTGTTGCTTATTGGTTAGGTTTGGCTGTACAAATACAACATGAATAGCACCTTTTTCAAAGGAAGAACACTTTGGTGACAGCAAACTTTGCTGTTGTGTAACGCAGCTGAGATAGTAAAGACCCTTGTGGCCTGCAGCACGCTTTGGATCATTTGCTGGTGGGTTTCACACCATGAATTAATTTGATTTTATATTGTTGAGCTGTGCCTATGGCATTTTGTGTGTATTTGAAAAGCAGTGCTAAGCATGTGGGCCTTTGTAAAAGCTGTGTATGGGCTGTGTACTTGCCGGGCATGTGAGAGAGTCGCAGAACACACTTTATCTTTGTGTTATGTGCAGCGTGCACTGTTCTGGTGCATTCTCCATCTTGTGGAAAGAATGAGGTTCTAGAGTCACCGGGCACCTCCAGTTTTTGTGCAAAGTACCTCGAGTGTTGGAGTGTATGGCTTTGTGTGTCATGCAGGCAATTTAACAATTGATTTGTGCCTCATAAGGAAGCCAGTTTAGTGATTTCAAATAAGGTGTGATGTGGTTATTGCATTTAGATCCAGTAATAAGCCTTGCAGCTGAGTTAAGGGAGCCCTAAGGGGGGCCAACTTTGATCTAGGAAGGCCGCAAAGGGTTACATTTCCATAGTCCAGCCTGGAAATCACTAGGGCTTGAGCAACTGACTTGAAGTCATCGAGGGGAGGAAGGGTTTGATTTTCCTTAAGATCCCCATTTGGAAGTAAGCCCCATCCTGCTTTCCAGTAAGTCAAGGAGGCTGTCATGTTTGACCATATCAAATGACGATGAGAGGTCAAGGACGCTCAAAAGGCAGGATTCATTTTGATCAAGCTTTTGTAACACATCGCCAACTATATGAGTCAGGGCTGATTCAGTGCTGTGTCCCTGACGGAAGCCGGATTGGTATTGGTTTAAGAGTTGGAATTGCTCTATGTGATTGCATAGCTGGGTATGGGCACATTTCTAGAGGAGCTTTGAAAGAGTCGGGATGCTAGAGATAGGGCGGAAGTTATGTAGATCAGTGTGATCCGCCATGGGTTTTTTAAGAATGGGGTTATCTGTCCAGACTGGAGACAGTTTGGTAGAGTGCCTTGAATTAATGAATCATTTACTATTTTGGTTCAGAGTGGGAGAAGAGAGGTTTTAATCTCAATGAAGAGATTTGAAGGAAGCGGATCGCTGAAGTGGTTTGAAGGTTTAAGTGTTGATAGGATTTGTAGTATGGTCATTTCGTCAAAGGATTTGAATGAACACCACTCTGCAATATTTTTGGGGGTGTGTGCAGGACGCTCAGGCCACACGGGCGTGTGGGGTCTGACGTGTGAAGGCGTCGGGAGGAGATCCAATCCAGTCTTTAAGTCACTTTCAATTTTTTTTTTGTCTTTTCCAGGAAGAAGGCAGCAAATTCTTAGCGGTTAGGCTGCAGATTAGACCCAGAAAGCAGGTTGGGTTTCCTGTTAGATTGCAATTTAACGAGTTCAAACTGTTTTTAGGTCGGTTCCTGGCATTGTTTAGCTGTTTCCTAAAGACGTTTGCTTTTGAGCTATGTATGTGTTTGTCGTAAATGATTCTTAGAGATCTCAGGTGCTGGAGGTGTTCGAGCGAGCAGGAGAATGTCCATGACCATTCAGCCAACCTTAGATTGCATCTTTCAGCATTTAGACTACCATTGTACCAAGGCTTGGAGTCTTTGGTGGATACTCTTTTTAGTTGGAGGGGTGCCATAGAGTCTAGAATGTTTGTCATTGAATTAGAGTAATGATCAGTAAGGTCCTGGACATCTGACATGTCCTCGGGAGGGGGTAGGATGTAATTGCTGATAGATGTTAGTTCATTCAGGTTTATGTTTCGAGGGTTCCTTTTCCAGTGTCTGTTTTTTTTTATTTGAACCTTTTTTGAGGACAGCGATTCAGTGATGAGCAAAGTGATGCAGTGGTGGTCTGTCCAATCACATGGAATGATAGATTCAAGTTAAATGGAATTAGCTTTTGAGATAATTAGATCCAAGGTCGCTCCCAGGTTGTGGGTAGGACTTTCGCATATTTGGATCAAGTTTAGGTCAGCTAGGAAGGTTTTTAGGCTAATCACTGATATGTCATTTCGGTCATTCCAGTGGAGGTTGAAGTCACCAAGGAAGATTTGGGAGCAGTATACACCAGAGTTGGTTGTGATGATTTCCATAATTTGTTCAATGGATGGGAGGTTATCTCCTGGAGGGTGGTAAAACGCATGCAATTTGTATCGAGGCCTAGCTTTACTCAGGATATCGATGCCTAGATATTCACACGAGATGAGAGTAACGTTTTGTGCTTGCTTCACAGAGAGATTATTGCAGTGAGTACAGGGGTTACCTCCACCAGGTCTGTTTGGTCTATCTAATCTGATGATGTCGTAGCTGGGCGGTACTAGAATGTCGAGCGTTGGAGTGAAGGAGTCATTTAGCCAAGTTTCAGTCAGGACTATAAGGTCAAGATCATGAGTTAGGATAAGGTCAGCAATATCCACTGCGTGTTTAGATGCCGATCTGCAATTGAGTAGCGTACATTTCAGGTGGGGTATGGCGACAGCGGAGGCAGCCTGCGTGATGGGAATTTGCTTGAAGTTGGAATTGTTAACTGCTCTGGGATCGGGCCTAAAATCTCTATGTGGATTCGATTGAAGGAGGAGGGAGTAAATATTGTTGTCCGATAGAGTATCTTTCATCCTGATGGGTCGGGTGGGGGCGTTGAGGTAGGGAATTGTCTTCCAGGTCAAATGAGGAGACGTTGCGATTGCTGAGATCCCATTGGATGTGCGGGGTGACATCCGTCTAACATGATTGTTATTGGATTGCTAAAGGGAGTGTCTATTCTTACCCATCGGCCTTATGGGACACCAACAATTAATGAGCTTGGAGGTGATGGATATTAGGCTTTGAACCTTAGCCTTAAATTGATGATGCTCCTGAGAGATCTCAGTGAGTTTGGAGTCAATAGTAATGTGGGAACAGGAGGCCGTGATGTGGGCAGGGGGCCAGGAGAGAGGGTGCTCCGGTCTATGGTGTTAGGTAGCAGCTGAGTTTGGAGAACCAGGGGAGGGGGGAATAGAGATGGAGTCATGATTGAGGAGTGGGGGTGTGGGACTCATAAACTGGTTGATGAGGAGATCAGAGCCATGTTATTGGTCAAGTTAGGGGGTTCCGAGATAGCAAGTGTCATGGTTTGGTCCAAAGGGGGTGTCACAGACGTATCAGTGGTGACAGCGGGAGAATGTTCAGAGGTAAGGGGCAGAGATGGGGTGAAGGTGTTAGTATCGAGTCAGTGTATTTCAGTGGTCACTGCTCGAGGGCTCAGACTATTATGATGACAACAGGGCTCAGACTATTATGACGAAAAATGACAGTTGAATCAAGCTGCAAGGGTAATGGTGAATGAATGCTGTTGGGTAATCTGTTGAAGTTGGATGGGGAGGAGGGGAAAGGGGTGGAGAAATACAAGTAGTGAGGAGAGGGAAGGATACAGGACTTTCTTCATCACAGAGAGAAAAATGTCATCAAGTAATTCTTGGTTGCGTTCAGATGCTTGGATGAGGATAATCCCATTATTATAAAGGGAGATGGTTGCTTCTGCTCGGCAAACGATAGAGGGATTTACTGAGAGTCTGAGACCGTCGGGGGGGCTTTAGTGGTTGCAGTGATCCGGAGCAGAGAGCAAAGAGCTTTCCTTCCTTGTGCTGGTCTTTTGGTGTAAAAGATAAGGTCACTTATGGTAGCTCCTTTATTCGTGCAGACATAGGGGGTGGAAATAAGGGTTTCTGGTTGGAATTTGAAAAGCCTGTGTTTGAAGTTCTTGAAAACGCTTTTAGGTAGTTTAGGGGGGGTATATGATAGTGTAGGAATTACGGCCGGCTGGAGCCAGTTTGGAGTCTAGTGATCTTCGAGAAAGGGAATCCATGGCTAAGGGCACCAAATTTCCAGAGTGGAAAGAGGGGAGGGACCGGAGTACTACATGCTCACGTGGGGGGAAGCTGAGGGGAGTTGAGGAGAAGAGGGTATGGTCAGATGAAGGAAGGAAGGGATGGAGCAAATCATGGGGTACCTGGAGGAAAGTTCCATGACTCCGTTCTACAAAGGCAGCACATTAAACAACAGCATCATGACAGAAGATGTCCAGAGAGAAGAAGGTACTCTTTCTGTTTTGGGCTTGCCAGTGTTATATGCATGCGATAACTAGGTGGAAATCAGCTAATCCTGAAGAGAGGGCCCAGCTGTTGAAATACATTAGGGCAAACTAGATTATGCAATTAGGAAGATAGAATCCGTAGTAGGGGGATGGGATGAACAGTGGCCTAGGATGCACTTGGAAATTCTGATCCATCTCTTACTCCAAGAGCTGTTCTTGTTTTAACAAAACCTTGACCATATGCATCTACCTAAAGCTGTAACTAGTATGAGTGCTATGCGACCGCCCTTTTTTTGCTAAGTTACTCTATGAACACCTTTGCTGAAATAAATAAGATGTGGCATGTTCAAAGGAACTTTTATGTAAATATCTCTGTATGGTTAAATATGCCTTCATAAGTTTCAACAATAGTAATAAACGAGATGCTTTTACAATCAATTAAAAATTGTGTATGTGCATTCCGGTATTTTCCATTTAAGTAATTTAAATCTCTGTACATCCAACAGAAAACAATCCTTGACTGTACAAAGTGTTTAAGAATAATGAAGATAATACTGGAAATCTGCAAAAGCAAAGTCGGAAACATTGAGTTCCAGTAATCAGGAAAACATAAGTGCCGTCGGAGACAGCCAAACCTGAACATAAACTGATAGATCTTGGAAGTAGCGCCAAGGGCAGTTCGGTGATTCTACAAGTCTCAGCTGTGCGCCTCCGTGCCTCAAGATGAAGAAATGACCTCTAGAAAATTAAGACAACACTGATCAACCACTTCTTGTGTAAACATGTCCAGTACCAGCTTTGATCATGAGGTGGTTACAGCAGTGCTCCGCTTCCTAAAGTGATATCAGACCACCATTCAGTGCTAGAGGTGTATTGTAAACTCTTTCAGGCCATTCCACAGCAACCAGCGAAAAGCACAGTTAACTGAAAGTTAAAAGAAATTTGGGTTCTGCTATATAAAACACAGAGTACTGTCCCAGTGTGCACCGACCAGAAGGACGATGGATCTTTACTTGCAAGCTCGCAGAACCATTTTCCAGTCTAAAGACACAATCGCCCACAAAGAAGCCTTACACACGTTATGAGTGTGGCGAGTATTTGGTGACCTATGCTCTTTAGTGTTTAGTGGGAATGCAAATGTGCAAAATACAACACATACATGGAGTGTGAGAATAACACAAGTGCTTTATCAGTCATGTTGGCCCTTCAGAAAGCACAGTCAATAGATGTAGAAAAATACATACCCGACTCAGAGACACTAACCAAGAAAGAAAAAACATACACTTGCAGTGAATGTGGAAGTAGTTTTACGGAATCATCTAAACTCAGAAGTCATCAGCGCACACACACAGGTGAAAAGCCATTCAAGTGCAGTGAATGTGGGAAGAGCTTTATATATTTACCAAGCCTAAAACGGCATCAGAGAACACACACAGGGGAAAAGCCATACAAATGCAAGGAATGTGTGAAGAGCTTTAGTCAATCTGCACACCTAAAACGGCATCAGGGAACACACACAGGGGAAAAACCATTCAAGTGCAATGAATGTGGGAAGAGCTTTATATATTTATCAGACCTAAAACTCCATCAGAGAACACACACTGGAGAAAAACCATATCATTGCAGTGAATGTCTGAAGAGCTTTAGTCAATTATCACACCTAAAAAGCATCAGAGAACACACACAGGGGAAAAACCATATCATTGCAGTGAATGTGGAAGTAGTTTTAGTGACTCATCAACATTAAAAGTTCATCAACGAACACACACTGGAGAAAAACCATACCATTGCAGTGAATGTGAAAGTAGTTTTAGTTCCTCTTCAGGATTAATGTATCATCAACAAACACACACAGGGGAAAAACCATATCATTGCAGTGAATGTCTGAAGAGCTTTTGTAAATTATCACACCTAAAAAAGCATCAGAGAACACACACGGGGATAAACCATATCATTGCAGTGAATGTCTGAAGAGCTTTTGTAAATTATCACACCTAAAAAAGCATCAGAGAACACACACTGGGGAAAAACCATATCATTGCAGTGCATGTGGAAGTAGTTTTAGTGACTCATGGACATTAAAAGTTCATCAACGAACACACACTGGAGAAATACCATACCATTGCAGTGAATGTGAAAGTAGTTTTAGTTCCTCTTCAGGATTAATGTATCATCAACAAACACACACAGGGGAAAAACCATATCATTGCAGTGAATGTCTGAAGAGCTTTTGTACATTATCACACCTAAAGCAGCATCAGAGAACACACACAGGGGAAAAACCATATAATTGCAGTGAATGTGGAAGTAGTTTTAGGAATTCGTCAACATTAAGGGATCATCAGCGAACACACACAGGGGAAAAATCATACCATTGCAGTGAATGTGGAAGTAGTTTTAGGAATTGGTCAACATTAAGGAATCATCAGCGAACACACACAGGGGAAAAACCATTTAAGTGCAGTGAATGTGTGAAGAGCTTTAGTCGGTTAACAGACTTAAAATACCATCAGAGAAATCACACAGGGGAAAAACCATACAAGTGCAGTGAATGTGTGAAGAGCTTTTGTCGATTAACACACCTCAAACAGCATCAGAAAACACACTGGGGAAAAACCATACCATTCCAGTGAATGTGGAAGTAGTTTTAGTGAATCTTCAACATTGAGGATTCATCAACGAACACACACAGGGGAAAAACCATACCATTGTAGTGAATGTCTGAAGAGCTTTTGTAAATTTTAGTCAATCGGCACACCTAAAACGGCATCAGGGAACACACACTGGAGAAAAACCATTCAAGTGCAGCGATTGTGGGAAGAGCTTTATATATTTATCAGACCTAAAACTCCATCAGAGAACACACACCGATGAAAAACCATATCATTGCAGTGAATGTGTGAAGATGTTTAGTCAATTATCAAGCCTAAAAAGCATCAGCGAACACACACAGGGGAAAAACCATATAATTGCAGTGAATGTCTGAAGAGCTTTAGTCAATTTTCACACCTAAATGAGCATCCGAGAACAAACAGGGGAAAAACCATTCAAGTGCAATGAATGTGGGTCGAGCTATATATATTTACCAAGCCTAAAATGGCATCAGAGAACACACACAGGGGAAAAGCCATACAAATGCAAGGAATGTGTGAAGAGCTTTAGTCAATCTGCACACCTAAAACGGCATCAGGGAACACACACAGGGGAAAATCCGTTCAAGTGCAATGAATGTGGGGAGAGCTTTATATATTTATCAGACCTAAAACTCCATCAGAGAACACACACTGGAGAAAAACCATATCATTGCAGTGAATGTCTGAAGAGCTTTAGTCAATTATCACACCTAAAAAAGCATCAGAGAACACACACAGGGGAAAAACCATATCATTGCAGTGAATGTCTGAAGAGCTTTTGTAAATTATCACACCTAAAAAAGCATCAGAGAACACACACAGGGGAAAAACCATATAATTGCAGTGAATGTGGAAGTAGTTTTAGGAATTCGTCAACATTAAGGAATCATTAGCGAACACACACGGGGGAAAAATCATACCATTGCAGTGAATGTGGAAGTAGTTTTAGGAATTGGTCAACATTAAGGAATCATCAGCGAACACACAGAGGGGAAAAACCATTTAAGTGCAGTGAATGTGTGAAGAGCTTTAGTCGGTTAACAGACTTAAAATACCATCAGAGAAATCACACAGGGGAAAAACCATACAAGTGCAGTGAATGTGTGAAGAGCTTTTGTCGATTAACACACCTCAAATAGCATCAGAAAACACACTGGGGAAAAACCATACCATTCCAGTGAATGTGGAAGTAGTTTTAGTGAATCTTCAACATTGAGGATTCATCAACGAACACACACAGGGGAAAAACCATACCATTGCAGTGAATGTCTGAAGAGCTTTTGTAAATTTTAGTCAATCGGCACACCTAAAACGGCATCAGGGAGCACACACTGGAGAAAAACCATTCCAGTGCAGCGATTGTGGGAAGAGCTTTATATATTTATCAGACCTAAAACTCCATCAGAGAATACACACCGATGAAAAACCATATCATTGCAGTGAATGTGTGAAGAGGTTTAGTCAATTATCAAGCCTAAAACACCATCAGCGAACACACACAGGGTCAAAACCATTCCAGTGCGGTGATTGTGTGAAGAGATTTTGTCGCTTATCAGACCTACATAGACATCAGCGAACACACACAGGGGAAAAGCCATTCCAGTGCAGTGAATGTGTGTGAAGAGCTTCAGTCAATCTTCAAACTTACAAAGACATCAGCGAGCACACCACCATCACTGAACACACATAGAAATAAACATAGAGCTGCAGTGAATTTGGTAATAATTTAAGTGAATCAACAATAATACTGACCTGTGGGCGTACACTGAAGGAAAAAAGGACAGTTATTGTGAGATGAAGGAATTATAGAATATTATAAAATTACAATAATGCGGGACATTCAAATATACCAGCTGATAAAATGCAGAGGATATAAGACTGAACTGGTGGAAAGAAGAAAAACATATATATTTGAAAAAATATAAAATTGTCTATTCTCTGCTTTTTTTAAATTTCCCTACATCTAGGAAAAACATGAAATATCAGGGAACCCATTGGGAGACTAGCACAAAGTGGACTAAAAGTATAGAAACATTGTTGGTTTTTATTCTGTGAGAGAGTTATAACGAAAGAAATCCAGGCACACCTGACCATGCTACCTGTAAAATCAACACCATGAACAATGCTTGGACTAACAAGGGTATTTTCAGCTAATTTTAGAGATTAGTAATAAAACATATAAACCCAACACACTAAAAACAATTTAACAAGCACAAAATGAAGATTCTTCAGAGCTGGCTGTGGTTTTGGTCAGTTTATGCATCATTAATGGTTCTGTGACAGCGGCCAGAGAACAGTTTAGAAAAGCAGGAGAAGTGAAAGTAGGAAAATGTGAGCTGCAGCTCTCTGGGTTAACCCTTGCAGTGCATGACATTTACCTCTGAAGCTCTGATGTGGAACAAATGATGATCCAGGCCGAGTACTTCACTTCAGAAGAGTGCAGGATCAATAATGAAGGTCGCAGAGCTGCAGCTGTGTGATAGCCAGGCCGAGCACGCAGCTTCACTTCAGAAGAGTGCAGGATCAATAATGAAGGTTGCAGAGCTGCAGCTGTGTGATAGCCAGGCTGAGCACACAGCATCACTTCAGAAGAGTGCAGGAGCAATAATGAAGGTCGCAGAGCTGCAGCTGTGTGATAGCCAGGCCGAGTACTTCACTCCAGAAGAGTGCAGGATCAATAATGAAGGTCGCAGAGCTGCAGCTGTGTGATAGCCAGGCCGAGCACACTTCAGAAGAGTGCAGGATCAATAATGAAGGTCGCAGAGCTGCAGCTGTGTGATAGCCAGGCCAAGCACACAGCATCACTTCAGAAGGGTGCAGGATCAATAATGAAGGTCACAGAGCTGCAGCTGTGTGATAGCAAGGCTGCGTACTTCACTTCAGAAGAGTGCAGGACGATAATGAAGGTCGCAGAGCTGCAGCTGTGTGATAGCAAGGCTGCATACTTCACTTCAGAAGAGTGCAGGATCAATAATGAAGGTCGCGGAGCTGCAGCTGTGTGATAGCAAGGCTGCGTACTTCACTTCAGAAGAGTGCAGGATCAATAATGAAGGTCGCAGAGCAGCAGCTGTGTGATAGACAGGCAGAGTACTTCACTCCAGAAGAGTGCAGGATCAATAATGAAGGTCGCAGCACTGCAGCTGTGTGATTTTCAGCTAATTTTAGAGATTAGTAATAAAACATATAAACCCAACACACTCAAAACAATTTTAACAAGCACAAAATGAAGATTCTTCAGAGCTGGCTGTGGTTTTGGTCAGTTTATGCATCATTAATGGTTCTGTGACAGCGGCCAGAGAACAGTTTAGAAAAGCAGGAGAAGTGAAAGTAGGAAAATGTGAGCTGCAGCTCTCTGGGTTAACCCTTGCAGTGCATGACATTTACCTCTGAAGCTCTGATGTGGAACAAATGATGATCCAGGCCGAGTACTTCACTTCAGAAGAGTGCAGGATCAATAATGAAGGTCGCAGAGCTGCAGCTGTGCGATAGCCAGGCCGAGCACGCAGCTTCACTTCAGAAGAGTGCAGGAGCAATAATGAAGGTTGCAGAGCTGCAGCTGTGTGATAGCCAGGCTGAGCACACAGCATCACTTCAGAAGAGTGCAGGAGCAATAATGAAGGTCGCAGAGCTGCAGCTGTGTGATAGCCAGGCCGAGTACTTCACTCCAGAAGAGTGCAGGATCAATAATGAAGGTGACGGAGCTGCAGCTGTGTGATAGCCAGGCCGAGTACTTCACTTCACAAAAGTGCAGGATCAATAATGAAGGTCGCAGAGCTGCAGCTGTGTGATAGCCAGGCCGAGCACACTTCAGAAGAGTGCAGGATCAATAATGAAGGTCGCAGAGCTGCAGCTGTGTGATAGCCAGGCCAAGCACACAGCATCACTTCAGAAGGGTGCAGGATCAATAATGAAGGTCGCAGAGCTGCAGCTGTGTGATAGCAAGGCTGCATACTTCACTTCAGAAGAGTGCAGGATCAATAATGAAGGTCGCGGAGCTGCAGCTGTGTGATAGCAAGGCTGCGTCCTTCACTTCAGAAGAGTGCAGGATCAATAATGAAGGGCACAGAGCTGCAGCTGTGTGATAGCAAGGCTGTGTACTTCACTTCAGAAGAGTGCAGGATCAATAATGAAGGTCGCAGAGCAGCAGCTGTGTGATAGACAGGCAGAGTACTTCACTCCAGAAGAGTGCAGGATCAATAATGAAGGTCGCAGCACTGCAGCTGTGTGATAGCAAGGCTGCGTACTTCACTTCAGAAGAGTGCAGGATCAATAATGAAAGTCACAGAGCTGCAGCTGTGTGATAGCCAGGCCGATCACATGACTTGACTTCAGAAGAGAGCCGGTCAATAATGCCTCCCTGTCCTGTATGGCATGGTGGGTGTTCACTGAGAACCAACTTCTCAACCTAGGCTGAGGGCACTGGGGATGCTCCAACTTATTTAAAAGGTAGTTTAATTGATCAACAAGACAGCTGTCCCTAGCTTTCACTGAAATGCACAGAATTAGGAGGTCATCAATTTCTGTGACGCTTAGTTGCTGACACCAAGGTGACAGATAAATGGATAACAGAGCGGCAATTTGCCAAGAGTTATGAGCTGAGCAACATTTTCAATGTATTAGGGCCCTTCAAATGAAAATAATTTTTTTTAAAGAAAGCTAGTGTGAGATACTCTGGATATGTAATAAGTGTTATCCTAACCTCAGATGATCCAGACGTTCTGTAGTAATTAGCCAAACGTATGAAACAAACTGTAACTAGAGAGTTTTAGCTCAAAAAGTGACTTCCTTAGCTTAAGAATTCCTTTCATCCATAGGTTGGATGCTGCTGCTGGTAACATGTTTCCGTAGGTTTGATTTAACTAGCGGTGTGATTAACTATGAAATCTTTTTGTCAGTCTGTGCATCTTTGAATGTGTAATCAAACGTGTAATCATTTTTAAATGTAGGATGTATCTTATACTTTTGATGCACTAGTTCCTTGTTTCCTACCAGTGTTTGTGAACTGATTAGTTAATGTAAAAATTCATTTTAGTTATTGGCTTGTTCTTCTGTGCTATTCATGTATCAATTTTGTGACATATTCATGAATTCCGAGATAAATCTTGATTGATTCTTTCACTCACATTCTGTCTGCTCTTCTGTGGTTTTTTATTTATGAAGAGAGAATGCTTTATGTATATCTAGAGTCTTCCTCATCGGGGAGGTGTGAGGGGCCCGATGTGACACTGTTAGTCAAAGCTACAAAGGGAGGTCACAGAGACTCAAAGCCAGAGGTTTTCAATGTTGAACCTGTTTATCGCCACTTAATCATCCTCACTGATCATAATAAGTGACTGGATCCTGACCCCTCCTCCATGTCCAGATGGGCTGCTAGCTGGGTATATTCAGCACAGCGTAAATCAAGGGTTTGTGATGTAAAACATGAAAGTATTGGAAACATGCAAGCATTACAAAGTAACAGTGAGGGCGGTTTTACCTCTGTTTCCATCTCTCAGCCTAGACCAAAGCTTCATTTATTGCAATAGTTTGTTGTGGAGTATGTTGGCTTATGGCATTGTCTGCAGAAGAGATTGTGTTTCTGCTGCACAGGTGTGTGTGTGTGCGCGCGTGTGTGCGCGCGCGTGTGTGTGTGTGCGCGTGCACATGCATTGTTGCACCTGCCAGGTAGGGGGCCTGTGAAACAGTGGATCATACATGACTGTGCGTTCTTAAAGTGCCTCAGCAGGAGGTTTCGTGTATGCAGGTTGGATGTGTGTGCATGTGAAGAGGGTAGGGTTGCCTTTGCAGGGTGTGTGTGTCTGTATGAGGTGTCTTCAATGTGTTTATATCTTTGCAGGGTGCCTGACTTTGCAGATGTTCGCATGGCTTTCAGTCTCTCTTCTTGGCCTCTCCGCTCTATACAGGAAGATGAGCGAGCTCCCAAAGCAGAAGAGGCCAGGGAAGAGAAATAAGACCGGTACAGAAAGAAAAACGCAAAGGGTAGAGTAAAGTAAATAATATATATATCTTCTAAAATACAAAATAAATAAATCTATAGGCGAGGGAACCAGAGCTCGAAAAGAAGGGCAGGAAAAGGAAAAGAATGAATTTTATTTATAAATTGCAAAAAGCTGAATTGTATGTTGTGTGTTAAAAATATGATTAGGTGCCATGTGAATGTAACTCTTCAAAAACTGTAGGGGTAGTTTGCTGTTTAATAGTACCAATACTTGAACCAACTAGAGCTATGGGATTGGGTTTTAATCCCAGACACAAAACTGTGTAAATGCACCAAATGTAGTTTGCTGCAGGTCACTAATTTCAACTCTAGTGAGATAGTTAAAGGGGGGGTTAAAGCACTAAATGCAGAGATAGTTTGTAATTTATTGGGCCCAGGTTCCAACCATCTTCCTGTATAAGTGGGATAATGTACATACTGCATGGATCTGTGTTACCTTTGTATTACTAGTACCAATCCTAATTAATTCCTAATAAAAATAAGTCGAAAAGTACTCCTAAATTATGCCAATTTTGCACCTAGGATAACCTCAAGCTGTCTTACCTCTAGACATGTTTTTGCTTTTAAAAAGAGCTATGAATGTGTCTGTTATGGTCCATCTAAGATTTAGGTAGTAAGTAGGACAAGTGGATTTCTCTAGAGGGCCAGTGGATTGCTCTAGGAATTTGCCTTTTGGACAAGCAGAGTTTAATAGAATTCCACACCCCTGTAAGGGGCATTACAGATCTGTACAGTGCACTGATTACCACTCACAGTAAGGGGTTTTACAGAGCTGTACGGTGCACTGATTACCACTCACAGTAAGGGGTATTACAGATCTGTACGGTGCACTGATTACCACTCACAGTAAGGGGTATTACAGATCTGTACGGTGCACTGATTACCACTCACAGTAAGGGGCATTACAGATCTGTACGGTGCACTGATTACCACTCACAGTAAGGGGTATTACAGATCTGTATGGTGCACTGATTACCACTCACAGTAAGGGGTATTACAGATCTGTACGGTGCACTGATTGCCTCTCACAGTAAGGGGTATTACAGATCTGTACGGTGCACTGATTACCACTCACAGTAGTAGTAGTTTAAAAAATCTGTGCACTCTGCGCTGTTTTTGCTTACACTATGAGGGGTATTTATTGTAGAAATGTTCACACACTGTAACACTTATTACCGATACTACGAGGACGCCTGGGCACATTGCACTGCATTTTACTCACACTGTAGGCACTGCTAACAGAAGAGGAAACCTCTGCATTGCACTACTTTTACTTCACTCCTAGGCAGCATCTGCTGAAGACTTAATCTGTGTATCGGGAACTTTTTCTCCCCATGAAAGGTAAACAGCAGTCAGCACATGAATAATGTTAAGTTATGCTAAGGGTATTTGTAGAGTGCACTATCACCCGGGAGGGTGTCCTGGCACTGTGCAGGTTTGGAAATCTAGCCTCGAAGGCGGCGTCATTTGAAAAGCCAGGTCTTCAACTTCTTGCGTAACTCAAGAAGTGAGAAGGAGGCTCTGATGTGTTGAGGGAGGTCGCTTCATGGTTTTGGTGGGATTTATGAGAAGGTTTGGTCTCTGGATCTGTTTATATGTATGCATGGGATGTGTGTGTGTATAAGTCCGGCTAAGCGGAGGTGCCTGGAGGGTTGATGGAAGGAGATGTGGTTGTTAAGGTAGGCAAGACCTTGTGTTGTGCCTTGAATATGTGGGTGAGAATTTTGAACTGTGTGTGTGTGTGTCTGGATCCAGTGGAGCTCTCGCAAGTGTCGTGTGATGTGTGTTCTGCGTGGGAGTTTGAGGATGAGCCTCTCCACATCGTTTTGGATGGTTTGCCACCTTAGTGAGCTCATCAATTATTCCTGCGTAGAGATAGTTCCTATAGTCCAGTCTGCTGTTGGTGAGTGTGTGGGTGACAGACTTCTGGTGTTGCTCAGAGCCATTCGAAGATTTTCTTCATGATCTTCAGGGTGCAGAAGCAGTGACGGCTTTGACCTGTGTAGACATGTCCAGCTTGTCAGTGATGGTCCCTATGTTTGTGATGTGCAAGCTGGGGAGTGGGAGTAGGTCATAGGTCGGCTGGCCACCATGTGGAGTCCCACGGACAGGTGTTGTTTGCAGATACCACTACTTCTGTCTTGTCAATGTTGAGTTTGAGATAGTTGGACTTCAGCCAGGTGGCTACTTCTGTAATGCAGGTGGTGAACTTGTTCCTGCGTGTCATCAGCTTAGTAGAGGATGTTGATGTAGTGGGCACGGATGACGTTGGCCAATGGGGTAATTTTATTTGTTTTAAACAGATTTTATTGGATTTTCTTAAACAGTACAGTTATGGCAGTAGCCATGTATATTAGAGAATGGTACTAGTATGTCAGAAATGAATAAGGTTTCATATCTAGGCACAGGCAATAATAAACAGTCCCACCCTCCCACTCCTCAAGAGACAGTACATTTCTCCACAGTTGAAAAAGCATAACAGTATCCATGAGCACTAAAGCACGGGACGGGGCAGTGGGTAAAGATTTCTCACCTCAAATGGTATTATCTCACGGGCACTACCAGGCGTCCAATAAGGATAAGAGGGTGCTTCATGTCTCAGTGTGGAGTTAATCTTAGTGACCTCGCTGGTGAAGCCATAGGGGTGTCCGGCTCTGTAACGGTAAAACTATCCACAAGGGTCTCCCAAGCTCGGGCTGATGCTATTGTTCCTATCCCTTGTCTGGCTTCTCTCAGGAGTAATCTCCCTTCACAACCCACCCACTTCTCCATCTCCTTCCTCCATGTAAGTGTTCAATGTCCCCCGGTGGCTTCCAATTTCTGATAATCTCACGTTTGGCTAGGACAAATGCCAAGTCTTGAAACTTGCTCTTAACTTTCGTCTTGGGTGAATGGGGCAACCATCCCTGGAGGCAATGACCAGAGGAGTAAGGAATTTCTCTCTCGATGGCTGCTCCAATCGTCGTTATGACCTCCCCGCTAAAGGCACAGAGTGAGGGGCATGACCAGAACATATGGAGAATATTAGCTTCCCTTTCCCCACATCTAGGACAGGCCGTGTTGGCCAGATGGAAATATCTACCCATCCCCTCCGGGGTGAGGTATGACATATGAAGGAGATAATAATTGATTGATTTAAAGCGTGCATTTCTGCAGACTTTTGGCGTTCTCTCCAGGATAGTATCCCAATCCTTAGCAGCAATAGGGACTCCTAGATCCTCCTCCCACCGTTATCGTAATTGTTCTAATGGCTGTTTGAGATCCTTTCACAATGCTCCATATAGGCACGATACCGTCTTGACGGTGGCCCCGATAGTGCTACATATTGGCAGCACTTTAGCGTAGGAGGCTCTAAAGAGCTGGTACCCCAGTGTTTCCTAAATTCTCTGGTGAGCACTTTGTGTAGGAGAAAATGTCCTTGCGGTAGATTGAAATCTGCTTGGAGCTCTTCGAAGGGAAGCAACTCCGAATCTCTAAAGAAGTCCACCACCTGCATCGCCCACGCTTCAGCCCAGATGTCAAGACCTCCCCAGCTCCCACCATGAGGCAGTTTTGTCAGTAGTGGCAACTCTGGAGAATATGGAATTTTGGTATGCGGTACAGCGGCCTGTTTCCAGGCTTATAGGAAAGTGACTGTGTGGATGGAGTCATTCAGGATCGGAGTAAAGACTTTACTTATGGGGGGATCTTGTTCCAAAAGAAGTCCCAGAGATCATTGCAGGAGTCTTGTGAGAGGATGATGTTGCTGGTGGTGGCTGCGGGTGCCATGAATTCTCTGATGATGGAGAAGATTTCTTTGCTGCTGCTGCTGTTGCCAGCTTCGATGTGGTCAGTGAGAGCTGTTTGCTTGGCATTCTGAGTTGGTTTGCTGTTGAGTCTCGGGGGATTTGAAGATGTTGTTGTCTGAGATGTTTTGGCTCGTTCTCCGCTTGCATTCCAGTTGCTTGCAATGCTTCTTCGCCATCCTGAGTTCTTCTGTGTACCAGCTGGCCGGTGTTCGTTATTTGATGTTTTGCTTTGCTTGAAGCGGGCCAGTGTATTCGTGCAGGCAGTGATCCATCAGTTGAAGTTATTGATGTCTCCCTTTAGGTTGCTAGTTTGCTTAGGATGGCGTGCAGAGAGGGCGGAAGCCCAGTCATTCTCTGAGATGTTCTTCCAGCAGCAGTGGGCCTGTTCCGAGGTGGTGGGTCTCCTGTAGCCCGCTATAGTGATGTTGAAGCTGATGAGGGCGTTTTCAGAGCAAGTGATAGGCATTGGTTTGTTGACCGTGATGTTGGTTTGTTGACCGTAATGTTGCTGACTGTGGGGAAGATAGGGTCCAGTAGGTGTCTGTCGGTGTGGGTGGGTCCGGTAATGTGCTGAGTAAGGTTGAGAATGCCAAGGTGCGAGAACCTGGCTTGGTATATGGTGCCTCACTTTTGTAAGTGTAGCACCCTGCACCAATCCAGGCAACCCTTATGGTGATTTTAGTGGTTTAGACAGCCTTAGAAAGGCTCTCAAAGTGGTAGCTGTGGAGAGCAGCCGTTTAGGCTTAGTCTAGGAGGAGTGCAAAGCAGCACGGTTTACCAGTATCTAATCCTTTAGGGTAGCCCAAGTGAAAAAGAACCACACAGTGTACTTATAAAAATATATATTTATTATTAACACTAACTAACACTTTACAGTATCTCCTTCCCGGAGATATATTCACAATGCACAAACTAGTTCACCAATAGATTAGCAAAATAGCACCAATTCACAGTGGTCCCCAGGGGGAGACCAAACCATATATCAAAATAGTGGAATGCGAACCACAACCTTAGTCGAGACTAGACCCAGGGGGCATAGAAGAATTGGGGACACAGGGAACCACCCCAGGTGAGTAACCAGGGACCCCACGACGGCCGTGTGCAGTGGAAATATATGAACGCATACTCAATAAAGCTCGGTGGGTATGTTGCGGTTGCAGTCTTTAGAATGAACCTTGAGAACACCCCAAGTGAGACAGCAGGTGAAGCGTCACCCCGCCTGTGGATACCCCAGAACCATGATACCTATACGTGGAAATGCACTGGAGGACTTCAGGAAGATGTCGCAGCTGGAAGAAGGAAGACAGAGTCTATTGGAACCCGAGCGCGGGTTCATATCGGAAAGTACATATAAGCAGATGGGACAGAGTCTGTTGGAACCCCAAAGTGGGTTCGGGTAGAGCAGTACCTGTAAGCAGAGGGGACAGAGTCTATGCAGGAGGCCTGGAAGACGAAGGCCCCTCAAAGTCAAGACGAACAGGATACTTGTTGCCGAGCCCCAGGCTCTGTCACGCCGGACCGGTAGCTCCGCCCGAACTACCTTGTCGTTGGAGGCAGCCGAGCCGGTCAGATCAACCAACCGCGTCGGTACGGGTCAGTTCTAGCGGGAACAGACTCGATGATAGGACCTTCCGTAGAGTTCGACACGGTTATCACAAGTCAGTTGAGGTAACCGATGCGGTCACCGAGAAATGAAGTGATGCAGCAACGCGGTGCACAGGGGTTCGGTTCCACGAGGGATGCTGACCTCAACTGGACAAGAGGACACCTCAGGCCTCGAAGGGATGCAGAACCACCACCTGTGTTGCTGAACATTTGGGGAGTCCTGAGGAACTCCAGATCGGCAGACCGGTCAGTTGCGTTGCGGTGCCTGCGACTGCAGGGGAGTGACTTCTTCACTCCAAGGGAAATTCCTTCAGTTTTCTTGGAGTTCCACAGGCTTTGGTCGGACCTGTATGGAGCACGGGCACGGACGTTGCAGCAAACTTTCAGACGATGAGGCTAGTAGCAGCAGGGATCTTCCCAGGTGCAGTATCAAAGTCCGGAGCGAAGTCCAGAGTACCCAGACGGTCGAAGTAGAAGTGGAGTTGATCTGAATTGAATCCCACGATGAATCTAGGGACCCACCCACAGGTAAGACCTTAAGTACCCTAAGGTGAGGGTTGGGACGATTCAGGGGTCCCTCCCAGAGGAGGGGTCAGACAGTGGGTAGGATACTCCCATGTCCTTTGTCCAGTTTCGTGCCAGAGCGGGGAGCCAACGGCTCCCTGATCTGGTTTGAACTGGAGTATGCAAGGAGGGTACCAAATGTGCCGTTTGAGCAGACTATGTGACGCTGGTCACCACCCCCACCCCGGCCTAATACACTAAATCCTGTCTGGGAGGTGGTCACACCTCCCTGTGACAGGAAACCTATTGTACTACCTTCCCCTGCTCAGGCTTGGTCCAGCAGTAGGAGGGCAGAATTGTGTCTGGGGTCAGCAGCAGCCCTAGGTTGCTGTTAGGCTCTGCAAGGTCGGTCCGGGAGCACGGAGGGCCTCTCGGAGGGGCCCTACCGTGGATGGAATCATGATTCCAACATGTTTGATACCAAACATGCCCTGGTTCATTCCAGCCAGTTTCGAGATGGTCATCACGTAATGATACATGGCCTTTCTATATCGTGATGGCTGTTCCACTTACAAAGCCTGGAGAATGGACTCTGGGGTTTGTAGGGTGTCCTGCTCATGCAGGGGCACCCTCACACTTATAACCGAGCACCCTGCCTCTGAGACTAAAAGGCCTGCTAGAGGGGTGACTTATAGGTTCTAAGTGCAGTGGGGAGAGATATAAGGACATTATATCTCTTGTGAGAGGTACAAGCACCAACTCACACAGGCTGCAATGGCAGGCCTGTAGTCTGGGTTTGGAGAGACCCTCATTGGTGGCATAATGCATGCTTCAGTCCATGGGGGACCCCTGGTGCACCTATGCCCCAGGTACCGCAGTACCATATACTAGGGACTTACAAGGTTGCACCAGTAGCCAAACAGGAATGTACCGAGGTACTCACCATAGCTAATTTAGGGGAGAAAGTACAGAGGCTGGGTCCTGGTTAGCAGGATCCCAGCCAGACTAGTCAGAAACAGTATAACACTAGGCGAAAAGTGGGGGTAACCATAGAAGCGGATCCAACTTTCCTACCCAAGGCTTTTGAGTTCCTATAAATAGTAGGATGTGATCACTAATTCTTTTATAAAACTCTCCTATGAAAACAAGCACAAATTATTAAAATAGTAAAAGTGTGTATGCAAATTTATATACTGGCTCATCCGCCCACTGCAGTGGGTAATGGATAATGAAGCGTCTAGTCACCTCCATAAGAGGAAACAACACAGATTTAGATCAGTTTTTGGTGTTGCCGGCAAGACTTGCAAAGCATATGATTTTGCGGATCACATGTGATGTGGTAAGCAGAGGGTCTCACAAGTAGAGAGCAAAACCATCCTCATATATAGAACCTAGGACACTTCTGCCATATATGGCGAGTCACAATCAAAAAACGGGGGGAGGTAGAAGTTAAGGTTAGGTTCACCCTCCTTACTGAATGCAGTTCCACAACATCCGGAATACCGGAATTAGAAACCTAACCATAGGAAGAATAGGGATTCCTCTGAACATGTGTGAAAAACCCTCTTTCCAGAAAGAAAAATTATTTTCTAGAGTCCCCTCACCAACCAGAGTTACCCCTTGGTGGCATGCTTCATCATTGGGGTCCTCTCAATCCGCTGCGGTTTGAGGCGTGCTGCGACTTGCGAACTACATACGAGCACTTAGTTTTTGGAAAATATGTGTGGTGCAGTGGGAAAGAATAGGTTAAAAATACCTAGCTAGTGATCTAATATTTTATTCCTGCTCCTAGTCGGTATGTTTTAAAATCAGGGGTTAATACTAGGGAAAGACCTAACTGTAATGAGTATTGTGTCCCTAGTACTGGGTCGACATGTTTCGAGCTTTCCCCTAAAGCTTTTCTTCAGGACCAGACGAGGGCCAGCCCCGTGCGTACCACTCCTAAAGAATACTGGAATAGGAAACAATGGGGTTGCACACCTAATGTGTGTTCACCTGATATTTAATACATACGGTTGTACACTGACACGATGTATCTGTAGGAAATAAAGCAAAAGGAAAATTAAAAAAGCCTGCCTACCAGCCAAGCTGGCAGGCCCTTTATATATGCGGCACAAATGATTAAAATAGTAAAAGTGTGTATGCAAATTTATATACTGGCTCAACCGCCCACTGCAGTGGGTAATCGATAATGAAGCGGCTAGTCACCTCCATAAGAGGAAACAACACTGATTTAGATCAGTTTATGGTGTTGCCGGCAAGACTGCTAAAGCATATGATTTTGTGGATCACTTGTGATGTGGTAAGCTGAGGGTCTCACAGGTAGAGAGCAAAACCATCCTCATACATAGAACTGGGTCACTTCTGCCATATAAGGCGAGTCCTCTTTGTGAGTTTTGTTGACGTAGTCGGGCCGCCAGTGGCTCCATGGCAATGTCAAAAAGAAGAGGTGACGGGACATCCCTGTCTGGTGCCTCTGGCCACAGGGCAGGCTTTATTTTGCCATTAATGCGCAATATGGCGCATGGTGATGTATACAAGAGTTGAATCCAGCTGACGAATCGAGGACTGAGCCCATATCGCTGCAGTTGCTGCAACAAGAAGAGCCATTCTAAAGAATCAAACGCCTTGGTGGCGTCAAGTAGGATTGCCACCGCCTTAAGATGAGAATTGATGGAATGCAAAAGTGCGAACATCGTGTGTAAATTGTGGGATGCATTGCACCTAGATACAAACCCTGACTAGTCCGGGTGGACTGTCAGGTAGCAGTGATGTTAGGCGGGTGGTGAGAAGCTTGGCAAGTATTTTACTGTCAACATTGATCATTGAAAGTGGCGGTAGAAGTGACATTGATCTGGTGGCTTCCCAGGTTTCAGGATGGACACTGTAACCGATTTACTTATACTAGGGGTGGGCTTCCAACATGGAGAGCTTCATCATTTTTTTTTTTTTTTGTGTGTTTTTGTATCAACTTATACCAATGTTGGACTGATGAATAGACAGAAGGGTGTGCGGTTAAAGCTTATATGGTTATGGAGAGCTTCATCATAAACTGCTAGCAAGTAGGGGGCAATGATCTGAGCATATTCTTTATAAAAGGAAACAGTGAGTCCAACTAGCCCCGGGACTTGTCACCAGGCATGCTCTGGATCGTCTGGTCAATATCCTTCACCGTGAAGGGAACATTGAGATACTGCTGATGAATGTTTTTGAGCCAAAGCATTTGGATAGAATCGAGTTACTGTTCCAGCAACACTGAGTCATAGGCAATCGTTGAAATATAGAGGTTAGCATAGAAGGTAGTCATTGTGTTTCGGAGGCCCTCCAGGACTGTATGCAGAGTCTGCTTGTCATCCTGAAGTTCCGAAATGTAGTCACCAGCCCATGGGCCGCGAAGTAGTCTAGCCAGTATTTGGCCTGCCCTTTCCCCCTCACCGAAGCGACGGGCCTTGTTGTGGAGGAAATGTGCCTCTCACGTAGCCTTTTCATCCTAGTCACTTAGGGCCTGATTTAGAGCTCAGTGGACAGATCACTCTGTCACAATGGTGATGTGTTAGAAATGGGGGGTCTCTAGTTGGCATTGGCTGGCCACTGTCCAAGTAGGGACCCTTCTTCCTAAGTCAGGGTAAGAGAGCCACACCCTTTGATAACCCCTGCTCAACCCTGTGGTAACGTAGCACGAGCAGCTAGGCTTATCTCAGAGGCAGTGTGTGAAGCATTTATGACCATACACAGTAACACAGTGAGGAACACTACAAAGGGACACCACACAAGTAGTTATAAAAAAATAAGTATCTTTATATATAGACTTAGCACAAGACCAATAACGATAAAAAAGCCATAATACTGTCAAATAGGATCACTCTTGGAATGCTGCAAAAATAGTTCAAGTGCGCAAAGAGGAGTTCAGTTCAAAGCAGTGGTCTCTGCGACCCTTTTACTTACAAAGTACCTGGATTTCGTAGCAAAGTCAACAAATTGTCGCAAAGAAGCTGTAGCGATGAATTTTCTGCACGCGAGGCCGGCGATGCGATAAATCCTTGCCGCGAGGGAGGATGATGCGCCGATCTGCTGATGCGTGTGGAAACGATGCAACAAACTTCTGCACGCTAGACCGTTGGTGCGATGACTCCTTGCCGCAAGGGAGGAGGCGAGGCGACGATCCTGTTGCGTGTGCGATCGGGTTGCGATGCGAAGAAATGGCGCTCCGCGAGGGAGCGACGATCCTGATGCGACGCGATGAAAATGGCGGACGCTCGGCGTCCGTGCTGCGATGTCGTGAAGCGATGATCTTGGTGCGATGACTCGATCTTTGGTTGCGAGCACTCGGCGGCGGCAGCCCGATGATTTTTCGGGCGCTTTCGGCTGCGGCGGCTCGCAAACGTGCATTAGCGATGATTTCAGCACTCTCTTCTCTGTAGTAGAACTAGAGGCCCTGGAACTCACAGGAGCCTCACCTGCAGATAGAAATCCTCACTGGGAGGAATCAGGAGGCTGGTGGTGAAGTCTGATGTGCCTGAGACTTCAACAGGAGGCTAGCTCTCTCCTAGCCCTTGGGTGATTGCTTTAGCAAGATTAATAAAAGTTCTCTCAAAGTCCTTTTCCCTCTTCTTCCAAGTCCAATGGTAACCACTGCAGGCCCATCCAAGAAACAGCACACAAGCACAAGGATAGTCACCTCCTGCAGATTCCTTCAGTTACACGGACAGAGGTTCGTCTTGATGTCCAGGAGCAATACAGTTTGTAGGGGTTTCAGCACAGATATTTATACCCCAAAAGTCTTTGTTCTCAAAAGCTACAGGTCACTGAGCCTAGCCAGAACCAGTTCTGTTCAGTCCTGGAGCACTTTGTTTACCAGGCTGCATCCTTCCTTTCAGGAAGAGGGGGTCTGCTATCAGACGCACAGTAGGAGGTGGAGCCATCATTCACCTTGCCAGGCACAGCCCTATTCAAGTCAAGGAGCTACCCCTCCCCATACTCCAAACACAGATCTCTCTATTCAACCCAGGTCTGGCTCAGCCTGCCCTGTCCCTCCAAAACCAGACAGCCAATACACATAACAGCAGAGCACACTGGAAGGCTTAGGCAAGAAGATACCTACTTTCTAAAAATTGTATTTTCAAACACAGAATATAAAAATAAACTTTCCTAAAAGATGTATTTTAATATTCTGAGCTCAGGCATACTAAATTCGTTTTTCTACCATGTTCCTGGGGTCAGTTAGGACTATAGAATGTAATAGTCAAACTGCCCATTCTGGCCTATGGGGAACAGGTAGCCTTACAGTAGTGAAAAACGAAATTGGGTGTAATTCACTACCAGGACATGCTACACACACCAAGGCATGTCCTACCTTACACATACAATGCACCCTACCATAGGGGTGACTTACATGATGCCAAGGGAAGGTTCAGGGGCTGGGAAGTGGGGGCACTTCACAGCCAAGATGGCAGTTCTGGACTGCACACAGACTCTGCAGTGGCTGGTCTGAGACACAATTTACAAGCTGCTTCTGTGGGTGGCGCAAACCGGCGCTGCAGGCCCACCAGCAGTATTTGGTTTACCAGCCCTGGGCACACACAGGCCACGCTACTAGGGACTAACAGGTAAACCAAATAAGCCAATCATGGATATACCAATTCACATGTCATATTTACACAGTGAGCATTTGCGCTGTGGCACTGAAGGGCAGTGGCACAGCGCCCAGAGCATCTAATACCAGCAAAACGGAGGAGACAACAGCGAAAAATGGAAGGGAGACCCACGCCAATGGTGCCAGGTCTAACACGTGTCCCCTCCTGCTGAAATGTGGGGAGAACTACCCATCCCCTTGGAAGTTCTCATCACTAAGGCGGAAAAATCTGGACAGACCATCAGCATTGGTGTGTTCTGTACCAGGGCGGTGTTCCACCGTGAAGTCCATACCCTGTAGGGAAATGGACCACCTCAACAACTTGGGATTCTCACCCCTCATCTGCATCAACCATCTGAGGGGCCTGTGGTATGTCTGAACCCGGAAGTGAGTCCCAAACAGGTATGGTCTCAGCTTCTTCAGTGCCCAGACCACAGCAAATGCCTCACGCTCAATTGCACTCCACCTCTGTTCCCGTGGAAGTAACCTCCTACTGATGAAGGCTACAGGTTGGTCTAGTCCCTCCTCATTTATCTGTGACAGAATGGCCCCCACCCCATGCTCTGAAGCGTCTGTCTGGACAATAAATTCCTTAGCAAAATTGGGCGCCTGGAGTACGGGTGCTGTACACATGGCAGTCTTGAGGGCATCAAAAGCTTTCTGACAGGTGTCAGTCCAGTTCACAATCTTTGGCTGCTTTTTGGAAGTCAGCTCAGTCAAGGGTGCAACAATGTTGCCATACCCCTTGACAAACCTCCTGTAGTAACCCGTGAGTCCTAAGAAGGCCCTCACCTGGGTCTGGGTCCTTGGGGGCTCCCAAGCCAGGATGGTTTCAATCTTGGGCTGCAGGGGCGCCACTTGGCCACTCCCCACCTGGTGTCCCAAATACACCACAGAACCCTGCCCAATCTGGCACTTACTGGCCTTGATTGTGAGGCCTGCTCTGCGCAGCGCCATCAACACTTCCCAGAGGTGGCGCAAGTGGTCCTCCCAGGAGGAACTGAACACTGCAATGTCATCCAGGTAGGCGGCACTGAAATCCTCCAGCCCAACCAACACCTGGTTGACCAACCTCTGAAAGGTGGCAGGGGCATTCTTCATCCCAACATCTGTGGCAAGAAGCATGCCCACTTCAGACCTCTCAAAGTGGGGCTTCAGGCGGTTCACATGCAGGACCCGCAAGGGGTTCCTGGGAGATTGAAAGTCCACCAAGTAGGTAACTGGACTTTTGCGCTCCACCACCTCAAATGGGCCGGTCCACTTATCCTGGAGCGCACAAGGCTCCACTGGGGCCAGTACCCAAACCTTCTGACCAGGTTGAAATTCGACCAGAGTGGCATTCTGGTCGTGCCAACGTTTCATTTCCTCCTGGCTGGCTTCCAGATTTGCCTCAGCAATTTTTCTGAAACGCCGAGTCTGGTTCCTGAAGGCCAACATGTAGCTAAATACATCTTGGGGAGGTTTCCTGGGAGATTGCTCCCAGCCTTCCTTGACCAGACTCAGAGGCCCTCTTACCGGATGTCCATAGAGGAGTTCAAAGGGACTGAACCCTAAGGACTTCTGTGGCACCTCACGGTAGGCAAACAACAGGCATGGCAAGAGGACGTCCCACTTACGCCTCAGGGGCTCTTCTAGGCCCATGATCATGCCCTTCAAGGTCCGGTTGAACCTTTCAACCAGACCATTACCTTGGGGTGGTAAGGAGTGGTGAACTTATAAGTTACCCCACACTCCTTCCACAGAGACTTCATGTACTGGGAGATGAAGTTGGTCCCCCTGTCAGACACCACCTCTCTGGGGAACCCCACACGGGAGAAAATCCCCATCAGTGCACGTCCCACCACGGGGGCCGTCACTGTCCTGAGCGGGATGGCTTCAGGGTACCGGGTGGCATGGTCCACCAAGACCAGGATGAACCTGTTGCCCATGGCTGTCTTGGGGTCCAGAGGCCCCACAATGTCAATGCCCACTCGCTCGAATGGGGTACTCACAACTGGAAAGGGCTGGAGTGGGGCCTTGATCTTCCCCCCACTCTTCCCACTTGCCTGGCAAGTCTCGCATGTTCTGCAATAAGTGTCTGAACTCTTGCGCATCTGGGGCCAATAAAAGTGGGTGGCCAGCCTCTCAAAGGTCTTGGTCTGCCCCAGATGTCCTGCTAACTGAATGTCATGAGCCAACCCCAGTAGGAAGGCTCTGAAGCACTTGGGTACCACCAGCACACGGGCTGACCCCGGCTCAGCAGCCTTAGGCTCGCTATACAGGAGACTGTTCTCCCAATAAATCAGATGTGAACCAGACAGGTCACCTGCTGCCTGGGCTGCAGCCTGATGCCGCATACCCTCAAGAGAAGGGCAAACTCCTTGCTGCGCACAAAATTCCTCCCTGGTGGGTCACCCTTCCTGCTGCCAATGGGTCAGCTCAGGCAGGTCCCCCAGTTCGGTGATCTGTTCCCCGGTAGGCTCCAGGGCATCCCCCTCAGGGTCTGCTCCCTCCTGGGCCGTGGGAACCAAGGGGGCCGGCTGCCCGCGCCCCCTGCCCCTCCTCTCTAAGGCAGGGATCTGGGCCATACTCTCAGGCTCCAGGTCCTTCTCAACACCCTCCTTGGCTGCCATGGACCGAGTGGTAGCACACGCCCACTCAGGCAGACCCAACATTTCTAAGTGAGATTTCTTCTCCACCGTAGCGCACGGGGAGTTCTCTAAATCATTGCCCAACAGACAGTCTACAGGCATGGCGGGCCTCACAGCCACCTGAAGAGTTCCTGAGACCCCCCCCCCCACTCAAAGGGAACCTGAGCCACCTCACATTGGCTCTCTGAGTTGTCTGCGGACACTACTGGGTAGAATGCATGGGGGACAACCTGCTCTTTGGACACCAACCGGGAGCTGACAGCAGTTATACTGGCTCCTGTGTCTCTTAGAGCCTCCACCCTATGTCCATTGATGGTCACCCACTGCCTGTACTTTTTAGTGTTAGCAGGCAGTGCAGGCTTAGGGACCATCTCAAAGTCTCCTAATGAGACAAGGATCAACTCTACGGGATCCTACCCACCTTGGGCACCCATCTCCCCCCCCCCAGGGCTACACTAGCAAGCTGGCGGGGTGGTGCACGGGGTGGTGCATTAAGGTCCCTCTGGGGACACTGGGGATCATAGTATCTGTGGCCCACTTGACCACACTTATAACAAGTAAGGGGCCCCCTCTGAACAGGCCTACCTGTCGGGGGCACTGGCTTCTTCTCTTGGGGAGGCTGGGACACCACTGCTTGGTTCCCTTGGGAATTACTTTGGGGCCCTCTTTGGAACTCCCTCGGTTTACCCCTGTCCCCCCCACTTCTCTGCTGGGGACCCTGCCCACCTTTGACAAAGTCTCCCACTGGACCCTTGCGAACCCGGGTGCTCACCCAACGGTCTGCCTCCTCAGCAAGCTTCCTAGGGTTAGTCAGCTTGCAATCAATTAGGTGCTGGCGTAGCTCAGGAAAACAGTTACTAGATAAATGCTCCCATGCAATCAAATCATAAAGCTGCTCAAAAGTTTCTACTTTGCTACCTTTTACCCAGCGTTCCATTGCTCTGCAAAAAAAAGACACATATTCAACCCACGTGGTACCCTCTAGCTTCTTGCAGGTCCTAAACCTCTGCCTATACATCTCAGGGGTCAAACCATAGCTGGTCATCAAAGCTTCCTTCATGTGGCCATAAACCATTCGACTTTCTGGGGGCAGGTCCAACAAGGTATCCCTCCCCTCACTCACAAAGCGTCCCCACAACCCCGCTCCCCAATCCTTCTCAGGGACCCGGTGGGACACCATGGCTAATTCATAAGCTGCAAACCATTGCCCAATATCTTCACTTTTGTGGAAATCCTTAATAATCTCCTTGGGTATATACACTCTATTCTCAGTATGCACTACAGGTATGCTGCCACCAGAGGGGAGATCTCTACACTCTTTGCTTTAATCTCCAACTCCCTCAATATTCTCTCATGCTCAAGTTTCATTTTCATAATCTCAAATTCTAACTTCTTGTTCTCTAGGTCCCTGTGACCATCCATTTTAAGCCTAGCCATCTCCATATTATGCCGCCTATCTCTCTCCCTGTCCTCCATCTCTTCTGGGGACAGACCCCTTGCGGACACACTAGTGCCCGGGCTGGAAATTGCTTTATCTCCCACCAAATCTACTACTTCACCCTGCTGCTCTCCTGCATTCTCTTCCCCCTCCACAGGCTCTCCCATATTCTTTGGGGCATCCCTGGCTTCTAGCCAGGCCTTCAGCGCCTTGTAGTACTCCTCCCTTCTAGTGAGACCTGTGATAGGGACTGTGAAGTGTTTGCAAAAATATTTGAGCTGCTTGGCATTGTAGGTTTCTAATTTCTCTTCTTCCCAGGACAGATCCTCCGAGGCATTGGATCTGGGCTTGCCCATTGTGGCAATAACTAGCAATATTAATCAAAAATAGAATCAGAAAAAACCTCAAAACGTATGTGGTTGCGTTATGGTCTGCACTCACTAGTAGTGTACACTATAATTACTGTATGCGATCATAAATGCAAGTCCAGATCCTCACCGCTGACCACCAATGTTAGAAATGGGGGGTCTCTAGTTGGCAGTGGCTGGCCACTGTCCAAGTAGGGACCCTTCTTCCTAAGTCAGGGTAAGAGAGCCACACCCTTTGATAACCCCGACTCAACCCTGTGGTAACGTAGCACGAGCAGCTAGGCTTATCTCAGAGGCAGTGTGTGAAGCATTTATGACCATACACAGTAACACAGTGAGGAACACTACAAAGGGACACCACACAAGTAGTTATAAAAAAATAAGTATCTTTATATATAGACTTAGCACAAGACCAATAACGATAAAAAAGCCACAATACTGTCAAATAGGATCACTCTTGGAATGCTGCGAAAATAGTTCAAGTGCGCAAAGAGGAGTTCAGTGCAAAGCAGTGGTCTCTGCGACCCTTTTACTTACAAAGTACCTGGATTTCGTAGCAAAGTCAACAAATTGTCGCAAAGAAGCTGTAGCGATGAATTTTCTGCACGCGAGGCCGGCGATGCGATAAATCCTTGCCGCGAGGGAGGATGATGCGCCGATCTGCTGATGCGTGTGGAAACGATGCTACAAACTTCTGCACGCTAGACCGTTGGTGCGATGACTCCTTGCCGCAAGGGAGGAGGCGAGGCGACGAGCCTGTTGTGTGTGCGATCGGGTTGCGATGCGAAGAAATGGCGCTCCACGAGGGAGCGACGATCCTGATGCGATGCGATGAAAATGGCGGATGCTCGGCGTCCGCGCTGCGATGTCGTGAAGCGATGATCTTGGTGCGATGACTCGATCTTTGGTTGCGAGCACTCGGCGGCAGCAGCGCGATGATTTTTCGGGCGCTTTCGACTGCGGCGGCTCGCAAACGTGCGTTAGCGATGATTTCAGCACTCTCTTCTCTGTAGTAGAACTAGAGGCCCTGGAACTCACAGGAGCCTGACCTGCAGATAGAAATCCTCACTGGGAGGAATCAGGAGGCTGGTGATGAAGTCTGATGTGCCTGAGACTTCAACAGGAGGCTAGCTCTCTCCTAGCCCTTGGGTGATTGCTTTAGCAAGATTAATAAAAGTTCTCTCAAAGTCCTTTTCCTCTTCTTCCAAGTCCAATGGTAACCACTGCAGGCCCATCCAAGAAACAGCACACAAGCACAAGGATAGTCACCTCCTGCAGATTCCTTCAGTTACACGGACAGAGGTTCGTCTTGATGTCCAGGAGCAATACAGTTTGTAGGGGTTTCAGCACAGATATTTATACCCCAAAAGTCTTTGTTCTCAAAAGCTACAAGTCACTGAGCCTAGCCAGAACCAGTTCTGTTCAGTCCTGGATCACTTTGTTTACCAGGCTGCATCCTTCCTTTCAGGAAGAGGGGGTCTGCTATCAGACGCACAGTAGGAGGTGGAGCCATCATTCACCTTGCCAGGCACAGCCCTATTCAAGTCAAGGAGCTACCCCTCCCCATACTCCAAACACAGTTCTCTCTATTCAACCCAGGTCTGGCTCAGCCTGCCCTGTCCCTCCAAAACCAGACAGCCAATACACATAACAGCAGAGCACACTGGAAGGCTTAGGCAAGAAAATACCTACTTTCTAAAAATGGTATTTTCAAACACAGAATATAAAAATAAACTTTCTTAAAAGATGTATTTTAATATTCTGAGCTCAGGCATACTAAATTCGTTTTTCTACCATGTTCCTGGGGTCAGTTAGGACTATAGAATGTAATAGTCAAACTGCCCATTCTGGCCTATGGGGAACAGGTAGCCTTACAGTAGTGAAAAACGAAATTGGGTGTAATTCACTACCAGGACATGCTACACACACCAAGGCATGTCCTACCTTACACATACAATGCACCCTACCATAGGGGTGACTTACATGATGCCAAGGGAAGGTTCAGGGGCTGGGAAGTGGGGGCACTTCACAGCCAAGATGGCAGTTCTGGACTGCACACAGACTCTGCAGTGGCAGGTCTGAGACACAATTTACAAGCTGCTTCTGTGGGTGGCGCAAACCGGCGCTGCAGGCCCCCCAGCAGCATTTGGTTTACCAGCCCTGGGCACACACAGGCCACGCTACTAGGGACTAACAGGTAAACCAAATAAGCCAATCATGGATATACCAATTCACATGTAATATTTACACAGGGAGCATTCGCGCTGTGGCACTGAAGGGCAGTGGCACAGCGCCCAGAGCATCTAATACCAGCAAAATGGAGGAGACAACAGCGAAAAATGGAAGGGAGACCCACGCCAATGGTGCCAGGTCTAACATGATGGATATCCCATCCGCCAAAATATAAATCTCATTATATCCTATATCAGATTTGAGACAGCCCAGATGAGTATGTATCGCTTTCAAGACCCCAGCTGGTTTAGCAATGCAGGCGCCCCGTATTACTACCTGGAAGGCCTCCCATGGAGTGGAGCAAACACAGCAAGATGTTGGACGGAGTGCTGAAACTATTCGACTACTCACCCCCAGTCAAGAGATCTGGGTTGAATCCATTGTTCTTTTGCTCACTATGCCACTCCAGTTTGGACCCAGCCATATGCAAATCAGTGTTGACCCTGCTCCTCATGGCAACAGTTCAACCTGAACTGCCAGGTCAGCTCCTCCCTGGACAGGAAACCAGCATCCTGGGACCGGTTTCAGGGTATTGCCCCTCATCAGCCAGGCTAGTTTGAATCCAGTGGCACAGCGAGCAAGGGACCCACGTCTGGGCATACCCTTGGCCACTTAGTGTGAACATAGCAACGACAACAAGATGATGGATGTATTGCTAAAACTTTTTGACCACTCACCCCCAGTCAAGAGATCTGGGTTGAATCCATCATTCTTTTGCTCACTATGCCTCCCCAGTTTGGACACGGCGATATGCAAATTAGTCTTAATCCTGCTCCTCGTGGGAGCAGTTGAGCATGAACTGCAAGGCCAGGTCCTCCCTGGACCAGAAACAAGCATCCTTGCTCATTGTGCAACTGGATTCAAGCTAGCCTGGGTGATGAGGGGTTATAGCCCGAAACCGGTCCCAGGATGCTTTTTTCTGGTCCAGGGAGCACCTGGCTTGGATGCTCGGGCTGGACTTTTCCCATGAGAAGCAAGGTCAAGACTGATTTGCATATGGCTGGGTCTAAACTGGGCTGGTATGGTGAGCAAAAGAATGATTGATTCAACTCAGATCTCTTGACTGAGGGTGAATGTATGATTTAGTCAGCAATCTGTCCATCATTTGTTTGCATAGCACTCCCATAGGGTGGAGGCAGAGGTGACAGAAGGGAAATTATGAGAGAGAAATTATCCAGAATGCCAGTTCTGATTTCATCAACGAACACTGCAAGACCACTGACTCATTGTCAGTGAAATTGCTCTCCCACCCTCGCAGCTCCACCATTAAGTGAGGCCTGCCCCCTAGCCCTTGCACTCTCGAGTGTTGGTGTTTCGAGGCCCTCCTCCACCCGCAGGTTTTCCTGCGCCTCATCCCTGGTGGTCCAGTGGACCTCTGTTTCCTTTCTCTCGCTCCGTTTTCCTCTCTGTTTTCACTCGTTTTCACCCTCTTTTTCTATTTTCTCTTTTCTCTGTACTCTTCTGCTTTCTGCACATTTCTGCTGTTCTGCTCATTTCCACTCCCTTTTCCTTTATTCCTCCTTTTCCTTTATTCTGTCCTTTCTCTCGCTCTGCTTTCCTCTCGGTTCTCACTCCTTTTCACCCTCTTTTTCTCTTTTCTCTGCACTTTTCTGCTTTCTGCACTTTTCTGCAGTTCTGCTCATTTCCACTCCCTTTTCCTTTATTCCTCCTTATTCCTCCTTTCCCGGCCATTTTTTCCCCGCCGCTGCTGCCCCGCGGCCCCTCCCCCCCAGCACGACCAGCGCGACCGGCCCAATCCAGCTCCCCTCACTGCTCCCACCTCCCAGCTGTCCAGCCCTCCCCGACCCCTACTTAATGGCGGCCGCACAGCGGCTGCGCAGTGGACGCGCGCAGCAGGTGCGCCGCTGGCGCGCCAAAGGCAAGCCTGTCTGTGCCTGTCTGTGACCCGACCGCGACCAGCGCCAGGAACCCTGGACCCCCGCCCCACCAACGATACGACCCAGCGGCACTCCACGCACTCAATCCAGGCCGCAACAACAACTGCAAGCTAGCGTCACGGCCGACACCCACGGACCCTTCAGCTGTCACCGCTGCCGGCACACATACACACCTCCAAGAACACGGACCCAGACCAACTCGCCCACAAGAACACAACCGAACCAAAGACCCTGCAATGCATCCTCCTCAACGTCCGATCCCTCCACAAACACGCCACCGAAATCTGGGACCTCCTCGACAGCACCACCCTGGACGTAGCGTTCTTCACCGAAACCTGGACCAACACCACCTCGGGACCGGACATCACCATCGCCATTCCCCAAGGATACAAGATCTCCTGGAAAGACTGCCCCACCAGCTCGGGAGGAGAAATCGCCATCGTCCACAAATCCACCCTCCGCCTGAGCACACTCCCCGACTAGCCCACAGACCTGGTGGAACACCTTCACTTCAAGATACTGGCCAGCCCTACCACCACCCTCCGAGGAACCCTCATCTACCGTCCCCCTGGACCCCGCAGACCTTTCGCCAACTCCATCACGGACATCATCTTCCCGCAGGCCATCGCATCCACCAACTACACCCTGCTGGGAGACCTCAACTTCCACCTTGACAACCAACTGGACCCCAACACCACATCCCTCCTGGACAACCTCCACAACATTGGACTCCGACAGATCGTGACCGAACCCACGCACTCAGCAGGACACACCCTCGACCCCCTCTTCACAACAGGAAACTCCAGCACCTTCAGCCACACCACCTGAACTCCCATGGACTGACCATCGATGCGTCCACTTCACCTTCAGAACACCCACCATCCACAGACACCAGCACCTGCTCCCACGAAGAAACTGGACCAGAATCACCGACGACCAGCTCACCTCCTCACTCAGCAACTCCACCCCAACCATTGCGGAATACGACGACCCCAACACCGCAGCCCGAACCCTGCACAGATGGATCTCCAACAGTGCCAACACCATAGCCCCCCTCAAGAAAAACAACAACACCCACGCCAAGAAAGCCAGATGGTTTACAACCGAACTTTGAGAGTCCAGACGCACTTGCTGCCGCCTCGAAAAGGCCTGGAGAAACACCAAATCCACAGAAGCCCACAACAACTTCAGAGCCGCCACCAACGCTCACCACCAACTCATCAGAAAAACGAGAAAAAAAGCGATTGAAGACAGAATCTCCACACACGCACACAACAGCAAAGAACTCTTCAACATCATCAAGGAGTTTGCCCAACCCACCAGCGAGTCGACTGACATCCCTCCCTCACAAGACCTCTGCGGCAAACTCAGCACCTTTTTCCACCACAAAATCAAGAGCATCTACGACAACTTCGACGAAGACAACCAACACACTGAACCCTCACCAACCACCCCGACACCCTGAAGCCAGCGATTGACAACTGGACAGCCCTCACCACCGAAGACACACTGAAGACTATGAAGTCATACCACTCCGGGGCCCCCACGGACCCCTGCCCCCACCACATCTTCAACTGAGCCGCCGACACCATCGCACCCATGCTCCGCCACACCATCAACCGCTCCCTGGCGACCGCCTTTTTCCCCGATGACTGTAAACACGCCGAGGTCAACCCCCTCCTGAAGAAACCCTTGGTGGACCCCAAGACCTCAAAAACTACAGACCCATCTCCCTGCTCCCGTTCACAGCGAAAGTCATCGAGAAAGCCGTCAACAGCCAACTCGCCACATTCATCGAAGAGCACAATGTTCTCGACTCCTCCCAATCCGGCTTCAGAAAAAACCACAGTACGGAAACCGTCCTCCTCGCCGAAACAGACGACATCCACACCCTACTGGACAAAGGAGAAATAGTAGCCCTCATCCTCCTTGACCTCTCAGCGGCGTTCGACACAGTCTCTCACCGCACCCTAATACGCAGACTCCACAACGCAGGGATCCAGGACAAGGCCCTTGACTGGATCCGCTCCTTCCTCTCCGGCAGAACGCAGCGGATCAGACTCCCCCCCTTTTCTCTCGGACCCTACACCAACATACTGCGGAGTCCCCCAAACGCTCTTCAACGTCTACATGGCGCTGCTCGCCCCCATCGTCAGAACCTACGGACTCCACATTGTGTCATACGCAGACGACACCCAACTCATCCTCTCCCTATCCAACAAACCCAACACCGCCAGACACAACTTTCAAGAAGGCATGGAGGCCGTCGCCAAATGGATGAAAAACAGCTGCCTACAGCTAAACACCAACAAAACAGAAGTACTCATCATGGGCCCGAACCCCAATGCCTGGAATGACACCTGGTGGCCCCCCGCCCTCCGAAGCCCGCCCACCCCCACTGACCACGCACGCAACCTGGGAATCATCCTGGACTCCGAGCTCAAAATGGACCGCTAGATCAACTCCGTCTCGTCCTCCTGCTTCCATACCCTCCGCCTCCTACGTAAGACCTTCAAATGGATCCCCCTCGAACACAGAAAGACCGTCACTCACGCCCTGGTCACCAGCAGACTCGACTACGGCAACGCACTCTACGCCAGAATAAACAAAACCTCACCCGCAAGCTACAGAACATCTAGAACGCCGCCGCAAGACTGGTCCTCAACCTGCCAAGACACTGCCACATCTCCCAGCACCTGCGCACACTCCACTGGCTCCCCATCGAGGCTAGAGTCACCTTCAAGATGCTTACCCACGCACACAAGGCCCTCCACGACACCGGACCAGCATACCTGAACAGCCGACTCAAATTCCACGCACCCCAAAGGACCCTACAATCAGCCCAGCTCTCCTACGCCGTGATCCTCTGCACCAGAAAGACCAGATCGGGAGGCCGCTCCTTCTCCTTCCTGGCGGCCAGAGCCTGGAACGCCTTTCCGCTCCACCTCAGACAGACAACATCGCTCCCCATCTTCACAAGAAACCTCAAAACCTGGCTCTTCGACAGACCCCCTTCTTGATGGACTGGAACCTGCACCCCCCCCCCCAGCGCCTTGAGACCCTTAAGGGTGAGTAGGCGCGCTTAACAAACCCATGATTGATTTGATTGATTGACACTGGGTCACGGAGGGCATTAGCATGGAGCCTCCAACAGTGTGCATTGGTGCGATTCTCCTGGAGGGCCAACTCCAGGAGAACTGGTGCGTGGTCAGAGAAGGTTCTACGTAAATGTTCAGTCACCACAGCACAGGGGACTACATCCCTCGTCACCAGCCAGTAATCTCTCCTAGACCATGTAATGTGTGCTGTTCCAATACATGGGCTGTTCCTATCTTGAGGATATTTCAGGCTCCATATGTCTCCCGAGTCCATGACCCTCCGCAAGGAGGCACAATTGAGCCGCTGCACCCAGATGCGGTGTTCTTGTGCCGCTGGAGTGATCAAACTGGGGTCTAGTAGCACATTGAAGTCACCACCCCACACAACAGTAGGTAGCCCCACCCTGCTAATCTAGCACCACAGCTCTGCAAAAAATTCAGAGTTGTCAACATTAGGGCCGTATACAGGGACCAGAGTAAAGTGTTATCCCGAAGCGTATCATGTAGGATGGCATATCTACCCTGCGTATCACTGATGGACGTTTGCGTACACCATTGAAGATCTTTACGAATGAAAACAGCTACGACGCATGCATAATTGGGATAGACTGCTGTGTGTGTTTCAGCAAACCAACCTGCGAGTAGGGGAGGATGGGATGCAACAGGTAGATGAAGTTCTTGTAGGCAGCAGATATCAACACGGTGGCATCGGAGGTAAGCAAATATGAGGTGAGCTTTCCTCTGATCGTTAACCCCACACTGATTCGAAGTAAGACATCTAAGGGTAGTCAGATCATCATAATGTACAGCGGTAAGCTGCCTTGTGGCAGAGTCTACAGAGGTAACTTTGAGCGCAGTAGAGTGCTGGGTGTGCGCTATGGCGAGCAAGTGGAAGTATGCTCTGCAAGAACATAACAAGGAACAAGTCCCACCACTCACTTCAACTCTCCCAACTGGTTGAACCATCAACGTCCTTTCCCTTCCCCACACATGTAAACAAGCAAAAACTTAGTACCTCCAGCATCGCAAGGCAGAGTACAATGTCAATGAGGGCCGCAACGACACCAGCGGCCACCAGCATCCGCCACACCCCCTCTTAGCGACAGCAGCAACAAGAGCAGACCCTGGCCTTTGGGAGTCCGCCTCTGACCTCAGGAGACACGTTTAAACACGCCGTGCCACCCCTCTCCCCCCCGCTGCTAGCCAATGTCCCTTTTCCTTGGGCAGGAGCAGGCCCTAGTCCGCGGGAGTCAGCCGTCGAACCCTGAAGTCACTGTGGGTTGGGTTCCCAACCCCACCACACTGGGGTAAGGTGCAGTCCCCGGCGGTGTGACGAGCCAGGAGCAGGCCATCCTCGCCCTTCTCAACATGCACACATCAGGGCTGGATCTTCGCCGCAGCCTCCTTCAAAGGTCCAGGAGCTCCCCGGCCTGTCAGGCAGCTCCAGGAGACGCTGTGGGCACAGCACCAGAGCGCCCTCCCCCACCAGTCCACTGAGACCAAACAGGCCACAACCTAGCTGAGGAGGAACTGCTCCCCCCGAGCCTTGGACAATCCCACAGGAGAATTTGACCAGGTCCAGCTGGTACGGGGCCTCATCACCAGCTGTGTCCACCCTCAGGAAAGGGACTGTGGTCCTTGTAGCGAGGCCTTGTGGAGGAGTCCGCCTCAGCGTCAAAGCGCAGAAGAAAGTATACACAAACACACACACAGCTTGGGTGTTGGCAAAAGACCACGTCGGTCCTTGCCCCTGGGTGTCATCTCCAACACTGCAAGGGCGGTGCGGGTATCGTTGCATCCCTCCCCAACTCGGCTTTGACTCTCCTCCTGGCATTCAGCAAAGTTTCTGAGTCTTTGGCTTGGCAGTGGATTTGGCCTCAATTTGTAACGCTGAGGGTGGGAGCAGCTGCTCCTCTCTCCAGACCCTGGCTCACAGTGGGGGTCTGTTTCAGTGGTATTCAATGGCTCAGGTGTGGAGGAGGTCAAGGGACTTTCCTTTGGTTCAAGCTGTGGTCCCTGACCGTCCCAAGTGGTGCCTTCGTCTTCTGATTGGGTTGCTTCTTGGATGGGGCGATCTACTCTTCGGAACCACGATACATTCCTTGTGACGACCTCATGCCCTCTTTTGGTGGTAGCCATGGTTCCACTCGAGTGGGAGACTGCCCATGTACCTGGTTCAAACGGCGTCCGGAACTTCCATCCCAGCTGTCAGTCTTTTACTAACACAAGGTCCCCTGGTAGGAGCTGTCGAGATTTAGCACGCCTCTTCAGGCTGGCATGTTCGTTGGTCCGAGTGCACCTGCTTTGGCGTCATGGGGTTAGTGTCCACTGGCTGGAGAAAGGGATAATGTCTTGCTGATGTCTGGTCAGCAACAGGGAGCAGGGGGACCGCTGCATGATGCAGTGGGGTGTTCCTCAGTACTCATGCAGTGGTGCAAGCTGAGTTTGGGGTTAGTGCCTTCGGCCACCGCAATCTGGAGAGCTTTGTTTAATGTACGCATAAAGCGTTCTGCCTCGCTATTAGGTTACGGCTACAGGGTTGTGACACGGTGGTGCTTGATGCAGAGTGTTGTGAGCAGATCTTTGAAGTCAGGTCCTTGCAATGGTGGCCCATTGTCCGTTTTAATCTCCTTGGGGGAGTCCCAGTAGGGCGAATTTTTCTCAAGCATTGGGGCAACGTTGGAGAAGGCTGTTGACTATCACCTTGACTATGGGGTATTTAGAGTAGCTATCGATTAACACTGCTGTGATCTGTCCGTCTGGAAAGCTCCCGAAGTCGAGGCTTACTTGGGACCATGGGGCTGTACACGATTCCTCCATGATGATCGGGGCTGGGGCATCTTCAGTGTTTGTGAGTTGGCACGAGAGGCACTGATGTACAAAGTTATCTACTGCAGCTTCCAGCCCCGGGAACCAGACTTTCTCCCTCATCCAGGATTTCATCCGGACGGCACCTTGGTGGTCTCCGTGTGCTAAGGTCGTCACATGGAGCAGAAGACTCTCAGGAATTACAATGCGCCCTCTGCGCAATATCAGCCCATCTGCTGTGGCACTCCAGTCATCACGCACCCTCCATATCTTCCTGAGGCGTTCTTTATCTGGACCATGCCAGTTATTGGCATCTCTTAGGCAGTTCTGCCACGAGCCTTGTTGACGGGCTTCCATGATCTTTGTCATGACCGGATCAGACTTGGTAGCCTCACTGATTTCTGTGATAGTGAGTGCCTGTGGGCATGCTCCATGAGACACCATGCTTATGTACTCTTCCGTGGTGTTGTCATTGTACTCATCCACTGGGACTGGCGGGTGACGGGGGAGAAAATCAGCAGTTTTTTTTTAACCTTTTGGTAAACTACTTCCATCTGGTAATGCTGTAGTTGGATGGCCCACCGTTCAATCCGTGGCGGAGGGTGTGGCCCTGTACCTCAAAACAGGGGGACGAGTGGTTGGTAGTCGGTGACCATTTGGTATGGCTGCACACTGAGGGAGATGTGGAAGTGGCCGCACTCCCACTTGATGGCTAGCGCTTCTCCTTCTATCTGGGAGTATCGCGCCTCCATTGGCGTGAGGGCTTTACAGGCAAAGGCAAGGGGTGCCCACTTGCCTGGCTCTACTTCTTGGGTGATCACTGTGCCCAGGTCCACAGGGCTGGCATCCACCAGCTGCTCTGTGTTTTACTTGGTGTCGAAAGAGGCCATGGTGGGATTGCAGAGTAAGGCTTCCTTGATGTTCTGAAAGGCCTCCTCGTCGCTGCGGCCCCATTTCCAGGGTGCGTCTTTCTCGTAGAGGCTCGGCCATGGTTGCCAGGTTCGGGATGAACCGACCACAGTACGTGGCCATTCCTAGGAAGCTGAGCACCTCTGATACCGTGGTTGGGGCCGGTGCCTGCTTGATGGCGTGACACTTGCGAGGGTCTACCTGAACACCTTCTTGGTTAAACACATAACCAAAGAATTCGATTGAGTTCTGGAAGAAAGAGCATTTATGGAGGGTAACTCCATGGTCAGAATGCCACTCGAAGGTGACTGTGATGTTCTTCGATAGTGGTTGAATGAATTAAAATATTGTCGCTTACATTCATCACATCTTGCAAGCCAGACAGGGTTTCTCTAATTGCGTCCTGGAATACATCTACTGCTGAGGAAATTCCAAAGTTTAATCGCTTGTTCCTTCGTTAACCCTGGGCGTAGTTTGCGTAGTAGCACTACGCGTAGCTATGCGAAGTACACTTTGAACTACGCTAGCTACACATAGTGAGTAGCTGTGTGCTTGTCTGCACTGTGCAATAATTGCCAACAGCATCTTGCACAGTGCAAGTTAAGATAAAATAAGTATCTCTGTCTTTATATGCTAAAATGCATATAGTCATTTCACAAAAGTGAAAACGATAAATTAACAAGCAGTGAGAGAGGTGATGATTTTGGGATCCTCCCTAACCTAGGGAGAGAACCAAGCAGATGCCTTGAAAACAAAAATCACATCTTGTTGAATGATTCGGTGGTGGTCCCATCCTCTTAGGACCACCCCAAGCACTAGTTATTGGCAAAAATACAATCCCAACCAAAGGCCCTGCAAAGCATTATGGGACGAGATTAGCAGTGGGCAGTGAATATTATAGTATCCAATATCAAAATAATTCTATAAAGAGCTGCAGTTCAACTAATCGTTACTAGATGTCCTCACGAGTCAAATGCAAAAGCTATTGCAATTATTCTTACATCAAGCTGCAGTTCCACTAGTCATTACTAGATGTCCCTCACGCGTCAAAATGCAAAAGCTTCATGAAAGGGTTTCAATGCTTTTGCATTTGACTCGTGAGGGACATCTAGTAACGACTAGTGGAACTGCAGCTTGATGTATTAATAATTTCAATGCTTTTGCATTTGACTCGTGAGGGACATCTAGTAACGACTAGTTGAACTGCAGCTCTTTGTAGAATTATTTTGATATTGGACACTATAATATTCACTGCCCACTGCCAATCTCGTCCCATAATGCTTTGCAGGGCCTTTGGTTGGGATTGTATTTTTGCCCATAACTGTGCTTGGGGTGGTCCTAGGAGGAAGGGACCACCACTGAATCGTTCAGCATGATATGCTCTTTGTGTTCAAGGCATCTCCTTGGTCCTCCCCCTAGGTTAGGGGGGACCCCAAAATCATCACCTCTCTCATTGCCTGATATTTTCATTCTCAAAGTTCACTTTTGTGAATTGGTTATATGGTTTTTAGCATGTAAAATTGCTTCATCAAAGCATTTGTAGGTGTTGATGATTTTGCTGCTACGCTACGTCAAATAGCACAGTTTATGCACTGTGCTATGTGCAATGTGCGTAGTAGCACAAACTACGCATGCTCCATGAGCGTAGCCTAGTACTACGCCCAGGGTTAACCTTCGTAGCCCTAGGTGTGTCGAGAAGGAGGTTCTATAGCAGCTCTCCTCTGCCAACATCAGTTGGTGGTACCCTGCGTTGAGATCTAGCTTGGAGAACCACCTTGAGCCATTAGGGTCAGCAATGATATCATACATTGTGGCCATTATGTGCCTCTCCCGCTTGATGGCTTGATTGGGGAGGCGCATGTCTATACACAGCCACACTTGCTAGTTGCTTCGGCTTTTCAGCAATCACTATGGGGGACACCCACGGTGTTGGCCCGAGATTTTCTCAATCACGCCTTGTGATTTTAGCTTGCAGAGTTCTTGCTCAACCAGGGGTCTTAGGTGGAAGGGTACGCGCCGGTGCCGAAGAGCTACCGGCTTTATGGACTTATCGATGTTCAGCTTGATGGGAGGAGCTTTTAGACACCCGAGGCTGGTGAAGAGGTGAGGCAACTGGCTCAAAATCTAATCAGTTTGGAAGGCTTTTACTGTGTGCGCGAAAACCACTAGACCCAAGTCCTCTGCAGTGTGGCTTACGACCAGCCTGCCGCTTTTATTTAAACGGTCATCTTCCCTTTGAGCGGCAATGGTGTCTTGCTTCCGTACGTGAAGTTCTTGGTATTAGCTGGTGATAGCGGTGGGCGTGGTTGGAGACATCGGTACTGATGGACCCCCATTACATTTACCAAAGCTTCGGTGTCGATAAGGGCCTTGATGCTGGAGCAAGCCACCACGACTTTGCATGTAGGTTGTGGTCGTCTACTACATTTGAGATCACCTAAAAATGAAATGAGGAATACTTCCTCCTCATCTTCTGGGGAGGAGTCTTCTATCTGATGTCGGTGACATGGCAATATGTTGGAGGCGCCTTGGGGTTCTGAATCTTCCAGGGACAATTGTCTTACTGATTTCGACGGTGGACGTCTTCCATAGGCGCCTCTGCTTCTGGGCCCTCCTCTACAGGCAGTAGTGAAGTGATTTGTAGTGCCACACTTCGAGCATGTTCGACCTTGTGCCGGGCATTCTCAAGGGGATGTTATTCACGTCCACAATACCCACAGCAGGACACCGATGAAGAAGGGGCTGGTGGTCGCAATCTGTTCCCTCCGCCTCGTGCGCGAACTACGTCAGCACGCTCTGTCTTCACTGTTTGATTCCTCTCCGGCTGTTGCGTAATGGCTAGGTCCATTTCTGTTGCCCTGGTGGAGGATAGGTGTGAGACCGGGCCAGGATGAGGATATCGCCGACCCTTAACGCTACTGCCCTCAAATTGGTTTTAAAGTTTTAAAATCTTTGATTCATTTGTTTTAAATTTATCTTTCTCAGTCGCTGCTATTACTTGCTCAATTTTGCACTCTTATTTGCTATTTGCACCGCATACGATATCGGCACACTTACTTGCTCATTAACGCCTGCTCCCCGGTCCACCACAGTTTATCTGGTTGAGTGGAGGGAGTGGAGGCGGGTCAGAGGCGGAGGCATTGTCTGCTTCCGGATCCTCGCTACTTAGGAGAGATGTCATCGCGGACGCGCAGCCGACGCGCGCAGCGGGCGCGCTGCTGGTGCGCCAAAGGCAAGCCTAAGGCAAGCCCATCTGCACCTGTCCGCGCCCGACCGGGACCAGGGGCCGGCACCCCTGGCACCCAGGCATGGGAAATACCTCTATATTCCCGCCAGGAGCTCCTAATGATGAAAGAAGCCAGTAACCTACAGTGTCAAAATATACTGAATATGAGTATTTCAGAATATCAATGCCCTCACTGTAAGTTTTGTTTCTGGCCACATCTGCATGAGTGCAATGATGGTCATAACTCGCAAACTTTCAAAATGTTCCTCCTCAATTGTAGATCTCTACCCAAGCACTCCCTGGAGATAAGGATGCTCCTTGAGGATGAAGCGATACAAAAGGGGATGATGGACGGAACGTTTGAGCCAATCAAACACTCACCCCCAGTCAACTGATCTGGGTTTAATCCATCATCATTCTTTAGCTCACTCCACCACCCCAGTTCAGACATGGCCATATGCAAATCAGTCTGACCCTGTGCCTCATGGGAACAGTCCAGCCCGAACTGCCAAGCCATGTCTTCCCTGGACCGGAAACAAGCATCCTAGGACCGGTTTCTGGCATTCCAGCCGTCATCAGCCAGGCTTGCTTGAATCCAGTGGCAAAGTGAGCAAGGGACCCACGCCTGGGCATACCCTCACCAACTTAGGGCGAACAAAGCGATACAAAAGGGGATGATGGACGGAACGTTTGAGCCAATCAAACACTCACCCCCAGTCAACTGATCTGGGTTTAATCCATCATCATTCTTTAGCTCACTCCACCACCCCAGTTCAGACATGGCCATATGCAAATCAGTCTGACCCTGTGCCTCATGGGAACAGTCCAGCCCGAACTGCCAAGCCATGTCTTCCCTGGACCGGAAACAAGCATCCTAGGACCGGTTTCTGGCATTCCAGCCGTCATCAGCCAGGCTTGCTTGAATCCAGTGGCAAAGTGAGCAAGGGACCCACGTCTGGGCATACCCCGCCAACTTAGGGCGAACAAAGCGATACAAAAGGGGATGATGGACGGAACGCTTGAGCCAATCAAACACTCACCCCCAGTCAACTGATCTGGGTTTAATCCATCATCATTCTTTAGCTCACTCCACCACCCCAGTTCAGACATGGCCATATGCAAATCAGTCTGACCCTGTGCCTCATGGGAACAGTCCAGCCCGAACTGCCAAGCCATGTCTTCCTGGACCGGAAACAAGCATCCTAGGACCGGTTTCTGGCATTCCAGCCGTCATCAGCCAGGCTTGCTTGAATCCAGTGGCAAAGTGAGCAAGGGACCCACGTCTGGGCATACCCCCGCCAACTTAGGCGAACAAAGCGATACAAAAGGGGATGATGGACGGAACGCTTGAGCCAATCAAACACTCACCCCCAGTCGACTGATCTGGGTTTAATCCATCATCATTCTTTAGCTCACTCCACCACCCCAGTTCAGACATGGCCATATGCAAATCAGTCTGACCCTGTGCCTCATGGGAACAGTCCAGCCCGAACTGCCAAGCCATGTCTTCCTGGACCGGAAACAAGCATCCTAGGACCGGTTTCTGGCATTCCAGCCGTCATCAGCCAGGCTTGCTTGAATCCAGTGGCAAAGTGAGCAAGGGACCCACGTCTGGGCATACCCCCGCCAACTTAGGGCGAACAAAGCGATACAAAGGGGATGATGGACGGAACGTTTGAGCCAATCAAACACTCACCCCCAGTCAACTGATCTGGGTTTAATCCATCATCATTCTTTAGCTCACTCCACCACCCCAGTTCAGACATGGCCATATGCAAATCAGTCTGACCCTGTGCCTCATGGGAACAGTCCAGCCCGAACTGCCAAGCCATGTCTTCCCTGGACCGGAAACAAGCATCCTAGGACCGGTTTCTGGCATTCCAGCCGTCATCAGCCAGGCTTGCTTGAATCCAGTGGCAAAGTGAGCAAGGGACCCACGTCTGGGCATACCCCCGCCAACTTAGGGCGAACAAAGCGATACAAAAGGGGATGATGGACGGAACGTTTGAGCCAATCAAACACTCACCCCCAGTCAACTGATCTGGGTTTAATCCATCATCATTCTTTAACTCACTCCACCACCCCAGTTCAGACATGGCCATATGCAAATCAGTCTGACCCTGTGCCTCATGGGAGCAGTCCAGCCCGAACTGCCAAGCCATGTCTTCCCTGGACCGGAAACAAGCATCCTAGGACCGGTTTCTGGCATTCCAGCCGCCATCAGCCAGGCTTGCTTGAATCCAGTGGCAAAGTGAGCAAGGGACCCACGTCTGGGCATACCCCCGCCAACTTAGGGCGAACAAAGCGATACAAAAGGGGATGATGGACGGAACGCTTGAGCCAATCAAACACTCACCCCCAGTCAACTGATCTGGGTTTAATCCATCATCATTCTTTAGCTCACTCCACCACCCCAGTTCAGACATGGCCATATGCAAATCAGTCTGACCCTGTGCCTCATGGGAACAGTCCAGCCCGAACTGCCAAGCCATGTCTTCCCTGGACCGGAAACAAGCATCCTAGGACCGGTTTCTGGCATTCCAGCCGTCATCAGCCAGGCTTGCTTGAATCCAGTGGCAAAGTGAGCAAGGGACCCACGCCTGGGCATACCCCCGCCAACTTAGGGCAAACAAAGCGATACAAAAGGGGATGATGGACGGAACGCTTGAGCCAATCAAACACTCACCCCCAGTCAACTGATCTGGGTTTAATCCATCATCATTCTTTAGCTCACTCCACCACCCCAGTTCAGACATGGCCATATGCAAATCAGTCTGACCCTGTGCCTCATGGGAACAGTCCAGCCCGAACTGCCAAGCCATGTCTTCCCTGGACCGGAAACAAGCATCCTAGGACCGGTTTCTGGCATTCCAGCCATCATCAGCCAGGCTTGCTTGAATCCAGTGGCAAAGTGAGCAAGGGACCCACGTCTGGGCATACCCCCGCCAACTTAGGGCGAACAAAGCGATACAAAAGGGGATGAAGAGCGCTATTCCTCACTGAAATTTGGTTACACAGCGGGTCAGAACCTGACCTGGTACAAACCCTGCCCACAGGTTTTTCTATTAAACGCAATGACCGGGTGACAGGGAAGGGAGGAGGTGTTGCTATAATTCATAAAAACACGATTAAGTGTAAAATTGATCTCAACACCATTTCAGACTGTGAAAGTATCACTTTTAATTTGCCTCTTTCCTCGACTCACTTCTTTGGGGGGAGTCCTTATTTACCGCAGGCCTGGAGGAAATGGCCGATTCATTAAATCTCTTACGGATAGGGCAGCCACATTAGTAGCCTCATCCCCCCATATCACGTTATTGGGGGATTTCAATATCCATTTTGATGACTCCAATAAGGTGGACCCCTCAGAACTTATACAAGATCTGCTGGCAATTCAACTTGTCCAAAAAGTAGTAGGTCCTACCCACATCAAAGGCCATACGTTAGACCCTATCTTTAGTTATCACCCTGGAATGTCAGTGAGGGGGGCAAGTGCGCTTCCCTGGTCGGATCATTTTTTGATCCCTTTTAATCTTTCAGTCCCCATGCATATCTCCACCACGAAAGTAAACCAGAGGAAAACTCGTCAATGGTCCAAGTTGTCGGTAGACCACTGGATTACAGCTTTAAACAACAGCAAACCTGCCCCTAACCCAGACCTTTCTGAAGCCTTTGTAAACTTTACAAGCTGGATAGAGTCCACACTCGATACAGTGGCTCCCACTAAATCCAACTATAAGGACAAGAACAATAAGACTCCATGGTACTCCCCGAGCTGCGAAGACTTAAGCAAATATGTAAAAGACTCGAGAGGGAGTGGAGGAAAGATTACCAGGAGACAGGAAGCTAAAATATAGGGAGGCTATAAAAACCTATCAAAAAGAAATAAGAGCAGTGCAGGCGGCCTACTATGAAAAGATTATTACCTCGGCTATTAATACGCCTAGATAAATTTTCCGGGTTGCCCAGAACCTACTTGAACTACCAAAAAATGATCTCGGACTAGAAGCCTCCTCAAAATATTGCAATGCACTGGCAGAGTTCTTCCAGGAGAAAATTGAAAAACTCTACACTACTTTCCCTGACGTTCCCCGCCCCAGTGATTTGGCTGATACTAAACCCGTTGTAATTTCTCCCGAGGCTACGCTTGATGAATTTCCAGCCATGACGCTTGAAAAACTGACAGAAATTTTTGGTCAATTAAAATCAGGCTCTCCACGGGATCCAGCCCCTCCATTTATTTTACATAGAGCTGGAAATGCGATCCTTCCCAGTATCTTGGAATTGGTAAACCTATCATTATCCTCCGGAATTGTTCCAACCCCATGGAAACACGCAATGGTTAGGGCGCTTCTGAAAAAACCAAACCTTGACCCCGCAGATTTGGCCAACTACCGCCCAATATCGCTGCTCCCAGGAATGGTTAAATCTCTGGAAAAATATGTAAACTCCATTCGCTCCAATTTCCTTGAAAGGTACGACCGCCTACATACCACACAGACGGGGTTCCGTCCCAATCACGGAACTTAGACTACACTTCTGACTGTGGTGGAGGACTCCAGGCAGATCTTGGATCGGGGAGGAGTAGTTGCCATCATCCTCCTTGATCTAAGCTCGGCATTTGACACCGTCAACTTCTCCATCTTGGTGGAGAGACTTAGAAGGATGGGGCTCCAGGACAAGGCAATAACATGGATACAATCTTACCTTGGAAAAAGAACTTTTCAAGTCTTTTCTGGTGATGCCTTCTCTGAGGATGTTGAACTTAAGTGTGGAGTCCCGCAGGGCTCCTCACTTAGCCCTACGCTTTTTACCACTGGCCGACATTGTCCTACCTCATAACATTAAAATCTTGACATACGCTGATGACACTCAGCTGGTCATTACGCTCAATGGGGCTCGAAATTTCCCTTCAGAATTTGAGACTTGTTTAGAGAAAGTTGTCTCCTGGATGGAACACTCGTGCCTCCGACTTAACGGAGGTAAAACTGAACTCATGCTTCTAGGAGGCGACCCTAGTATGGACCTCGGCCAGCTGTGGCCAAAGTGTCTTGGTCTGCCCCCTGTCCCTAAAACCAGAGTAAAGACCTTGGGTGTCTGGCTGGATAATGCCCTCAAGTTTGACCACCAAGCAGTGAAGGTGACAGGGGTATGCTTCGGGATACTTAGAGCTCTGCGGAGAATACTTCCGCTGCTGCCTATGAATGCCAACCGGATTCTGATCCAGGCTCTGGTATTGTCACGATTGGACTACAGCAACTCCCTTTACTTGGGAGCTCCAAAGGCAACGATTAGAAAATTGCAGGTGTCGCAGAATTGTGCTGCTAGGATGCTCATGGGCATTCCTAAATCCCAATCAGCCAAACCAGCTTTAAAAGCCCTGCACTGGCTACCCATTCCTGAAAGGATAAAGTTCAAGGCTTTATGCATTGCCCATAGGACAATCTGGGGAAAAGGTCCAAAAATAAATAAAACTCTCCTAACTTCCTATCGGCCTTCTAGGGAGCTGCGCTCACGCAATCACAATTTGGTAGTTGTTCCTAAAATTCTAAGGACGAGAAGTGGAGGAAGATCCTTTGCTTATAATGTGGCAAAGCCCTGGAACTCCCTTCCTTTACAGATGTGCTCTGAACCCCTCATCCTGCCTTTTCGGAAACTTTTAAAAACCTGGCTTTTCCAGCAAGTAGCCGTATAAGTTGATAGGTTGTCTGCTTGATCGCTAGCGCTGGGATGCCTGAGGGTAGCTATGCGCTGTATAAATGTTTAATAATAATAATAATAATAATAATAATAATATCATCCAGGGTAATTTTGGGCAGTCGCAGGATGAGACCTCTTAGCGTTTTGTTCCTGCAGCCCTGGATAATCTGCGCCCTCACCTCCTTCGGTTGATCGTCTGCCGTACATGTGTGGCTGTCTCTCGTAGGCTCGCATAGAAGGTATCGATGGACTCCTCTTACCACTGGCAGGCTTGGCAGAACTTGAAGCGCTCATAGTCCGGATTTAGTTGCAGGTCAAAGTGTGCGTTCAGCGACATAACCGCCGCGTCATAGTCGTTTGCAGCGCCTGTATAGGGTAGGTGCGCTAAGAGCTTGTAGATCTCCTCACCCACGTAGTGGAGAAGAAGGGACCTCTTCACAGCACCATCAGTCTCCCAGGTCGCAATAAAGTAGTTGTCCAGCCTTCCAATCCAGGTCTTCCAGTGGGGCGATGCGGTGGCAGGATCCGCAGGTTCGCTGAAAGGAGGCAGCGCGCTGACTTGCGCATGTCGAGGAGTGGCCTGAGCAGGTGGAGGGCCCAGTTGGGGTGCCATATTTCCGGCATCGTTTACCATGGTCGTGGAGGTGAGCTAATGTGGCTTGCGAGCAGGAGAATAGATGGGTCTTGTAGCAGCCAATGCTTTGTAGTATGTGCAGTGAAATTGAGTCCCCAGAGTCTTGTGGTGGCTTGAACCAGTAGACATCACTCAGGGTGGCAACCACACCAAAGTCAGAGATTCCATCAATGTATTTTTTTTTCCCTCTATATGGTATGATGCAGCATGAATAACGTGTTAATTTCTTTTGTTAACTCTTTTCCTCTGATTGTCTTTTTCCTTTTTTTCTGGTTGAAGGAGGGCCTGCGTGGCCACGAGGAGGGCAGAGCAGTGGTGGAAGAGAAGGTGGTAGGCAGATGGGCCGGGATGAGGGGGGGCATATGCGCTCAGCCGAGTGTGAGGACACGAGGGGGTGGGGAGCGGGCCGCTCCAGAGCATTGCCACCCTCCCACCTGAGCTGACTGCAGGCAGGGATTCTGACGGCCGCAGGGGCCGATGCAGCCTGGCGGCCGTGACACACCTTATGTGGGCGGGGCTCCAGCTGCTCATGAAGCAGGATCAGCAAACCGCTGCACCGAGGATCACCGCGGGGCTGCTCACAGCAAGAAAGCCTGCACAGGCACACAGACTGAAGGTGAGGCCAGCGTTGACTTTGGGCAGTTGCAGCGTTTATTTTTTTTTGGGTAGAAACGGTGGTGAATGGGAGCCCCACCCTCATCGCCAGTGTAGTGAGGCTTCGTGGAGGAGTTGGTCTCAGTGTCACAACGCGGAAGAAAGTATACACAAACACACACATAGCTTGGGTGTGGGCAAAAGACCCTGTGCGGTCCTTGCTCTTTTATTATATATCCTCTGGCCACGTCTGGCCCGAGGATGTTACAGGTTGTCATTTCCGGGTCACTCCAGCACCGTTGGGATCGTTACAGTCCAGACGATACAGGGATCAAGACAGACTTTTCCCTCTGTTGGCAGAGCTGCATTAGAGAGCGGCCATCTTGCTGCGCGGCTCTCTGACCCCAGGGATTTCTAATGTTGCATATGGTTCATACTTTTCAGGAATAACAGGAAGTCTGAATGTTGTGAAATGTCTAGAAGCAGTATCCACAGGTTCAAAATCTCCTGCCAATAAAATATTTCAATGGGGTTTGCTGCCTGTACTGAGATTTACTGAGACATATAGAGTTACTATGCCCCCAGCCTCGGGGTAAAAGAGATACCGTGTCAACAAACCCCTAACATTTGCTCTTATTTGTACAGCCTTTTCAGGACATATTCAGAATGTGATTCAAACTGATAAAATCAAAATGTGGAAGTCTGTAATCAATTAACCATTTAACAAATCCTACAGCTACTAGCGAGCTCCTAAGCTCAGAGGCAAATAATCAATATTACAATGGATGCCTCCATGTTAGTCTTAATGGATAGGGTCTTGTGTGTGTCCCGGGGGTACTCAAACTCCAGCCTGAGTTCGATGCCATGGTGCAATTTGGCACATATAAGAAGCAGCGTGGCCAAGGTTTTAAAATCCTAACTCTGAGGAGCGCAGACTTCATCAACCCCAAAGTTAAGAGGAAAGAAATCAGACATACCGCAACCCACGCACCTCCCACCTCTTACTGGGAGTTAGTGTGCATTGGGCAACAATCAGTGCTCTGAGACTCACAGGATTAGTTTATAAATAATTTCCAGAGCTCTTTCCACTCATGGATGACCACACAGAAGAAACCCACACTGTACACTTTAGAAGGCATAAATGAAAATTAATGCCCTTTCCAAATAGAGATGTTAGGCATACATGTTGTGATCAATATAAGCAGAACAAGCATGATGATATGAGCAATAAAACGGTGGATTAGAAAAAATGGTAATGTGGTTGATGGCTTTTGATATAATCAATGTATGATGCAAAACTCCCCACCCCCTTTTAAGGCCGAAGCTGAGTTAAACCTTGAAATGTGCCTACATGTATTTCTCAGCAGCCCCTGACATGCATACTTTACAAGATGCTTTCGCGATCTGCTACTGTGCCCAACTTCAAAGACAAGGTCGCTCTGTGGTTCTTTTTGGCATTTCATACTTCAAGAGTTTAGAGATCACCTTGAGCTGAGCTACAAGTCCATGGCCTTCAGGAGTCAGATGAGTGCATCACCAGCCTTACACTGTGGGGAAATCTGAAGATATCATCTTTGATGAAATGTCTGTGCATTGAGGTTAAATACACCTTGCACATTATCTTGTTAAGAGTCAGAATTCCTAATTTGTGATGCAAAACACAGAAATTAGCATATAAATTCTGTTATGCAAAAATATATTTACAATGAATGAATAAAATGGGGAGAAGAATGCAAAGCACACAATAGCGTCCTGGTTTGTTGCGTGGAATCTCATGGGTGACCGTCACCAACCAAAACTCCCGCACAGGTCATGGATGCCTTGCAAATGTGAGTGATCAGCACATTGTCTCCCCAATGACTCTCTAAATCATGGGTACTTGCAAACATTTTCTCATGGGTCAAAAAAGTATGGTCTGTGATGTGGCAGAGGGCTGCATTGAAGCCAGCAGTGCGGGGATGGGACTGTGCGGAAAGTTGGTGTATGAGAAGTGATGCATGTATGTGATGTGCACAGTGACTCTTGGAGTTATTGTGAAGGTTTCATTCCACACTGCCCTCTAAATTAAGCCCCTAGTCTCTGCAATAGAGTTATAGATTTGATAATATGGTGGTATCCTGCATCAGAGGGAGCTGTCCCTCTACCGCACCCTGGGTTAAGCCTTCTCTGCTTGCTATTGCTATCTTTAGCAAGTCAAGAGCACAAAGAAAGTAACTTGATTATTGAATTAAAATAAAAGAGAATCTTGGGCCTCTCAATCTCCATATACCTTTCGTCTCTTATCTGATAACATTAGGAGTGATTAGAATCGGGTTCAGATAAGGTGGCGAGTGCTATAAAAAATACACAACAACGACCCCTCCAACAAGGGCGCAATTCACTGAGGTGGGCAGACACAACACCTAGAACTCCACCGCTAGACATGCGACAGTGGGAAGGTTTTGGCCATGCCACGATGAGACTTGGCAATTAATCTTCGCTTTACCAAAATATGCTGGTTGCGAAATCTATATTTAGCACTGGGCAGGTTCCACAGCTTAGTGGCATATCTCTTGGTGAGAGTAGTCCCTGAGTCTAACCATCGGAAACACTCACAACCCCTTTCTTGTGTAATGACTCAGATGGAAGCTATGAAACCAGGCAGAGATTTTTCAACTGATCTCTGCCTCCCTTTGTAACAAATTATGTGCTGTTATCTAATCACTAACATATTTTTCTGCTCCTTTTTCTTCAACAGTGATATGAAAAACTTATATCAAACTAAATACTGGTAGTAAGTATGTGTCTGAGGTGTAACACACCAATCATTTTATTTAAACCATGGGGAGAGAACACCCAGTTTCATAGTCCACTTGTTAAAATATGGATTAGTGAGAAAGTTATGAATCTTGAAACGGAGTCCTGTGCTGTGGTGTTGACACTCCTGCTTCAAATGTTTTGGTGATAGTCAAATCATATCCTTACTATGAATGTGTCCCCTTAATTGCCATTACGTTACAGAGGTGGGCGAGTGAAGGCTCGAACCAGGCTCGAGACAGATGCCTGGCTTTGGCTCAGCTCGGGATTCGCTTTGATCCTCGTGCCAAAACAAGCCGAGCCTTCTGTCTGCCACCCTTGCCAAAACCTCATGCCCCAAGAATTAAAGTCAAAGCACTAACTTGTGATGTAAAATGAAAGAGCGAAAGAGATACCCATCTACCTGCTGATTTGCACAGTCTGAAATTAGAAAACTTGGGATCAGTCCCCGCTTCCCTCTTTGACCAAACTGTGTGATTGTAGGCAATTGTTTATGGCTTTGGCTCCTTTTACTTCATTATCATCACACATGAGAGCACCTTAAAATAAGAGTTCAGGATGTGAACTGTACAAAACCTGTTTTGTTTGATTTGATAAACATGGGATTCTGCAATCCCTGTATAAACGCCTGTCTCTTATTTCTCTATAATCGGCGTCTTGTGATGCACCTAGTCGCCGATTATAAAGAAAAGACATCAAAACTCAACTGTAATAAATTATTGCAGTCGAGTTCTGACATCACAATGCCTGCTGCGAGAGCCCGCAGCCGAGATTAAAGGCAAGTCAGGTCACGGAGCAGCTGTTTAAAGCAATGAAAATGAAATGTTGTTTTTCTTTCTTCTGCTCTATTCTTCTAGCTTACAGTGACTACCAGAAAGACATGATTATTTTTGCATTCCTTAGATAATTATAGAAAGGTTTTTCTGCATGTTTCTACACAACCCGAGCTACTGCAGCTCTTTTTTTTTTAAACTGGCTTATATTGAACTGTTTCTAATATCTTTTGCAACAATTATATAATAGGTTTTTGATGTGTTTCATTTTGCACTAGAGGTTCTATTTTTACTTTTCATGATTCTTCATGTTTGCAAACATGCTCTCTTTTATAAGAAAGAGCTATGCACCAAGGTTTCAAGGGGTTTGGGGGAAAGGTGATGGTATGACTGTGTATTATGTGGGATAAGTACCCCTGCCATACATAATAAGGATATTTCAAGTCACCTCAGAGTTCCATAACCTTTTAAAGGAACTCTCCCTTCTGCCTTGTTCCTCTATGTGGTTATGGAACTCTTTGGTGACTTGCAATATCCTTATCCTGTGCGACAGGGGATACTTTATTCCTTATATAATGTGGATCCTTGTATAATAAACGCTGAAACAGATATTCCCAAAGACCTAAGTACAGAACATTGACATAGTCCAGCCTTGAGACAATCAGTGCCCTGATGACAGTGACCTGTGCTTCGTGAAGCAGTAAGTTGAAAAATGTCCTACGCATGTGGCAAATCCAAAAGAAAGATTTAACCACTGCTGATAACCGGGCGCTGAAAGATTATTGAGAGTCAAATATACTGCCCAGGTTTTTGACTACCACCGTTGGTGGGGGGTGGGGAGGTGGGACACTGTTGGGACATGCTTCTGCCCATCCGGGGGTGGATTCAACCCAAACAATAAGATTGTGGTATTGTCTGGATTGCACTGTAATTTATTAGCCCTGAGCCATACAAGCAATGCCTTCGTACAAAATGCAAATGCTTCTTTAGCACTCGCAAAGTCCCCGTCGTAAGTGAGCAGGAGCTGCGTATCATCTGCGTATGATATGAGCTTGATTTCAAGGATGCAACCAAATATGCAAAGGGGGGGCATATACATTTTGAAAAGAGTAGGAGTCAGGGAGGAGCCCTGAGGCACCCCCCATTTCAACGATTTAGCTCCAGAGACATACGTCTTCATCCAAACGACCTGCTCTCGTCTCTCAAGAAAATAACCCAGCCGGCCTAAGGCTGATCCCGTCACCCCCAGATGTTCTAGCCTGTGAAGCAAGATGTTATGGTCCACTGTATCAAATGATGCTGACCGGTACAACAGCACCAGAGCAAAATTAACTCCAGAATCCAGACTGGTCTTAATAGATTCACAGACCTCCAATAACGTCATCTTGGTGCTGTGGCAAGCTCTAAATCCGGATTCGGACAGGTGTAATAGCTTGTTTGCATCCAGGAAGTTTATAAACTGCTGCTGGTTCACCACCTATTCCAGGATTTTTGTGGCGGCTGTCTGTACCTCATAAGCACCTATCTGTGATCCTCCTCTGTCTGCACCTCTTAAGCACCTACCTGTGATCCTCCTCTGTTTGTACCTCATAAACACCTACCTGTGCTCCTCCTCTATTTATACCCCATAATCATCTACCTGTGCTCTTCCTCTGTTTGTACCTCATAAGCACCTACCTGTGCACCTCCTCTGTCTGTACCTCATAAGCACCTACCTGTGCACCTCCTCTGTCTGTACCTCATAACAGCTACCTGTGCTCCTCCTCCTGTTTGTACGTCATAAGCACCTACCTGTGCTCCTCCTCTGTTTGTACCTCATGAGCACTTACCTGTGCTCCTCCTCTGTTTGTACCTTATAAGCACCTACCTGTGCACCACTTCTGTTTGTATCTCATAAGCACTTACCTGTGTACCTCCTCTGTCTGTACCTAATAAGCACTTACCTGTGCACCTCTTCTGTTTGTATCTCATAAGCACCTACCTGTGCACCTCTACTGTTTGTAGCTCATAAGCACCTACCTTGCACCTCTTCTGTTTGCACTTCATAAGCACCTATCTGTGCACCTCCTGTTTGTACCTCATAAGCATCTACCTGTGCACCTCTTCTGTCTGTACCTCATAAGCACCTACCTGTGCACCTCTTCTGTCTGTACGTCATAAGCACCTACATGTGCACCTCTTCTGTTTTTACTTCATAAGCTCCTACCTGTGCACCTCCTGTTTGTACCTCATAAGCACCTACCTGTGCACCTCCTGTTTGTACCTCATAAGCACCTACCTGTGCATCTCTTCTGTCTGTACCTCATAAGCACCTATCTGTGCACCGCTTCTGTTTGTACCTCATAACCACCTACCTGTTGATCTACTCTGTCTGTACCTCATAAGCACCTACTTCTGCTCCTCCTCTGTTTGTACTTCATAAGCACCTACTTGTGCTCCTCCTCTGTTTGTACCTCATAATCGCCTACCTCTGCACCTCCTCTGTCTGTACCTCATAAGCACCTACCATGTGCTCCTCCTCTCTTTATACTTCATAAACACCTACATGTGCTCCTCCTCTGTTTGTACTTCATAAGCACCTACCTGTGCACCTCCTCTGTCTGTACCTCATAAGCACCTACCATGTGCTCCTCCTCTGTTTATACTTCATAAGCACCTACCTGTGCTCCTCCTCTGTTTGTACTTCATGAGCACCTACCTGTGCACCTCCTGTTTGTACCTCATAAACACCTACCTGTGCACCTCTTCTGTTTGTACCTCATAAACACCTACCTGTGCACCTCTTCTGTTTGTACCTCATAAGCACCTACCTGTGCACCTCTTCTGTTTGTACCTCATAAGCATCTACCTGTGCCACTCCTCTGTTTATACCTCACAAGCACCTACCTATGCACCACCTCTGTTTGTACCTCATAAGCACCTACATGTGCTCCTCCTCTGTTTGTACCTCATAAGCACCTACCCATTTGTGCCTCATAAGCACCTACCTGTGTTCCTCCTTTGTTTGTACCTCATAAGCACCTACCCATTTGTCCCCCATAAGCACCTACCTGTGCTCCTCTTCTGTTTGTACCTCATAAGCACCTACCTGTGCACCTCCTCTGTTTGTACCTCATAAGCACCTACCTGTGCTCCTCCTTTGTACCTCATTAGCACCTACCTGTGCTCCTCCTCTGTTTGTACCTCATAAGCACCTGCCTGTGCTCCTCCTCTGTTTGTACCTCATATGCACCTACCTGTGCACCTCCTCTGTCTGTACCTCATAAGCACCTACCTGTGATCCTCCGCTGTTTGTACCTCATAAACTCCTACCTGTGCTCCTCCTCTGTTTATACCCCATAATCACCTACCTGTGCTCTTCCTCTGTTTGTAACTCATAAGCACCTACATGTGCACCTCCTCTGTCTGTACCTCATAAGCAGCTACCTGTGCTCCTCCTCCTGTTTGTATGTCATAAGCACCTACCTGTGCTACTCCTCTGCTTGTACCTCATAAGCACTTACCTGTGCTCCTCCTCTGTTTGTACCTCATAAGCACCTACCCATTTGTGCCTCATAAGCACCTACCTGTGTTCCTCCTTTGTTTGTACCTCATAAGCACCTACCCATTTGTCCCTCATAAGCACCTACCTGTGCTCCTCTTCTGTTTGTACCTCATAGGCACCTACCTGTGCACCTCCTCTGTTTGTACCTCATAAGCACCTACCTGTGCTCCTCCTTTGTACCTCATTAGCACCTACCTGTGCACCTCCTCTGTTTGTACCTCATAAGCACCTGCCTGTGCTCCTCCTCTGTTTGTACCTCATAAGCACCTACCTGTGCACCTCCTCTGTCTGTACCTCATAAGCACCTACCTGTGCTCCTGCTCTGTTTGTACCTCATAAACACCTACCTGTGCTCCTCCTCTGTTTATACCCCATAATCACCTACCTGTGCTCTTCCTCTGTTTGTAACTCATAAGCACCTACCTGTGCACCTCCTCTGTCTGTACCTCATAAGCAGCTACCTGTGCTCCTCCTCCTGTTTGTATGTCATAAGCACCTACCTGTGCTCCTCCTCTGCTTGTACCTCATAAGCACTTACCTGTGCTCCTCCTCTGTTTGTACCTTATAAGCACCTACCTGTGCACCACTTCTGTTTGTATCTCATAAGCACCTACTTGCGCACCTCTTCTGTTTGTACCTCATAAGCACCTACCTGTGCACCTCTTCTGTTTGTACTTCATAAGCACTTACCTGTGCACCTCCTGTTTGTACCTCATAAGCATCTACCTGTGCACCTCCTGTTTGTACCTCATAAGCATCTACCTATGCAAATCTTCTGTCTGTACCTCATAAGCACCTACCTGTGCACCTCTTCTGTCTGTACCTCATAAGCACCTACTTGTGCTCCTCCTCTGTTTGTACTTCATAAGCACCTACCTATGCTCCTCCTCTGTTTATACCTCATAATCACCTACCTGTGCACCTCCTCTGTCTGTACCTCATAAGCACCTACCATTTGCTCCTCCTCTGTTTATACTTCATAAGTACTTACCTGTGCTCCTCCTCTGTTTGTACTTCATAAGCACCTACCTGTGCACCTCCTGTTTGTACCTCATAAGCACCTACCTGTGCACCTCTTCGGTCTGTACCTAATAAGCACCTACCTGTGCACCTCCTCTGTCTGCACATCATTAACACCTATCTGTGTATCTACTCTGTCTGTACGTCATAAGCACCTACTTGTGCACCTCCTCTCTCTGTACGTCATAAGTACCTACCTGTGCACCTCCTCTGCTTGTACCTCATAAGCACATACGTGTGCACCTCCTCTGTTTGTTCCCTTATAAGCACCTACCTGTGCTCCTCTTCTGTTTGTACTTCATAAGCACCTACCTATGCTCCTTCTCTGTCTGTACCTCATAAGCACCTACCTGTGCACCTCCTCTGTGTGTGCCTCATAAGCAACTACCTGTGCACCTCTTCTGTCTGTACCGCATAAGCAGTTACCTGTGCACCTCGTGTGTTTATACTTCATAAGCACCAGTATGTGCACTTCCTCTGTTTTTACCTCATAAGCACCTGCCTGTGCTCTTCCTCTGTTTGTACCTCATAAGCACCTATCTGTGCACAACTTCTGTTTGTATATCATAAGCACCTACCTGTGCACCTCTTCTGTCTGTACCTCATAAGCACCTACCTGTGCTCCTCCGCTGTCTGTACCTCATAAACACCTACCTGTGCACCTCCTCTGCTTCTACCTCATAAGCACATACGTGTGCACCTCCTCTGTCTGTACCTCATAAGCACCTACCTGTGCACCTCCTCTGTGTGTGCCTCATAAGCAGCTACCTGTGCACCTCCTCTGTGTGTACCTCATAAGCTACTCCATGTGCACCTCCTCTGTCTGTACCGCATAAGCAGTTACCTCTGCACCTCGTGTGTTTATACTTCATAAGCACCAGTATGTGCACTTCCTCTGTTTTTACCTCATTAGCACCTGCCTGTGCTCTTCCTCTGTTTGTACCTCATAAGCACCTATCTGTGCACCGCTTATGTTTGTACCTCACAAGCACCTATCTGTGCACCTCTTCTTTCTGTACCTCATAAGCACCTACCTGTGCTCCTCCTCTGTTTGTACTTCATAAGCACCTATTTGTGCTCCTTCTCTGTTTGTACCTCATAATCACCTACCTGTGTACCTCCTCTGTCTGTACCTCATAAGCACCTACCTGTGCTCCTCCTCTGTTTTTACTTCATAAGCACCTGACTGTGCTCCTCCTCTGTTTGTACTACATAATCACCTACCTGTGCACCTCCTGTTTGTACCTCATAAACACCTACCTGTGCACCTCTTCTGTTTGTACCTCATAAGCACCTACCTGTGCACCTCTTCTGTTTGTACCTCATAAGCACCTACCTGTGCACCTCTTCTGTTTGTACTTCATAGTCACCTACCTGTGCACCTCCTGTTTGTACCTCATAAACACCTATCTGTGCACCTCTTCTGTTTGTACCTCATAACCATCTACCTGTGCCACTCCACTGTTTATACCTCAGAAGCACCTACCTATGTGCCACCTCTGTTTGTACCTCATAAGCACCTACCTATGCACCATCTCTGCTTGTACCTCATAAGCATCTACATGTGTTCCTCCTCTGTTTGTACCTCATAGGCACCTACCCATTTGAGCCTCATAAGCACCTACCTGTGCTTCTCCTTTCTTTGTACCTCATAAACACCTACCCATTTGTACCTCATAAGCACCTACCTGTGCTACTCCTCTGTTTGTACCTCATAAGCACCTACCTGTGCTCCTCCTTTGTACCTCATGAGCACCTACCTGTGCTCCTCCTCTGTTTGTACCTCATAAACACCTGCCTGTGCTCCTCCTCTGTTTGTACCTCATAAGCACCTACCTGTGCACCTCCTCTGTCTGTACCTCATAAGCACCTACCTGTGATCCTCCTCTGTCTGCACCTCATAAGCACCTACCTGTGCTCCTCCTCTGTTTGTACCTCATAAACACCTACCTGTGCTCCTCCTCTGTTTATACCCCATAATCACCTACCTGTGATCCTCCTCTGTCCGTACCTCATAAGCACCTACCTGTGCAACTCCTCTGTCTGTACCTCATAAGCAGCTACCTGTGCTCCTCATCCTGTTTGTACGTCATAAGCAACTACCTGTGCTTCTCCTCTGTTTGTACCTCATAATCACTTACCTGTGCTCCTCCTCTGTTTGTACCTTATAAGCACCTACCTGTGCACCACTTCTGTTTGTATCTCATAAGCACTTACCTGTGCACCTCCTCTGTCTGTACCTCATAAGCACTGACCTGTGCACCTCTTCTGTTTGTATCTCATAAGCAACTACCTGTGCACCTCTTCTGTTTTTACTTCATAAGCACCTACCTGTGCACCTCCTGTTTGTACCTCATAAGCACCTACCTGTGCACCTCCTGTTTGTACCTCATAAGCACCTACCTGTGCACCTCTTCTGTCAGTACCTCATAAACACCTATCTGTGCACCGCTTCTGTTTGTACCTCATAAGCACCTACCTGTTGATCTACTCTGTGTGTACCTCATAAGCACCTACTTCTGCTCCTCCTCTGTTTGTACTTCATAAGCACCTACTTGTGCTCCTCCTCTGTTTGTACCTCATAATCACCTACCTGTGCACCTCCTCTGTCTGTACCTCATAAGCACCTACCATGTGCTCCTCCTCTGTTTATTCTTCATAAACACCTACCTGTGCTCCTCCTCTGTTTGTACTTCATAAGCACCTACCTGTGCACCTCCTCTGTCTGTAACTCATAAGCACCTACCATGTGCTCCTCCTCTGTTTATACTTCATAAGCACCTACCTGTGCTCCTCCTCTGTTTGTACTTCATGAGCACCTTCCTGTGCACCTCCTGTTTGTACCTCATAAACACCTACCTGTGCACCTCTTCTGTTTGTACCTCATAAGCACCTACCTGTGCACCTCTTCTGTTTGTACCTCATAAGCACCTACCCATTTGTGCCTCATAAGCACCTACCTGTGTTCCTCCTTTGTTTGTACCTCATAAGCACCTACCCATTTGTCCCTCATAAGCACCTACCTGTGCTCCTCTTCTGTTTGTACCTCATAAGCACCTACCTGTGCACCTCCTCTGTTTGTACCTCATAAGCACCTACATGTGCTCCACCTTTGTAACTCATTAGCACCTACCTGTGCTCCTCCTCTGTTTGTACCTCATAAGCACCTACCTGTGCTCCTCCTCTGTTTGTACCTCATAAGCACCTATCTGTGCACCTCCTCTGTCAGTACCTCATAAGCACCTACCTGTGATCCTCTTCTGTCTGCACCTCATAAGCACCTATCTGTGCTTCTCCTCTGTTTGTACCTCATAAGCACCTACTTGTGCACCTCCTCTGTCTGTACCTCATAAGCAGCTACCTGTGCTCCTCCTGTTTGTATGTCATAAGCACCTACCTGTGCTCCTCCTCTGCTTGTACCTCATAAGCACTTACCTGTGTTCCTCCTCTGTTTGTACCTTATAAGCACCTACCTGTGCACCACTTCTGTTTGTATCTCATAAGCACCTACCTGTGCACCTCTTCTGTTTGTACCTCATAAGCACCTACCTGTGCACCTCCTGTTTGTACCTCATAAGCACGTACCTGTGCACCGCTTCTGTCTGTACCTCATAAGCACTTACCTGTGCACCTCCTGTTTGTACCTCATAAGCATCTACCTGTGCACCTCTTCTGTCTGTACCTTATAAGCACCTACATGTGCGCCTCTTCTGTCTGTACCTCATAAGCACCTACCTGTTTATCTACTCTGTCTGTACCTCATAAGCACCTACTTGTGCTCCTCCTCTGTTTGTACCTCATAATCACCTACCTGCGCAAATCCTCTGTCTGTACCTAATAAGCACCTACCATGTGCTCCTCCTCTGTTTATACTTCATAAGTACTTACCTGTGCTCCTCCTCTGTTTGTACCTTATATGCACCTACCTGTGCACCTCTTCTGTTTGTACTTCATAAGCACCTACCTGTGCACCTCGTGTTTGTATCTCATAAGCACCTACCTGTGCACCTCTTCTGTCTGTACCTTATAAGCACCTACATGTGCACCTCTTCTGTCTGTACCTCATAAGCACCTACCTTTTTCTCTACTCTGTCTGTACCTCATAAGCACCTACCTGTGCTCCTCCTCTGTTTGTACTTCATAAGCACCTACCTGTGCACCTCCTGTTTGTACCTCATAAACACGTACCTGTGCACCTTTTCTGTTTGTACCTCATAAGCAACTACCTGTGCACCTCTTCTGTTTGTACCTCATAAGCACCTACCTGTGCACCTCTTCTGTTTTGTACTTAATAGGCACCTACCTGTGCACCTCCTCCGTCTGTACCTCATAAGCACCTACCAGTGAACCTCCTCTGTCTGTACCTCATAAGCACCTACCTGTGCTCCTCCTCTGTGTGTACCTCATAAGCACCTACCTGTGCTCCTCCTCTGTTTGTACTTCATAAGCACCTACCTGTGCTCCTCCTCTGTTTGTACTTCATAAGCTCCTACCTGTGCTCCTCCTCTGTTTGTACCTCACAAGCACCTACCTGTGCTCCTCCTCTGTTTGTACATCATCACCTACCTGTGCACCTCTTCTGTCTGTATCGTATAAGCACCTACCTGTGCTCCTCCTCTGTTTGTACCTCATAAGCACATACCATTGCACCTCCTGTTTGTACCTCATAAGAACCTACCTGTGCACCTCCTCTGTTTATGCATCATAAGCTCCTACCTGTGTACCTCCTCTGATTGTACCTCATAAGCACCTACCATTGCACTTCCTCTGTTTGTATCTCATAAGCATCTATCTGTGTTCCTCTTCTGTTTGTACCTCACAAGCATCTACCTGTGCTCCTCCTCTGTCTTTACCTCATTAGCAACTACCTGTGCTCCTCCACTGTTTGTACTTCATAAGCACCTACCTGTGCTCCTCCTCTGTTTGTACTTCATAACCATCTACCTGTGCTCCTCCTCTGTTTGTACCTCATAAGCATCTACCTGTGCTACTCCTCTTTTCATACCTCACAAGCATCTACCTGTGCGCCACCTCTGTTTGTACCTCATAAGCACCTAAATGTGCTCCTCCTCTGTATGTACCTCATTGGCAACTACCCATATGTGCCTCATAAGCACCTACCTGTGTTCCTCCTTTGTTTGTACCTCATAAGCACCTACCCATTTGTCCCTCATAAGAACCTACCTGTGCTCCTCCTCTGTTTGTACCTTCATAAGCACCTACCTGTGCTCATCCTCTAGTTGTACCTCACAAGCACCTACCTGTGCTCCTCCTCTGTTTATGCCTCATAAACTCCTACCTCTGCACCTCCTCTGTTTGTACCTCATAAGCACCTACCATTGCAATTCCTCTGTTTGTACCTCATAATCAATTCACCTACCTGTACACCTCTTCTGTTTGTACCTCATAAGCACCTACCTGTGCACCTACCCTGTCTGTACCTAAGCACCTACCTATGCTCCTCCTCTGTTTGTACCTCATAAGCACCTATCTGTGCACCGCTTCTGTTTGTACCTCATAAGCACTTACCTGTGCACCTCTTCTGTCTGTACCTCATAAGTACCTACCTGTGCTCCTTTTCTGTTTGTACTTCATAAGCACCTACTTGTGCTCCTCCTCTGTACCGCATAATCACCTACGTGTGCACCTCCTCAGTCTGTACCTCATAAGCACCTACCTGTGCTCCTCCTCTGTTAATACTTCATAAGCACCTACTTGTGCACCTCCTGTTTGTACCTCATAAGCACCTACCTGTGCACCTCTTCTATTTGTACCTCATAAGCACCTACCTGTGCACCTCTTCTGTTTGTACCTCATAAGCACCTACCTGTGCACTTCTTCTGTTTGTACCTCATAAGCACCTACCTGTGCACCTCCTCTGTCTGTAACTCATAAGCACGTACCTGTGCTCCTCCTCGGTTTGTACCTCATAAGCACCCACCTGTGCTCCTCCTCTGTTTATACCTCATGAGCACCGATCCATTTCTCTCTCATAAGCACCTGCCTGTGCTCCTCCTCTGTCTGTACTTTATAAGCACTTACCTGTTCTCCTCTGTGTTTGTACCTCACAAGCACCTACCTGTGCTCCTCCTCTGTTTGTACCTCACAAGCACCTACCTCTGCTCCTCCTCTGTTTGTACATCATAAGCACCTACCTCTGCTCCTCTGTGTTTGTACCTCACAAGCACCTACCTGTGCTCCTCCTCTGTTTGTACCTCACAAGTACCTACAAGTGCAGCTCCTCTGTTTGTACTTGATAAGCACCTACCTGTGCTCCTCCTCTTTTGTACCTCATAAGCACCTACATGTGCTCCTCCTCTGTCTGTACTTCATAAGCACCTACCTGTTCTCCTCCTCTGTTTGTACTTCATTAGCACCTACCCGTGCACCGCTTCTGTTTATACCTCATAAGCACCTACCTGTGCTCCTCCTCTGTTTGTACCTCATAAGTACCTACCTGTGCTCCTCCTCTGTTTGTACTTCATAAGTACCTAGCTGTGCTCCTCCTTTGTTTGTACCTCATAAGCACTTACACATTTGTCCCTCATAAGCACTTACCTGTGCTCCTCCTCGGTCTGTATCTCATAAGAACCTACCTGTGCTCCTCCTCTGTTTCAACTTCATTAGCACCTACCTGTGCTCCTCCTCTGTTTGTACCTCATAAGCATCTACCTGTGCTACTCCTCTGTTTATAACTCACAAGCACCTACCTGTGTGCAACCTCTGTTTGTACCTCATAAGCACCTACATGTGCTCCTCCTCTGTTTGTACCTCATAAGCACCTACCCATTTGTGCCTCATAAGCACCTACCTGTGTTCCTCCTTTCTTTGTACCTCATAAGCACCAACCTATTTGTCCCTCATAAGCACCTACCTGTGCTCCTCCTCTGTTTGTACCTCATAAGTACCTACCTGTGCACCTCCTCTGATTCTACCTCATAAGCTCCTACCTGTGCTCCTCCTTTGTACCTCATGAGCACCTACCTGTGCACCTCATCTGTCTGTACCTCATAAGCACCTACCGGTGATTCTCCCTGTCTGTACGTCATAAGCACCTACCTGTGCACCTCCTCTGTTTCTACCTCATAAGCACCTACCTGTGCACCTCTTCTGTTTGTACTTCATAAGCACCTACCTTTGCTCCTCCTCTGTTTGTACCTCATGAGCACATACCATTGCACGTCCTCTGTTTGTACCTCATAAGCACCTACCGGTGCACCTCCTCTGTCTGTACGTCGTAATTAGTGACCTGTGCTCCTCCTCCTGTTTGTCCCTCACAAGCATCTACCTGTGCTCCTCCTCTGTCTGTACCTCATTAGCACCTACCTGTGCTCCTCCACTGTTTGTACTTCATAAGCACCTACCTGTGCTCCTCCTCTGTTTGTACTTCATAAGCACATACCTGTGCTCCTCGTCTGTTTGTACCTCATAAGCATCTACCTCTGCTACTCTGTTTATACCTCACAAGCACCTACCTGTGCGCCACCTCTCTTTGTACCTCATAAGCACCTACATGTGCTCCTCCTCTGTTTGTACCTCATAAGCACCTATCCATTTGTGCCTCATAAGCACCTAACTGTGCACCTCCTCTGTCTGTGCCTCGTAAGCACCTACCTGTGCTCCTCCTCTGTTTGTACCTCATAAGCACCTACCTGTGCTCCTCCTCTGTTTGTATCTCATAAGCACCTAGCTGTGCACCTCTTCTGTTTGCTCCTCATAAGCACCTACCTGTGCACCTCCTCTGCCTGTACCTCATAAGCACCACCATTGCACGTCCTCTGTTTGTACCTCATAAGCACCTACCGGTGCACCTCCTCTGTCTGTACGTCATAATTAGTGACCTGTGCTCCTCCTCCTGTTTGTCCCTCACAAGCATCTACCTGTGCTCCTCCTCTGTCTGTACCTCATTAGCACCTACCTGTGCTCCTCCACTGTTTGTACTTCATAAGCACCTACCTGTGCACCTCCTCTGTCTGTACCTCGTAAGCACCTACCTGTGCTCCTTCTCTATTTGTACCTCATAAGCACCTATCTGTGCTCCTCCTCTGTTTGTACCTCATAAGCACCTATCTGTGCACCGCTTCTGTTTGTACCTCATAAGCACTTACCTGTGCACCTCTTCTGTCTGTACCTCATAAGCACCTACCTGTGCTCCTTTTCTGTTTGTACTTCATAAGCACCTACTTGTGCTCCTCCTCTGTACCGCATAATCACCTACGTGTGCACCTCCTCAGTCTGTACCTCATAAGCACCTACCTGTGCTCCTCCTCTGTTAATACTTCATAAGCACCTACTTGTGCACCTCCTGTTTGTACCTCATAAGCACCTACCTGTGCACCTCTTCTATTTGTACCTCATAAGCATCTACCTGTGCACCTCTTCTGTTTGTACCTCATAAGCACCTACCTGTGCACTTCTTCTGTTTGTACCTCATAAGCACCTACCTGTGCACCTCCTCTGTCTGTAACTCATAAGCACGTACCTGTGCACCTCCTCTGTCTGTACCTCGTAAGCACCTACCTCTGCTCCTCCTCTGTTTGTACCTCATAAGCACCTACCTGTGCTCCTCCTCGGTTTGTACCTCATAAGCACCCACCTGTGCTCCTCCTCTGTTTATACCTCATGAGCACCGATCCATTTCTCTCTCATAAGCACCTGCCTGTGCTCCTCCTCTGCCTGTACTTTATAAGCACTTACCTGTTCTCCTCTGTGTTTGTACCTCACAAGCACCTACCTGTGCTCCTCCTCTGTTTGTACCTCACAAGCACCTACCTCCGCTCCTCCTCTGTTTGTACATCATAAGCACCTACCTCTGCTCCTCTGTGTTTGTACCTCACAAGCACCTACCTGTGCTCCTCCTCTGTTTGTACCTCACAAGTACCTACAAGTGCAGCTCCTCTGTTTGTACTTGATAAGCACCTACCTGTGCTCCTCCTCTTTTTGTACCTCATAAGCACCTACATGTGCTCCTCCTCTGTCTGTACTTCATAAGCACCTACCTGTTCTCCTCCTCTGTTTGTACTTCATTAGCACCTACCCGTGCACCGCTTCTGTTTATACCTCATAAGCACCTACCTGTGCTCCTCCTCTGTTTCTACATCATAGTATTCCTCTCTGTTTGTACCTCACAAGCACCTACCTGTGCTCCTCCTCTGTTTGTACCTCATAAGTACCTACCTGTGCTCCTCCTCTGTTTGTACTTCATAAGTACCTAGCTGTGCTCCTCCTTTGTTTGTACCTCATAAGCACTTACACATTTGTCCCTCATAAGCACTTACCTGTGCTCCTCCTCGGTCTGTATCTCATAAGCACCTACCTGTGCTCCTCCTCTGTTTCAACTTCATTAGCACCTACCTGTGCTCCTCCTCTGTTTGTACCTCATAAGCATCTACCTGTGCTACTTCTCTGTTTATATCTCACAAGCACCTACCTGTGTGCAACCTCTGTTTGTACCTCATAAGCACCTACATGTGCTCCTCCTCTGTTTGTACCTCATAAGCACCTACCCATTTGTGCCTCATAAGCACCTACCTGTGTTCCTCCTTTCTTTGTACCTCATAAGCACCAACCTATTTGTCCCTCATAAGCACCTACCTGTGCTCCTCCTCTGTTTGTACCTCATAAGTACCTACCTGTGCACCTCCTCTGATTCTACCTCATAAGCTCCTACCTGTGCTCCTCCTTTGTACCTCATGAGCACCTACCTGTGCACCTCATCTGTCTGTACCTCATAAGCTCCTACCGGTGATTCTCCCTGTCTGTACGTCATAAGCACCTACCTGTGCACCTCCTCTGTTTCTACCTCATAAGCACCTACCTGTGCACCTCTTCTGTTTGTACTTCATAAGCACCTACCTTTGCTCCTCCTCTGTTTGTACCTCATGAGCACATACCATTGCACGTCCTCTGTTTGTACCTCATAAGCACCTACCGGTGCACCTCCTCTGTCTGTACGTCATAATTAGTGACCTGTGCTCCTCCTCCTGTTTGTCCCTCACAAGCATCTACCTGTGCTCCTCCACTGTTTGTACTTCATAAGCACCTACCTGTCCTCCTCCTCTGTTTGTACTTCATAAGCACATACCTGTGCTCCTCGTCTGTTTGTACCTCATAAGCATCTACCTCTGCTACTCTGTTTATACCTCACAAGCACCTACCTGTGCGCCACCTCTCTTTGTACCTCATAAGCACCTACATGTGCTCCTCCTCTGTTTGTACCTCATAAGCACCTATCCATTTGTGCCTCATAAGCACCTAACTGTGCACCTCCTCTGTCTGTGCCTCGTAAGCACCTACCTGTGCTCCTCCTCTGTTTGTACCTCATAAGCACCTACCTGTGCTCCTCCTCTGTTTGTATCTCATAAGCACCTAGCTGTGCACCTCTTCTGTTTGCTCCTCATAAGCACCTACCTGTGCACCTCCTCTGCCTGTACCTCATAAGCACCAACCTGTGCTCCTCCTCTTTTTGTACCTCATAAGCACCTACGTGTGCACCTCTTCAGTTTGTACCTCATAGGAACCTACCTGTGCACCTCTTCTGTTTGTACTTCATAAGCACCTAGTTGAGCTCCTCCTCTGTTTGTACATCATTAACACCTACCTGTGCACCTCTTCTGTCTGTATCTTATAAGCACCTACCTGTGCTCCTCCACTGTCTGTACCTCATAAGCACCCACCTGTGCTCCTTCACTGTTTGTACTTCATAAGCACCTACCTGTGCTCCTACTCTGTTTGTACCTCATAAGCACCTACATGTGCGCCTCCTCTGTCTGTACTTCATAAGCACCTCACCTGTTCTCCTCCTCTGTTTGTACTTCATAAGCACCTACCTGTGCACGTCTTCTGTTTATACCTCTTAAGCACCTACCTGTGCTCCTCCACTGTTTCTACATCATAGTACTCCTCTCTGTTTGTACCTCACAAGCACCTACCTTTGCGCCACCTCTCTTTGTACCTCATAAGCACCAACATGTGCTCCTCCTCTGTTTGTACCTGATAAGCACCTACCCATTTGTGCCTCACAAGCACCTATCTGTGCACCTCCTCTGTCTTTGCCTCGTAAGCACCTACCTGTGCTCCTCCTCTGTTTGTACCTCGTAAGCACCTACCTGTGCTCCTCCTCTGTTTGTATCTCATAAGCACCTAGCTGTGCACCTCTTCTGTTTGTTCCTCATAAGCACCTACCTGTGCACCTCCTCTGCCTGTACCTCGTAAGCACCAACCTGTGCTCCTCCTCTGTTTGTACCTCATAAGCACCTACATGTGCACCTCTTCAGTTTGTACCTGATAAGCACCTACCTGTGCACCTCTTCTGTTTGTACTTCATCAGCACCTACTTGTGCTCCTCCTCTGTTTGTACCTCATAAGCACATACCATTGCACCTCCTCTGTTTGTACCTCATAAGCACCCACCTGTGCTCCTCCACTGTTTGTACTTCATAAGCACCTACCTGTGCTCCTACTCTGTTTGTACCTCATAAGCACCTACATGTGCTCCTCCTCTGTCTGTGCTTCATAAGCACCTACCTGTTCTCCTCCTCTGTTTGTACTTCATAAGCACCTACCCGTGCACCGCTTCTGTTTCTACCTCATAAGCACCTACCTGTGCTCCTCCTCTGTTTCTACATCATAGTACTCCTCTCTGTTTGTACCTCACAAGCACCTACCTGTGCTCCTCCTCTGTTTGTACCTCATAAGTACCTACCTGTGCTCCTCCTCTGTTCGTACTTCATAAGTACCTAGCTGTGCTCCTCCTTTGTTTGTACCTCATAAGCACTTACACATTTGTCCCTCATAAGCACCTACCTGTGCTCCTCCTCGGTCTGTACCTCATAAGCACCTACCTGTGCTCCTCCTCTGTTTCAACTTCATAAGCACCTACCTGTGCTCCTCCTCTGTTGTACCTCATAAGCATCTACCTGTGCTACTCCTCTGTTTATACCTCACAAGCACCTACCTGTGCGCCACCTCTGTTTGTACCTCATAAGCACCTACATGTGCTCCTCCTCTGTTTGTACCTCATAAGCACCTACCCATTTGTGCCTCATAAGCACCTACCTGTGTTCCTCCTTTCTTTGTACCTCATAAGCACCTACCCATTTGTCCTAGCTGTGCTCCTCCTTTGTTTGTACCTCATAAGCACTTACACATTTGTCCCTCATAAGCACCTACCTGTGCTCCTCCTCTGTTTGTATCTCATAAGCACCTACCTGTGCACCTCCTCTGTTTGTACCTCATAAGCACCTACCTGTGCACCTCCTTTGTACCTCATGAGCACCTACCTGTGCTCCTCCTCTGTTTGTACCTCATAAGCACCTGCCTGTGCTCCTCCTCTGTTTGTACCTCATAAACACCTACCTGTGCACCTCCTCTGTCTGTACCTCATAAGCACCTACCTATGATCCTCCTTTGTCTGCACCTCATAAGCACCTACCTGTGGTCCTCCTCTGTTTGTACCTCATAAACACCTACCTGTGCTCCTCCTCTGTTTCTACCCCATAATCAAATAGCTGTGCTCCTCCTCAGTTTCTACCTCATAAGCACCTACCTGTGCACCTCCTCTGTCTGTACCTCATAAGCAGCTACCTGTGCTCCTCCTCCTGCTTGTACATCGAAAGCACCTACCTGTGCTCCTCCTCTGTTTATACCTCATAAGCACTTACCTGTGCTCCCCTCTGTTTGTACCTTATAAGCACCTACCTGTGCACCACTTCTGTTTGTATCTCATAAGCACTTACCTGTGCACCTCCTCTGTCTGTACCTCATAAGCACTTACCTGTGCACCTCTTCTGTTTGTATCTCATAAGCACCTACCTGCGCACCTCTTCTGTTTGTACTTCATAAGCACCTACCTGTGCACCTCTTCTGTTTGTACCTCATAAGCACGTACCTGTGCACCACTTCTGTCTGTACCTCATAAGCACTCACCGGTGCACGTCCTGTTTGTACCTCATAAGCACCTACATGTTCACCTCTTCTGTCTGTTCATCATAAGCACCTACCTGTGCACCTCTTCTGTTTTTACTTCATAAGCACCTACCTGTGCACCTCCTGTTTGTACCTCATAAGCATCTACCTGTGAACCTCCTGGTTGTACCTCATAAGCACCTACCCGGGCACCTCTTCTGTCTGTACCTCATAAGCAACTACCTGTGCACCTCCTCTGTCTGTACATAATTAAAACCTACCTGTGTATCTACTCTGTCTGTACCTCTTAAGCACCTACTTGTGCACCTTCTCTGTCTGTACGTCATAAGCACCTACCTGTGCACCTCCCCTGCTTGTACCTCATAAACACATACGTGTGCACCTCCTCTGTTTGTTCCCTTATGAGCACCTACCTGCGCACCTCTTCTGTTTGTACTTCATAAGCACTTACCTGTGCTCCTCCTCTGTCCGTACCTCATAAGCACCTACCTGTGCACCTCCTCTGTGTGCACCTTAAAAGCAACTACCTGTGCACCTCCCCTGCTTGTACCTCATAAGCACATACGTGTGCACCTCCTCTGTCTGTACCTCATAAACACCTACCTGTGCACCTCCTATGTGTGTACCTCATAAGCAACTACATGTGCACCTCCTCTGTCTGTACCTCATAAGCAGTTACCTGTTCACCTCATGTGTTTATACTTCATAAGCACCAGTATGTGCACTTCCTCTGTTTTTACCTCATAAGCACCTGCCTGTGGTCTTCCTCTGTTTGTACCTCATAAGCACCTATCTGTGCACCGCTTCTGTTTGTATCTCATAAGCACCTACTTGTGCACCTCTTCTGTCTGTACCTCATAAGCACCTACCTGTGCACCTCTTCTGTTTGTACCTCATAATCACCTACCTGTGCACCTCCTCAGTCTGTACCTCATAAGCACCTACCTATGCTCCTCCTCTGTTTATACTTCATAAGCACCTACCTGTGCTCCTCCTCTGTTTGTACTTCATAAGCACCTACCTGTGCACCTCCTGTTTGTACCTCATAAACACCTACCTGTGCACCTCTTCTGTTTGTACCTCATAAGCAACTACCTGTGCACCTCTTCTGTTTGTACCTCATAAGCACCTACCTGTGCACCTCTACTGTTTTGTACTTAATAGGCACCTACCTGTGCACCTCCTCCGTTCTTACCTCATAGGCACCTACCTGTGCTCTTCCTCTGTGTGTACCTCATAAGCACCTACCTGTGCTCCTCCTCTGTTTGTACTTGATAAGCACCTACCTGTGCTCCTCCTCTGTTTGTACTTGATAAGCACCTACCTGTGCTCCTCCTCTGTTTGTACATCATTATCACCTACCTGTGCTCCTCCTCTGTTTGTACCTCATAAGCACATACCATTGCACCTCCTGTTTTTACCTCATAAGAACCTACCTGTGCACCTCCTTTGTTTATGCCTCATAAGCTCCTACCTGTGCACCTCCTCTGATTGTACCTCATAAGCACCTACCATTGCACTTCCTCTGTTTGTATCTCATAAGCATCTATCTGTGCTCCTCCTCTGTTTGTACCTCACAAGCATCTACCTGTGCTCCTCCTCTGTCTTTACCTCATAAGCAACTACCTGTGCTCCTCCACTGTTTGTACTTCATAAGCACCTACCTGTGCTCCTCCTCTGTTTGTACTTCATAACCATCTACCTGTGCTCCTCCTCTGTTTGTACCTCATAAGCATCTACCTGTGCTATTCCTCTTTTCATACCTCACAAGCATCTACCTGTGCGCCACCTCTGTTTGTACCTCATAAGCACCTAACTGTGCTCCTCCTCTGTTTGTACCTCATTGGCAACTACCCATATGTGCCTCATAAGCACCTACCTGTGTTCCTCCTTTGTTTGTACTTCACAAGCACCTACCCATTTGTCCCTCATAAGCACCTACCTGTGTTCCTCCTCTGTTTGTACCTCACAAGCACCTACCTGTGCTCCTCCTCTGTTTATGCCTCATAAACTCCTACCTCTGCACCTCCTCTGTTTGTACCTCATAAGCACCTACCATTGCACTTACTCTGTTTGTACCTCATAATCAATTCACCTACCTGTGCACCTCTTCTGTTTGTACCTCATAAGCACCTACCTGTGCACCTCTCCTGTCTGTACCTAAGCACCTGCCTGTGCTCCTCCTCTGTTTGTACCTCATAAGCACCTATCTGTGCTCCTCCTCTGTTAATACTTCATAAGCACCTACCTGTGCACCTCTTCTGTTTGTACCTCATAAGTAGGGCTCCTGGTTTTATGGTATCTATTTTTTAGCATTTCCGTCTGTATTTATCCATATTTATTTTTTGCCCACTTTTTCTGTATTTATCCATATTTATTTTGTGTTTTGAGACAAATGAAGTTGTAAAACTGTACATTTCCATATTTATATAATTGATAGACTCCCACTCATTCTTTGATGTCTGTCTGTTTTAGCTATTTAAGATGCCAAATATTATATAACAAAACATCCACTGGTAAATATTAGCATTATACCACAAATGTATATTGACACATGGCATTATTTAATGAAATTGCATCCTGTTTTTTAAATTTCCCATGCTGTCCATCTGCTCAGCTGATGGCCTATAATTCATGAAAGACTGCATAGAGTCACTTAAAAGAAACCCAATTTTCTGTATTTATCCACTTTAAAAAATAAATGCAGACAGAAAACACATTGTTTTCTGTCTGTATTTATCTGTAAAAATCCGTAAAAACGGAAAACCGGGAGCCTTACTCATAAGCACTTACCTGTGCACCTCTTCTGTCTGTACCTCATAAGCACCTACCTGTGCTCCTCCTCTGTTAATACTTCATAAGCACCTACTTGTGCACCTCCTGTTTGTACCTCATAAGCACCTACCTGTGCACCTCTTCTATTTGTACCTCAAAAGCACCTACCTGTGCACCTCTTCTGTGTGTACTTCATAGGCACCTACCTGTGCTCCTCCTCTGTCTGTACCTCGTAAGTACCTACCTGTGCTCCTCCTCTGTTTGTACCTCATAAGCACCTACCTGTGCTCCTCTTCGGTTTGTACCTCATAAGCACCCACTTGTGCTCCTCCTCTATTTATACCTCATGAGCACCGATCCATTTCTCTCTCATAAGCACCTGCCTGTGCTCCTCCTCTGTCTGTACTTTATAAGCACTTACCTGTGCTCCTCTGTGTTTGTACCTCACATGCACCTACCTGTGCTCCTCCTCTGTTTGTACCTCACAAGCTCCTACCTCTGCTCCTCCTTTGTACCTCATGAGCACCTACCTGGGCACCTCCTCTGTTTGTACTTCATAAGCACCTACATTTGCTCCTCTTCTGTTTGTACCTCATAAGCACCTGCCCATGATCCTCCTCTGTTTGTACCTCATAAGCACCTACCTGTGCACCTCCCTTGTCTGTACCTCATAAGCACCTACCTGTGATCTTCCTCTGTCTGTACCTCATAAGCACCTATCTGTGCTCCTCCTCTGTTTGTACCGTATGAGCACCTACCTGTCCACCTCTTCTGTTTGTATATCATAAGCACCTACCTGTGCACCACTTCTGTTTGTACTTCATAAGCACCTACCTGGGCACCTCCTGTTTGTACATCATAAGCACTTACCTGTGCACCTCTTCTGTTTGTACCTCATAATCCCCTACCTGTGCACCTCTTCTGTTTGTACTTCATAAGCACCTACCTGTGCACCTCCTCTGTCTGTATCTCATAAGCACCTACCTATGCACCTCCTCTGTCTGTATATCATTAACACCTACCTATGCACCTCCTCTGTCTGTACCTCATAAGCACCTACCTGTGCTCCTCCTCTGTCTGTACCTTGTAAGCTAAGCACCCACCTGTGCTCCTCCTCTGTTTGTACCTCGTAAGCACCAACCTGTGCTCCTCCTTTGTTTGTAAATCATACCCACCTACCTGTCCAGCTTCTATGTCTGTACCTCATGAGCACCTATCTGTGCACCTCTTCTGTTTGTACTTCATAGGCACCTACCTGTGCAGCTCCTCTGTCTGTACCTCGTAAGCACCTACCTGTGTTCTTCCTCTGTTTGTATCTCATAAGCACCTACCAGTGCACCTCATCTGTTTCTACCTCATAAGCACCTATGTGTGCACCTCTTCTGTCTGTACCTCATAAGCACCTACCTGTGCACCTCCTCTGTCTTTACCTCATATGCACCTACCTGTGTTCCTCCTTTGTTTGTACCTCATAAGCACCTACCTGTGTTCCTCCTTTGTTTGTACCTCATAAGCACCTACCCATTTGTCCCTCATAAGCACCTACCTGTGTTCCTCCTCTGTTTGTACCTCACAAGCACCTACCTGTGCTCCTCCTCTGTTTATGCCTCATAAACTCCTACCTCTGCACCTCCTCTGTTTGTACCTCATAAGCACCTACCATTGCACTTACTCTGTTTGTACCTCATAATCAATTCACCTACCTGTGCACCTCTTCTGTTTGTACCTCATAAGCACCTACCTGTGCACCTCTCCTGTCTGTACCTAAGCACCTGCCTGTGCTCCTCCTCTGTTTGTACCTCATAAGCACCTATCTGTGCTCCTCCTCTGTTAATACTTCATAAGCACCTACTTGTGCACCTCCTGTTTGTACCTCATAAGCACCTACCTGTGCACCTCTTCTGTTTGTACCTCATAAGCACTTACCTGTGCACCTCTTCTGTCTGTACCTCATAAGCACCTACCTGTGCTCCTCCTCTGTTAATACTTCATAAGCACCTACTTGTGCACCTCCTGTTTGTACCTCATAAGCACCTACCTGTGCACCTCTTCTATTTGTACCTCATAAGCACCTACCTGTGCACCTCTTCTGTGTGTACTTCATAGGCACCTACCTGTATGCCTCCTCTGTCTGTACCTCGTAAGTACCTACCTGTGCTCCTCCTCTGTTTGTACCTCATAAGCACCTACCTGTGCTCCTCTTCGGTTTGTACCTCATAAGCACCCACTTGTGCTCCTCCTCTATTTATACCTCATGAGCACCGATCCATTTCTCTCTCATAAGCACCTGCCTGTGCTCCTCCTCTGTCTGTATTTTATAAGCACTTACCTGTGCTCCTCTGTGTTTGTACCTCACATGCACCTACCTGTGCTCTTCCTCTGTTTGTACCTCACAAGCTCCTACCTCTGCTCCTCCTTTGTACCTCATGAGCACCTACCTGTGCACGTCCTCTGTTTGTACTTCATAAGCACCTACATTTGCTCCTCTTATGTTTGTACCTCATAAGCACCTGCCCATGATCCTCCTCTGTTTGTACCTCATACGCACCTACCTGTGCACCTCCCTTGTCTGTACCTCATAAGCATCTACCTGTGATCCTCCTCTGTCTGTACCTCATAAGCACCTATCTGTGCTCATCCTCTGTTTGTACCGTATGAGCACCTACCTGTCCACCTCTTCTGTTTGTATATCATAAGCACCTACCTGTGCACCACTTCTGTTTGTACTTCATAAGCACCTACCTGGGCACCTCCTGTTTGTACATCATAAGCACTTACCTGTGCACCTCTTCTGTTTGTACCTCATAATCCCCTACCTGTGCACCTCTTCTGTTTGTACTTCATAAGCACCTACCTGTGCACCTCCTCTGTCTGTATCTCATAAGCACCTACCTGTGCACCTCCTCTGTCTGTATATCATTAACACCTACCTATGCACCTCCTCTGTCTGTACCTCATAAGCACCTACCTGTGCTCCTCCTCTGTCTGTACCTTGTAAGCACCCACCTGTGCTCCTCCTCTGTTTGTACCTCGTAAGCACCAACCTGTGCTCCTCCTTGGTTTGTAAATCATACCCACCTACCTGTCCAGCTTTTATGTCTGTACCTCATGAGCACCTATCTGTGCACCTCTTCTGTTTGTACTTCATAGGCACCTACCTGTGCAGCTCCTCTGTCTGTACCTCGTAAGCACCTACCTGTGTTCTTCCTCTGTTTGTATCTCATAAGCACCTACCAGTGCACCTCATCTGTTTCTACCTCATAAGCACCTACGTGTGCACCTCTTCTGTCTGTACCTCATAAGCACCTACCTGTGCACCTCCTCTGTCTTTACCTCATACGCACCTACCTGTGCTCCTCCTTTGTTTGTACCAAATAAGCACCTGCATGTGCACCTTTTCTGTTTGTACCTCATAAGCACCTGCCTGTGGTCTTCCTCTGTTTGTACCTTATAAGCACCTACCAGTGCTCCTCCTCTGTTTGTACCTCAAAGCACCTACGTGTGCACCTCTTCTGTTTGTACCTCATAAGCACCTACCTGTGCTCCTCCTCTGCTTGTACTTCAGAAAGCACCTACCTGTACTCCTCCTCTGTTTGTACCTCATAATCAGCTACCTGTTCACCTCCTCTGTCTGTACCTCATAAGCACCTACCTGTGCTCCTCCTCTGTTTATACTTTATAAGCACCTACCTGTGCACCTCCTCTTTGTACCTCATATGCACCTACCTGTGCACCTCTTCTGTTTATACCTCATAATCACCTAACTGTGCACCTCCTCAGTCTGTACCTCATAAGCACCTACCTATGCTTATCCTCTGTTTATACTTCATAAGCACCTACCTGTGCTCCTCCTCTGTTTGTACTTCATAAGCACCTACCTGTGCACCTCCTGTTTGTACCTCATAAACACCTACCTGTGCACCTCTTCTGTTTGTACCTCATAAGCAACTACCTGTGCACCTCTTCTGTTTTTACCTCATAAGCACCTACCTGTGCACCTCTTCTGTTTTGTACTTAATAGGCACCTACCTGTGCACCTCCTCCGTCTGTTCCTCATAAGCACCTACCTGTGCTCCTCCTCTGTGTGTACCTCATAAGCACCTACCTCTGCTCCTCCTCTGTTTGTACTTCATAAGCACCTACCTGTGCTCCTCCTCCGTTTATACTTCATAAGCACCTACCTGTGCTCCTCCTCTGTTTCTACCTCACAAGCACCTACCTCTGCTCCTCCTCTGTTTGTACATCATAAGCACATACCATTGCACCTCCTGTTTGTACCTCATAAGAACCTATCTGTGCACCTCCTCTGTTTATGCCTCATAAGCTCCTACCTGTGCACCTCCTCTGATTGTACCTCATAAGCACCTACCATTGCACTTCCTCTGTTTGTATCTCATAAGCATCTATCTGTGCTCCTCCTCTGTTTGTACCTCACAAGCATCTACCTGCGCGCCTCCTCTTTCTTTACCTCATAAGCAACTACCTGTGCTCCTCCACTGTTTGTACTTCATAAGCACCTACCTGTGCTCCTCCTCTGTTTGTACTTCATAACCATCTACCTGTGCTCCTCCTCTGTTTGTACCTCATAAGCATCTACCTGTGCTACTCCTCTTTTCATACCTCACAAGCATCTACCTGTGCGCCACCTCTGTTTCTACCTCATAAGCACCTAAATGTGCTCCTCCTCTGTTTGTACCTCATTGGCAACTACCCATATGTGCCTCATAAGCACCTACCTGTGTTCCTCCTTTGTTTGTACCTCACAAGCACCTACCTGTGCTCCTCCTCTGTTTATGCCTCTTAAACTCCTACCTTTGCACCTCCTCTGTTTGTACCTCATAAGCACCTACTAGTGCACTTCCTCTGTTTATACCTCATAATCAATTCACCTACCTGTGCACCTCTTCTGTTTGTACCTCATAAGCACCTACCTGTGCACCTCTCCTGTCTGTACCTAAGCACCTACCTGTGCTCCTCCTGTATTTGTACCTCATAAGCACCTATCTGTGCTCCTCCTCTGTTAATACTTCATAAGCACCTACTTGTGCACCTCCCTTTTGTACCTCATAAGCACCTACCTGTGCACCTCTTCTGTTTGTACCTCATAAGCACTTACCTGTGCACCTCTTCTGTCTGTACCTCATAAGCACCTACCTGTGCTCCTCCTCTGTTAATACTTCATAAGCACCTACTTGTTCACCTCCTGTTTGTACCTCATAAGCACCTAGCTGTGCACCTCTTCTGTTTGTACCTCATAAGCACCTAGCTGTGCACCTCTTCTGTTTGTACTTCATAGGCACCTACCTGTGCACCTCCTCTGTCTGTACCTCATAAGCACCTACCTGTGCACCTCCTCTGTCTGTACCTCGTAAGTACCTACCTGTGCTCCTCCTCTGTTTGTACCTCATAAGCACCTACCTGTGCTCCTCCTCGGTTTGTACCTCATAAGCACCCACCTGTGCTCCTCCTCTGTTTATACCTCATGAGCACCAATCCATTTCTCTCTCATAAGCACCTGCCTGTGCTCCTCCTCTGTCTGTACTTTATAAGCACTTACCTGTGCTCCTCTGTGTTTGTACCTCACAAGCACCTACCTGTGCTCCTCCTCTGTTTGTACCTCACAAGCACCTACCTCTGCTCTTCCTTTGTACCTCATGAGCACCTACCTGTGCACCTCCTCTGTCTGTACCTCATAACACCTACCTGTGCACCTCTTCTGTTTGTACTTCATAAGCACCTACCTATGCTCCTCCTCTGTTTGTACCTCATAAGCACCTGCCCATGATCCTCCTCTGTTTGTACCTCATAAGCACCTACCTGTGCACCTCCCTTGTCTGTACCTCATAAGCACCCACCTGTGATCCTCCTCTGTCTGTACCTCATAAGCACCTATCTGTGCTCCTCCTCTGCTTGTACCTCATAAGCACCGACCTGTGCTCCTCTTCTGTTTATACCCCAGAAGCACTTACCTGTGCACCTCTTCTGTCTGTGCGTCATAAGCAGCTACCTGTGCTCCTCCTCCTGTTTGTACCTCATAAGCACCTATCTGTGCTCCTCCTCTGTTTGTACCGTATGAGCACCTACCTGTCCACCTCTTCTGTTTGTATATCATAAGCACGTACCTGTGCACCACTTCTGTTTGTACTTCATAAGCACCTACCTGGGCACCTCCTGTTTGTACATCATAAGCACCTACCTGTGCACATCTTCTGTTTGTACCTCATAATCCCCTACCTGTGCACCTCTTCTGTTTGTACTTCATAAGCACCTACCTGTGCTCCTCCTCTGTTTGTATATCATTAACACCTACCTATGCACCTCCTCTGTCTGTACCTCATAAGCACCTACCTGTGCACCTCTTCTGTTTGTACCTCATAATCCCCTACCTGTGCACCTCCTCTGTCTGTATCTCATAAGCACCTACCTGTGCACCTCCTCTGTCTGTATATCATTAACACCTACCTATGCACCTCCTCTGTCTGTACCTCATAAGCACCTACCTGTGCTCCTCCTCTGTCTGTACCTCATAAGCACCCAACTGTGCTCCTCCTCTGTTTGTACCTCGTAAGCACCTACCTGTGCTCCTCCTGTGTTTGTACATCATACCCACCTACCTGTGCAGCTTCTATGTCTGTACCTCAGGAGCACCTATCTGTGCACCTCTTCTGTTTGTGCTTCATAGGCATCTACCTGTGCAGCTCCTCTGTCTGTACCTCATAAGCACCTACCTGTGCTCTTCCTCTGTTTGTACCAAATAAGCACCTGCATGTGCACCTTTTCTGTTTGTACCTCATAAGCACCTGCCTGTGGTCTTCCTCTGTTTGTACCTTATGAGCACCTACCAGTGCTCCTCCTCTGTTTGTACCACACAGCACCTACCTGTGCACCGCTTCTGTTTGTACCTCATAAGTTACAAACAACTCGGACGGAAGTAGGGGCCGCCAGTTTGGTTACTCGACAAGAGCAAGGTATAATATGCTCTGAGGTGAAAAGGAACAGACGAAAGTTGCATGAGGAACAGACTTCTAAAGGATAAGCATTCCTTTTTACGAGCTTGAAATAATAAGCGCACATTTGAAATACAAGCGGGTATACTTCATTATTGATTTTAACGAGCTCAAAACAAGCCAGATGCGTGTGATGGAATTATAAAACGGGGGACTGGCACAGCGCGCCTTAGTGGGCTCATCTAGGAGATTCATACCAATTAAAGAATTACCAAGCCTTATAGATGGATGGAAGAGCATAACAATTTTTATTAAGTACATTACAGAGTGAAACATCGTTCACCTGCCCATTTAATTTTTAAAGGACGGGAGTACATAATATAACGGTCTTGATAAAGAAGGTGGAATGAGATAAAGCCTTCGAAACGCGTCGACGCTCTTTTTCTGTTGCCATAAATCCATCTATACGAACATCACCCTAGATATTGATGATACACAAGGCACCAGGGTGTTTGTACATAAGTTTAACCGTGGATTATGGCGATTTATGACAAAGATTAATGTCTGTTTTTAACTCTTGTGTTATGATTTTTTGTAGTATTGTGAATGTGATTAATTGTTTTTAGTATTGTTTCATATTTTTCATGATGATGGTATGGACAAAAATGGTTTTAACTTGTAACTAAACATTTTTTTTAATTTTGTATAAAATAATAAATGGTTTTAATAAATTACAATCATTGCCTTATGAACAATAGGTGTTTGTGCCAATACATTGTAGCCACCAGTTGAGCGGTGACCTTTATGAATGGTGAGTGTGTGTGTGGAGTCAGAGCTTGGCATATGAAAGAAGGTGCGAATGAAACAATATATTAAAACAATCCCAGAGGACAATATTTTTACCTTTTGTACCTCATAAGTACCTACCTGTGCTCCTCCTCTGCTTGTACTTCATAAGCACCTCCCTGTACTCCTCCTCCGTTTGTACCTCATAATCAGCTACCTGTTCACCTCCTCTGTTTGTACCTCATAAGCACATACCATTGCACCTCCTCTGTTTGTACCTCATAAGCACCTACCTGTGCACCTCATCTGTTTGTACTTCATAGGCACCTACCTGTGCACCTCCTCTGCCTGTACCTCATAGGCACATACCAGTGCTCCTCCTCTGTTTGTAACTCATAAACACCTACGTTTGCAACTCTTCTGTTTGTACTTCATAGGCACCTACCTGTGCACCTCCTCTGTCTGTACCTCATAAGCACCTACCTGTGCACCTCCTCTGTCTGTACCTCGTAAGCACCTACCTGTGCTCCTCCTCTGTTTGTACCTCATAAGCACCTATCTGACTCCTCCTCTGTTTGTATCTCATAGGCACCTAGCTGTGCACCTCTTCTGTTTGTACCTCATAAGCACCTACCTGTGCTCCTCCTCTGTTTGTACCTCTTAAGCACCTACCATTGCACTTCCTCTGTTTATACCTCATAAGCACCTACGTGCTCACCTCTTCTGTTTGTACCTCATAAGCACCTACCTGGTCACCTCTTCTGTTTTTACCTCATAAGCACCTACATGTGCACCTCTTCTGTCGGTACCACATAAGCACCTACCTGTGCACCTCTTCAGTTTGTACTTCATGAGCACATACCATTGCACGTCCTCTGTTTGTACCTCATAAGCACCTATCGGTGCACCTCCTCTGTCTGTACGTCATAAGTAGCGACCTGTGCTCCTCCTCCTGTTTGTACCTCATTAGCACCTACCTGTGCTCCTCCGCTGTCTGTACCTCATAAGCATCTATCTCTGCTCCTCCTCTGTTTGTACCTCACACACATCTACCTGTGCTCCTCCTCTGTCTGTACCTCATTAGCACCTACCTGTGCTCCTCCACTGTTTGTACTTCATAAGCACCTACCTGTGCTCCTCCTCTGTTTGTACTTCATAAGCACATACCTGTGCTCCTCTTCTGTTTGTACCTCATAAGCATCTACCTGTGCTACTCCTCTATTTATACCTCACAAGCACGTACCTGTGCGCCACCTCTCTTTGTACCTCATAAGCACCTACATGTGCTCCTCCTCTGTTTGTACCTCATAAGCACCTACCCTTTAGTGCCTCATAAGCACCTAACTGTGCACCTCCTCTGTCTGTGCCTCGTAAGCACCTACCTGTGCTCCTCCTCTGTTTGTACCTCGTAAGCACCTACCTGTGCTCCTCCTCTGTTTGTATCTCATAAGCACCTAGCTGTGCACCTCCTCTGCCTGTACCTCATAAGCACCAACCTGTGCTCCTCCTCTGTTTGTACCTCATAAGCACCTACGTGTGCACCTCTTCTGTTTGTTCCTCATAAGCACCTACCTGTGCACCTCCTCTGCCTGTACCTCATAAGCACCAACCTGTGCTCCTCCTCTGTTTGTACCTCATAAGCACCTACGTGTGCACCTCTTCAGTTTGTACCTCATAAGCGCCTACCTGTGCACCTCTTCTGTTTGTACTTCATAAGCACCTACTTGTGCTCCTCCTCTGTTTGTACCTCATAAGCACATACCATTGCACCTCCTCTGTTTGTACCTCATAAGCACCTACCTGTGCACTTCCTCTGTCTTTACCTCATGAGCACCTTCCTGTGCTCCTCCTCTGTTTGTACTTCATAAGCACCTACCTGTGCTCCTCCTCTGTTTGTACCTGATAAGCACCTACCTGTGCTCCTCCTCTGTTTGTGCCTCATAAGCACCTACCTGTGCGCCACCTCTGTTTGTACCTCATAAGCACCTACATGTGCTCCTCCTCTGTTTGTACAGAGGAGGTGCACAGGTAGGTGCTTATGAGGTAAACACAGAGGAAGAGCACAGGTAGGTGCTTATGAGGCATAAACAGAGGAGGTGCACAGGTAGGTGCTTATGAGGCACAAACAGAGGAGGTGCACAGGTAGGTGCTTATGAGGTACAAACAGAGGAGATGACCAGGTAGGTGCTTATGAGGTACAAACAGAAGAGGTGCCTTGACCAAATCTAATCACTGGTACAATGGGAAAGTGTAAGGCTAAAGAGGGGTTAACAAAAGGAAAATCATCTAAAATAACAAAGAGCGCTGCAGAAAACTGAGCCATAGACGAAATAGATAATTTAATTGAAGGTCGAATCAATGCTGAATAATAAATGTAAATCGATTAGAAAGAACAAAGAGAAAATCACAGCGTTCTATAGCAAAAGCATAATGAACCCCCAGATTGAGATTCCCACCACAAAAGGGAATACAAAGGTTAGTATTGAGCATCATCCCTGCATCCCAGATACCCCAGGCACACAAGAAGAGCACAGCAATCAGAGCCATCATCCTCCTGACCCAAACAAAACAGAGGTCATCGCAGAATCACTGACATTGGTAGAGTGCTCGAACAGATATGCACTTTTAGCTCCATCGCAGGGGACTGATATTGAAACTGTAGATCTGTTGACATCACCTCTTACATCAAACACGCCACAGCTCAATGCCCATAACACCCCCGGAATACCCAGGGAGTTACATGACCACCCACAAACGCCTCCACAAATGCCTGTAACGTTCCCTAACAGTTCAATTGTCGATCAGAATCCACAATTGGTTCAAGAATTATTAACTAAAGTGGAGGCCCTAACGAAGGTGGTTGCCAATCTTAAGGCAACTGTAGCAAATTTAATTAACTGCAGTAAAAACATGAAAGTGGCCACACCCAGCCCAGATTGTGATACAAACCAATTAAAGCAGCCCGCCAATTACCCTCCAAAATCAAACAAGCAGTCATTATGACTCCAATAAGCCAAAGGGGAATTTTGAAGGGCAAAGAACTGGTCGACATCAAGATGGCCCAAAATTAGCTGGGCTAAGTTCGACCAATGGGGCTGATAATAGATGGGAAAACAGATCATCACACATCCCAAGATTGGCTTGCACAGAGAATACGAACATATGGGGAACGGGAGGACAGAGAGATATTAGCCACAAAAGCGCATATCATAACTGTATGGCGGGGAGAGCGGTAGCTACCTGGAACAGCATGGATAAAGCTAAAGGATATGAGGAGCAGAACTATCTAGGCATACCCCACATGAGTAACGTAGCCAGCTGCCAGGGGAGCCTAGGCTAGTTAACAGCACATATAGAAGGATTGGCTGGAGAGTCCTTATGACTAATGTCCCTAAGCTCAGCCTCTCCTCCTATAGGGAAGATGCAGACTCATTGAAGAACAAAATCATACATTAGATCCGGTATAAGAGCGACTGTCTATCAATAATACATTCGGACTTCCTGGAGGCGGAGCGCTTAACAACCACAAATTCACCCTTTGATACTGTAATTCTTACTCTTAGAGCAAAAGACGTAGCAGATGGGCTAATGACCCTTGACTTAAGAACAGGACCACCCCACTCTAGCCCGGTGAGATTTAGAACATATAACCCTGGGGAAGCACCGAAAGGGAGTAACACCAATACTGCTACTCCTAGACAACCCTCCAATTTTGATGAAGCACACAATAATCTGGAGGCAGTTGATTGACAGTCAATGTCGCTCCCGCTACACAATCAAAGGGAGGGTCCCCACATTACATATAGTGATAAGCCATTAACACTCCCCCTTGTTAACAGGGAAGATAGAGGAATTGAGTGTGCCCAAGGCAGCAGTCAGTCGCGGAAAGTACCAGCACATTCTCGCCAAATACGGTTGATATCGTGGAATATAGCGGGTCTGAAACGTAAATTAAAAGACCTAGAATGGCAAGAGTACATGAACTTCAGCGAAATCTGCTTGCTACAAGAAACCTGGTCACTCACCACCCCACATAAACTGGGGTACAAAACATACAGTGTTTACGCGATACCTTCAGCCGGAGGTAGACCCTCCGGGGGTCTTGTCATATGGGCTAAAATCACCTTAGACATAGAAATAACAAGATTATATATTGCCTTGCAAGATATATTGGGGATAAAGGCGTTAACCAATGATAAAACTGAAATATATATATTAAATATTTATAACAGACCGAGCCCCTCGAGCATAGAATCTAAAGCCATAGAGCTGATAGAAACGTTCATAAGTTCAATTGACTCAAGGGCCACGGTAATTTTAGGTGGCGATTTTAACTGAAAATTTGAACCTGTAGTAGGACTAGGGAACATTTTCGAAGATGAGGATACGCCAAATAATATACCTAAGCTAGAGGTTGGTTCTGAAGTACCGTGCACAGTAGCTACTGCACAGCTCATTCAACTTGTTGCAGGACAGGGATTAAGGGCCTGCAATGGCAGGCGACCCTCTGATAGACCGAGTGCCCCCACATTTATCCACTAAGAGTAACATTGATTACATATCGGTCTCAGTTAATTCCTGGGCCAGCATACATGATATCACCGTCGAAGTTAGAGAAGATAGCGACCACCTTCCATTATGCCTAACAATAGCTGGCACTCTCATTGAACCCACAATAAGGAGAACCAGTGATGATGATAATGATCCTGCTGAACCCTCAATCCGTAATAATCGAAGATCGCTGAAATGGCCATCAATAGTGGGCACGGTCGAGATTATGACAAAGATATACAATACCTTTACAGACGTTATCCTCCCTTACGCTGAAATACCCTCTGAGAAAATTCCCATCGTTAATCTACATCAAACTATGATAGAAAAATTAAAACTGATTATGACAAAACCACCTAGATGCGAGGAGATGGGCAAAGTAGAGATTTCCAGTTGTCCCAACCAGTGGTATAACAAGGCTTGTCGAAAAGCAAAGACGGAATTGATAATGGCAGCTAAATCTAATAATATAGAGGCACTGAGAGACAAAAGGATGAGATATAAAAAGCTATTAACTGAAACAAAGAGAGAGTGGGATGACAGCATATGGTCCGATTTGATCTTAGCAGCTAAAACCAAGAACCATGCAGGCTTTTGGAGCCTAATAGCCAAAGGCAACAAAACAGGGACCCAAGCACTTGGGTGAACAACTTCACGAAACTCTATGCTGAGGCCACTAAAGAAGCAACAAACATACATTGCAGAGATACACATACCATCCCTATATCTACCAGATTGGCTCAAAACCATACCCTACAATTCACCATAGAGGAAACATTGACAGCCATAGATGCTGTCAAGCCAGGGAAAGCACCAGGCCCCCATAAAATTCCAGGTGATTTATTGAAACACGATAAAGCAGTATGGGGCCCGTATGTTAATCTCTTATGCAACGCTGTGGCGGCAGGAGCACCACTACCAAAATCTTGGAAGGGGCAGAAACTTTCAAAAAGGGGGAGCGCCAAGAACCAGCAAACCATCGCCCCAGAAGTCTCATCGATACTCTGCGAAAGATCTATGCAAGACAGTTACTATCAAAACTGAACGATTGGATAGAGGAAAATAGTATTTTAACACAATACCAGGCTGGGTTTAGAGCTAGAACTAGCACGGTCGACCAGGTTTTTAGACTTCTCTGTTTGGGTTGGAAATGCACAGTTTTAAATAAAGGACATCTGTACATAGCTTTTATTGATCTGAAGGCAGCCTTTAATCTGATTCCCCGAAATTCGCTCTGGAAATCTTTAAAAGCACCAGGCGTACGTGAGGATCTTCTAACCCAAATAATGAGATTACATGAAAATAATTTTGCTAAAGTTAGGTGGGGTGCAAGGGGAGAACTAACAGACGCAATCCCCATAAGGAGGGGTGTCAGGCAGGGTTGCGTATTGGCACCCACCCTTTTCTCATTGTTTGTAAATGACACCCCTAAATACTTACTAGGATGTAGTCATGACTCTCCAAAGCTAGGTGGGGTTCCTGTTCCGGCACTTTTATTCACCGATGATACAATTTTAGTTTCACAAACTCCAAAAGGCCTCCAAAACTTGTTAAACATGTTTAGTAATTACTGTGTTATTAAAGGTTTAGAAATAACCTCCAGTAAAACAAAATATATGGCAGTAAAACCACACAAATCATTTAGGAAGAATATTGCTCTTTTAGAACAGAGGTTAGAGTGTGTACCGTATTTTAACTATCTAGGTATCACACTAGAAACAAATCTGACGTGGTTTTCCCAATTGCAAAAAAGCAGATCTATTAGCATCTATTAGCATAAAATACAAAATATCAAGCTCTGGTGGCTCATCCTTTGCACGTAGAAGTGGTCACAATCTTCTTCAAGCTCACAGCTGTGCTCAACCGCTGCTACGTAAAAATGATTGTGTACAATTAAGCAATACAACCGGGGTTGTTGTTACACTTCTTATGAACGGAGAAGATCAGGGTTCACACACTTCTATAATCACATTTGTTTCTCTTCAGACAGAAAGGGAGGAGGAGGTCAAGGGGAGTAAAGAATGAGACAACGGAGTGTGGACATGAGGGAGAGAGAGAAACAAAACGAGGAATGAAAGGAGTGAGTGGCAAGGAGGGCAGACTATAAGAGTGCGAGACTGGGTATGAACAGTGAAGGCTCCCAGGTTCAACTTATGAATCCTCTGTGGTTCACAGGATCAGGTCTGATAGGCAACTCTTTGATGGTTTCAGGCTATTGCAGTTCCTTCAAGCCCCATTTAAACCACCACCTGTAACTAAAGGGTGTAATTCACTCGCAATAAAGTGTCACTCATAAGCCTTGAAATGTCACATATAAACGCACTGCACACTTGGGAATGTCACACATAAGCCAACCAAACCTTGGCAGCTATGTTCATGTAGGGTTATTTATTTCAAAAGCAATCAAAGAACTCGGAAAAGAAGGACAGATGAACGGCACTCCATCAAGTAGTCGGGCCGAGTCCCTTCCAGAAATTGATATTGCACTTTCTCTCTTTCCTTTTCTCCTGTTAGCACAAGTACTTTACTCGAAATAGGAGGAACAATCATGTCTACAACTAATTTTAGAAGTCTTGTGGTCGAAGTACATCATAACACATTCTTGGCCTTGGGAATGAATTACACTATGTGTGTGACATAAATACAAAATTGTTTTATTGAAGTTTTTTATCCAGTACACTTGTGTTACATTGTACATCTTATGGTGGTGTGTTCCACCCTTTTATGATTTTAAGAAATCAAATAAAAGTATATATTATTACTTATTTCAAAAGCAACTACAAGGTGTACCAATGTGTTCACTAGGCAGGTAACATAAACATAAGTAGAAAAAAAAGACCCGAAATGTGCCACAAGAAACAGGTTCTTCCTCATCAAGAACTCTGTTGCATCAAGAACAAAAAAGACACCCCAAAAAGTGTACAACACCTAGAGCCCATAGGCATGAAGAACACCAAGAGATGTCCAGTGTACCTGTGGAAAATTCCCTACCTATGAAACATCCAAGTGGTTGAATCCTGATCAGTTCTATCCAAAATCCATCCTCACAATCTTTACATCATACAGAAATGTTCAATCCTATAAAACAAATATTTTACGGCATGAAATATACAATTACACTTAAAACTCCACTCCTGAATTAATGCAAGCACTCTCGCAATCACGCTGTACATACATAATACATAAATACCATCTGGGACACTCACCCAAAACAAATATTATGCAACTCCGTGTTTAAATATTAGCTTGTGCACGTGTTAGGCTACCACTCAAACCCGCTTTCAAACAGACCAGCCAACGCAATTATAAAAATACATTAACACAACCGAGATTCCCTAAAATGAATAATTCCTGAAATTAAAACAAACTGCGTATCCATCGCACTGACAGCCTAGTAATGCTACATCTGTGTGGCGTGCTGGATTGTAAATACCTTTTTTGTATTGTGTGTCTTAAGACCATCCATGTCTGTGACTAGTGTTGCCATCTCAGTTGGTTTTAGGTGTCAACTCTATCTCTGACATCTAAAAATCTAAAACACCCCAGGCCTTTCTTGCCACAAAATGCTTGTTTATGTGAAATGTATTTCGTCAGCGGCCACCAGAGGGCGCTCCTCATCTGCTGATGGAACCTAGTGAGCTGCACATTGTATGGAAGGAAAAGGGTTTCCTCTTCCGGGTCAGTGGAGGCAGAGACAGCACCAGCAGCGGATGCTGACATCACTTCCGGCCTCTCCTCGTATGTTCAGCCTGCTGAAGAGGAGGAAGGACCCCTGTCTGGTGGGCAGTTATCTTCATCTTCAGACTCTCACTGACCCCCCCCCCCCCATCAGACCCCAGATCTGCCCCACAGCCCCAGGAGGAGGAGAGAGCCTGGACATGTCTGCACAGGTTTCTGCTCAGGTAGGAGATTGTCAGCACCTTCTGTTGTGTTTGTAGAAATCGACTTAATAATCGTGGAAGAAATCTCTGCCAGGAGCCGGGCTGAGATGGGCTCTTCAATACGGGGGCCTCTGGGGGGCTTTCCTTCCGGCCCTGGGGGTGTTTGTTGGCAGCATTTGTGTTGAAGAGGGGATCTGTGTGCACTGCTCTGTATCTTACTGCACTGTGAGGAATGTTCACACTACTCTGCATCTCACTGCACTATGAGAAATCTGTGCATGCCTCACTTTATCTTACTGCACTATGATGAGTCTGTGCACTGCATCTTACTGCAGAGTGAGGAATCTGTGAACTGCTCTGCACCTTACTGCACTGTGAGGAGTCTGTGCATGCAGCACTGCATCTTACTGCACTTTGAGGAATCAGTGCACACTGCTCTGCATCTTACTGCACTGTGAGCTGTCTGTGCTTGCTGCACTGCATCTTACTGCCCTTTGAGGAATCTGTGCACTGTTCTGCATCTTACTGCACTGTGAGGTGTCTGTGCATGCTGCACTGCATCTTATTGCCCTTTGAGAAATCTGTGCACTACTCTGCATCTTACTGCACTGTGAGGAGTATGTGCATGTTGCACTGCATCTTACTGCACTTTGAGGAATCCGTGCACACTGCTCTGCATCTTAGTGCACTGTGAGGAGTCTGTGCATGCTGCACTGCATCTTACGGCACTATGAGGAATCTGTGCACTGCACTGCATCTTACTGCACTGTGAGGAAACTGTGCACACTGCTCTCCATCTTACTGCACTTGAGGAGTCTGTGCATGCTGCATTGTATTTCACTGCACTATCCATGCATTCTACACCGCATCCTACTGCACTCTGAGATACCTGTGGACACTGCACTGCTTTTTACTGCATTGAGGAATCTGTGCACACTGCCTTTTACTACACTTTAAGAAATCTGTGAATGCTGCACTGCATCATACTACAATATGAGGTATCTGTGCATACTGCACTGCCATATACTACACTATGAAAACTTTGAACACACTGCATCTTTACTACACTGAGTAATCCGTTCACACCATGCTGCTTTTTTCTGTGTGACAGCAAGATGTTGACTGCACTGCTTTTTGCTGCACTGGCGAATCTGTCCACACCGCACTGTTGTTTACTGTGCTCTGTGTAAACACTTCATTACTTTTAATTGACTATGATATAACATTGCATGCTGCTGTTTACTGCACTATGAGAAATATGTGCACACTGCACTACTGTTTACTACACCTTGAGAAATAAGGGGAAGCTGCACTGCTTTTTACTACTCGAGGAGAAATCAGTGTACACTTCTGTGCTGTTTACTGTACTCTGTGGAATCTGTACACACTACGCTGCTGTATGAAAAATATGTGCACAATGGATTGTGCATTCTGAACTGCTGTTTAATACACTTTGAAAAATCTTTTAAAACTACTGAGATTTGTTCTGCACAATAAGAAATGTGTGCATACCTCACTGCTTTTCTGCTTCACTGTTAGCACACTACACTACCAGAAATCTGTACATGCTGTAATTGTTTTCACAATGACATGAGAAATGTATGCACTGCATTGATTTTTACTGCACTTTGGGCCAGATGTACAGCCAATTCATTTTGCAAATCTGTAATTGCGATTTTTTGCGACTCGCAATTTGAAACTAATGCAATGCAGTGTACTAATGTGTCTCACACACATTTAGCAATTCCTGATGGGGTCGCAAAGGACCTACCTCATCAATATTCATGAGGTAGGTCGTATTTTGCATCCCATTGGGAATGGCCTGTAAACACAGGGATGGTGGATGGTGACCACTATGTCTGTGTCTTTTTAAATGAAGCAATTTGTTTTCCTGAAATAGAGCCCGTTTTTCTAAAAGAAAAGTGGGATGCATTTAAAAAGAACAATGAAATGTTTCCTTTTCTTTTTTTGAGAGTGACTGACACTGACTGACTGACACTGACATTGACTGACACTGACTGACACTGACTGACTGACACTGACTGACTGACACTGACTGACTGACACTGACTGACACTGACTGACACTGACACACACACTGACTGAAACTGACTGACTGACACTGACTGACACTGACTGATTGACACTGACTGACTGACTGTAGGAGAGTAGGATCTGCTTCACATGGGTACCCCCACTTTTTGCTGATGCTTCACTGTTTTTCGACTTTAGTCTGGCTGGGACCCTGCTAATCAGAACCCCAGCCTAGCTGCTTCCTCTCTAAAATGGTTTCCATGTACCTTAGGTACATCTTTGATTGGAATCTGGAGTGCCCTTATAAGTCCCTAGTATATGGCATACTATGTACCCAGGGCATAGGTACCTCAGAGGCCTGCCAGGGGCTGAAGCATGTATTATGCCACCCCTGGAAGGCCAGCCAAAATGACACCACAGGTCTGCTACTGCAGCCTGGGTAAGGTGGTGCATGCACCCCTTACTGTGATATAGGCTACCTATATCACTACAATTGCACACACATATAAACCTATAAGTCACTCCTATGGCAGGCCTTAACAATCCTGAAGGCAGAGTGCTTGGTTTTTATGTGAGAGGGTGCCCCTGCATGAGCAGAGCCCCTCTGCAGCGTTCAGAGTCCCTCCTCTGATGCTGTTTGTGGTACAGCCTGACCATATACTCTTAAGTGCATTATATCCTCGCGGTACAATGCTAACTTTGGACTGGCTGCACCAAAACATGTCGTGTTTGGTGTCAAACATCTTGGAATACTACCCCCCCCGCCAGTTCTGGCGGCGGGGGTAGCATTCCACCCTTCTAGAGGGAGAGACATGTACACACCGGGCTACCCGGTAACCTCTTTCCAGAGCCCTGGCATCACAAAATGGATGCCGCTGCCACAGACACGGGTCTGGCCTCCTGCTGCTGACTGAAACTCCGGCAGGGGAGGCCTGGACAATAGGTTTCCTGTCGAAGGGAGGTGTAACCACCTCCCCAGACAGGATAGTGTGTATTGGGGCTGGACGGGAGCCCTCTCTGGTGCTTTGAAGTCCTGCACTGTGGGCACATTTGGTGTCCCTGTGCATATGCCAGTTCAAACCGGTTGCAGGGGCTACCTGCCCCTGCTCTGGCGCAAAACTGGACAAAGGGAATGGGTGTAACCACCCCTCTTCCCTGACCCTCCCATAGGTGGGTTCCCAGAGTATGTCCAACCCCCTAACTTGGTATAAGTATGGGACCCCAGTCCTTAGGACTTTAGATTACCCTGGACGAAACTCTGAAGCCGAATCCTGGACCTTCGACGCTCTACTTGAAGATTAGAGGACTGAAAAATCTCCCTTGGGGTCAAGGAGTGACTCCCCTGCTTGGCAGGCACCTAAGAAGCAATTGTCCGGTCTGCATCGCTGAGGCTCCCGCCGGACGACGAAGTCTTTGCAACACCAGAGGTGGATTTCCAGACTTCCACGAGGCTGCCCTGAGTCCCCAGCGAAGCTGAGGCCCGTAGCTGTCGTGGGTAACGTGGAACCATGACCCCTGGACACCGAGAACTTTTACAAGTGCATCCTCTTCCTGGTCTCCCACGAAGTTGTGCTTTGGGCTCTGAGTAGCCCTCGCCTCCAGCACCGACTGCACTGAAGATCACTGGCCTCCACTCCACGAGTGTCCTGTGAGCCAGCTCCAAGTGCATCCACTTGAGGCTCCTTCGCGGTCGCTAGTCCGTTGGCTAGTGGGCCCTCCTGAAGGCAACTCTTCTTATGCTTGGGCTTTCCTGGTTGCTCCAGACGTGCCCTGACTTACCCTTGCTGGGTGAGTCCCCCAGACCTTGCTGGTCTGCACCACCGTCCTTTCTTCCTTTCCACGAGACTTGCCGTTGCCAAGGCTTGTTGGGTCCAATCCGGTCGCCGACACCTCAGCAAGCGACAAACGTCGTGGGACAGCTCGAATCCAGCTCCTGGTTGTTGTCGACGCCTCCTGGACCTCGTGGCTGAAGAGTCAAGATGACTGTCAACCGAAGCACCCGACATCGGTGGGCATCTGCTCATCGCCTTCTTGGTCACTGGCTAGTGATCCAGACTCTGTCCCCTCTGCTTTCAGGTTCTTCAGATCTTCGATCCACCCTTGGATCCACCCGAACACTTTCGACTTGTTCGCCAGCAGCACTTTGCAGCAGATCGCCATTGAAAACGACGACGAAACCCGACCCCGAAAGACACCTATGCACCCGGCTTCCCTGGGTGAGGTAACTCGAGTACTCTGGTGCTCCCGTGGGTATTGACTCTAGAACAACCTAGTTCTAAAGGGGTTTGCTCCAAGTCCTCCTCTAAGTGTCCTTTTTCTTTAAAACTCCAACCGCGACATTCTCCATAGAAGTCAACGGCGGCTCGCGGCTGTGTTCTCACACTTCACGCGTCCCCCGTGGGTCCCCTGTGTCACTACCTTGGGTGGTTCCTTGAGGGCCAAGCACTTCTACAGGCTCTAGGCCTTGTGTCTAGCTCAGTCGTGGTTCTTATACCACTTTATTGGTATATGGTTTGGTACGCCCCTAGGGCTCAAACGTGTATTTGTGCTCTTACTGTTGATATTCGACTTGTAACTTATGTACTTCGAACTCTAGCCTCATAAAGAGACTAGATGGGTGTGTTTAAGACTAAATACATATATTTTAAATATATACCTGGTGTGGTCCTCTTTCATTTGGTCACTCAAGAGATTATAGACTGGTAAAACAAGCTGCTTTACATTCCTTCAAGACTTAGCCTGAAGGCTGCTCTCCATAGCTACCACTAGGATAGCTTTCAATAAAGGTTGTCTTTAACCTATCTCCAATAAGGGGTTGTTTGGACTGGTACAAGGTGCCCACTATAATTAGTGGACAGCATATACCAGGCCAACTTCTCACATTGGTGTGCAGCGTGTGGGATTCCAGCTTGCTATTGTTTTACCAGATAATCTCAATTGAATTGATCAACTGAAAACCACTAAGGGTACCTTAGGTACATATAAATCAAGCTTAGTATACAGTAAGTTCTACTGAACTTAGAGTTGTGTGTTAAGGGCTAGCACACCCTTTCTACAACTCAAGAGAGTTTAGTAGGCCACACTAGAGTAGGTAGTGCATACACCACACCTCACTAGTAATGTCTTCACTACCAGGAACCAGTGGGCTCCTGCCATCCAAATATGACAACCTCCCATTCTTGGAATTGAGAGAGTTGTGCAAGATTAGGAAGTTGAAGACAGGCAAAAGTGCCAACACCCAACGTCTCATGGAGATGCTCCTGCTAGATGATCTCAGAAGACCTATAGAGTCTGCAAGGGTAGGCAGAGAGGGTGGGGCAGAAGAGGAGGAAAGGACCAGGGATGAAAATCCCCAGGACCTGACCTCTGAAACTGGCCAGGAAGGTGACAATGACCTTGACCTGGAAAATGCAGCTACTCCTGAGGATGAGGAGGAGGATCAGAATGACCTCCCCTTTGTCCCCCAGGAAGAGTTGTGAGTGTGCCCAGAAGGTCTAGATCTCCTTCTCAGGAGTCTAACCACTCTGACACCTCAGTAGGGACCTCTGTTTCCTCTCATAGGAGGGAATCCTCCAGTGAGAGGAAAGAGAGACTGCTCAAGTATGGAGAAGCTCAGTTGAGACTCAGAAGAGAGCAGTTGGCTATAGACAGGGAGTCCCTAGAGCTTGAAAGGCAAAGAAAAAAGATGGGACTGGAGTCCCATGGTGGCAGCAACTTCCCTAGTGGTAGGGAATGGTCTTATGACCATAGAAACCTGAGCAAGATTGTCCCTCCCTACCAGAGTGGGGATGACATCCACAAATGGATAACTGCACTGGAGAGGGCCTGTAAAGTACAGAGGGTCCCTCAGGAGCAGTGGGCAGCAATCTTGTGGCTCTCCTTTGCAGACAAAGGTAGAGATAAGCTCCTCACTGTTAGAGAAGAGGATGCTGACAATTACAAAGTCTTGAAGAGTGCTCTGATTGATGGGTTTGGCCTAACAACTGAACAATACAGGTTAAAGTTCAGAGATACCCAAAAGCACAGACTCAAGACTGGGTGGACTTTGTTGATTGTTCTGCTAAGGCTCTGGAAGGTTGGTTGATGGGCAGTAAGGTATGTGACTTCACAGGATTGTACAATCTTATCATGAGGGAGCAGATTCTTAATAACTGTCAAAATCAGCTGTTGCATCAGTACCTGGTGGACTCTGATCTGACCTCTCCCCAAGAATTGGGAAAGAAGGCAGACAAATGGGTCAGAACCAGGGTGAGGCAGAAGGTACAGAACCAAGGTGGTGACCCTAAGAAGCATGATTCTAAAAACTCTGATAAGGGTGGGGAGAAGGGTAAAGACCAGAAGTCTTCACAAGGCCCCCAAAAATCTTCTTCAGGTGGGGATTCACAGTATAACAAAGGGAAAGGCCAAAAGAAACCATGGTGCAAAGTCTGTAAGCAAAAGACACACTGGACCAGTGATTGCACCAAGTCCAAAGACTCTATTCCAGCCACTACCACTGCCCCTAAGGCACCTGTTCCCCCTAGTACAGTTACAAATGGTGGTGGAAGTACTCAAGCGAAGGGTTTAGTAGGGTTGACCCTGGGTAATGAGATGAGCTCTGGCCTAGTCAGAGAACTCACTCAGGCTGTCCTAGTCTGTGATGGAGGCATGGATGTGACCTCCTCTGTGAGTCCCAGTAATCTGGGCAAGTACAGGCAACAGCCATTGATTAATGGAAAAGAGGCTTTGGCATTCAGGGACACAGGGGCAAGTGTCACAATGGTGACACAAGATCTTGTGGACCCTGGGCAGATTATACTTGGTGAGATGTACCAAGTGACCAATGCTAGCAGTGTCAGAACAGAACATACTCTGGCAGTTGTTAACTTCTCCTGGGGAGGGGTAACTGGCCTTAAGAAGGTTGTGGTAAGTGCAGACCTACCAGTTGAATGCTTGCTTGGCAATGATCTTGAAACTTCAGCTTGGGCAGAAGTGGAGCTCAGGACCCATGCAGAAATGCTGGGGATCCCTGCAGATGTGTTTGCTGTGACCAGGTCACAGTGCAAAAGGTCTAACACCGAACAGGCCTTGGATCCTGGAACAATGGACCAAGTGCCATCCAAGAGGAGGAGTAGTAGGGTTAAGGCAGTGCCTTCCCCCTTGGCTCAGAAGGAAGATCAGTCTCTTGAGGGAGATGATCTCAGTCCTGAAGAAGGAACTGTCCCAGAGGAGCTTGAACCTGACCAGGTTGAGTTCTTGGGGACAGGGGGCCCTTCCAGGTCAGATCTGAGCCAGGAGCAGCAGAGCTGCCCCTCTCTTTAACCCCTCAGACAGCAAGCTGCTGCTGAGGCTGCTGGGAATGCTAGTGGTCCCCATAAAGTTTATTGGGATGATGGACTCTTGTACTCAGAGTGTAGAGACCCCAAGCCTGGTGCCACCAGGAGGTTGGTTATACCTCTGAAGTTCAGGGGCTTCCTATTGACCCTAGCCCATGACATTCCTCTAGCAGGTCACCTGGGCCAGAACAAGACTTGGGACAGAATTGTCCCTCACTTTCACTGGCCCCACATGTCTGAAGACACCAAGGAGTTTTGTCGCTCCTGTGTAACCTGCCACGCCAGTGGGAAGGCAGGTGGCACCACAAAGGCCCCCTGATACCACTACCTGTGGTGGGGTTCCCTTTGAAAGAGTGGGAATTGATATTGTTGGTCCCATGGATCCCCAAACAGCATCTGGGCACAGGTTTATCCTAGTGGTGGTGGACCATGCCACTAGGTACCCAGAGGCTATACCCCTTAGGACCACTACAGTACCTGTGGTGGCAAGAGCCCTCCTGGGAATTTTCTCAAGAGTGGGCTTCCCTAAGGAGGTTGTATCAGACAGGGGTGCAAACTTTATGTCTGGATACTTGAAGGCAATGTGGAAGGAGTGTGGAGTGACTTACAAGTTCACCACACCCTATCACCCACAATGCAATGGTTTAGTTGAGAGATTCAACAAAACCTTAAAGGGCATGATTAAAGGGCTCCCAGAAAAGCTTAGGCGAAGATGGGACATACTCTTGCCCTGCCTTTTGTTTGCATACAGGGAGGTGCCTCAAAGGGGGTTGGCTACAGCCCTTTTGAACTTTTGTTTGGTCACCCTGTCAGGGGTCCATTGTGCTTGGTGAAGGAAGGATGGGAGTTACCTCTCAAGCCCCCAAAGCAAGACATAGTGGACTATGTACTTGGTCTCCGCTCCCGGATGGCTGAATACATGAAAAAGGCAACTAAAAACCTTGAGGCTAGCCAGGAACTCCAAAAAGCCTGGCATGACCAAAAGGCTGTACTGTCTGTTTACCAGCCAGGACAGAAGGTGTGGGTGCTGGAGCCAGTGGCCCTAGCAGCTCTCCAAGACAAGTGGAGTGGACCCCATACCATTTTTGAACAGAAGGGTGAGGTTACCTATTTAGTAGACCTAGGAGTCACAGGGTTCTCTATGTCAACAGATTGAAACCATATGTGGACAGGGCAGACATTGGCTTGCTCATGGCTACTGATGAGGGACAGGAGGAAGAGAGTGACCCACTCCCTGACCTGCTCTCACAGAACCCTGATGATGGGTCAGTGGATGGTGTAGCCTTGGCAGGCAGCCTCACTGCTCAGCAGCAAACTGATTGCAGACAAGTGCTCAATCAGTACAGACATATGTTCTCTCTGACTCCAAGTCAGACCACCTGGTGCACTCATGAAGTGGACACTGGGGACAGTCTGCCTATTAAAAATAAGATTTATAGGCAACCTGACCAGGTCAGGGACTGTATCAGGACAGAAGTCCAGAAAATGTTGGATTTGGGAGTTATTGAACCCTCAGATAGCCCTTGGGCTAGTCCAGTGGTCCTTGTGCCAAAACCTCACACCAGTGGTGGGAAAAGAGAGATGGGGTTTTGTGTGGACTACAGGGGTCTCAATGCAGTCACTAGGACTGATGCCCATCCAATACCCAGGGCAGATGAGCTAATAGACACTTTGGCCTCAGCCAAGTATCTAAGCACATTTGACCTAACAGCTGGCTACTGGCAGATCAGGCTAGCTGATGATGCAAAGCCAAAAACAGCATTCTCAACCCCTAGTGGGCATTATCAATTTGTGGTAATGCCCTTTGGTTTGAAGAATGCACCTGCCACTTTTCAGAGGTTGGTGAATACAGTCCTTACAGGTCTGGAAGCCTATAGTGCAGCATATCTAGATGATATTGCTGTCTTTAGCTCCACCTGGGAGGATCACCTGGTCCACCTCAGAAATGTTTTGGAGGCCCTGCAAAAGGCAGGCCTCACTATCAAGGCCACCAAGTGCCAGATAGGGCAGAGTCAGGTTGTGTACCTGGGCCACCTTGTGGGTGGAGACCAGGTTCAACCACTGCAGAGCAAAATCCAGACCATCATGGACTGGGTTGCTCCAACTACCCAGACTCAGGTGAGAGCCTTCTTAGGCCTGACTGGGTACTATAGGAGATTTGTCAAGGGGTATGGATCAATAGTGACACCCCTGAATGACTTAACTTCCAAGAAAATGCCCAAAAGGTTCAGTGGACAGCTAACTGTCAAAAGGCATTTGATGACCTGAAGCAGGCCATGTGCACTGCTCCCATTCTCCAGAGTCCTGATTACTCCAAGAAGTTCATTGTCCAAACAGATGCATCTGAATTGGGGGTAGGGGCTGTACTGTCACAATTGAATGATGAAGGTCAGGATCAGCCAGTAGCTTTCATTAGCAGAAGGCTGACCCCTAGAGAGAAACGTTGGTCAGCCATAGAGAAGGAGGCCTTTGCTGTGGTTTGGGCTCTGAAGAAGTTGAGGCCATACTTGTTTGGTACTCACTTCCTTGTTCAAACAGACCACAAGCCCCTCCTATGGCTAAAACAAATGAAGGGTGAAAACCCCAAACTGCTTAGGTGGTCCATTTCCCTACAGGGGATGGACTTTACAGTGGAACATAGACCTGGGAGTAACCATGCCAATGCAGATGGACTCTCTAGGTATTTCCACTTAGAACATGAAGACTCAACTGGTCAAGGTTAGTTTAATGTCCCTGCGTTTGGGGGGGGGGGTTGTGTAGGAGAGTAGGATCTGCTTCACATGGGTACCCCCACTTTTTAGGTCTCGCTGAGCCAGCGCGCATGCGCTGCTCTGCGAGACTTTAGTAAGGGGCTTTTGAAAGTGCTCACAAAGCGGCCACCAGCGTGCGGTTACGCGCACAAGCACGCCCGCGCCTCGCTCCGCCTCTCTAATCCTTGCTGCGCGCGCATACCTCGCGTCCTCAGCACAGAGCGCGTCATCGCGATCGCGATGACTTTCGCTTTCACGGCCGCGCGGCGTTACTTTTATGGCCGCGCGGCCAATGCTTGTTTTGGTTAAGCACTCCGTGAGAGTGCATTCATTTTCAAACTGTTGCACTTTTGTGCGCCTCTTCCTCACTCCACTGTTCTCCGTGTTGCTCTTTTTTGCAAGTGTGTTCACCCTCCTGCTCCTCGTTGCTGGCGCCTCCTCTCACCTGCATTTTTACTTTTTTTGTTTCCCAACTTGCTCATCCTCCTTAAACGTTGTTTTCGACTTCTATTTCGTTTTTTATTTTACTGATTTCGCATCGTGAAATAAAAATAATGTGGAGCATGCGTCCTTTTATAGGCACACATGCATAATGGAGCATGTTTGTGCCTACAGAATGATCGTGCCGTGTCATTGCTTTTTTCCCTTACCCTTTCACCGTGCTGCACAACATCCTGCTGATGTAGCAGAGCATGGCTAAAGGCATTGACAAAGACAATTAGTCCCAAGGGTGAGACCGATTGGCTTTGCTAATGCTTTTTTTGTTTGCCTCCAATTGTGTATCAGCACAGCGCCCGAAACAAAGCTCTTCATGTTTTCGATGTCATTTACGCGTGTTTCCGTATATAAATAAACTTTAAGTTTTTGTTTTATCAGCACGGCGCCCACTTAATGGACGCTGCACTTTGTTTCATTTGGTACTGTTAAGGCTTTGGCAGATATTGCTTTCCGATAAGTGCCCAGCGTATTTCTGTAACTGTGCAGCCCCTGCTAATGAAGTTTGCTCTGCTTCTTTCTGTGTGACACACACTCTTTTCTTTTCAAACTGTTTGTGTAATTGCAGACTTAAAAGAAACAATTGTCACAGCTGTACATAAGGCCCACAACAGACTGCTCTGCTTCCAGGATTGGTTTATTTATAATTATTTATTTGCAGTTTTATATAGCGGGTTCTAGACTTGGAGGTGTCAGACCACTTTACAATAATAACACTAGGAATGTTCCAACAATAAGTGTATGATGTAAGGCTATTACGAGCTAGAATACAAGGTCATACCAAAGGCAATAGTGCTATGCAAATAGAATAACTCCTCTGTAAAAATAAAAGTAAAAAACATTGTCATTTTTAATGCAAATAGCTCTAACTTTAAAAAATGCGAGACCGATTGCATTGCAAATGCTTGTTGCTGATGCTTCACTGTTTTTCGACTTTAGTCTGGCTGGGGCCCTGCTAATCAGAACCCCAGCCTAGCTGCTTCCTCTCTAAAATGGTTTCCATGTACCTTAGGTACATCTTTGATTGGAATCTGGAGTGCCCTTATAAGTCCCTAGTATATGGTATACTATGTACCCAGGGCATAGGTACCTCAGAGGCCTGCCAGGGGCTGAAGCATGTATTATGCCACCCCTGGAAGGCCAGCCAAATTGACACCACAGGTCTGCTACTGCAGCCTGGGTAAGGTGGTGCATGCACCCCTTACTGTGATATAGGCTACCTATATCACTACAATTGCACACACATATAAACCTATAAGTCACTCCTATGGCAGGCCTTAACAATCCTGAAGGCAGAGTGCTTGGTTTTTATGTGAGAGGGTGCCCCTGCATGAGCAGAGCCCCTCTGCAGCGTTCGGAGTCCCTCCTCTGATGCTGTTTGTGGTACAGCCTGACCATATACTCTTAAGTGCATTATATCCTCACGGTACAATGCTAACTTTGGACTGGCTGCACCGAAACATGTCGTGTTTGGTGTCAAACATCTTGGAATACTACCCCCCGCCAGTGCTGGCGGCGGGGGTAGCATTCCACCCTTCTAGAGGGAGAGACATGTACACACCGGGCTACCCGGTAACTTCTTTCCAGAGCCCTGGCATCACAAAATGGATGCCGCTGCCACAGACACGGGTCTGGCCTCCTGCTGCTGACTGAAACTTTGGCAGGGGAGGCCTGGACAATAGGTTTCCTGTCGAAGGGAGGTGTAACCACCTCCCCAGACAGGATAGTGTGTATTGGGGCTGGGCGGGAGCCCTCTCTGGTGCTTTGAAGTCCTGCACTGGGGGCACATTTGGTGTCCCTGTGCATATGCCAGTTCAAACTGGTTGCAGGGGCTACCTGCCCCTGCTCTGGCACAAAACTGGACAAAGGGAATGGGTGTAACCACCCCTCTTCCCTGACCCTCCCATAGGTGGGTCCCCAGAGTATGTCCAACCCCCTAACTTGTTATAAGTATGGGACTCCAGTACTTAGGACTTTAGATTACCCTGGACGAAACTCTGAAGCCAAATCCTGGACCTTCGACGCTCTACTTGAAGATTAGAGGACTGAAGAATCTCCCTTGGGGTCAAGGAGTGACTCCCCTGCTTGGCAGGCACCTAAGAAGCAATTGTCCGGTCTGCATCGCTGAAGCTCCCGCCAGACGCCGAAGTCTTTGCAACACCAGAGGTGGATTTCCAGACTTCCCCGAGGCTGCCCTGTGTCCCCAGCGAAGCTGAGGCCCGTAGCTGTCGTGGGTAACGTGGAACCGTGACCCCTGGACACTGAGAACTTTTGCAAGTGCATCCTCTTCCTGGTCTCCCACGAAGTTGTGCTTTGGGCTCCGAGTAGCCCTCGCCTCCAGCACCGACTGCACCGAAGATCACTGGCCTCCACTCCATGAGTGTCCTGTGAGCCAGCTCCAAGTGCGTCCACTTGAGGCTCCTTCGTGGTCGCTAGTCCGTTGGCTAGTGGGCCCTCCCGAAGGCAACTCTTCTTCTGCTTGGGCTTTCCTGGTTGCTCCAGACGTGCCCTGGCTTACCCTCGTTGGGTGAGTCCCCCAGATCTTGCTGGTCTGCACCACCGTCCTTTCTTCATTTCCACGAGACTTGCCGTTGCCCAGGCTTGTTGGGTCCAATCCGGTCGCCGACACCTCAGCAAGCGACAGACGTCGTGGGACAGCTCGAATCCAGCTCCTGGTTCTCGTCGACGCCTCCTGGACCTCGTGGCTGAAGAGTGAAGACAACCGTCAACCTACCTGAAGCACCCGACATTGGTGGGCATCTGCTCATCGCCTTCCTGGTCACTGGCTAGTGACCCAGACTCTGTCCCCTCTGCTTTCAGGTTCTTCAGATCTTCGATCCACCCTTGGATTCACCCGAACACTTTCGACTTGGTCGCCAGCAGCACTTTGCAGCAGATCGCCATTGAAAACGACGATGAAACCCGACCCCGAAAGACACCTATGCACCCGGCTTCCCTGGGTGAGGTAACTCGAGTACTCCGGTGCTCCCGTGGGTATTGACTCTAGAACAACTTAGTTCTAAAGGGGTTTGCTCCAAGTCCTCCTCTAAGTGTCCTTTTTCTTTAAAACTCCAACCGCGACATTCCCCATAGAAGTCAACGGCGGCTCGCGGCTGTGTTCTCACACTGCACGCGTCCCCTGTGGGTCCCCTGTGTCACTACCTTGGGTGGTTCCTTGAGGGCCAAGCACTTCTACAGGCTCTAGGCCTTGTGTCTAGCTCAGTCGTGGTTCTTATACCACTTTATTGGTATATGGTTTGGTACGCCCCTAGGGCTCAAACGTGTATTTGTGCTATTACTGTTGATATTCGACTTGTAACTTATGTACTTCGAACTCTAGCCTCATAAAGAGACTAGAGGGGTGTGTTTAAGACTAAATACATATATTTAAAAAATATACCTGGTGTGGTCCTCTTTCATTTGGTTACTCAAGAGATTATAGACTGGTAAAACAAGCTGCTTTACATTCCTTCAAGACTTAGCCTGAAGGCTGCTCTCCATAGCTACCACTAGGATAGCTTTCAATAAAGGTTGTCTTTAACCTATCTCCAATAAGGGGTTGTTTGGACTGGTACAAGGTGCCCACTATAATTAGTGGACAGCATATACCAGGCCAACTTCTCACACTGACACTGACTGAAACTGACTGACACTGACTGACTGACTGACACTGAATGACTGACACTGACTGACTGACACTGACTGACTGACTGACTGACACTGACTGACTGACACTGATTGACACTGACTGACTGACTGACACTGACTGACTGACACTGACTGACTGACACTGACTGACTGACACTGACTGACACACACTGACTGACTGACACTGACTGACTGACACTGACTGACTGACTGACACTGACTGACTGACACTGACTGACACTGACTGACTGACACTGACTGACTGACTGACACTGACTGACTGACTGACACTGACTGACACTGACTGACTGACACTGACTGACTGGCACTGACTGACTGAAACTGACTGATTGACACTGACTGACACTGACTGACTGACACTGACTGACTGACACTGACTGACTGACATTGACTGACACTGAATGACACTAACTGACATTGACTGACTCTCACTGACTGCCACTGACTGACTGACACTGACTGACACTGACACTGACTGACTGACTGACACTGACTGACTGACTGACACTGACTGACTGACACTACTGATTGACACTGACTGACTGACACTGACTGACACTGACTGACTGACACTGACTGACTGACACCGACTGACTGACACCGACTGACTGACACTGACTGACACTGACTGACTGACACTGACTGACACTAACTGAGACTGACTAACTGACACTGACTGAGTCTGACTGACTGACACTGACTGACACTGACTGACACTGACTGACTGACACTGACTGACTGACACTGACTGACTGACACTGACTGACACTGACTGCCTGACTGACACTGACTGCCTGACTGACACTGACTGACCTGACTGACACTGACTGACACTGACTGACACTGACTGACTGACAATGACTGACTGACACTGACTGACTGACACTGACTGACACTGATTCACATCGCCCTCAATGCTCACCCCTACACAGAGGTGCCAGCCATTTCATTTCTCAGAGGTGCAGGGCGCTCATGGTACACAGGGGGAGTGCCACATATGTACACAATCGTTCGAGGTACTCGAGAAAATGGAAGTAGAGGTGGGCTTTACAGGGCGATCATTTTACACAACGAAGAGGACACACATGAACCCAGAGGTACAAGCCCTGTTCACTGTACACGGAGGTGCAGGTTGTTCCCAAAAAATACACAGACATTCACTGTACTTTAAGATGCAGTCACTCACTGCACGCAGACATAGGCGCAGAAATAAGAGCCACGGGCACACACACAACACAGACCCTTGGTGTACATAGAAATAAATTCAGGCACATACTGGGTGCATTCACTCACTGTGCACAGAGGTACTCAAATCAAACTTGTACAAAGCGGCTCTTACAGTGCACATAGATACGGACTCTCGGAGCGCGTGCACTCAGAGCCTCCCCCTGTACACAGGGGTACAGAATTCTGCTGTACACTGACGAACCCTGTATACACAGTCAAAGCACCGCCAGTTCACAGGAGATACAAGCACACGCTGTATGCAAACATCCTCCCTTGGCCTTCTCTTACCCCCGGTTCCTTCCGCTACCGCCTGAGGCTGTGCACATCCTTCTTGCCTGCTGAAAGGCAATATTTCTCTCCATGTGTTCCCATACCTGGCGTGTCACACAGTTTGGTGCTTATTTTCCCTCCATGTTAAAGAATAGTAGATGTTTCAGCACCCCGGCAAATGTGCTGCATAGCTAAATGCATATAAGGTCCCAAAGGCGAGACCGATTGCATTGCAAATGCTTGTTAACTGTGTGTTTACATTCGGTGGAAAGGGGTTTCTTTGGCTGGCATCTTCATGTCAAACGCCTCGTACTCCGTGGTCGGAGCTCCGTATGCCTTCCCATTGTCTTTGGCATTTAATGATGTGAGAAATATCTTTCACTTGCCCCAAGTCCTGCTTTCTATAAGTCGACAGTGTGCCTAGCTCTCGTTCTCGGATAGTAATCCGCTCTGTGACTGCTCCTCGTGATGGCTATATTCACGTCCTGCAGTTTAGCAATATATTCTTAGTTGCAGCTTCCAAAGCTAAGTTTTTGCATTTTATCTATTGCATAATCTTGCATGAGTTACACATTTTTGCAGTCTGGAATGTTTTGCTGAAAACTTACCTCCTAGTTTATCTGTTTTTGTACTGAATATTTTTTCTTGATATATATATATCTTTGACATTTTATAAACTAATGTCTCCAAAACAAATGTGAGAAAATCTGCTTCCTACTTTCTTTATTTCATGTAAATTCTTCCCCTAATAAAAATACAACTGAAAGTACTTTGTCTTTCCCCCAAAAATGTGTTCTTGGCTTTGTGGTGCATTTCTGGACCATTTTAGGTCAAGCCTAGAGCCAGCGTGCATGCGCTGCGAGACTTGTTGTGGTGGAGTAGCGAATAGAAGCCCTGCCCATTCTCCACCCATATTTGCCATTGGCTTGTGTCATTGTCCGCGCTAAATACTGGCTTCTGATTCGTCAATAGGCTTGTTAGTCCCTCCTTAGTACCACCTCCTCTTCATTTGTCACCTCCCATTGACTGGCCCCTTTACTTCGGTTGTTACACGGTATGTGTTATTTAGACTGTGAGCACTATTTTCTTTAATGAGGTTCTCCTACTGCAGGCACGACGTGCTTTGGTGCTTTCTTACTCTGAGATGGGTTGAAAAGCTGTCAAGCCTTCTAGAGTAGTCGCTGCTGTCTCCTGCAGCACTCCACAAACATGCCACCAACAACTTCTTTTCCTGTACCTCTTGACTACAGCAACATTCTCGTGTGGCCATCTCTGCTGTTCTCTGCAGTTGGGGGATCTGGAAGCAGGTATTTTTTCCTAGGACCCTGAAGAGGAAATGTATATTGGCTTCCATTTCAGTACAGGGAGAACATCCAACATCCTTGCAGAGCAACATGCTTTCTAACCAATCAAACCCTGAATTCAAGGTAATCGACAAGTGGGCAGAATATAAACCCCTCTTCTCTGTAATGATTCTTAAAGCTCTGATGATCACTAAAGGTATAGGACAGCAGCACTGTCAAGTTGATCCTAAAAACCTGCATGACTGACAGCCTTTCTTTCCTTCGAGGACGAAAAAACAGGCGCAACTGAAGTGTGCGGTAACAAACTGTTTGACAACTTGCGAGGTAATTTAGTTTGTGTTGTATACATTTACCAGAGAGATTCAGGCTAACTACACTTCTGGGCGTTCTCCACACTTCAAACTACAGGGCACAAAAATAAATCGATCACATATTTAAACCTGTGGTGAGGGCGAACAGATATACTAATTGCCCAAAAAAGGCAAGGACATTTTGTACACCAAGGCTGAAGCAGTTTTGTTAGAAATGCCGCACCCCCTCCACACAAAAAAACACCCTTCCGAGAAGGGGAATAGGCCTGCAAGCACTAGCGCCCTCCAAGTATTGTGTAAACCACCAGCTTCCAAGAAGCACCAGCCCTGTAGATATCTATTTGAAAGGCACTCCACAGTAAAAAGAACTAGAGCACAAAAAGTTATACAATAATGAGATCGGCCTGTATTCAGACGGGCAAAAGCAAGTCGCAGTGGATCAGAGGCCCATCACCTCAAATGGCGAAGGCTTTCATATAGCTTGAAAAAGAATTAAGTGGGCTTATATATCTATTGCTAGGGTATTGTGCGGTCTTGACTGGAAAACGTATTTACTCTAAGGAAATACAAGTACTGTGTTGTGGAAGCAGCTGGCTTCTGCAATATTTCATGGTTAATTGTTCGATGTCACTCTTACTGATTGTTAATGCACGTAAACCACACCTCTAACAGCAGCACTTTTATTCTCACAAACTATTTGCTTAATACAACTGTATTAACAAGCATCTGCAATGCAATAGGTCTTGCATTTGTGAGAGTTTGAGCTATTGGCATTGTAAATGATAATGCCATTTATTTATGTGTTTTGAAAACATGCAAGTGGTGCACTTTGTACTTATAGTCCTTGCTTACGAGAAGCAAGGGTGGCAGGAAAAGAGGCGCAGTTACTGCTAGCCTTGCTTCTTGTAAGCAACGACTATAAGTACAAAGTGCGTGTTTACACACCGCTTGCAGGTTTTCAAAACACATAAATAAAAGGCATTGTCATTTACAATGCCAATAGCTCAAACTCTCGCAAACGCGAGACCTATTGCATTGCGAATGCTTGTTTTACTAAGTTACTCATGAACACCTTTGCTGAAATAATAAAGATGTGGCATATTCAAAGCAACTTTTATGTAAATTTCTGTGTATGGTTAAATATGCCTTCATAAGTTTCAAAAATGGTAATGAAGAGATGTTTATACAATCAATTACAAATTGTGTATGCACATTCCGTTATGTTTCCCTTTAAGTAATTTTAAATCTCTTTACATCTGACAGAAAACAATCTTTGATTGTACAAAATGTTTCAAAATAATGAAGATAACTCTGTAAATCTACAAAAACAAAGTCCGAAATATTGAGTTCCAGTATTCAGGAAAACATAAGTGCCGTTAGAGACAGCCGAACCTGAACATAAACTGAGACATCCTGAAAGAAGGCACAAGGGACACGAGAAATTCAGTGATTCTACGAGTCTCAGCTGTGCACCTCCGTGCCTCAAAACGAAGAAATTACCTCTAGAAAATTAAGACAACACTGATAAACCTCCTCTTGTATAAACATGTCCAATACTAGCTTTGATCATGAGGTTGGTATGAGGTGGGTACAGCAGTGCTCTGCTTCCTAAAAGAATAACAGACCACCATTCAGTGCTAGAGGTGCATTGTAAACAGTTTCAGACCAATCCACAGCAACCAGTGAAAAGCGCAACGGAGTGGAGTCAGACAACTGAAGGTTAAAAGAAATAGGGGTTCTGCTGTCCAAAATACAGAGCACTGTCCCAGTGTGCACCGACCAGAAGGACGATGGATCTTTACCCACAAGCATGCAGAACCATTATCCAGTCTAAAGACAAAATCACCCACAAAGAAGCCTTACACACATTATGAGTTTGGGGAGTAAGTGTTGACCATTACACTTTATTCTTTAATCTGAAAGCAAACGTGCAAAATACAACACATACAGGGAATGCAAGAATAACACAAGTGCTTTATCAGTCATGTTGGCCCTTCAGGAAGTACAGTCAAGGAATGTAAACAAGTATATACCAGACCCAGAGACACTAACCAAGAGAGAAGTCTCAGACACATGCAGTGAGGGCTTTAGTTTGTCATCAATATTAAAACACCATCAGCAAACACACACAGGGAAAAAGCAATTCAAATGCACTGAATGTGTAAAGAACGTTATTCAAGTATCAGGCCTACAAAGACATCAACGAACACACACAGGGGAAAAACCATACAAATGCAGTGAATGTGTGAAGAGCTTTAGTCAATAAGCACACCTAAAACGGCATCAGGGAACACACACTGGCAAAAAAACATATCATTGCAGTGAATGTGGAAGTAGTTTTAGTGATTCGTCAAAATTAAGGAATCATCTGCGAACACACACAGGAGTGTAGGAGAGTAGGATCTGCCTCTTATGTCGCCCCCACTTTTTTTCTGATGCTTACACTGGTTTCTGGCTATAGTCTGGCTGGGACCCTGCCAATCAGGGCCCCAGCCTCTCTGTTCTCTCTAAACGACTTGGAGTGCACTAGTGATTGGATACTGTGGTACCTTATGAGTCCCTAGTATATGGTACCTTAGGTACTAAGGGCATAGGTACTTCACAGGCCTACCAGGGGCTGAAGCATATATTATGCCACCCCTGGGAAGCAGACTAAATCTGACACCACAGGTCTGCTACTGCAGCCTGGGTAAGGTGGTGCAGGCACCCCTTACTGTGATATAGGCTACCTATATCACTACATAGATACACACATATAAACCTATAAGTCACTCCTATGGCAGGCCTTATCAATCCGGAAGGCAGAGTGCTTGGTTCATATGTGAGAGGGTGCCCCTGCATGAGCAGAGCCCCTCTGCAGCATTCGGAGAACCTTCTCTGAGGCTGTTTGTAGTGCAGCCTGACCATATACTCTTAAGCGCATTATAACCTCGCGTTAAATGCTAACTTTGGGATGGCTGCACGGAAACATGTTGTGTTTGGTGTCAAACATCTTGGAATACTACCCCCGCCAGTTCTGGCGGCGGGGGTAGCATTCCACCCTTCTAGAGGGACAGACATGTACCTACTGTGGAAACGCAGTAGAATCCTGAAGAGCCCTGGCATCACAAAATGGATGCCACCAGTCACAGACACTGGGCTGCCCTCCTGCTGATGACCGAAACTCGCAGTGGAGGAGGCCCAACAATAGGTATCCTGTCGCAGGAGGGTGTGACCACCTTCCAGACAGGGTTTAGTGTATTGGGGCTGGGTGGGTGCACTCCTAGAGTGCTTTGAAGTCCTGCACTGGGGGAGCAGAAGGCTCCTCTGTGCATATGCCAGTTCAAACCAGCTCAGGGGCTACCTGCCCCTGCTCTGGCGCGAAACTGGACAAAGGGAAGTGGGTGTAGCCACCTACTCCCCTGACCCTCCCATAGGTGGTGTCATAGAGCTAGTCCCTCCCTTTCTTTTAGTATAAGAGAGGGAACCTGTGCATGGCACACTAGATCTCCCTGGACGACGCTCTAAAGAAGAATCCTGGACCTTCAATGTTCCACTACCTCTGGAAGACTGAAGAATCTCCCTTGGAGTCAAGGAGTGACTCCCCTGCTTGGCAGGCACCAAAACCTACAACGATGGTCGCAAACTACACTGCTCCCGCCGGAGCCCGAAGTCCCTGCAGCCCAGGAAGAGGATTTCCTGACTTCTCCAAGGCCATCGTGAGTCCTCAGCGAAGCTGAGGCAAGTGGACCCCACGAGTGATGAGGAACCGCAGTCCCTGGGTACCGTGCACTATTTTCGAGTGCAACCCCTTCACAACATTCTACGAACCTGTGCTTTAGACCACGTGTGGTCCCAGCCTCTAGCAGAGATCCCTCCCAAAATCAGAGGCCTACCCCATCCCGAGTGACCGTGGGACCCTGTTGAAGGATTCCTCCCGAGGCATCTTTGTGATCCCTTGCCAGCCAGCTTGTGGGTCCCCTGAAGACTTTTCTAAAGAACCAAAGGACTCCCCTGGTTGCTCCAGGCCTGTCATGACTTAGCCTTGCTGACTGAGTTCCCCAGACCTTGCTGGTCTGCAACATTGACCTTTTGCACTTTCCCCGAGACTTGCTGCTACCAAGGCTTGTTGGCTCCAATCGAGTCGCCGACACCGCAGTCAGCTCCAGACTTCGTGGGCCACACTGAATCCAGCTCCTGATCATCCTCGACGCCTCCTGGACCTCGTGGCCAAAGAGTCAAGACACCCGTGAATGACCTGAATCTGTCGAAGACGGTGGGCATCCATCTTCCTTGCCCCGGGTCACTGCCAAGTGACTTTGAACACTGTCCCCTCTGCTTTCAGGTCTTCCTTCTTCCGAATCCAGGTTTGGATTCCAACGGACACTTCTCCTGTCGTCGCAAGCAGCAAGTCTTCAGTGGCTTCCATTGAAAACGACGCCGCGACCCAACACCAAAGGACACCTATGCACCCGGCTTCCCTGGGTGAGGTAACTCCAGCACTACGGTGCTCCTGTGGGTGTTGGCCCTAGAACTACTTACCCTGTAAGTGACTTGCTTGTAGCTACTCCCGAAGTGTCCTGAAACTCGTAATTTCCAACAGCGACTTGCCGCATTGAAGTCAACGGCGACCCGCGCCTGTGTTCACTCACTGCACCCGTCCCCCGTGGGTACTTTACTTACCTGCCTTGGGTGGTTTTGTGAGGCCCCAGCACTTCTGAAGGCCCTGGGCCTTGTCCCTTTGCAAGTCGTTGTTCTTAAGACTCTTTCTTAGTATATGGTCTGGTATGCCCCTAGGGCCCCAGCCATATTTGTGCTTAATTTATTGTGAAACGTTGATTTGTACATATGTTCCTGACTTCTAATCTCACAAGGGATTAGTAGAGAGTTGTTTAGTAATAAATACATATGTATTTGATATATATACCTGTGTGGTGTCTTTTCATTTGGTGATTCAAGAGAGTGTGTGGTAAAACAAGCTGCTTTACATTCCTCCGAGACTTAGCCTGAAGGCTGCTCTCCACAGCTACCACTAGGATTGCTTTCTTTAAAGGTTGTCTTAAACCTATCTACCATAAGAGTCGAATTGTACTGGTGCAAGGTGCCCACTTTAACTAGTGGACAGCATATACCAGGCCAACTTCTCACATTGGTGGGCAGCGTGTGGGATTCCAGCTTGCCATTGTTTTACCAGAAAAATCTCTATTTGAATTACTAACTGAAAACCACTATAGGTACTCAAGGTACATATAAAGTCAAGCTTAGTATCAATAAGTTCTACTGAACTTAGAGCTGTGTGCCAAGGGATAGCACACCCTTTCTACAGCTCAAGCTAGTATCAGTAGGCCACTAAACTAGTGTAGGTAGTACAACACTGCACAACACTAGAATGTCCTTAAGGGTTGGACCCAGTGGATCCACTCAGCTTCAGTATAAGGACATGACTTTCTTTGACTTGAAAGCCATGTGTGCTGCAAGGCACCTGAAGATAGGACAGAGTCCCTCCACACTACACCTGATAGATCTGCTGACAGCAGATGACCTTAGATTAGCTCTAGGAGCTGATGGGTCTGAATCAGTGGGTGGGTCAATTACAGTATCTGGGTCAGATGATGAAAATCAGATTGACCAAGACTCTGTGATTGCAGGGCCAGATCCCAAGGGGTCTGAACAAGACAGAGGAATTCTCCCTAAGAGAACTGACATAGTGGAGGAGAGGGCTAGGTCCCTTTCTAGGGAGTCTGACCACTCCTATCACTCTGGCAGAGAAACTGTCTACCAGAGGAACTCCTACTTCCCCAGAAGAGAGACCTCCTCTGACAGAATGTAAAAACTGCTGCAGTATGAGGAAGCAAGATTTGCCCTCAAAACCAAGCAGTTGGCATTAGATAAAAAAGCCTTTGAGCTCCAGAGAGCTTCTAGAAGAGAGGGGTTAGAACCCCCTGGTGGCAGCAACAGTGTCCCTAGAGGCAGAGAATATATTCCAGACCATAGGAACCTGAGCAAGGTTGTTCCTCCCTACCAGAGTGGGGATGATATCCATAAGTGGATAACTGCTATGGAAAGGGCCTGTAGAGTACAACAGGTCCCCCAAAAGCAGTGGGCAGCAATCTTGTGGCTCTCCTTTTCAGATAAAGGTAGAGACAAGCTCCTCACTGTTAGAGAAGAGGATGCTGATGACTATGAAGTCCTGAAGAGTGCACTGATAGATGGGTTTGGCTTAACCACTGAGCAGTACAGGTTGAAGTTCAGAGACACCCAGAAGGCACAGACTCAGGACTGTACTGACTTTGTAGATTGTGCAACCAAGGCTCTGGAGGGTTGGCTGGTTGGCAGTAGGGTTACTGATTTCAAGGGATTGTATAATCTAATGATGAGAGAACAGATCCTTAATAATTGCCAGAACCAGTTGTTGCATCAATACCTGATGGACTCAGATCTGACCTCTCCCCAAGAATTGGGAAAGAAGGCAGACAAGTGGGTCAGAACCAGGGTGAGGCAGAGAACCCAGAACCAAGGGGGTGACACAAAGAAGCAGGATTCTAAGGGCTCTGAGAAAAGTGGGGATAAGTCAAATGACCAGAAGTCTTCACAAGGGTCCCAAAAATCTGCATCTGGTGGGGAGTCACAATACAACAAGGGAAAAGGCCAAAAGAAGCCCTGGTGCAAATTCTGTAAACAGAAAGGGCACTGGACTTCTGATTGTAACAAGTCCAAAGACCAAACCACCACCACTCCTGCCCCTAAGGCAACTGTTCCCCCTAGTTCAGCTACTGGTGGAGGTGGTACTCAGACTAAGGGTGTAGTAGGGTTGACCCTGGGTTCTGAAGTGGACTCTGACCTAGTCAGAGTACCCACTCAGGCAATGCTGATTTGTAATGGAGACATTGACATGTCCTTCCTGGTGAGCCCCAGTAATCTGGGCAAATACAAACAGCAGCCTGTAATAAATGGCAAAGAGGCTTTGGCATTTAGGGACACAGGTGCTAGTGTCACCATGGTGGCAGAGGATCTTGTGGACCCTGGACAGATCATCCTGGGCGAAATGTACCAGGTGACCAATGCAAGCAATGTCAGGACCAACCATAGTCTGGCAGTTGTGAATTTCTCCTGGGGAGGGGTAACTGGCCTCAAGAAGGTTGTAGTCAGTGTAGACCTCCCTGTAGAATGTCTATTGGGCAATGATCTAGAGACTTCAGCCTAGTCTGAAGTAGAGTTATGGACTCTTGCTGAGATGTTGGGCATCCCTGCAGAGGTATTTGCTGTGACCAGGTCACAGGCCAAAATGCATGACACTGAACCAGCTCTGGATCCTGAAACCATGGACCAGATGCTTCCCAAGAAGAGGAGCAGTAGGGTTAAGGCAGTGCCTTCCCCTCTGTCTCAGATCACTGATTCCCCTCTTGAGGGAGGAGGAGAAGATCCTGAAGAAGGAACTGCCCCAGAGGGACTTGAGCCTGAACAGGTTGAGTTCTTGGGGGCAGGGGGCCCTTCTAGGGAAGATCTGAGTAAGGAGCAACAGTGCTGCCCCTCTCTTGAACCCCTCCCGCAGCAGGCTGCTGCTGAGGCTGCTGGGAGTGCTAGTGGGTCCCATAAAGTTTATTGGGATGAGGGACTCCTATATTCTGAGGGTAGAGATCCAGCCCCTGGAGCCACCAGGAGGTTGGTAATACCTCAGAATTTTAGGGGGTTCCTCTTGACCCAAGCACATGACATCCCTTTGGCAGGTCACTTGGGCCAAAACAAGACCTGGGACAGGCTTGCTCCACATTTTCATTGGCCACATATGTCAGAGGACACAAAGGAGTTTTGTCACTCCTGTGTCACATGCCAAGCCAGTGGCAAGGCAGGTGGCACAACAAAGTCCCCCCTGATACCACTACCTGTGGTGGGGGTACCCTTTGAAAGGGTAGGATTGACATTGTTGGTCCCCTTGACCCTCAAACTGCATCTGGGCACAGATTTATCCTGGTGGTAGTGGATCATGCCAACAGGTACCCAGACGCAATTCCCCTGAGGACCACCACAGCCCCTGTGGTGGCAAGAGCCCTCATTGGAGTTTTCTCCAGAGTGGGTTTCCCAAAGGAGGTCATCTCTGACAGAGGTACCAACTTCATGTCAGGATATTTGAAAGCAATGTGGAAGGAGTGTGGTGTGACTTATAAGTTCACCGCCCCCTATCACCCACAATGCAATGGGTTGGTTGAACACTTCAACAAAACCCTGAAGGGAATGATTAAAGGACTCCCAGAGAAGCTTAGGCGGAAATGGGACCTTCTTCTTCCCTGCCTGTTGTTTGCATACAGAGAGGTTCCACAGAAGGGGGTTGGTTACAGCCCATTTGAGCTTCTGTTTGGGCATCCTGTAAGAGGTCCATTATGTTTGGTAAAAGAGGGCTGGGAGTTACCTCTCAAACCCCCAAACAGGATGTGATGGACTATGTACTTGGTCTCCGCTCCAGGATGGCTGAATACATGAAAAAGGCAACCAAAAACCTGGAGGCCAGCCAAGAATTACAAAAAGCTTGGCATGACCAAAAGGCTGTGCTGACTATGTACCAGCCAGGACAGAAAGTGTGGGTGTTGGAGCCTGTGGCCCCAGCAGCCCTCCAAGACAAATGGAGTGGCCCCCATACAATAGTTGAGCAAAAGGGAGAAGTCACCTATCTGGTAAATCTTGGAACTCCCAGGAGCCCCCTGAGGGTGCTCCATGTCAACAGATTGAAACCATATGTTGACAGGGCTGACATGAGCTTGCTCATGGCAACTGATGAGGAACAGGAGGAGGAGAGTGACCCTCTCCTGACCTGCTCTCACAGAACCCTGATGATGGGTCAGTTGATGGTGTTGCTTTGGCAAGCAGCCTCACTGACCATCAGCAAAATGAGTGCAGACAAGTTCTGCAGCAGTACAGACATATGTTTAGCCTGACCCCTAGTCAGACTACCTGGTGCACCCATGAGGTGGACACTGGGGACAGTCTGCCTGTCAAGAGTAAAATCTACAGGCAACCTGACCATGTCAGGGACTGTATCAGGACTGAAGTCCAGAAGATGTTGGAGTTAGGTGTCATTGAGCCTTCAGATAACCCTTGGGCTAGCCCAGTAGTCCTAGTACCCAAGCCTCATACCCAGGGTGGTAAGAAAGAAATTAGGTTTTGTGTAGACTACAGAGGCCTCAATGCAGTCACCAGGACTGATACCAAGGGCAGATGAGCTGATTGATACTTTGGCCTCAGCCAAGTATCTAAGTACATTTGACCTAACAGCTGGCTACTGGCAGATCAGATTAGCTGATGATGCAAAAGCCAAAACAGCATTTTCGACCCGTGGTGGGCACTACCACTTTGTGGTGATGCCCTTTGGATTGAAAAATGCACCTGCCACTTTTCAGAGGTTGGTGAACAAAGTTCTGGCAGGGATGGAAACTTATTGCTCAGCTTATCTAGATGATATTGCTGTCTTTAGTTCCTCCTGGCAGGATCACCTGGTCCACCTCAGAAATGTTTTGGAGGCTCTGCAGAAAGCAGGCCTCACTATCAAGGCCACTAAGTGCCAGATAGGGCAGAGTCAGGTTGTGTACCTGGGCCACCTTGTGGGTGGAGGCCAGGTTCAGCCTTTACAGAGCAAAATCCAAACCATAATGGAATGGGTTGCTCCAACCACCCAGACATAGGTGAGAGCCTTCTTAGGCCTGACTGGGTACTATAGGAAGTTTGTGAAGGGATATGGATCTATAGTGACCCCCTTGAATGATCTGACCTCAAAGAAAATGCCAAAAAAGGTTCAATGGACAGCTAGCTGTCAGAAGGCATTTGAAGACCTAAAGCAGGCCATGTGCACTGCCCCCATCTTACAGAGTCCAGACTACACCAAAAAGTTAATTGTCCAAACAGATGCTTCTGAGCTGGGTGTGGGAGCTGTACTGTCTCAACTGAATGATGAAGGTCAAGACCAGCCAGTAGCTTTTATTAGCAGAAGGCTGACCACTAGAGAGAAACGTTGGTCAGCTATAGAGAGGGAGGCCTTTGCTGTGGTGTGGGCCCTGAAGAAGCTGAGGCCATACTTGTTTGGCACTCACTTCATAGTTCAGACTGACCACAAGCCCCTCCTATGGCTTAAACAGATGAAAGGTGAAAACCCAAAACTTTTGAGGTGGTCCATTTCCCTACAGGGGCTGGACTATACAGTGGAACATAGGCCTGGGACCCAACATGCCAATGCAGATGGACTCTCAAGGTATTTCCACTTAGAGCACGAAACTCAACTGGTCAAGGTTAGTTTAGTGTCCCTGCATTTGGGGGGGGTTGTGTAGGAGAGTAGGATCTGCCTCTTATGTTGCCCCCACTTTTTTTCTGATGTTTACACTGGTTTCTGGCTATAGTCTGGCTGTGACCCTGCCAATCAGGGCCCCAGCCTCTCTGTTCTCTCTAAACGACTTGGAGTGCACTCTAGGTGCACTAGTGATTGGATACTGTGGTACCTTATGAGTCCCTAGTATATGGTACCTTAGGTACCAAGGGCATAGGTACTTCACAGGCCTAAAAGGGGCTGAAGCATGTATTATGCCACCCCTGGGAAGCAGACTAAATCTGACACCACAGGTCTGCTACTGCAGCCTGGGTAAGGTGGTGCATGCACCCCTTACCGTGATATAGGCTACCTATGTCACTACATAGATACACACATATAAACCTATAAGTCACTCCTATGGCAGGCCTTATCAATCCTGAAGGCAGAGTGCTTGGTTCCTGTTGGACTTGGCCCTTTTTTATTCAGGGTCATCCCTGAACTTTTTGCCTTCCTCCTAGCCTTTTTTCTGACATGGTGTTGGTGGATTTATGACTCTGGACTGCTGATCAGTGCTAAAGTGCATATGCTCTCTATGATAAATTGATGTATGGATTAGTGACTCCATAATTGGCTTGTTTGGCTTACTGTCAGACCCTAGTACAGTGCACTGCGTGTGCCCAGGGCTTGTAAATCAAATGCTGCTGGTGGGCTTGCAGCACTGGTTGTGCCACCCACCGGAGCAGCTTGTAAAGTGTGTCTCAGGCCTGCCATTGCAGAGCCTGTGTGCAGTCTGGTACTGCCATGTTGACTGGGCAAGTGTACCCACTTGCCAGTCCCTAAACCTTCCCTTTTATACATATTAGTCACCCCTAAGGTAGGCCCAAGGGCAGGGTGCATTGTAGGTAAAAGGTAGGACATGCCCTGATGTGTGTGGCATGTCCTAATAGTGAATTACAGCCATTTTCGTTTTTCACTATTGCAAGGCTACCTGTTCCCCATAGGCCAGAATGGGCAGTTAGATTATAACATCTTATAATCCTAACTGACTCAGGGAACTAGGTAGAAATTCGAGTTTAGTATGCCTGAACTCAGAATGATAAAATACATCTTTTAGTGAAGTTGGTTTTAACATTCTGTGTTTGAAAATACCACTTTTAGAAAGTGGGTATTTTCTTGCCTAACTATCCAAGCCTGCCTCTGCTAGGTTGTGTATTCCTTGTCTGGAGTTTGAGTGACAGGGGCTGGGGGCTTCCAGGAGACAGGGTGAGTCAGCACAGGGCTGAATAGAGAGATCTGCATGCAGATAGGAGGGAGGAGTTGCACTTGGGACCTGAATAGGGCTGTGCCTTTCCTCCACAATGCTGGCTCCACCTCCTGTGGTGTGTCTGATGTCCCTGGCCTGCACTGTCAAAGGAAGAGAAGGAGTCCTGTAAACAAAGTGCTCCAGGACTGACCAGAACTGGTTTTGGACTAGGCAAAGGCCTCTCTGTCTTCAGAGAACAAAGAGAAAAGTAGTATAAATATTGGGACCTAGACCCAAGAACTTTAGATCACTTCTGGGAATCAAGACGAACCTTTGCTGAGGAGAAGAACCAGGAAGCTGAAGGAGGAGACTACCCCTGTGCTGTGTGTTTCGGGGTTGGCCTGCAGTGGTTGCTTCATTGCCAAAGAAAGGAGAAAAGGACTGAGTGTGCTTTCTATCAACTTGAAGAAGAATCTCCAAGGGCTTGAACTAGAGCTTGCCTCCTGCCTGAAGTCTCAGGGATACAAGACTTCACCAACCAGCTCCCCCTGAATTCCCTTGCTGGGAATTGAAGTGCCTGCTGTTGTGCTGGGCCTTCTGAGAGACTGCGTGTCGCTGGGAGCTGGAAGCGCGACGCAACGACGAGAAGCGTGTTGCAGCCGCAGCCGCTGTCATCGCATCGCTGAGGAAGCGAGACGCCGCTGCTTTCATCATCGCATCGCCGAAGCGCGGCGCATCGCCGGAGAAGCGGGACGCTGCCACAGAGGACATCGTCGCATCACCGGAGAAGCGCTTTGCAGGGCCTGTCGCGGCTCCAAAGATCATCGAGTCGCCGCACGGCCATCGGGCGTGCACGCATCGCACCAACATTGTCGAATCGCAACCAAGACGCCATTTTGTCGCATCGTACCGGAGAAGAGTATCGCATCGAGGTGCCATCTTGTCTCATCGCACCGGAAAGCAGTAAGAAACCGACGCATCAACTCCCCACACAGTAAGGAAGCGAGCATCAACTCCCCTGCGCAGCAGTAAGGAACCGACGCATCCACTCCCCTGAGTGTAAGGAACCGACGCATCACCTTCCCTGTGACCCTTTTGTTTTCTTTGCGTTACGCATTCAAGGTACATTGAGAGTAAAGTGTTGCATCTACAACTTGAGAGAACTGAACTATTTTATAACCTTTTAAAGTCTATTTTTGAGTACAGTATTGTGGATTTTTGTTGTTTGGTCTTGTGTTAAGTCTATATAAAAATACTATTTTTATAATACAACCTGTGTGGTGTCCATCTGTAGTGTTGTCACTATATTACTGTATGTGGTCACAAATGCTTTACACACTTCCTCTGAGATAAGCCTGCCTGCTCGTGCCAAGCTACCAAGGGGGTGAGCAGGGGTTATTTTAGGAGTGTAGCCCCTTACCCTGACTAGACGCAAGGGTCCCTATTTGTCACAGGTACCTACCTATGCCAACTAGATACCCCAAAATCTAACAGTTCCTATGTGAGAGGGTGCCCCTGCATGAGCAGAGCCCCTCTGCAGCATTCGGAGACCCTTCTCTGATGCTGTTTGTAGTGCAGCCTGACCATATACTCTTAAGCGCATTATAACCTTGCGTTAAATGCTAACTTTGGGATGGCTGTACGGAAACATGTCGTGTTTGGTGTCAAACATCTTGGAATACTACCCCCCCGCCAGTTCTGGCGGCGGGGGTAGCATTCCACCCTTCTAGAGGGATAGACATGTACCTACTGTGGAAAGACGGTAGAATCCTGAAGAGCCCTGGCATCACAAAATGGATGCCACCAGTCACAGACACTGGGCTGCCCTCCTGCTGACGACCGAAACTCGCAGTGGAGGAGGCCCAACAATAGGTATCCTGTCACAGGGAGGTGTGACCACCTCCCAGACAGGGTTTAGTGTATTGGGGCTGGGTGGGTGCACTCCTAGAGTGCTTTGAAGTCCTGCACTGGGGGAGCAGAAGGCTCCTCTGTGCATACCCCAGTTCAAACTGGCTCAAGGGCTACCTGCCCCTGCTCTGGCGCGAAACTGGACAAAGGGAAGTGGGTGTAGCCACCTACTCCCCTGACCCTCCCATAGGTGGGGTCATAGAGCTAGTCCCTCCCTTTCTTTTAGTGTAAGATAGGGAACCCTTGACCTTGCAAACTAGATACCCCTGGACGACGCTCTGAAGAAGAATCCCGGACCTTCGACATTCCACTACCTCTGGAAGACTGAAGAATCTCCCTTGGAGTCAAGGAGTGACTCCCCTGCTTGGCAGGCACCAAAAACTGCAACGACGGTCGCAAACTACGCCACTCCCACCGGAGCCCGAAGTCCCTGAAGCCCAGGACAAAGATTTCCTGACTTCTCCAAGGCCATCGTGAGTCCCCAGTGAAGCTGAGGCAAGTGGACCCCACGAGTGACGAGGAACCGCAGTACCTGTGTACCGTGCACTATTTTCGAGTGCAACCCCTTCACGACGTTCTACGAACCTGTGCTTTGGACTACGTGTGGTCCCAGCCTCTAGAAGAGATCCCTCCCAAGATCAGAGGCCTACCCCATCCCGAGTGACTGTGGGCCCCTGTTGAGTGAATCCTCCAGAGGCGTCTTTGCAATCCCTTGCCAGCTGGCTTGTGGGTCCCCTGAAGATATTTCTACAGAACCAAAGGGCTCCCCTGGTTGCTCCACGCCTGCCCTGACTTACCCTCGCTGGGTGAGTCCCCCAGACTTTGCTGGTCTGCACCATTGACTTTTTATCCTTTCCAAGAGACTTGCTGCTACCAAGGCTTGTTGGCTCCAATTGGGTCGCCGACACCGCAGTCAGCTGCAGACTTCTTGGGACACGCTGAATCCAGCTCCTGGTTGTCATCGACGCCTCCTGGACCTCGTGGTCGAAGAGTCAAGACACCTGTGAACGACCTGAATCTGTCGACGACGGTGGGCATTCATCTTCCTTGCCCCGGGTCACTGCCAAGTGACTTTGAACACTGTCCCCTCTGCTTTCAGGTCTTCCTCCTTCCGAATCCAGGCTTGGATTCCACCGGACACTTCTTCTGGCTTCACAAGCAGCAAGTCTTCATTGGCTCCCATTGAAAACGACGCTGCGACCCGACACCAAAGGACACCTATGCACCCGGCTTCCCTGGGTGAGGTAACTCCAGCACTACGGTGCTCCTGTGTGTGTTGGCCCTAGAACTACTTACCCTGTAAGTGACTTGCTTGTAGCTACTCCCGAAGTGCCCTGAAACTCTTAATTTCCAACCGCGACTTGCCCCATTGAAGTCTACGGCGACCCGCGCCTGTGTTCCCTCACTGCACGCGTCTCCCGTGGGTCCTTTACTTACCTGCCTTGGGTGGTTTCGTGAGGCCCCAGCACTTCTGAAGGCCCTAGGCCTTGTCCCTTTGCAAGTCGTTGTTCTTAAGTCTCTTTTTTAGTATATGGTCTGGTACGCCCCTAGGGCCCCAGCCATATTCGTGCTCAATTTGTTGTGAAACGTTGATTTGTACATATGTTCCTGACTTCTAATCTCACAAGAGATTAGTAGAGAGTTGTTTAGTAATAAATACATATATATTTGATATATATACCTGTGTGGTGTCTTTTCATTTGGTGATTCAAGAGATTGTGTGGTAAAACAAGCTGCTTTACATTCCTCCAAGACTTAGCCTGAAGGCTGCTCTCCACAGCTACCACTAGGATAGCTTTCTATAAAGGTTGTCTTAAACCTATCTACCATAAGAGTCGAATTGTCCTGGTGCAAGGTGTCCACTTTAACTAGTGAACAGCATATACCAGGCCAACTTCTCACATGCGTTCTCCTTGGTAAGAGCGTTCCCCTTCTTTTTCTTTTGCTTTTCCTTGCCTAGCCAACCCCCGTTAAGTGCCGCACTGGGTTAAGGCCTCAGTACATGCTGTTTCACAGGATGTTTGGGCGGCTGACCGTTGTCGGACTGCCCTGGGGTCGGGGAGTTGACCACCATAGGGGTCTTTTTGTTGTTGTTTTGATGACCTGGTATGAATGCAGAGGGATGGGACGTTCTGTGCAAAGGGAGGGTGTGGTGGTGGGCCTACTCCCGGGACGGTTATGTAAGATAGTTCCGCAGGAATGGCAGGGGCTCCGAACGTTATACGGTTCCTAATGTGGAACATTAGGGGGATGGGGTCCATGGTGAAACGTCACAACATCTACTCATACTTTGCAAGGTGCTACCGCTACTCCCCTTTCAAGCAAGAAAATTGATGGTTCAGGCTCTGGTATTGTCCCGATTGGACTATGGAAATGCCCTATACCTGGCTGCTCCTAGCTCGGTTCTGGCGAAACTCCAAGTCGTACAGAATTGTGCTGCCAGAATTCTGGTAGGGCTCTCTGGCCGTCAATCAGCCAGATCGGCTTTAAAAGCCCTCCATTGACTTCCGATTAGGGAAAGGGTCCACTTCAAAGCCCTGTGTATTTTTCACAGGGTGCTGAAAGGGAGGGACCAGCCATTATCTCTTCTTTGGCTCATCCTTATCGAGCCAATAGGCGTCTCCGTTCCGATGATCTTTATCTAGCCTCAGTTCCCAGAATCCGCAGGGCCAGAAGTGGTGGCCGACTGTTCTCATACAGTGCGGCCAAACTCTGGAATGCCCTTCCTTTGCGGCTTCGTGGGCAATCCAGTCACAATACCTTTAGGAAGGACCTGAAGACCTGGCTTTTTCCCATCTAACCCGTTGTAATCAATTTGGTGTCCGTCAGCGCTGGGATGCCTTCGGGTAGCTACGCGCTCTATAAATATTACTTCATTCATTCACTTGCGGCGCAGAGACATCCATATAGCATTTTTGCAGGAAACTCACTTAAACAGTGAGGAAGCTGGAAAACTGAAACGACGTTGGAGGGGCCAGGTTTTTGCGACTACCTGTTCAGCATTCGCCAAGGGGGTGTTGATCTGAGTGAAGCCAGGGGTCCCTTTTGCAGTTGAGAGATTGTGGCTCGACGAGGGGGGTCGATATGTTCTAGTTGCTGGGAGATTGGCGGGGCGCGAGGTTACCCTCGGTAATATTTATGCTCCTAACCAAGAACAGGTTGGCTTCTTGGATTCATTTTCTGCTGTCTTGGCGGGTGGCCTGCGGGGCAATCTAGTCCTTGGGGGGGACTTTAATTGCGTAGCGGATGTCGCTGAGGATCGGTCACATCCCCCTCTAATGGGGTTCCTGACACGCCACACAGCTTTGGGGTTCCGCGCTTGGATCACACATTGGGGACTCGAGGACACCTGGCGGCTGCAACATGATAGCCACTGGGAATTCTCCTTCTTTTCGTCGGTACACCAAGTGCATAAGCATCTTGATATGTTCCTGTGTTCCCCTGCTTTTAATAGCACCATTACACATACAGAGTACCTGGGCCGTACACTATCAGACCATAGCCCGTTAATAATGACTCATCAACCTTTAGGGTGGTATCCCCCAGTTCCCACTGGGAGGCTAAATCCGGCACTGCTGGTTGATGACCCCCTTTGGACTTCGTTGCATACTCTATTGGAAACGTATTTCCCTCGTATTGTCAATACTGCATCCTCTGTCCAGGTGGAATGGGAGGCGTTCAAGGTTGTGGTGCGGGGCCACTGTCTAGGACAGGCAACCGGTGTTTTTAGGGAGCTCCGCCAGGAATTACTGGACCTCGAAGGGAACATCCGCAGATTAGATAACATTCAGGGTTCGGGAGACGCGGCTCGATTGGCGTTACAGGAGACGCGAGCAAAGTATAGTGAGGCCCTTGGGCGGTTGCGTTGTTACAACTACAATGAGTATCTTGACAAAGTGCAGAGAGAGGAAGGAAAGGCGGGCCGTCTCTTAGCTAGGATAATTAAGCCTGAACTGGGTGGCTCCCCCATCACACAACTTGGAATAGATTCTGGCGAGGTAGTGTATAGCCCTGAGGTGATTAACGACTCCTTTTTAACATTCTACGAATGCCTCTACGTGGCCTCGACTGTGACCCCTTGTTCAGCGGTGAGGGAGTTTTTGGAACCATTGCCCCTTCGGGTGTTGGAGGACGAGGATCGGGAGGAATTGGGGGATCCTATCACCTTGCAGGAAATTAAGGCTGCCATCCATGCTTTGGCACCTGGTAAGACGCCGGGACCGGACGTCCTCCCGGCTGAATTTTACCAACGTTTCTCTGACCTGCTTGCGCCGCATATGGTCTGGTTGTACGCGGACGTCTATGAGACTGGGGAATTGCCTGGCACCACTCGGAGAGCTCTGGTTGTCCCCCTCTCGAAAATAAAGTCGCCAAGGGCGGGGGTTAAGGATTATAGGCCCCTCTCCATTCTTAATTTGGATTTTACGATCCTGAGCAAGGTGTTGGCCGGAAGGTTAGTCCTGCACATGAAGGCACTAATACACCCAGATCAGAATGGGTTCATCCCTACCCGTAACACCTCATACAATCTTCATAGGCTATACTCCGTCCTTTATCACGCCGAGACCCCGCTTCGTCTTCAGTCCGCGCTGCTCTCCGTTGACCTGGAAAAGGCTTTCGATACGGTGGGGTGGAGATACTTGATCGAAGTAATGAAGCGTATGGGGTTGGGAGACGAATGGATACGTTGGGTGCGGATGTTATATGCGGCGCCTACTGCCAGGGTCCGAACGGGTGGAATAATATCCAGGGAATATGGGATGTTTCAGGGGAGTCGGCAGGGGTGTCCTCTTTCTCCCCTCCTCTTCGCTCTGGCGATTGAGCCCCTTGCTGAGCGACTCTGCCGGGGCGGCGATGGAATTGGACTGGACTCTGGAGGGCGGACACATCATGTTTCCCTCTATGAGGATGACCTCTTGTTGATCCTGTCGGATGCCGTAGCTGGCACATCGACGGCATTGCAAATACTGGACGACTTCGCGGGCCTATTGGGTCTGCGGGTTAACAGGGCGAAGACGTATCTGTTTCCGGTGGCGGGTCCTCTCCCTAGACCGGACGCTTTGATTGCTGATATCGTATGGGCCCAGAATACATTTAAGTATCTGGGTATACATATTTTCCATTCGCTTGATGATTTTTTAAAGAAGGTAACCTTGATAGAGCGGTGCGCTCGTTACGCGCATGTGTTCACTTTTGGCGTACATTGCAATTACCGGTAATGTCCTGGATTTCCCTCTCTAAAATGGTTATGCTCCCACGCTTGTTGTATTTCTTTGTCAACCTCCCGGCCCTCATGCCTACTGGTTGGTTTCGCCCCCTGAACTCCCTGTTGAGGGACCTGGTGTGGGATGGAGGCTGCCCTAGGGTGTCCCTAACACCGTTACAGCATCCCATTGCTGAGGGTGTGTTGGGAGTGCCGAACTTTGAATATTACATGTTGGCTGGTCAACTGCAGTGGCTGGCGCAATGGATAGAGGAAGTGAACGAGGATGGTACGTTCTTGTCACTTCCGGACTCCCGCCCTAGTTTAGTAATGGCAAAATTGCTGATACCAACGATGTCCACGCCATACTGCTCCTTGCTGCAGCGCACAGCCTTCCAGGCCTGGCGGAGATGTCAGGGTAAGAAACGGCAGATCGCTCGCTACACCCCTATGTTGCCTCTAGTGGGTCTGCCACATGGCAACCCCCAGTCTGTCTTCACAACTGAGCAACTGGCCCCCTTGTCGGATGCAGGACTGGACACTGTGGGGGACTGTTTTCTAGATAAGTCCCTACTCCCATTTGGCAACCTTAGGGAGGATTGTGGCCTGCCTCCGGGCCAATTCCTGCATTATGAGGCCCTGACTCGTACTTTTGCGCAGTTATGGGGTGCCGATAGAAATGAACCAGAGACACACCCGGTGCTCCATGCCCTTTTCACGCTTGGGACAGCGGGCATCTAGTGAAGTGGCTTATTGTGGGCCTTCAGGAGGCGTTGGTGCGTCCCTTGGTTCAGCTGCGTGCCAAATGGGATGAGATGGGGGGCAGGGTTTTAACGGACGCGGAATTGCAGAGGGTATTCTACTACCCTAAGAAAATCTTGCGTAATTCATGGCTTAAATATATATAGTTTAATTACACACATATGGCTTACATGACTCCACACCGCCTCAATGTGACATATGGAGGAGAGGTTCGTTCCTGTCCCCGTTGCTTCCACCCGGATGCGGACTTCGGCCATATGGTTTGGGATTGCGGAGTTTTGCGGCCTTTTTGGGAGGCGGTGCTTGGCAAGCTGACAGCAGTGCTGGGCAGAGAATTCTCTTTCATGCTACAGACATGCATTTTGGGTCTTTTCCCAGGCCGCCGAAGTGCAAGGTAGGGAATAGGCTCATAGATCTGGCACTGGGATTAGCGAAACGCCGCATTGCTATGGAATGGAAATCGAATAGGGGACCACAGTTTGAGACCTAGCACAGAGATGTCATTGTGTGGGCTGGGGCGGAAGGCAGAGCACTCAGCTGGGAGGAATCTAAAGGTATGAGGAAGCTTCCCATTGCAGGCCAGTGGAGGGAAGTGATGGCGCTTTGGGAGAACCCTGAGGGGTGTGAGACGGGTTCCGACTTAGATTCAGGCCCAGGTCCACCACTAGAAAAGATTTAGATTGCTCGGGGGGCTGGCATTTCCTGTTGGTAAAATCATATATGGGGGATTACCTGCTGACCACTTGGGGCCGAGATGGGGCGGCTCTACTTGTAGATGTGAACCCCCTTCCCCGTGCTGTCCCGCTTGCCACATTCTGTGTTACTTTGTTATACTGTGCCCCCACCGCACACTCGCACTGATGTTTACGATATATTTCCCCCTCTCTGCATAAGGTCTTTCTTTGCTTTTCCTTTTTTTTTTCTTTTTGTTTCAGTTGGGTTAATGTTCCCTGGTTCTTTCATTTTGTTGGAATTGCTCTTAGACAACTAGAAGTAGCATTGTGTAAATTAAGGAAGTTATACTGATGCCGGGTCCTGTTGGTGGGCACTCTCACAATGTGTATTATTGAGCGCGAATTATTGTGGAGCACGTACTGAGGAACGTGGTCTAAATCTGGAAGGGACAGATTTCTGCTGGAATATTGGCTATGCAGCAACCCTTTGGGTTTCCCATACTGTATAATGGTATTCAGATTCTCTACCTTGATTGTTTCAGTACCGTGTTGCTGATGCCATTGAATTATCTGAGAATTCAGATTGTTTTGCTTCCATATACGAATTTGTAATACAAATCTGCAAAATGACAATAAAGAAATAAAAAAATAAAAAAAACTTTCAGAAAGGGGGAAACGGCAAACTGACGGAGAGAAAACAGGAGGGTATTGAGACCCTTAGGCGTTAAATCCAAGAGAACAATATCAGCTACATAAAGTAAACATGACAGACGGTGGCCTCCTAGAGACATCCCTGTTTCCATCCATTATTAGTATGAATTACGGATGAGAGGCCACCGTCCCCTCCTAAAAGTTCTTGCCGCCAGGTCGAGGAATGTAAGGCAATAATTAATCGCATCAAATTCCCTGGAATCCCTAACCTTTGCAGTTTTTCTACAGCGTTGGTTGATCTACCCGATCGAACACTGTGGAAACTTCTATGAATGCTGCATAGACTGGTTGTTCCCCAATGGAGATATATTTTTCTGTAATCAGTTAGAGCATTGCAAAGTTATAAAGCGTGCAATAATTTTTCTAGAACCTGCTTGTTCAATTGTAATTATCTTTTCAGCTTCTACCTAGGTATGAAGATGTTGCAGAATACTTTTTGCAAAATTCTCTCCGCCTGCACCTAAAAGAGGTATTTGCCAATAGTTAGTAGGTTGCTCACATGATCCTTTCTTATGGAGCGGTACTAAAACACTCCCTGTCCAAGATGGGGGATCAAACAATTTTGGTAACGATAGTCATCTGGTCCCATAGCTCTCGAAGATGTAATTTCTTCAATAAAACTGTCTATTTTTACCTTTGTGGGAGGACCATATTTTAATTGTAAATCTAAGGAGTTTGTGACATGCCTGAAAACATTCTCAACCGTACGGCTAGAGGCATAGAGCTCAGAGATTTAATTAACCCATCGAACTTTCTTAATGGGTATTAGGATAGATTTAACTTCATTCCCACAACACTTGGATATAATCTCTCAAAATCTACTGGATTCTTTACAAAAGGCAACGTCTCATAGAGTTACCCATTTATAATCATTCTCTTCTTTTTATACCAGCTTTTAATCTAACTCTTCTCCTTTTCAACAGGCCAATTATTTTTTCCTATCAGAGGAAAAGGAGATAAACTGCCTTCTACTTAACCTATTAATTTAGGTATTTAAAATAAAAACCGGATATGGTCCTGACCTGTGTCGGGGAAATCTAGGAGGCGATTTATGTTTTGCCATAAATTGTTTCATATAAAATCATATTTTCGTAGAGTGTCAATGTGTTGTAGTGGTGTCCCCAATCAATCAATCAATCACAGAATTTGTAAAGCGCACTACTTACCTGCGAGGGTCTCAAGGCGCTAGGGAAAAAAAGGGGGGGGGTGCTGCTACTGGTCGAACAACCAGGTCTTGAGTAGCCTCCTGAAGGTCAGCAGGTCTTGGGTCTGTCGTAGGCTTAGTGGAAGGGTGTTCCAGGTCTTGGCGGTGAGGTGGGAGAAGGATCTGCCGCCGGTGGTAGTTCTTCGAATGCGAGGGACGGTGGCGAGGGAGAGGTCGGCGGAGCGGAGTTGGCGGTTGGGGACGTAGAAGAGGAGTCGTCTGTTGAGGTAGGCTGGGCCAGTCTTGTTGCCTCTAACAAAGCCTCTTTCAATTTATTGATCCTACTTGGCTTCCAGTGCATTCTACCATTGAACCTATTAAACCTTGCTCTGCCCCCTTCTCCGCGCCATCGTTACACACCTATCATTGGGAAATCTAACTGAAAAGAGAGGACTTCACGAGCTCTGAAATGGTTATCAATTCTATTCAATCTTAGACCAAACCAAAGGTAGAATAAGAGACAATCAAGTAGCCTGTAATAGAGCCACCCCTGGGTGACAATGTGTATATTTAGCAGGGGTGTTATCGTGGATTCTGCCATTCACAATCAGACATTCATGGTTTCTTGCAGCGTCTGTGAAAATAGCAAGGGGGATTTTTAAAGCTTCTTCCCGGTCTTAGATGCAAATGTCTGTGAAGCATGATGAGATACTTTAGAGTTAAAATCCCTGCTAGTGCCACTTGGCCACAATTCTCCTTTTCCATTATCTTGAAAATGAATAAAAATAATGCTTTGATCATCGGAGTGGAAGAAGCATCAGGGGGGGTGGATATAAACATTATCTACACGTGGAACAGAATTCATACTAATCGTTACCCCTTGAATTAGTTTAGAAGGGTGGGTGTATCTGCAATTTATTACTTTTTTAAAATAATGTATTTCATTTTAATTTGATTTACACAACAAAGAAGGAACAACAGACTCCGTACATTCATAGGAAGATCACATCATGGCGAAGAAATGGCAAAGACAGTACAACATATCATACTAAAAGTAGTACTTAGATCATACTGTGTCCAGAGACATTGTGACAATGGAGCAATCGTTATAAAATGAACAGAAACAGCTGTGGAAACTGTTGACAAGGACAGCAAGGCAGCTCAGATGGTGTGTCAGTGAAGCTTGCATTAGGGGGAGCAGGGTCATTGGATCAGGGAGGAAGGGAGTGAAGGATAAATGTGTGTGGGGCGATGTCAAGGTACCTGCATCACTATCAAATGCGCCCTGGCTAAATATGACGATGCAAAGAACTTAGGTATTTGTTTGCGTGACTGCAGACACCTCGTATAGACATAGTGGTGAGGAGCAGCCCCTGGCCAGCTCTCTAGCCTCCGTGAGGCAGGCGATGCGGGGGAGGGTCAGTAATCTGCGCAGCGATGCCAGTAGCTGCCATCCCCTGTAGGGACAGCCCCGGGGCGAATGCTACGATGGAGGACATCACAACTCATCAACAGAGGGTATTCGTGGAGTCCATGAACTTCTTCGCTACAGAGCAGCGCTCTCAGCCCCCACGCATGATGCGACAAGTCCACGTCTGCAGGCATCAATGTTAAAAGGAGTAGGTGCCCAAGGCACATGCATGCCATCTATGGAGGTCGATCTGCCCAGAAACGTCTTGAAGTTGGTTAGTAACCACAGCCCAACAGTAGCTGACGTTCGGGCATGGCCAGGTCTTGGGCTGTCGTCCCGCTCCAACATGGTGGCAACGGGGGCAGGAAGAGTCATCTCCCGGAAAGAGGGGGTTTATTTTCTCCAGGTCCATATAGGCCCTATGTAACGCGTTAAATTGCATTAGCTCTAGACGGGCCTTCCTGGTCACCGTAGACGGGTAGGTGAGTAGCAGTTTCCATTCAGCGTCATGGAGCGCTCTCCCGAGCTCCATCTCGCAGTGACACATAAGGCAGCAAGAGGTGCCAGAGTGTGAAACACTTATGAGGGGGCAATCCATCTCTAATAAGATAACGCCCATTGCCCATGGAGGAGAGTGTTTGAAACACATCATGCGTTGGTGATTCGTTGGTGGTAATCTGCCAGTAGCGGCGCAGCACATGCAATAGTGCATTATATTCCATGAAGTGTCCCGGAGCAGGCCAACATTTTCCACAAGTGAGTCGAGAGGGAGCAATGTGTTGTCCTCTTAGGGTCTCGGACCCTAGAGAGCACCACTATTGACTAGGGGCGGGGGCCTCATGGGTTCCAGGGTCTTGCAGGCTTTGCAGCGACACCGTTGGGGCTTAGGGAAAGGATAGGGAAGTGATACACAGATCTCTTCTGTAAAATTGGTGACCTACCCGCGTACGCTTGAAGGAGGGGTGCAGAGAGGGACCCACCGGGCAGAAACATCAGAGCACTGCAGTCAGGTGCCATGCCCTGTTCATAGAGGCAGTATCGTCTCGCTGCTTATTGGCTAGCCAGCGAGTTGCCCACTGTAAGTGCGAGGCAAGGTACTAATACTCAAAGTAGTGGGTGCCCAGTCCACCCTGCTCAGGAGGGCGCTGGAGCATTCTAATTCTCCCTGGCTTCTATTACAAATGAGCTCACCAAGCACCGGATTAGGTAGCGGAACAACTTGGCTGGAAGGTAAAGAGGAAGCTTAGCGAAAATGTATAGCAGGCAAGGGAGCATAATCATTTTGGACAGTGCAATTCTACCCTTTAGTGACAAGGGTAGAGCACACCAGAAGGATATCCACCCGTGGAGGGCCGTGACTGCACACGTACTATTGGATATCCACCCGCGGAGGGCCGTGACTGCACACGTACTATTGGATATCCACCCGCGGAGGGCCGTGACTGCACACGTACTATTGGATATCCACCCGCGGAGGGCCGTGACTGCACACGTACTATTGGATATCCACCCGCGGAGGGCCGTGACTGCACACGTACTATTGGATATCCACCCGCGGAGGGCCGTGACTGCACACGTACTATTGGATATCCACCCGCGGAGGGCCGTGACTGCACACGTACTATTGGATATCCACCCGCGGAGGGCCGTGACTGCACACGTACTATTGGATATCCACCCGCGGAGGGCCGTGACTGCACACGTACTATTGGATATCCACCCGCGGAGGGCCGTGACTGCACACGTACTATTGGATATCCACCCGCGGAGGGCTGTGACTGCACACGTACTATTGGATATCCACCCGCGGAGGGCCGTGACTGCACACGTACTATTGGATATCCACCCGCGGAGGGCCGTGACTGCACACGTACTATTGGATATCCACCCGCGGAGGGCCGTGACTGCACACGTACTATTGGATATCCACCCGCGGAGGGCCGTGACTGCACACGTACTATTGGATATCCACCCGCGGAGGGCCGTGACTGCACACGTACTATTGGATATCCACCCGCGGAGGGCCGTGACTGCACACGTACTACACGTACTATTTCTGCCAAGTAAGTAATGTTGATAATGATAAATATGTATTCCTAGGTAGCAAGAGATGTGGGGTTGCCAGGGCACAATAGATTGATCTATACACAACTGACCTGCGGGGCCCGCTGGAAACTGGGAACGAGGCATGACTTTTGCCAGTTTACATGCAAGCCAGAGACCGTGTGGAACTCTCCTAGGGCTTATGTTATATCCCGGAAGGACGTGGAGACTTCACGAAAGTATAATAGCCTATCGTCTGCATAAAGGGAGACGGCATGTTGTCTGTCCCCAAGTGAAATACACCAATCGTCTCCACCCTGGCGCAGCTGTATTGCTACAGGTTTCATCGCCAAAGCAAAGAGAAGAGGCGATAATGACCAGCCTTGGAGCGCACCCCTCTGAACTGGGAGTGTGTCTGATATATATACGCACCCCCAGTAGTTGGATAAGGTGAATCAGATGACCACCAAAGCCATAATGACAAAGGAGGGTAAAGAGGTATGTCCAGTCCAACGAATCAAAAGCCTATTCTAGGTCCAATACAAGGCATGCCGATCTAGGGTAAGCCCGAGGGATGAACTCCGTGATCCGAAACAGATACAAGATATTTATGGATGAGCTGTGCCCAGGCACAAAGCCATTTTGATCTGGGTGGATCCGATGGGTTAGAAGGGGGGTGATCGGGTCTGCCAGGAGCCGTCTCAGAATTTTATAGTCCGTATTTATTATTGCCAGGTCTGCGGCGTCTTTGCCCGGCTTAGGGACAGAAATTATTGCTGCTGCACGTAAGGAGGCGGGAAGGATCCTTTAGTTGAGTGCAGTAATGTACAGTGAGATAGCGAGCCACTGAGGACACTGCTATGGAATTAGGTGAATCACACAGGCCCCCATAGTGAATTGTGAAGGCCGAGTTATCCTCCTTTTGCGTGAGGAGGAGCGAGTCTGGGCCCACTCGGATGGATGTGATAGGATGCTGGGTTTGATTCTGTCTCACCAGGCAGACAGTAAAACACTGGGCTTATCTGCCTCTGAGTGCGTACGCTCCATGTATATCTTAAAATGAGTGCAACGGGTCATTGCAGAAGCTCCGCATGCCTGCAAAAGAGGTGGGGGGGTGTACAACACTCAGCCCCAATTGCTCCTTCTCAAGGGATGCTAGAGAGTTCTCTAAACTTATAAGCTTTGCCTCCAGCTCGCACCGTGCGCCCACTTTGACACCAATGCTCTGACCCCTGATGAAGACCTTAAAAGCCTCCCACACTAAGATTCTAGTAGAGGCTGTGCCCTGGTGCAACAAAAAAAAAAAACTCTGCAATTGCAGAACGAAGCAAGGAGTGGAATGCTGCATCTTCGAGGATCTTGGGCTGCATGCGCCATGTGGGGACAGGCATGACGAGATTGACCCAGCTAAGAGTCACTTGCGGTGCATTATGACCAGAGATAATCAGTGTTAGACTTGGCTTTTTCAGCGGGTTTACCCCCAGACTTTTTGCTTTTTGGCCTCCTGTTTTTTTTACCCTGTGTGTGTTGGTTTTAGGACTCTGGGCACTTTCCCACTGCCAATCAGTGCTAAAGTGCATATGCTCTCTGAGTAAATTGTGTTATTGATTGGTATTTCCATGATTGGCCTATTTGATCTATGTGTCAGTCCCTAGTAATGTGCACTGCGAGTGCCAGGGCCTATAGATCAAATGCTGTTGGTGGGCTGCAGAACTGGATTGTGCCACCCACGCAAACAGCCCGTAAAGTGTAACTCTGGCCTGCCATTGCAGAGCCTGTGTGCAGCCTGGGGCTGCCATGTCGACTTGGCAAGTGCACACACTTGCAAGACCCTAAACCTTCCCTTTTCTACATGTTAGTCACCCCTAAGGTAGGCCCAAGGTACCCCTGTGGGCAGGGTGCATTGTATGTGAAAGGTAGGACATGCCCTGGTGTATGTGGCATGTCCTAATAGTGAATTACAGCCTATTTCGTTTTTCACTATTGCAAGGCTACCTGTTCCCCATAGGCCAGAATGGGCAGTTTTAATTATTACAGCTTATAATCCTAACCTAGAAATTCGAGTTTAGTATGCCTGGACTCAGAATGATAAAATGCATCTTTTAGTGAAGTTGGTTTTAACATTCTGTGTTTGAAAATACCACTTTTAGAAAGTGGGTATTTTCTTGTCTAACCATCCAAGCCTGCCTCTGCTAGGTTGTGTATTCCTTGTCTGGAGTGTGAGTGACAGGGGCTGGGGGATGCCAGGAGACAGGGTGAGTCAGCACAGGGCTGAATAGCAAGATCTACATGTAGATGGGTGGGAGGAGATGCACCTGGGACCTGAATAGGGCTGGGCCTTCCCTCCACAATGCTGGCTCCACCTCCTGTGGTGCGTCTGATGTCCCTGGCCTGCACTGTGAAAGGAAAGAAGGAGACTTGTCAACAAAGTGCTCCAGGACTGACCAGAACTGGTTTGGACTAGGCAAAGGCCTCTCTGCCTTCAGAGAACAAAGAGAAATTGAGGATAAAAAGGGGGACCCAAACCCCAGAAAATTAGAACTCTTTTGGATCAAGAAGACTGCCAAGAAGAAGAGCTGGAGAAGCTGTGAGGAGGAACTTCCACTTTGCTGTGTGCTTTGCTGTGTTGGCCTGCAGTGGCTGCTTCTGTCTTGGGCAGTGAAAGTACTGGAACTGGACTTTCTGCAATCTACTTTGTGAGTTTCTCCAAGGGCTTGAGGTAGAGCTTGCCCCCTGTTCAAGAAGTCTCAGGAACAGCAAAGACTTCAAGTTCTTCTGCCCTCAGCACTGGGGACTGTGTGTTTTGTGCTGCAACAGAAGAAAAGCAACTCGACGACGTCGACGATGCCGCTGCCGACTCCGTGTCCTGACGGCACCGCAGAGGGCATCGCCGCAATGCCGCACCGCGACCCTGGTCTCACCGACGACGCCTGCTGACGCCGCCACCAAGCCGCTGCTCGCACCACGACCTGTGGGCACCGCACTCCGCACCGCCTCACTTCACGACGACGCTGTGGCCTTCTTGATGACGCCGATCCACGCCGGACTTGACGCCGCTGCTTGCACCGTGGTTCGGGGGCACCGCTCGTAAGTTACACGATGCACCGCCCTCATCCCGCACCGCAGCCTTGGCCCACCGACGCCGGTGCTATCGACTCCAGTTCGTCAGCCGACGACAGCGCTGCAGCTACGACGACGCCGCTGCCAGCACCGTGACGAGCACCGCCTTCATCTCACACCGCGACCCTGGTCTCACCGACGACGCCATCCGATGCCGCCACCGAGCCGCTGCTCGCACCGCGACCTGAGGGCACCGCACGCCGCACCGCTGCACTTCGCACCGCAGCACCCGACGCCGGCCGACGCCAGCGCTCCTGACTTCATCAGAGAGGAGATCGATCTGCAACGCGTGTGACTTCGAGGGCCCCGACAACACCTGGACCGACCTCCGGATCCGACGCCTGCGGACGCCGTGTTTTCGGAAGCTCACCGCGAGGTCATCGACGCCCTGCATTTCTGAAAGGTACTGTTTGCGGGTCTTCCCGACACCGTAGCTGACCCGTGACGCCGCGGTCAGCCAGAACTGTTTGGATTTGTTTGTTCACGACGCCGTGATAGCCCCGGATGGAGCTATTGACATCCAGGAACTGTTTTTAAAGACATTTTGAGAAGTAACTATTTTTGAAGTACTATACAGTGGATTTTCATCGTATTTGGTCTTATTTAAAGTATATAAAAATATTGGATATTTTTCTAAACTGGTGTGGTGTCCGTTTGTAGTGCTTACATTGTATTACTGTTGGTTTTGTGCAAATGCTTTACACACTGCCTCTAGAATAAGCCTGACTGCTCGTGCCAAGCTACCAAGGGGGTAAGCAAGGGTTATTTTAGGAGTGTAACTCCCTTATCCTGACTAGGAAGAAGGGTCCCTACTTGGACAAAGGTGCAAACGCTTGCCAACTAGAGACCCCCATTTCTAACAATCAGCTTGTGGAATCGACACGCATATTCGGGAAAAACATAGTATTCTATCTAGTGTCATGTGTACAGATCATGGGGGGGAGTAGAAAGAGTAAACCCTATGAGTGGGATTGCGGTGGTGCCAAGCATCTGTGAGGGTCCAGTGTGTGAGCCAGTGTACCGGGGCTTTAGCTTTAGATACCGTTGGGGCTTGAGGGAGGGAACGATCTATCAAGTGCGTTGTCTAATACACAGTTAAAGTCCCCACCTACGACCCAGGGTGAATTGCCCCATTGCGCCATCTGTGAGGATAGGGATGCCTAGTACAAGGCGTGGTCCGTATGAGGGAAATAAACACAGCTAAGGACAATAGGGAAACATCTAGGTGCCCATGTAGGAGGACGTATCTACCATATTTATCAATGTGCGAGGCCAGGAGTTGGAATGGGGTAATTCATTCATATTAATGCGCCCCTGGCATAAGCAGAGTACCCAGTGGAATAGACCCATTTCCTTTGGGGCTGATAGGCTTCCTGGGCCGTAACGTGAGACCCTTGCTGAAGGGAGATGTAAGTATTCCTTCGCTTTGAATAAGAGTAAATAGAGTAGTGCATGCACACTGTGCGCATGCCCCTTACATTACAGGTCACAATGGTATTGTCCGTGATAGTCCCATGCCCACCAGTAGCCATGAGAAGTGGCAGCAGGAGTGGCAGTAATGCAGGTGTTTAAAGGGATAACAATTCCCTCTATCCCACAATCCCCCCCCCTGCCCAGGTAGTGAAGTTGTGAGTGCAGCTGCCCCTCACTAGTAAACCAAGATCTATAGAACTGAGGTGGGCAGAGAGCAACAGACTCTCTGTCCAAAGTTGCAGAACAAGATAATACATTTGGGGGTAAGTGTGGGATCATGTGGAAAGCAATGCCGCATGAACTCGAGTGTGGAGGCAGGAACTGGATCTCAAGTGGCAACAGATTGAACAGAAGAGGCAGACCAGTTATTCCAGTCTTCTGTTGTGCACAACAAACAGAGCAAAAAGAGTGCAGTTAGGCAAGTACTGTACTTTGAGGAGGGAGGGGCAAGAATGCCCCAAGGGAAGCAGCATAAGGCAATGACCGTTGGCACTGAGAGTCAAAGCAAGTTGTTGGCCATCTGGAGCATGACATAAGGGAGTATCCCCAAAATCATCGAGGAGATTTTTGAGGAGGAGGACTCTGCATTGCTGGAGGTGGCCATTGGATCAGAGTCTGGGGCCCCGAAGCTCGTGGAGAATGAAGCTGCAATTTCCAGGACTGAGCGCTGGCTCCACCACCTGGCTATCAGTGGGAGTTGGATCCGGGTCCTCTTCTGGCGCTGGTCATCATCAGGATGCTCCACGACCATGCCCAATGGCAGAGTGTGATCATGGATTGGTTGTAGCCTGTGCGTGGGGGCCGGGAGCTGCTCGGCCAAATTCCAAGCAGCCATGGGATTGGTAAAATAATGGGAGGTGTTCTGCGCTGTAAAACATAACTTAACTGGGAACAGTAGTGAGTACTTCAGGCCCAGCTCTCTCAGCTTGCGCTTTAAACCCATGAATGAGGCACATTGGCACTGTACCGCAAGTGTGTAATCGGGGAAATAGCATCACACAATGATTATCAATTATGGCCTCCTGGAGAATTTTGCCCCTTTCCCTATAATACAGATGTTTTGCCAGGAGGGACCTGGGGTCGAAGCCTGGTAGGAAGTCATGCCAGTACGCTATGTGCCCTTTCTATAGAAAAAAGAGGGTCTGTGTTTCTGCAGGCATGAAGGCTGTATCCATACTTTTAGGAAGGACACAGGACAGTCCTCTCTATCAGGCCCATGATCCAGAGATTATTACAGCAGGTCCTACCCTCCACATCATCCGCCCTCTCCTCAGGGTGCCGCACTCTCACGTATAGGTTTAAATGTACTTCTGCATGTCGCCAGCCTGAGGTTGTAGCTCCTGTTTGATGCATTCCACTTGTGACACATGATCAGCAAGTTTCCTTTGGTCATTACGGATAAGAGTCATTTCAATAGTCACAGTGTTGATATTTTTTCCAAGGCTGGTGCGCATATGTTCAATCGCTGCCAACGTGGAGTCCAATTTGTTCACTGTGTCTGTGGTGGGCAGAAGATCAGAAATGTACCCCACAGAGAAGCCCCAGCTGACTTGGGTAATTGGGATCTGGGGGCCGGACAGCCCCATTCGCACCTTCCCCATGTTATATATGGCGATGGGGATCAGTTTTTAGCCGCAGCAACTGTGGAGAGCAAAGATCATGTAGGCTCGTCAGCAGAAGCACGTCCCTCCCAGGCTCAAGGAGGGGCGTAGATTCTGCACCCTCAATGGCACGTGCAGCCTTCACCAGCCTTACCAGCCTTACCGAGTATGAGCCCTCAGTGACGAGGTCAGCAGAAGGCTTGCAGGAGGGACCAGCACAGCAGTCGTAGTAAATTCTTTATTGCGTGATTAATAAAAATCATTCCAATCAAAACTTCTCCACAATCACATAATATATAAAAACAGAAAACTCTGTACTGCAAATATTTTTAACAATTGTACCAATACATTCATAAGTATGTCATAAAATCAAACATGGACCAGATCATGCAATAAATAGTCATTCCATTGAAGAAACAACGATTTTTTTTAAAACGTCAATATTACTATAGCAAGATATTGCACATATTGCGAGTTAAATTGCCAAAGTGCCATAATTAGTAATTTCATAGTTCAGGGACAATAATAAAGTGCATCAATTAAATCTGTCCCAAGATAGTCTCAGTAATTACATTGCTTAATTATTACCCTAATAGCATATACACTTTGTTCTACTAGGAATCAAACTGTGCAGAGGATCTCTTAAATTCAAGTGATACAAATGTAATACATTTCAAGCTGGCGATACCAAATATTTTTCAGCTGCATGTAAACATTTTATCAGCTGGCATAACAGCGGAATCGACTCACCCGAAAGGGACCTAATAAGTGCCTGGTGTGCTAATGTAACCCTAGCACAGCAGTCAACAAACAGTAAGGCGGACAGTGCCAGGCTACCCCCACATGGCAGCACAGTGCCATTCCAATGGTGCAGGAGGGAGAAAGGGGCAACTCTCCCACTGTTTAATGGGCACAGCTCCTCAGCCCTAACTCTGCTGTTCACTGTTCCTCGATCCTAGGGGACCACTCAATAGTTTCCAGCGTGCTCCCTGCCCTATGTGCACCGTCTCTGCAGCGGCAGGGTCTCCATGCGCCCCAAGTGCAGTCCTCTCAGTGTCACAGGCCACAAACAGTACAGTCGGAATGAAACTACGTCAGAAGTCCCTACCAGTCCGGCTGGGGGGTGGGGGTACAGCAGCGCTTAACTGTCGTTGGTGACTCTGGCAGAAGTACCCCTCGATCGGCCATTGCTGATGAGGGAGGCAGAGAGCCACACTTCTCAATTCACTCGATACTCCACTGGCTGCAGGTGCGGCTTCCCAGGTTAGCAGGCAAGGCACAGGGAACCCCCCGGCAGGCACAGCAAAGGAGACAACCACTGCTTTGGCCTCTCCTCAGATGTGGGCCAGGCGCCAACAGTGCACACCGCGAGATGTCCCCCAGACGCACCATCACCTCTCTGGATCTCGGACGAGCCATAGAATTCCTCCTCTCTGGTCCAGCAGACCAGATGTCCATAACGCAAAGTCCTCGCCTGGCCAGTTATGCTGGGGAGATATTGCGCTGGGCCGCTCAGCACACCGTCCCGGTCATGCAGGTCTTCGTCAAGGAGACCGCCGCCACCATTCTACTCCTTCTGAGCCCCAGCGGTCCTTGCTCCAGGCAACAGCAGATCTGCTGCAAAGGTGTCACAGCTGAGTGATCCGTTAGGTGGAGGTGAGGATGAATGGCTCAGATATCAGGTGGATTATGGGCTGTTACTGCATAGTAAATCATTTATGCATCTGCCATCTTAGGCAGCTCAGCCAGCATCAACTGCAATTTATTACTTAAAACAATTGCCTTTCTCCCCCTAGCATACCCTTTCATGGAGGGGCCAGCATGACAGCTAAGTACATAATATTTGTGAATATAAAAGTTTTCCATGTTTTCTGGTTGCAAATAATATCAGTCTCCAAAATGTAAGTTTATTTCCAAGAAACCACTTTTAAACCATTATTAACTGCACAGATAACTCCTGTTTCCTAAAGAACGATTACTGTTTAGTACACGAGGAAGCCAGTTCCACTTTCTAGCCTCGTCCTCAACCTCCCCATTAATCTGGTGAACTTCAGTATTTAAATAGACACAGATCTGCCCCCCCAGTCGACACTACCATATTTATTACCTCCTCCCACATCACCTCTTTCTCAGCCACAAGAGCCTAGCATTGAAATGGTATTCCTTGTCACCTAATTTTGAGACCGATTATATTTTTTATGAGCCCCAGACTGGAATGGAATGACATCAATTCCTCTACTAAGGAAATAATGACAGTTTGACAACATCAGACTAGCCACCACCTTAGAACTGAACATTACTCTGACCTGATACTTGAGCGGAAATGTAAAATTTGCACAAAGTCTATATTATTACTTCGTACCATCCTCAGTACCTCAATATCCGCAAAGGAATTCAGCAAAAAGAATTATTCAGATAAATTTCCTGCTCATGAAAAAGTACTATAAAATCTAAAATACAAGAAGCATTCTGGGAATGTGGATCTAGTTGCACAGGGAGGTTTTGTTTGCCTTTTTCACAATATTACTGTAGGAGTGGAAAGAGAAAGCCTGGATTAAGGGGTCCATTAAAGCAAACAGAGGTTATTGCACCATCTTGCCGGTCATTATTAACACACATGTTTCACTTCTACAAAGAAGATGATCCACCAGAGGAATACATTCCTTTCGAGGATATTGGAATTCCATTAACATACCAAGAGCATCAGCTCTGGTTTAAAGGCGCCCTAAAACATCACAAAAACATTACCAGACTCGGTCCACTAGGTAGACCAGGAGCAACATGGCCGATTGTAGCCGGCTATACACCTCATCCCGACATAGAAATAATGTCAGATGAGGAACTACTTACTCAACTCACAGAGTTAATAAAAATCTACAGACAATTGGTTCAATATGTCATGCGGACTTTCACAGTCCAACCACCATTAACAATTCCAAATCAAACCCCTCACCAGGGGAATACTCTAAAAATTACACCACAGACTCTATACGCAGTCATGGGTAAAATGCCCACAAAACGTGAGAAAATTCCATTTTGGATAGCTCAAAAAATTACTCAAATCGAAGCAGTATTTCCAAATACTAGCCCGTATGAGAAACACAGAATCCTGACAATCACTTTACCAATGGGGATCACACCACAACTGGAAGACTGCACCACTTGGGGCTCAGTCTTTGCTGCCATCTATACTAAAACACATGGCATTCCGTCAATTGCGGTAATACCTGATGTCCTGAAACAAATTCAAAACGAATACGGGGCAGAGCCTGCTCTGAATTTAGGTATGAAATTACTGAAAAATTTCGACCAGGTCTTAACAATAATATTATCTAATATTAAAGGGGAGGCAGCAGCAGTGGCGATCCTCCAAACATTAAGGGAATTTGATGTTACAGAACATCAAACTGAGCTACCCAGAATTATAGAACAATCTTATGCACAATTAGGCAGAGATTGTTTGGGTGGAAGACCAGTGAAGCCGAAACTATCTGAAAGTCCTGAGAAGGACTCAATTAAACAAACTCCTACATCTTCTAAAAGAAGTGGGAGACTAATAAACAAAATTCAAACGAGAAACGTTCTCAATCCCGAGGTAGGTCTCCTCAAAAGGAGCCCTCTGAAAGGAGGTATAACCTCAGGAATAGGGATAATTTGAGAAAACCTGACAGGTATCAAGATACTGATACACGTTCCTCTCGTCCCTTTCAGATCTCATCACAGACTTCGGAAAGAAGAGGACGATCAGAACATAGAGAAGAACGCGTGAAATCCAAGGAAGAAAAACACGCTCCAAAAAATAAAGCAAAACCTCAATTCTCCAAAAAGAAAATAGCAGGTCATAAAGATCAGACATGCTGAGAATACTGAGAACACAACTCAAGAAAGGAGAATGGGCTCAGACAATGCTGGACAGTGCAGCAGAAGTCACAATAGCTCGCCAGAACCTGAAGGGACTTCTGGAGATAGTGGACTTGAATGAGTACATTAAAGTTGAGACTGTAGACACCAGGGTTAGTACTCCACAAAAGTTATATGAAATAACACTCAGGATGGAGGGAGACATACCTAGACAGGTGAAAGCACTTTTTTGGGAAAGACTATCAAGGGGTTATGACATACTTCTAGCAGAAAAATACTGGCCACCACAATTTGTCAGGGAGTGCCCACACGGCAAAGACATTATTATGCCTGCCTTCTCCAACCACATTCCAATTCACCTAAAATATACATATGCCAGGAAATGGGCAGTAGCCCAGGCCCCAGCATTATATAAAAATCATGTAGGATGGGATGAGGACTCACCTCACCATAAAATACATCTGAAACATGAACCAACTGCGCAAAGGTAGTATCCAATAAAGCAAGAAGCTAAAAAACAGGTCAGGGAGATCTTAGATCAACTTGAATACCAAGGGGTGATTGAAACATGCACCTCCTCAATGAACAATCCTTTGTTTCCTGTCTCCAAACCAGACAACACATATCGTCTAGTTTTGGATTACAGACACTTAAACACTTGTTGTAAAACATTTGCAGTGCAAAATGCACATAGCACAGCATTAATGAATAACATTGTGCGTAAAAAATATAAAACCACATTAGATATCTCAAATGGTTTCTTTTGTCAAAACATAGCACCTGAAAGCAGGTACTTAACAGCTTTCTCAATAATGGGGACCCAGCGTCAATTTTTTCGACTCCCACAAGGGTTCAAGAACAGCCCAGGTTTATTCTCAGCGAGGGTAACGGAGTTACTACAAATCTATGACATTGAGGCATTGTTCTATGTCGATGACATCTATCTGATAGACGATGACCTGGATAAACACTTGAACAGGGTGAGCACCATTATACTGGGCTTCGCCTCTGAGGGCTACAAATTCAACTTTAAAAAGTCCAGAATTGCCCATCTCAATGTCCTATTTCTAGGATATGAGCTTTCAAGTGAAGGCAAGAGCTTGGCAGCTAACTTTCTAGAAAAATGCGCGCTGTTCCAACCACCAAAAACGTAAAAAAACTTACAATCCATCCTGGGTTTCCTAAATTTTGGAAGAACATACATTCTAAATTACGCAGAAAGGGTTAAACCTCCCTACGCATTAATCAAACCTGATTATTCAATCAAAAATTGGACAAATGAACACACAGAAATCTTGCGTTCACTCCAGGCTAACATGTTAGCAACAAATCACTTACAAACACGCGTAAGTCAACGCAACCTGGTGTTCCGAATAATTTCGGGTCAATGCTGATTCACCTACTTAACATTTAATGAGGGTGATAAAATACCAATAGCATACAAATCACATTTGTATACACAAGCAGAAATGCGCTTCACTTCAACTGAAAAAATTCTGACAGCAGTTCAAACCTCTGTAGCAAAAGAAAGAGCCCTAGCACAAGGGAAACACATTATTGTCGTAACCCCAATACCAGCTTTAGAAGCGGTTACAAAAGCAAGCATTCCAAATGCTAAAGCATTACATCTGAGATGGATACAATGGGTTAATTCTCTTGCTGCAACAGATGTTGAATATGTTTTTGACCCAGATTTAAAAACACAAGCATTCCTGCAATATGAACAAGAATGTCCTCTGCCCACTGAAATTCTGCCTCTCGATCAGTACGAATTTATAATTTACACTGACGGATCCGCACAACTCGCAACAGGGAGTAAGCAAGCTTACAGTGCAGCGTGTGCAATCGTTAAAGGTCGCATGCGAGATGGCATCTTCAGACCTATGGTCACAAAAACTCAGTCTCTAGGAGATTGTACAGCTCAGCGAGCTGAGCTACAAGCATTCAAACTGGCACTTGAAAGTACAGATCGAGAATTCCCCACACTAATAGTGTGCGATTCCTTTTACTGTGTTCAGTCGTAGCTGACCGTCCAATGGCTCTCCTCCAATCAACTCAAACTCAACGCAAAGAAAACAGAATTTCTTCTAATTTCCCCTCCAAAAACCGACCCTGAGATTCAGACATGGATTAAGGCCATCACAGCCTTAAATTGCCCACCGACCATTGTGGATTCGGCCAAATCACTGGGAATAACCTTGGATTGCAACTTGAACATGCGGGACCACATCAACTCGATGGCCAAATCAGCCAGATTCCACCTGAGCTACCTATGGAAACTGAAACCCTTCCTTGACGCTCCCGACCTAAAACTGGCAGTCCAAGCACTAGTCATTTCTAGACTGGAATATGGCTGTTCCACCCTCTCTGGCTTACCCAAGATCTCCCTAGCACCTTTAAAAGCCTGCCTCAATGCTGCCGCCAGACTACTTACCTGCACAAGGAAATTTGATCACATTTCTCCACACCTGAAAGCGCTGAACTGGCTTCCTCTCGAGGCCAGAATACAGCTTAAGCTGGCATGCATCACACACAAGGCCTTATACTCAAACTCCCCTGCATATCTTGCACAGAAACGTGTGGTATCCGGAGGAATCAGAAACTCACGGTCCGCCAGAGATCTCCTACTCCAGCCTGCACGCTTTCGAAAAAAAAAACCTTATAATCGGGCGTTCGCTGGGGCTGCGCCAAGAATATGGAACTCCTTCCCACCCGCCATCAGAAGAATCCCCTCTCTTGCACGTTTCAAAAAGGAGGCCAAATCCTTCCTCATGGGTAAATTCCTCGTCTAAACCCTTACCTTCAACTGCCACAGAGACCCTGATCAATTCACGGCTATTGCCTCCCTCCGATGACCCTTCACCCCACCAAGAAACCTGGGGCCTGTCTTCAGCAACTGTAATGTAAACTGTACATTGTATCCCTCCATCCCTCTTGTATTCAGCACCTCACCCCCTCCCAAATTATGGTATACTCTTGTGATTCCATGCCTCTTGTACAACTCTATGACTCTGTAAAGCGCTCTGATACCCTAACGGGTCAAGTTCGCGCTCTATAAAACACAAAAATAAATAAATAAGTATAATGAATATATACAAAACTGGCTTGAAAATGGTTTCAAAGATGCGAAAGGTGGCACAATAAAGCACAAAATGCTTTGGGAACAAGTAGTTCAGTTGAAAAACGAACTACCAAAGGCTCACGTGATCCACACACTGAGTCATCAACGTGATGGCGTTCACGTTGCAGGGAATTCATTGGCTGACGAAGCCGCAAAGGGGGCTGTTCAGGCGGCTTCCGTAGCTGCGATCACTCGTTCAAAAAAAAGATAGACGGTGAGATAATGTTGGCTGTCAATGCTTCAAGCAAGGGCAGCAGTGCAGCGTTACCAAAGAAGTATCCACTCAAGTACTCTTATGTAATTGATGCGAACAACGTTCCTTTTGCTCGAATCCCTGGAGTGGGGGATAGGGCAATTCCAAACATGGAACGTAGAGCAGCTTTGATTTATGAAACACATTTGGGGGAGGGTCTGTCACATCAAGGGATCTCTAAAACAATTTTGACGTTAAAAGAGATTAATGGTGGCCTGGAATGAATACTGAAATTCACATATTCACAAATAACTGCTTAGACTGTAAATTACAGCGAGAACGCCACCAGACACCATGCTGCGAATGCAGCTGCCTAGTACAGACACCACTGTTAGACAGCATTAGACTATCTACGCGCCTGCGTCCTACTGGACAAATGCAATTCCACAAATACTGAATCAAGGTTCCTATGGATATGGCCTCAGCGCTCGGCTGATGCTCGAACTGTTATAAAAGATTTGCGAGTCTTTATCGGCACATACGCAATAGGCACGCTACATTCTGACCAGGGCCCTGCGTTTAGCTCTCGGGCTTACAAAGAAGCCATGGCCAGTCTGGGCGTTGCATTGCGGTACTCCTCTCCATTCCATCCTGAGGGAAATTCGGTTGTGGAAAGGAAAAACCGGGACATAAAGCAGTCTATAACAGCTAGGGTATTAGGTTCGGGTGATGGGTGGGTCAAACATCTTTATGGGGTCCAACGCTCATTAAACAATCTGCCAAGAAGTTCTCTAGGGGGTCACTCCATATGAGGTCCTATTTGGGACAAGAATGTGGGTACCAGACCTCGATCACGTAGGCACAGTGGTGGAAAATAAACTGTTTGATATCAAAGATCGTTTGGCTGTTTTACAGGAACTCAATGAACTAAGATCGAAACAAAGCAACGTAGTCCTGCAGCCAACCACCACTGGGGAAAAAACGGCGGTCCCAGCAAGGCCTGTCTGGATTCCAAAAGTTGGGGATCTAGTCAGAGAAAAAATTGCAGACAAGAAGGAATTTGGACCTTCTTACAGACAACCAGTACCTGTCCTAGCAGTTCAAGGAACAAGAACCGTACTTCTGCCGCCCCTTGCTGGAAGAAAGGAGAAAAGATTTGTGTCCATCGACCTCATCAAACCACAGTATGTGGCCAATACTAAGTAGTAGGCCTCGTGGACTCCGACCTAGTAGCAGACACACTCCTCTCGCTACTATCCAAGAGGATCAGACTGAAAGAATGATAACAATTGGGAATTCGGCTGTAACAGATGAAGGACTGAGCAACAATGCTATGGAACTCATCCCTCTTGACAATCAAGTTCATCCAAATACACCTGTCTACACCAATGTAGCACGTGATCAACTGGTTCCAGTGATTTCTACAAATCCTGATGCAATTCCAACAATTTCCAGAACTGCTTCTGGCTATTTCATTAACTTTGATACGTTCTCAGAAGATCCAAGTGAACCTGAAACGACGCCAGCATCATTCAAACTCAAGCAGCAAGTACAAGACTTTCTTCACTTTCTAAAAAGACTTATTTGCTTTCTCCATGGATTGAACTCTGGATTATATCTGGAATATTTGTTTTCCTGCTCTGGCTAGCTTTGGTTACAACTGTGAGCGTGCTTATAAGTGGCAGATACATCCATGTGAACACTGAAGGAAAAGATGTGAACGTACTTTTGAAACCTCATAAATCTTCCCATCGTGAAGCAAGAGACTTGTCAACAGTGAACATCACAGCCGTTCCTATACAGGATGGTATAGTGTGGGACAAAACTGATTTTGATATCTTTGGCCCGACGGAACAATTGAACATTCCACATTTGTTTAAAATTTCACTAAGTGATCTAATTTCGTCCAGTACCTACTCTGATGATTGGGACTTTGAGACTGTTAATGACATAATGTTTGACCTAGAAAAATCTGCTGCATTTTCTAAAAATGAATATTTAGAGGGTTCATCAGACTATGAACAGCTGTATTGCTATAACCACTATGGTCATCATTATTTGCATAAATCTGCATACCCTAGAAATGTGTTTATGTTTAACCAATGGAAGCATTGTCCTACACCACTCGCAAGTTTCCATATTTTTCAGGTTACAATACATCTGATCCAGAAACGTTTTACTATAAAAATGTAAACAAAACAGGAATGAAAATTATGTTAACTAATACGAAACAGATTTACTCTGCAACATTTATTGCCCAACTGTCTAGACAGGGTTTCGACTTATGGAAAGACACAATAGACACAAAAACTGTCTGGGGTACTAAAGATTGGCAAGTGCAGGGGATAGAAGCTTTATTTAGAGCCTGTATCATCCCTGAACAAATAATGTTTTTGAATGAAACTGTCCAACAAACATCTTGTCTTGGACTAGCCAAGATCAAAGAGATGAAAGCACCTTCTGTACCAACACCTGCCAGTGATAACAAAACACAGGCAGCGGTTACAGTTGACCAAATACTACAACTCAACAGATCTAATCCTGATTGGAGAAAATGGTTGAGCTGGCCCACAGACACGAACAACTGTCAGGAAAGATTCCTGAATAAAACTCAGGGCTTTACTATTCATAGGCCAGACCCAAGATACGTCCAAAGACAGCATCCCGGGGTAGTAACAACATACAGTGTATAGAAAATTATGCCTCGATTGGCTACAGAGATCTACACTACAGGATGTGAAACAACACTTATCCTTACTTAAAGAAGACGCAGACCTTAGGGAATTCTTGCTTGGACCAAGAAAACCGCGTCAAAAACGTTTCATATATGCCGGCATTTATGCTGCTTATAATGAAGCATGGAAGGTGTCACAGATGGAGGCCGCAGAAAAAATACATGAACTTGATCGTATTAATTTAGAGAAAACACTCACTGTGGTTGACAATGGGTTAACAACTTTGTCCTCCAGAATATATTCATTGGACGGCATTGTATCCTCTGCTATCGACATACCAGAACAAGATTTGGCGATGTTACAGCAAGGGAAATCTCAATTATGTTCTATTGTGTTATTAAGCTGGACGCTGCAATCTTTGCGTGCGGGCTATGTGCCTTGGCGTTTCATCAACACGTCGTCTCTGTTTGCAGAATACAATCTAACTGATAAACAGATTGAACTGGCACAAAGGGGAGCAAAGTATACAGTGCTGAGCATTGAAAAACTGGAAAAGTTACCAATCACAGTGGCAGAAAAACCAGCTACAGAATGGCTCATTCATGGCAAAATCACACTACCTGTGACTACTTTTCAGTTTCAGTATTGCCTCAGACAAATGCAAGCAGGCAAATATGAAAGGTTGGGTAAGGAATACATTAAGACATCTTGGGATTTACCGTATACATATAGATGTTGGAGTGGGGATCGTGAAGTGTTTTTGAGCGGTATACACTGTAAAAGTGCACTGAGTGGTTCACTTATATGTCAGGACATTTCTTTACACGGGGCTTGCAATGGTTCTGTGGCAAATTTGTCTTGCCATCAGCAGGGTACACCAGCTGCTGTGATTAATCCAACGTTTGGACAACTTTCGAATGGGAGTTACCTCATGTTGAATGATCAGAGTTGCTGCGGCATCTTGCCTGGCATCCCATATCTAGTAACGGTCAACTACAGGGTCACTTGCTGTATGCAAGTATTGTTTGCCCCAATAGACACAGTCAGGGAGTCGCCTCTATGGCCTTCGCTGAACGTCTCTTTTATAAGATTTGATACTTTGAGCAGAATGAAAGCCATGCTTTTACAGCAAACAGTGCCTTTGACCTCGGCCAAAGAAACCTATGATCTACAAGTAGCAAGGACTTCGGCTGAGATACAGACTTTAATACGTAAAAACTGCCCTATACATTTCGTAGAAATGATAGGACGTATCTTTAACATGTCTGATACAACCGGAATTGTACATGTATTTAAGAGCATCTGCTCCGGTCTGTTAGCACCTTTCCAGGCAATACTCGGAATCATCCCGAACTTTGCACATTCGGTGTTTGGTGGCATACCATTAATTCTAGCACTTGTTGCCGGAATTCTATTTCTCTTCCTGCTATTATGCTATGGCCAGCCTATTCGCAGACATCACTCCGCACGAAATGGAGAAAGCTCTCCTTGAACGAAAGTGCCTTGAGCGAATAGTACAGCTTTTGGGCATGAATTGTCTACGGGACCTGAATACCACGTTGTTCCTGTCATTTAGACCAATCTGGCAAGATTGCATCTTACCTGTCCTACGATGCCTGCTATGCGGTGAAGAATGTGTGTTAGACACCTGTCTGACATTTCCATCAGCAACGCCAACGGATATCGATACTCTGCTGGACCCGATAACGGCCCATGCTCTGTGTTGTCCCCAGAGGCTACCAATCCTGATGACGGCATTCATTGAGATCTCACAGTCGCTTCCGGCTGCTGCTGAGGTACGAGGTGGATCTACAGGCACACAGGTAACAACGGACGCGAACATTGCTGCGGCATCCTATGCTGAGAGCGATGCTTCACATCTCTGTGCAATTAATCTACTACACGAGGTGTTCCAACTGACACCAACTTCAGTGGACGATATTTTGTCTACAGAAATAGATGATCTCATGTTTACACCAGACCCGTACACTGACTCTGATTCGGCCGACAGTGTTCCAGAGATGCAGTAACAATTTGGCCTTCATATTTCAAAACTTGGAACTCTTCCCAAATTGAACTTTTTCCCATTTTTTTTTCCGAACTAAATGGCAATTCAATCTGCTTGAAGTAGAACTAGCCTTATAGTACAGACTTTGCGGTACTTCCTCAGACATTTTGTCATCTTATTTGTCTACAAGAATCATTAATGACATGAAATGACTTTGATTTTTCAACAACTTATCGATCATTTTCTGTCACATGTAAATATTACTGCTTATTTCATTCAGACTGCATTTTATTTCCAAATATATGCTTGAACTGAGAATAGCAATGCTTAAAATGTATAGTACCTTTGCAATTTAATAGGCTTTTTATATGCTTTTTTAAATGCTTTTAAGAAATATTTTTTAGCAATATGCGGTACTCCATTTAATGTTTAGCATTTTACATGTTTAGCATTTTATTTATTGTACACACTAAAGTGGAGTGGGTGTTGTATTCCTCTTAGGGTGTCCATACATGGGCTTTCCTGTATCATGTCTTTATATAGGCACAATTCGCCCTGCCCTTATATAGGCATAAAATCCCAGTCCTTATTTAGGCATTAAACCGTGCACTCCAAATACAGGCATGGTCTCTGACATCCGTCCACCCTAACGTCACAACGAGTACTTGAAGAACAGACCCTTAGGCTTCGGGAGTTTCCCTAGCACAGGACTATTGATTTCTTCAAGGACTCATATATTATGCATGAACCGTTATACCTTAGGGGTTCATTCATGTCAATGCTAACGTTCTGAGGTACCTCTCAGGTATAAATATACCCTCCCTAGCCCTTGTAAACTAGAGGAGACCTCGACTTCAGAGGAGCCCGTTTCCCAGCCTGACGCACTGAGAAGACGCTGTCATCCCTGAACGCAGAGAGTCCAGCTTCCAGTGATCTGACTTCCCTTGCGGGGTGTTGGAGTTCGAGTCTGGCAAGAGATTCCCACCTCTCTCATTCTTAAGGTATGGAGCTGACTAGAACCTAGAGGGACTCTTGGCATACTAGGCATACTGGGGTTAACATACTCTTAGTATACCCTAGTAAGGAATACTTCACCTACTTCATACCTCTCCCTACACCTAGGTTAGGTTAGGTACATTGGGGTAGAACTACCTTAGAAACGCATCGTATGAGTACTCCCATTTTTAGTCTGTGTTATTTATATAAATGAATATCTACTAAAGATCATGCTAGCGCAATATTATTTATTTCTACTGCTTACGCTGTAGATTATTTATCTTGCATACTGTCTTGTGATCGTAACAGCACATTTTACTTACACAAGAAACAAGACTGTTCAATAAACCTTTTATTGAAACGCCCGTCTATTCTTTCTGTGTAACTTTGAGGAAAACTAAGCATGCACGATTGAGCTGAGTGAAATAGTTATCTATTGTTTCCACGACTCTGGGACACATTCTGATTCTTAAGGGAAACAAAGTTGTCATGTTTTGCGGCTGTCAGAAACTACTCCCTTCTTGTTTGTCAAGGAGTTTCTAGTGGCCTCTGAGCTAGCTGGCACAAGTAATTAAGTTTAATATACTCGATAGGGACATACTGACCTTAGTCCTATGTCAAACCTATAGGGGATATTATTCCAATGCGCAGAGCCTATTAGGGAAATAGGAGCTACACTACACCCAGCTTTCAGAGACAAGCAGACTTTTGTCAGAAAACCACATTTTTTTACACAGTTTTGGCATTTTTCTGGGACATAGCCTATTTTTGCAATTTTTTGTGCTTTCAACCTCCTTCAGTTAATGGTAGAAATGGGTATGAAAGCAATAATGGATCCTGGAAAGCTATACATTTTAGAAAAGTAGACAAAATTCTGAATTTAGCAAGGGGTCATTTGTGTAGATCCTTCAAGGTTTCTTTATAGAAACTAACAGTTAAATATAGGAAAAATTGAAAATTAGTTGAAAAAAACAGCCATTTGTGCCAACGTTTTCACCTGTAACTTCTTCAAATTATGAGAGCTGTTTGAAAGCAATATACTGTTACATCTGCTGGACCTTTCTGGTTGTGGGGATATATAGGAATTGTAGGTTCACCAAGAACCCGACGAACCCAGAGCCAATAACTGAGCAGCCAGCGCACGGATGCCATTACAGTGGAAATGAACCTGATTAGGGCGGACCTCAACAAAACGCATGACAAAATCAAACAACTGGAAGTAACCGCGAAGAGCCTGGTGGATGATGTTTCGCAACTCCAAAATGAAGTCCAGAGCCTTCACAGCTTTAAGAAATTCGCTAAAGAGAAGCTGGATGATTTTGAGGGGCGCTCTCGGCGCAACAACGTCCGCATCCTTGGGGTGCCGGAGAAATCAGAGGGGCAGGCTCCAGACCTATTCGTTGAAGACCTAGTCCTCCACCACCTCAGTCCGAAGGGTCTCTCGAAGTTCTTTGTGGTAGAGAGGGCGCACAGAGTCCCGGGTGGGCGCCCAAAACCCGGGGCGCCACCCCGCCCAATCCTAGCAAGACTGCTGAACTTCAGGGATAGGGATGTAATATTGCAAAGTGCTAGAAGTTTGCCGCCTCTCAAATATGAGAACTCTACTGTCACCTTCTTTCCTGATTTTACACAAGCCGTGCAGAAGCAGCGACGGTTGTTCCTAGCCGTCAAAAAAACACTCGGGGACAGGGGGCTGAAATATGCGATGCTCTTCCCCGCCCGGCTGCGGGTCGAAGCAAACGGTAAGGCCTGGTTTTTTGATCATCCAGAGGCGGCGACCGATTGGCTGGAGGGCTGGAGAGATGCCAGAGAGCACAACCCGCGCTGATTGGTGAACCATTGGTGTCACCGGCCGTGTCAGACCCTGCTGGGACTGGCCCCGCCCTAGGGCCCCTGTGTGCGCTGACTGCTTGAGCCCTGAGATCTGACGGCTGAACGTTTCTACGGATCTGTACATGCAGGGTCCGACGACTCCATGACCTTGACTGTTGATCTCTGGTGGTCACCCCTTTGTGGACTAGTAATCTAATTTGTTTGTTTTTTCTTTTCCCTGGGTTTAGGGGTGGGTGGAGGGTCGGGGGGATGGTGTTCATTTCCCCACACTTTAGCTACTGTTGGTATGTTGGGGCGACAGGCACTCTGCACATTTCGTTCATTGGGCTTGTTTATGCCCGGGGTGCAGGGGGGTGTTGTAACGGGGGTTGGGAGGGCTGGGGTGTTCATGGTTGTTTTTTTCGCATCACCTATCCATATGGCTTTGGGTACGAATCCACATTTAACACTTCATTATGGGAACACACTGGGACAAAAGTTTCACCTTACTAAGTTGGAACGTGAACGGGCTGGGGGATAAGGTTAAACGCATGGTCGTCCTGCAATACCTAAAAAGGCATTCCCCAGATGTTGTCCTCCTTCAGGAATCACATCTTGTCGGAAATATGTGTAAAGCCCTAAACAGATGGGGATACCGGCTCCTTGCCCACTCGGGTTTCACCACCGGGTCTAGAGGGGTGAGCATCATGGCTAAAAACTCCTTCCCCTTTGCTGTTCGGTCCTCATACTTTGATGGACGCGGGAGGTATGTCGCACTCACTGGCCAATGGGAGGGTAGGGCGTTGACCCTGGTGTCAGTGTACTTCCCGCCGGGACTGCAGTGTCAAACATTTACGGATCTGGGAACTCTGCTCCTATCCCTCCCAGAGAACCTACTGCTAGTGGGGGGCAACTTTAATGCTGTGGCTTCTGGTGTACTGGACCGCCAGCCTCCTCGTGTGATGGGGTCCTCTAATAATTGGCTCCCCGACTTCCTCGAAGCGTTCGGCCTCTCGGACGCTTGGAGGGCGTTTCACCCCGGAGACTCACAGTACACATTTTTCTCTGGTGCCCATCGTAGCTCCTCTTGCATTGACTACATACTCTTGCCGGCCTCTCAACTTCTACACTTGCATGAGGTCCGTCACCTTGCACGCTGCATATCAGACCATTCCCCTGTTTGGATAAGGTTGGTGCTGGGGGACCAGCGGATCAACATGGTGGTGCCCATCAGCCCCTGGTACTTGCGAAACCCCAAAGTTCGCACAGACCTACAAAAGGCGATTGACTGCTATTTTCGGGAGAACCTTGGCTCGGTGGACTCCCCCCGGACACTCTGGGAAGCATTCAAGGCAGTTGTTCGAAGGTCAGCCCTCTCGCTCATAGTGGGAGTTAGGAAGAACAACTCCAGAGAGCTCGAGGAGGTTGAGCGGGAGGTCCTACGACTAGAGGCAGACGTTGGGAGGGGGGGCGCCCCAGAGGCAGCGCATCTCTTGAGATTGAAGACGGATGAATACAAGGCCATCGCCACTGATCGGGCCAGGTCTTGGGGGAGGGAGAGAGAAGGTAGAGTTTATGAATGGGGGGACAAAGCCGGGAAACTCATTGCCTGGCTGGATAAGAAGGAAAGGGCCAACCGCCTTGTACCTGAGATTACGACCGATTCGGGTGCAAAGATTACAGACCCAGTCCACATTGCCAACGAGTTAGCTGCACACTATGGTGTTGTATATCGGGCACAGTCATCCCTCCTTGAGACAGACTCGGCTGACCTCCTCAGAGACATCAAGCTCCCGATCCTCTCTGAAGACGACCAGAGTTATCTGGATAGCGACATAACCAACGATGAGATCGCGGATGCGATCAGGGCTCTCAAACCGGGTAAAGCGATGGGGCCGAACGGATTGCCCATTGAGCTTTATAAACTGCGTCCAGACAAGCTTGCCCCGCATCTGCGGAACATGTTCGAGGAGATTAGGAAGGTGGGAGAGCTGCCACCTGACCAGCGGCTGGCGTCGATAGTTGTCATTCCCAAGGAAGGAAAACCTAGAGATAGTTGCGCCTCTTATCGACCCATCTCCCTGATCAATGCGGAACCAAAAATACTCGCCAAACTTCTGGCCACCCGCCTAACGCGAGTGATTGGAACCCTGGTACACCTGGATCAATCAGGCTTTATGCCCCACCGCAACACTACTCTCAACCTGCGGCGAGTGCATGGGGTGATAGAGAGGGCTGACACTATCCAAGAGGATGCAGTAATCTTGTCCTTGGATGCCACCATGGCATTTGATACTCTGGAGTGGTCCTACCTCTTTGCAGTACTCTCCAAGTTGGGGTTTGGGCCGCAGTTTATACATGGGTCAGACTCCTCTACTCCGCCCCTCTTGCACAGGTGGTGGTCAACAATAAACAGTCCGAATCATTTGCTCTAGTTGAGGTACTAGGCAGGGGTGCCCGCTGTCGCACCTGCTCTTTGCCCTGTCCTTGGAGCCCCTCGCGGCCTGGATCCGGTGCGACTTGTCCATACGTGGTCTGTGGTGGTCCGCGGAGTGGGAAGATCGTATCTCACTCTACGCGGACGACATCCTCCTTTACTTGGCCTCCCCCACGAAATCCCTCCGATGTGTTTTAGACATCTTCACATCCTTTGGTAGATTTTCGGGCTATTCTATTAATTGGAAGAAGTCACTCCTTTATACCCTATCGGGTGAGAACCCGTCTCTCCCCAGGGAGTGTCCGATACAGGTAGTGTCCGACTGTTTCCAGTACTTGGGGATTTTTGTCACCACCGACCCCAGGCTCAGTTATGAGAGAAATCTGCTCCCGCCCCTACAACGCCTGCGACGTGATGTTGCCAACTTGAAGGCGCTCCCTCTCTCGCTGCTCGGTCGAGCCGCTCTCTTCAAGATGATGTCCTTTCCCCGCTTCCTATATACCATGCAAAACTATCCTGTCCCAGTTCCGGCACGATACTTTAGAGAGATCGAGGACCTACAGCGTCAGTTACTTTGGGATGGGAGACCGAGAATAGCGCTTCACAAACTGACCCTTAATTGGTACGACGGTGGTATCAGCCTCCCCGACATAAAGAAATACTACTGGGCAGCTCACCTTGCTGCCATTAACCAGGGTATGTACCGGACTCCGGGAGACCCGGGCTATGCCATGGATAGATGGCTGCTACCGGGTGGGACGTACAACAGAGCCCTATACGCCAACCCCAAGAGGCTTCCCCTGACTGGACCCACCTCTCACTCAGTCCAAGTATGGCATGCAGTCAACAAAAGTTTAGGATGGGACCTTAAACTGACGCTTGCGACCCCCCTGTGGGATTCGGATCAACTGGGCAGTCTACACTCCTCCAAAGGTTTCGATAAGTGGGACCTCATTGGTATCTCCCGGGTGGGCGACCTCTGGGTAAAGGGTGCCATGCTCAGCTTTGGCCAATTGCAACAACAGTACGAGCTCGCAGACTCGGAGTTCTTTCACTATCTGCAGATCCGACATGCACTGACCACCACCATAAATAGGGACTCCCCCCTCCCCGACTCCTCCCCCCTGGAGGATAGGTTATTGGATGGGCTTCTACCGCAGAAAGCTATCTCGTTAACTTACAAAAAGCTTGTTAACAATGCACCAGATCCTCTGGTCAAATTACACGAATCGTGGGAGAGGGATGGCCTCTTACTGGACGACGAAGAGTGGAGAGAGGCGGTGGCCTCCCCCAGGGTGGTGGCGATTTCAGCGTGTCTCCGTCTGGTCCAACTGAAAATCCTCCACAAGACTTACATCACTGGACCACAGCTGGTCCGCATAGGGCGTGGGGAGAACGCTGACTGTAGACAGCACTGTGGACAGACTGCTACCTTTATGCACATTCTGTGGGAATGTGAGCAGATCCAGAGATACTGGAGGGGGATACATATGGTTATGAGTGAGGTCCTTCATAAAGCTATCTGCCCGGAGGCTAAGAGATGTCTACTCAATGTGTGGGAACCCACTGATTTGGTGGGGGCGGAAAGGCTGTGGGTCACACAGGGTGCTACAGTTGCTAAAAGAGATATTGCTCAACTATGGGGAGGGCATACATCCCCTACCATTTCTGCATGGAAGCGCAACCTTGATTGGTGCATGTTTAGGGAGAAAACTGTTTATGTGGCAAGAGGGTGCCCCCAAAAGTGGTCCCGAGTGTGGGCCAAGTGGAACACATACAGGGGGGATATTTGTGTTGCGCCTACCGCCCCCCGATGACGAATCTGTGTCCCCTTGAGGACCTCTCCTGACTCATGTGATGTTCTTTGTAATTGCTGTGAACTCCAAACGAAATGCCATATTTATGATGTCTTGTTTTCAGATACATGTGAATGGCCGATGGTTTGTGTTTGTATTAACAAAATCAATAAAAAGATATTTTAAAAAAAAAATAACTGAGCAGCGTCTTCCAATGGTTTTTTATTATGTACCGGGTATATAGCAATTCATTTGGGAAAATATATGCATGGAAAATTCGGTATGAAAGACACCTATGTATTTCTGAAATAGGAACAAAATATAGAGTTTAGAAAAAGTAGATATTTGCACATTTCCGAAACTGTGAGTACCCATCCTAGCATGAGAATTATAGGTCATTTTTCAAAATGACTACTTTTTTACACATTGTCTTTCATTTGGAAGGCAGAAATGCATCGAAAGTCAATAGGTAATAACAGTTGCTCTACAATTCTGTGTTACCCTAAGTCTCCCGATAAAAAAGGTACCTCACTACTGTGGGTAGGCCTAGTACCCGCGACAGGAAACGGCTCAAAACGCAACGTGGACATACTTTTATTTTTACAGTGAAAACTGACCCTTTTTTTGCAAAGTGCCTAGCTGTAGTTTTTGAACCCTAGCTCTGCCGGCACTTAGGGAAACCTAGCAAAACTATACATTTTTGAAAACTAGACACCCAGGGAAATCCAGGATGGGGTGACTTGACTGGCTTTCACCAGGTTCTGTTACCCAGAATCCCTGCAAACCTAAAAATTTGTCCAAAAAAAACACATTTTCCTCACATTTCTGTGGTGGAAAGTACTGGAATCTGAGTGGATCCACAAAATTCCACCCACCCCGCATTCCCCAAAGTCTTCCGAGAAAACTGGTACCTCACTTGTGTGGGTAGGACCAGTGCCTGTGACAGGAAACGGCCCAAAACGCAACGTGGGCACACCACATTTTCACAGTGAAAATGGACCCTTTTTTTACAAAGTGCCTAGCTGTAGATTTTGAACCCTAGCTCTGCCGGCACCTAGGGAAACCTAGCAAACCTATACATTTTTGAAAACTAGACACCCAGGGGAAGCCAGGTTGGGGGGACTTGACTGGCTATCACCAGGTTCTGTTACCCAGAATCCCTTGCAAAATTAAAAATTGGTCCAAAAAAACACATTTTCCTCACATTTCTGTGGTGGAAAGTTCTGGAATCTGCGTGGATCCACAAATTTCCACCCACCCCGCATTCCCCAAAGTCTTCCGGGAAAAATGTTACCTCACTTGTGTGGGTAGGCCTAGCGCCCGCGACAGGAAACTGCCCAAAACACAACGTGGACACACCACATTTTCACAGTGACAACGGACCCTTTTTTTGCAAAGTGCCTAGCTGTAGATTTTGAACCCTAGCTCTGCCGGCACGTAGGGAAACCTAGAAAACCTATTCATTTTTGAAAACTAGACATCCAGGGAAATCCAGGATGGGGTGACTTGACTGGCTTTCACCAGGTTCTGTTACCCAGAATCCCTCGCAAACTTAAAAATTTGTCCAAAAAAACACATTTTCCTCACATTTCTGTGGTGGAAAGTTCTGGAATCTGCGTGGATCCACAAAATTCCACCCACCCCGCATTCCCCAAAGTCTTCTGAGAAAAATGGTACCTCACTTGTGTGGGTAGGACCAGTGCCTGTGACAGGAAACGGCCCAAAACGCAACGTGGACACACCACATTTTCACAGTGAAAATGGATCCTTTTTTTGCAAAGTGCCTAGCTGTAGATTTTGAACCCTAGCTCTGCCGGCACCTAAGGAAACCTAGCAAACCTATACATTTTTGAAAACTAGACACCCAGGGGAAGCCAGGTTGGGGTGACTTGACTGGCTATCACCAGGTTCTGTTACCCAGAATGCTTTGCAAAATTAAAAATTGGTCCAAAAAAACACATTTTCCTCACATTTCTGTGGTGGAAAGTTCTGGAATCTGCGTGGATCCACAAATTTCCACCCACCCCGCATTCCCCAAAGTGTTCCGAGAAAAATGGTACCTCACTTGTGTGGGTAGGCCTAGTGCCCGCGACAGGAAACAGCCCAAAACACAACGTGGACACACCACATTTTCACAGTGAAAACTGACCCTTTTTTTGCAAAGTGCCTAGCTGTAGATTTTGAACCCTAGCTCTGCCGGCACCCAGGGAAACCTAGAAAACCTATACATTTTTGAAAACTAGACACCCAGGGGAATCCAGGATGGGGTGACTTGACTGGCTCTCACCAGGTTCTGTTACCCAGAATCCCTTGCAAACCTAAACATTTGTAAAAAAAAAACACATATTCCTCAAATTTCTGCGGTGTAAAGTTCTGGAATCTGCGTGGATCCACATAACTCCATCCACTCCGCGTTCCCCAAAGTCTTACGAGAAAAATGGTACCTCACTTGTGTGGGTAGGCCTAGTGCCCACGAAAGGAAACGGCCCAAAACGCAATGTGGACACACCATATTTTCACAGTGAAAACGGACACTTTTTTTGCAAAGGGCCTAGCTGTAGATTTTGAACCCTAGATCTGCCGGCACCTAGGGAAACCTAGAAAACCTATAACATTTTTAAAACTAGACACCCAGGGGAATTCAGGATGGGGTGACTTGACTGGCTCTCACCAGGTTCTGTTACCCAGAATCCCTTGCAAACCTAAGAATTTGTCAAAAAAAACACATTTTCCTCACATTTCTGTGGTGGAAAGTTCTGGAATCTGCGTGGATCCACAAATTTCCACCAACCCCCGCGTTTCCCAAAGTCTTCTGAGAAAAATGGTAGCTCACTTGTGTGGGTAGGACCAGTGCCCGCGACAGGAAACGGCCCAAAACGCAACGTGGACACACCACATTTTCACAGTGAAAATGAACCCTTTTTTTGCAAAGTGCCTAGCTGTAGATTTTGAACCCTAGCTCTGCCGGCACCTAGGGAAACCTAGCAAACCTATACATTTATGAAAACTAGACACCCAGGGGCATCCAGGATGGGGTGACTTGACTGGCTCTCACCAGGTTCTGTTACCCAGAATCCCTTGCAAACCTAAACATTTGTCAAAAAAAACACATTTTCCTCACATTTCTGTGGTGGAAAGTTCTGGAATCTGCGTGGATCCACAAATTTCCACCCACCCCGCGTTCCCCAAAGTCTTCCGAGAAAAACGGTACCTCACTTCTGTGGGTAGGCCTAGTGCCCGCGACAGGCCAGGGCCCAAAACCTATTGAGGCGACATCAAAATTACCTATCACAAAACATCCTGGTTTTGCAAGGGGGGGGTCCCATGAGTTTTTGGCCCCGAGCTCGGCGGCCATCTAGGGAAACCTACCAAACCTACACATTTCTGAAAACTAGACACCCGGAGGAGTCCAGCGAGGTATGGCTTGCATGGGTCCCCCAACGTTTTCCTACTTAGAATCCCCTGCAAACCTCAAATTTTGATGACAAAAATCAATTTTTTCTCACATATCTGTGTGGGAAAGTTGTAGGATCACCCGCATGACAAACATTTCCTACCACCCAGCGTTCCCCCAGGTCTCCCGATAGAAATGGTACCTCACTTGTGTGGGTAGGCATAGTGGCTGCAATAGGAAGTGGCCCAAATCGTACCTTGGAGACTTCAAAATTACCTATAACAAAACTACCTGGTTTTGGGGGGGGCACCTGTTTTTTGGCCCCGGGTTCGCCGCTATCTAGGGAAACCTACCAAACCCACAAATTTCTGAAAACTAGACACACTCGGGAGTCCAATGAGGTATGGCTTGCGTGGATCCCCTAACGTTTCCCTACCCAGAATCCCCTGCAAACCTCAAATTTTGCTGAAAAAAACAAATTTTCCACATATTTTTGTGTGGAATCACCGTGCCAACACAAATGTCCTACACCACAGCGTTCTCCTTAGTGTCCCGAGTAAAATTATACCTCACTTGTGTGGATGTCCAATGCAGAACTGGCTATAAACGTATTTTTTTTTAAATGTAGCGCTTAGAATTCTCGGTGCTATACGTATAAAAAAGCCAGCATAATCGCTGGCACCTAGTGGACTTTTTGCCCCCCCCCCCCGCTGGCCAGATCAGGGGCTACTGCCCCCATCTGTCTCCTGGGGGGGCAGAAAGGCTGTGGCATCTTTTTTGGGGGGGTGGGGGCATTGGCATGCCCATTCTGGGCAGCCCCCACCCCGAACTTTGGGAAAACAAAATCCCTGGTAGCTAGTGGGCTTTCTGCCCCCCCCCAGGGGGGGCAGAAAGATGGTATAATTTTTTTGGGTGGTGGGGGCATAGACATGCCCATTCTGGGCAGTCCCCAACCCTTCCTATATATATATTAAAAAATACCTGGCGCTTAATGGTCTTTCTGCCCCCCCCCGGGGGGCAGATCAGGGTCTATTACCCCCATCTTCCTCCTGGAGGGGCAGCAAGTCTTTTGTTTTCTTTGGGGGGTAGGGTGGGGGCATTTGCATGCCCATTCTGGGCAGCCCCCACCCCGGACCTATAAAAAAAATAATCCCTGGTGTCTAAGGTGCTTTCTGCCCCCCCCGGGGGGCAGAAAGACTGGAATTTTGTGGGGTGGAGGGGTGGGGGCATTGGCATGCCCATCTTGGGCAGCCCCCACTAAATTAATCGTTAAAAAAAACCCTGGCGTCTAGTGGGCTTTTTGCCCCCCGGGTGGGGCAGATTGGGGGCTACTGCCCACAAATGGACCCGGGGGGGGACAGAAAGACTGCAATTGTGCAGGCGGGGTTGGTGCTTTGGCATGCCCATATTGGGCAGTCCCCACCCCTAATTTACATAGTAAAATTAATCCCTGGTTTCTAGTGGGCTTTCTGCCCCCCTGGGGGGGCAGATTGGGGGCTGTTGCCCCATCTGCCCCCCAGGGGGGGCAGAAAGACTGGAATTTTGTGGGGGGAGGAGTGGGGGCATTGGCATGACCATATTGGGCAGCCCCACCCATAATTGGCATAGTATGAGAAATCCCTGTTTTCTAGTGGGCTTTCTGCCCCCCCCCCGGGGGGCAGATCAGGGGCTATTGCCCCCATCTTCCTCCTGGAGGGGCAGCAAGTCTTTTGTTTTCTTTGGGGGGTAGTGTGGGGGCATTTGCATGCCCATTCTAGGCAGCCCCCACCCCGGGCCTATAAAAAAAATAATCCCTGGTGTCTAAGGTGCTTTCTGCCCCCCGGGGGGCAGAAAGACTGGAATTTTGTGGGGTGGGGGCATTGGCATGCCCATCTTGGGCAGCCCCCACTAAATTAATCGTTAAAAAAAACCCTGGCGTCTAGTGGGCTTTTTGCCCCCCGGGTGGGGCAGATTGGGGGCTACTGCCCACAAATGGACCCGGGGGGGACAGAAAGACTGCAATTGTGCAGGCGGGGTTGGGGGCTTTGGCATGCCCATATTGGGCAGTCCCCACCCCTAATTTACATAGTAAAATTAATCCCTGGTTTCTAGTGGGCTTTCTGCCCCCCTGGGGGGGCAGATTGGGGGCTGTTGCCCCATCTGCCCCCCAGGGGGGGCAGAAGGACTGGAATTTTGTGGGGGGAGGAGTGGGGGCATTGGCATGACCATATTGGGCAGCCCCACCCATAATTGGCATAGTATGAAAAATCCCTGGTTTCTAGTGGGCTTTCTGCCCCCCCCGGGGGGCAGATCAGGGGCTATTGCCCCCATCTTCCTCCTGGAGGGGCAGCAAGTCTTTTGTTTTCTTTGGGGGGTAGGGTGGGGGCATTTGCATGCCCATTCTGGGCAGCCCCCACCCCGGGCCTATAAAAAAATAATCCCTGGTGTCTAAGGTGCTTTCTGCCCCTGGGGGCAGATTGGGAGTTACTGCCCCCAATCTGCCCCCCAGGGGGACAGAAAGACTGGAATTTTGTGGGGTGGAGCAGTGGGGGCATTGGCATGCCCATCTTGGGCAGCCCCCACCCCTAAAGTAACCGTTAAAAAAAAACCCTGGCATCTAGTGGGCTTTCTACCCCCTGGGTGGGGCAGATTGGGGGCTACTGCCCACATCTGCACCCAGGGGGAGGCAGAAAGACTGCAATTGTGCAGGCGGGGTTGGGGGCTCAGGCATGCCATATTGGGCAGCCCCCACCCCTAATTTACATAGTAAAATTAATCTCTGGTTTCTAGTGGGCTTTCTGCCCCCCCGTGGGCATATTGGGGGCTGTTGCCCCATCTGAAAGACTGGAATTTTGTGGGGGGAGGGGTGGGGGCATTGACATGACCATATTTGGCAGCCCCCACCCCTAAGTTAAACGTAAATTAAAAAAAATACTGGTTTCTAGTGGGCTTTCTGCCCCCCCGGGGGGGGCATATTGGGGTCTTCTGCCCCATCTGCCCTCCAGGGGTGCAGAAAGACACTAATTGTGCAGGGGGGTTGGGGGTATTGGCGTGCCCATATTGGGCAGCCCCCACCCCTAATTGGCCTAGTATAAAAAATCCCTGGTTTCTAGTGGGCTTTCTGCCCCCCCGACGGGGCAAATTGGGGGCTAATGCCCCCATATGCCCCCCAGAAGGGGCAGAAAGATTGGAATTTTGTGGGGGAGGGGTGGGGGCATTGGCATGCCTATCTTGGGCAGCCCCCACCCCTAAATTAAACGTAAAAAAACCCTGACATCTAGTGGGCTTTCTGCCCCCCCCGGGGGGGGCAGAAAGACTCTAATTGTGCAGGAGGGGGTGGGGGCATTGGCGTGCCCATATTGGGCAGCCCCCACCCCTAATTGGCATAGTATAAGAAATCCCTGGTTTCTAGTGGGCTGTCTGCCCCGCCGGGGGGGCAGATTGGGGGCTGCAGCTCCCATCTGCCCGCCGGGGGGGGGCAAAAAGACTGAATTTACCCCCAAAATTATGGGGGGAGGAAAGGCCCTTGCCCAAGAGGCCGCTCCCCCCTCCCTGGTGCCTAGTGGGTGGATCCCTGCTTGGGGATCCACTTGGTGAGGGTACCATTGGAAAAGGGAGATTCTCCCCTTTCCAACGATACCTCTCCCAAGTGTTTCGGTGCTCGGGGGGCTGAGATAGCCCCACGAGCACCGAAACAATGAAACTGAAACTAAGTTTCAGTTTCATTTTTCATTGCAATGACGTCAGCGCGCCATGCACGCGATCGGCATTGGAATGAAAATGCAAATTGGCCTCGGGAGGTTGGGGGAGCTCTTCCCCAACCTCCCGAGGCCAATAAAAAAAAGGGAAATCCCTCTGCTGTCTGCAGCAGAGGGATTTAGTGCCCCTGTTCTCATGACGGAATGGTTCCATCATGAGCCCAGGAGCACTGGTGCTCATGACGGAGCCATTCCGTCATGAGCACTGAAAGGGTTAATAGTCCTCTGGTACATCATCCCTCACAGGTGAAAAGATTAAACTTAGATCCACCCCAACATGTGATACATCCGGGATCGCCAATTGGTGGATAGTGAGCTACCAGTAGCTCGTAGGCTGAAAATGAGTAGCTTGGACATGATCATTTCCTGGCAGCTCACTTGAGAATATACAGCTGCACACCTGATAAGGCAGCTACTTAAACCACTTTAAGCCTTTTATCTGAACACATCCAAGTGAGATTTCTTGTTTAAGAGACGCTCAGAGAAGATTTGTGACGCATACAGCAGGTGAATGTTATGTTATGTTATTTTAGTTTTATAAGGCGCACAGCTACCGAAAGGGTTTCCGGTGGCAACCTGAGAGGAATCAAAAGAGCAGAAAAGTTACCTATTAAACAACCAGCTGGCACATGCATCAGCCGAAATACTGGTCGCAAACGGGCAGATTCTCAGAATCTGCCCCGTTGCGACTCAGTATTTCTGCATTTGGGATGCATCATCCCAAATGCAGATATCGCAATTTAAGGAATCGCAAAATTGCTATTCCTTAAATTGCAATTGCATTTAAGGAATCACAAATTGAGATTCCTTAAATGCAATGCATTAAAGTTAAAAAAATTGCGATTTCGCTAATAGGGAGCAAATTACCATGAAGTTAAACTGCATGGTAATTTGCAAAAACTTTGAAAAATGCACTAAAGTTCATTTTTCAAACTTCCATTTACACACACACATGCCCTTGGGGCATGTGTGTGTCAAGATGTACTCATATGCAGATTTCAGGGTGCAACAGGGTGTCCTTTTGACACCATGGCACCTTGAAATAGCTCCCGCTATTAGCCATTCTTTAATAGCGAATCGCTAATAGTGAATATCTTCCCATTCATTCCTATGGGCCTCCTGGCCCATAGGAATGAATGGGTAGGTATTCCTTAATTGCGACTCGCAATTTGCGAGTAGCAATTAAGGAATGTTTAGGAATCGCTATTTATTGAGCGATTTCTACATGCATAGGCAATTGCGATTCCTTAATAGCGATTCCTTAATATTAGCTATTAAGGAATCGCAATTGCCTAGCTTGATGCATGTGCCCCCAGGTTTTTAACTCTTTGCGAAAATTAACATAGACAGTTTCCTTACGGAGCGAAAGGGGGAGAACATTCCACAAAATCGGGCCCAAACAAGCAAAGGAGCAACCGCCCATCCGGGAAAGTTTGATCCTAGGAACTGAAAATTTTGCTTGCGTGTTGGAGCGGAGAAGGCAGGGCGGTAAATAGGGGCAGACTAGAGCTTTCAAATATTGAGGGGCCACCCCAGAGTTAATCTTGAACATGTAACTCAGGGCTTTAAACTTAATGCGATTGTCTATCTTGAGCCAGTGGAGATCGCGCAGAGAACTAGAAACAGAGGCATTTCTGGGAATCTGGCAAAGCAATCTGGCGGCTGAATTCTGTACCACTTGCAGCTTGCGTAACACATCTTTATTTGCTCCCAGGTAGAGAATGTTACCGTAATCCAGTCTGGAGGTAATAAGGGCTAGGACTACTGTTCTTTGAGTGGAACTAGGGAGCATCCAAATGATTTTATTGAGCCATTTAAGAATGGTAAAACAGGTTGCAGCCACCTTCACTGCTTGTTGACGCATAGATAACTTATCGTCAATGATAAATCCTAAATTGCGGACTTGGTGCGTAGGAAAGGGCAGGGCATCCATTTCCACAGGCCAATGAAGAGGGCCCCGGAGGTCCTTATTTTTCCCAATAATCAAAACCTCAGTTTTGTCAGCATTAAGTTTAAGAAAGTTGGCTTTCATCCAAGATGCAATGTTCCTTAGCCCGGTCTGAAGAGCAGATGGTTCAGACACCTTCTCTGCCGAGAGAGAAAAAATAATCTGCGTGCCATCTGCATAAGAAAACAGAGACAGACCAGAATCTTCACAATTTCTGCTAAGGGTCTAACATAGATATTAAACAGCAAAGGGCTGAGTATCGAGCCCTGAGGCACCCCATAAGGAGAGGAATGGGTTTCAGAGGAGGCCATAGGGGAAAAGACCTGGAACGTGCGCTCTGTAAGAAAAGAGGTGAGCCAGTTGAGTGCCGGACCAACAACCCCTAGAGAAGATAAGGCTTTTAGTAGGCCGGTGTGTGACACCGTATCAAAAGCGGCACTCAGGTCGAGTAATATAAGTGCCACAGTATCACCCTTATCCAAGCGGTGGCGCAACATTTCAGTAACTCCCAGAAGAGTAGTCTCGGTCGAAAAACCGGCTCTGAAACCTGATTGGGAGGAATGTAAAAAAAATTGAGTTTCGACAAAGTGGGATAGCTGTATATTGATGTGTTTTTCCAAAATTTTGGAAAAAACAGGCAACAATGAAATAGGTCTAAAATTAGAGGGCTGGGCAGGGTCTGCGTTAGCCTTCTTAAGAAGTGGAAGGACCATAGCGTGTTTCCACTCTGGTGGGACCTTAGCTGCTAGAAGGGAGGCATTCAGGAGCTCCATAATTATCCTAAGCGCGGATGGTTCAAGCTGTCTTAGCACCATGATAGGAAGAAGGTCGCAAGGAGAACCTGATTTAATGCTACCAAGTAGACACTTAAAGGAGTTGATATCTAAAAGTGACCAGAATTCCAGTTTGTTAATAAAATCAGAATTCATGCTGTCCGCATGGCTGGCCATCTTAACAATCTGCACAGAGATGGATGTTTGCTGAGTGGTGACCATTACCGTGTCGCCATTCAGTGCAGAGTAAATTTTCTCTACTTTAGTGAGAAAAAAATTAGCATGGTCCTCGCATTGTTCTCTTTTTAAGATAGGAGGACTGGCCTGAGTATTCGAGCCAGATAGTTCTTTAACAGTCCTAAACAGAGTTCGAGAGCAGTTCAACGCGCTGGAGATAGTAGAAGAGACATACTCGGCATGAGCTGTCCTACATAGAGAGTGATAATCTCTTATAGTCATTTTATATGTAAGTTTAGTCTCAGGTGAGTTATTCCTCCTCCAGCGTCTTTCCAGTGCTTTACATTTAGTTTTCTCAGTTTTTAGTGCCTCATTAAACCAAGGGGCTGGAGGGCGATGGTTGTTAATCCTTTTAATGGAAGGTGGTAAGCAGATGTCACTAGCTTTAAGAATCCAATTGTGGATCTCATCCAGAGAGGAAATGGAAACATGTTCAATAGTAGGGGCATCGTTTGATAAACACTCATTAAAGGCCTTGATGTTCAATTTTCCCCAGTTCCTCAATTTTTTCTTAATGTCTAGAGCACTAGCAGACTGGTAATTGGGAATTTTTAACCTGAAACCAATAGCAAAATGATCGGACCAGCACAAAGGGAGAGCAGGAAGACATTGAATGTTAGGTAAACTGGTAAATGGCCAGCAACATGGGTGGAACAAGAGTTGCAAAGCATGATATTCAATGTAGACATGTCAGAGTTGAAGGTGGTGCTATACGTACATGCCGCATCTTCAAGGTGAAGATTTAGATCTCCCAAAATGGTAAAGTTGGCTGCTTTGAGAAAGTAAGGGGTGATAACATCAGTGAAAGATGTAATCCAAGGGCCGGGTGGCCCGGGGGGGCGATAAACTAAACTGCCCGAAAAGGTAAATTGAGGGGTCAAAGCAAGTTTAAATAAAGCCGCCTCACAGCCCGTAAGAGGTAACTCTTCAAAATTGCATTGGTATGACTTACTAAAAATTATGGCAGTACCACCTCCAACTTTAAGATCCCTATCCCTTCTAACAATAGCATAATTAGATGGCAAGGCTAAAGCAATATCAGGGCCCGAACTTTTGTGAAGCCAAGTTTCAGTAAGAAAAATAGCGTCAGGGCTTTCATTAGATAAAAAGTCAAAAATGTCTGCACTGTGTTTAGGAAGCAAGCGGCAGTTAATACTAAAAAAGGTGAAGTCCTTGGTAGTAGGCATGCTAAGAGAGGAATTATCCTGCACTCTAGTGAAGGTGGGGGTAATTGGCGAGGGGTAAGCGTTATCAATTTCTTTCCTGAATTTAAAATTACAGCGAGAGCAGTTACCATTACTAATTTCAGGCTGGAGTAGGGTACAGTCATTGAGAGGCACGAAACAGTGCTCTAGCAGCTGCTTGGAAGTGTAATGAATAGTATTAATAGTGTTTGGACCAGGGTTCGTGGCCCCTGGCCCCTGCCGGACGCTCGGACGGGTGCAGACAGGCTTGCCTTAGGCGCGCCCGCTGCGCGCGTCCGCTGTGCGTCCGTTCACTGCCCATTAAATAGCAAAATAAGGCAGGACGGTGTGCAAAACTAGAGCGCTGACTGAAGGGTGTGAGCGAAAAATGGCCACCTCGGAATCGAGCCCAGCCCCGGCAGAATGCCGCCTACACTGAGTTTAACACACTCAGTGAGCGGTGCAATAAAACATTAAAAAACAATGTCAAATCAATTCATACACATTCAATTCTATTTTAAAAGCATAAAAAACGATTCAAAGATGCGTGTAAAAATTAGCAGCAGAATAGCAGCATAGATAACCTGTCAGGCGCTGCGCGTCCGTTCACTTCCCATTAAATAGCAAAATGAGGCAGGACGGCGTGCAAAACTAGAGCACTGACTGAAGGGCGTGAGGGAAAAATGGCCGCCTCGGAATCGAGCCCAGCCCCGGCAGAATGCCGCCTACACTGAGTTTAACACACTCAGTGAGCGGTGCAATAAAACATTAAAAAATAATGTTAAATCATTTCATACACATTCAATTCTATTTTAAAAGCATAAAAAACTATTCAAAGATGCGTGTAAAAATTAGCAGCAGAATAGCAGCATAGAATACCTGAATCATGCTCTGGATCTTGGAGCCCAAGGATTGCTCCCTGTGAATTGATTTGTTTGGCTGTCGCATATCCACACAAATGCACATCACCCTCTAGACTGTTGTTGTGGGAACCCGGACGTTAGGGGACACCTATGGGGTTGGTCCTGGAACAACATCAATATTGTCTTGGTCAAGAAGGTTATTTATTTGGATCTCACATTGTTTCTAGCTGTTAAAATGTATTCCCTTGAAGTGTTGAGCCATGGGCATGACATTCACACGTATATACAATCAAATACGCTTTCTTTTAAGTTTGCACAGTCCACGGATTAGTTCAGGATTCAATCTGTGTACTCAAACATCCCAATTTACACAGTTAATTTAAGCAGGATCTGCAACAGGCAGTTTCACAGCTGTGAGTGAAATTCAGAAATCAGACTGTGTCAGCATTGACCGAGACCAGAAATATTTCATGTGCATCTTTTCTGCCATTATGAGAGAGTGTTGTCTGAAAACAGCCCATGTGGGCAGTGGCGTTGTCGTGTAGTTCCTATAAATCTATATAGGATCTGCGCATTTAGACATCATAAACTGTGGGATTGGTGTCCAGACTGATTCCAGACACCCCCACTGGGTATGTTCGCTTGTATACCAGCTACCTCACAGTGCCACTATGAACTCCTCTTACCAAGGAGAGAATAGTTTCTGGCAACTATCGAACATGACAACCCTGTCCCATCAGGGATCGTGGAAACAGTACAGTACTTTTCGCTAAGTCACTCATGTTCACTTTGTCTCAGAGAGATACACAAAATAAACAGTGGGGGTGTCTGGAATCAGTCTGGACACCATTCCCACAGTTTATGTGGTCTAAACGTGCAGATCCTATATAGATTTATAGTAACTACACGACATGGCGCCGCCCATGTTGGGTGGTTCTCATTTAACGGTCAATACTGAGTAGTTCAGTCGTGCTTTTCTCAGAGACCCCTACTCACCCAGAGACGTCTGGAGTGGGAAGGGAAAAATCAGCTGCACCTGAGTTGGCATATCCTATATATTGGCTGTAGGTTTATTCAAGCTTGAAGGATAATAGTTCCCCATTGTGCATAAAACCTTATCTCAGTTTCCTCGAAACTCTTTCAACAATGTCTGAAGACAAGAACGCTGCGGCAGCATTACGTGCGAATGCAGCAGGGGAAGGGGAACAGAAAGGTGCTATAAACCTTTTAGAAAATGTCAGACCTGTCCTTACTTTCAAATTAGCAGAATTTGGAGTCACAGCAAGAGGCGGGACAGTAACCTTCGTGATTGAGGCACACGAGTCGTACAGGACAGAGGTATTCTATTCATGGATCAAATTCCCACCAGCAGATGCACGCACAAATACATTTCATTCATACACTGAAGATGAAATGCCAGAGGAATATTGTCCATATGATGACATCGAAGTTCCGCTCACCTACCAGGAGCACATAAACTGGTTTAAAGGTGCCCTCCCACACACAACAGATAAAGTAAGACTCGGTCAGCTCGGCAGAGATGGAGCGACTTGCCCGGTCCTAGCGGCTTACACACCACATCCAGACATTGACACAATGCCAATAGCAGACTAACGTCCACTTCACAAAGAAATAATAAAACTCTACAGAAATCTGACACAGTTCGTTATGAGAACACTCACACTTCAAACAACAAGGGTTACACCAGCAGGACAAATACAATGAACTGCAACTAAAATAACTCCACAAACACTGAATGCAGTTATGGGTAGAATGCCCACTAAACGCGAGCAAATGCCATTCTGGATAGCTCAGAAAATGACACAGTTAGAGGCAGTGTTACCACACACAGGCCCTCAAGAAAAACACAGAATGCTAACAATCTGCTTGCCAATGGGGATAGGTCCCCCGGTAGAGGATAGTACCTCTTGAGGTACAGTTTTCGCTGCCATCTATACCAGAACTCATGGTATCCCTTCAATAGCAGTGATCCCAATGTATTGATACAGATACAGATACAGAATGAGTATGGAGCAGAATCTGCACTGAACTTAGGGATGAAATTGTTAGGAAATTTTGCTGAGGTATCCACGATTATGTTAGCAAACATAAAAGGGGAGGCAGCAGCGGTGGCGATACGCAAACGCTTGAGGGATTTTACTCCTGTACAACAGGAGCGGGAATTACCAAAAATTATCGAAGATACATATGTTGAATTAGGTAGAGATAATTTGGGAGCTAGAGCAACAAAACCTCAACTCATGAGTGGTCCTGAAAAGGATAACACCAAGCAAGCACTTGGTTATTCCAAGAAGAAATGGGATAATAAACAACAAAAGAATAGAGAGAATAGATCACAATCAAGAGGTGGGTCTCCTCAGCAGGAGCCCTCCAAAAGGAGGTACAACCTTAGGAATCGTGATAACATTAAAAAACCTGACAGGTATCAGGATACTGTACACGTTCATTTCAGGGTTCATCAAAAAACTCTGAGAGGGAAGGACGGTGAGTACACCGATCAGAAGATACTAACAAAGTCCAGAGATACACATCGTACTTCAAACTATAATATAAAAAAAGAAGATAATGGCAATGACTACTGTCTGTTATTATGAAAAATGTACTGATTGTAATTTGTTGCAAAATAAAAACAGATTTCCCCCCCAAAAAAAGAAAAGAAGATAAACCAAAATCAAAACCTCAATTTAAAAAGAAGAAGGTAGCTGGCCTTAAAGTAAGAAATGCCAAGGATACTGAGGACTCAACGTCTGAACGGGGAATGGGCTCTGACGATGCTAGACAGCATAGAAGAAGTAACAATAGCTCGCCAGAACCTGATGGAATTTCTGGTGACAGCAGCGTTGAATGAACATATCACGGTTGAGAATAGAGAATGAATGAGCAACGGCGGATCTGAGTAACCGCACCTCCCTGCTTTATTCCTTTTCTTGTTTAAGAAATTGTAATGGATAGTATGATTGGGTGTGCACATACAGCTCCTGCACCTGCCGTTGTTGGATGCCAGCTGCCAAGCAGAGAGAAAACTGTGAAAATAGTGGAGCGGTGCACTACCAAAGAGTTTTCTTCAATAAATCCAAATGTTCATTTTGTATAGTGGTTTATCAATCCTTTATTTTCAATATCAAAATGTGCAAATTCCAGCCAACGCGTTTCGTTCATACATAAAATGAACTTCTTCAGGGCAAATGGTGATGTGAAGAAGACGCAGGAACACAGAGGCAATGAAGAGCCCTTGATCTGAGATATTTCAAATTCCTGCTGTCGACGCACAAGTATTTAAATTTTAAAGTCTACCATGATAAGTGCCTGATGGTTATATCTCTGGGGACACAGTCCTGTTATTATCGTCCGGTCGGCATATCACGGTTGAGACACCTGATACTAAGGTAAGGGTCCCACACCCGTTATACGAAATAACACTCCAAAACAAGGGGGACAAACCCAGAAAAATTAAAGATCTCTTTTTGGAGAACCTGGCTTATAGCTATGACATCCTTTTGGCAGAAAAAGAATGGCTGCTTGAGAGCTTTATGGAGTGCCCAAAGGGAGAAACAGTAATTTTACCGGCCTTCTCCGACCTCGTTCCAGTATCACTAAAACATTCTTCGCGCAGTAGTGGGCGATGGCACTTGCTCCTGCATTATATCGCAACCATGTAGGGTGGGATACTGAGTCACCTCACCATGTAATCCCAGTGAAAACAGCTTCAACTCCACAGAGACAGTACCCAATAAAACAAGAAGCGAAAAAACAAGGCAGGGAGATCTTAGATCAACTTGAATACCAAGGTGTAATAGAGAATTGCACCTCTTCAATGAATAATCCTTTGTTTCCCATAATGAAGCCTGACAATTCATACCGTCTAGTTTTAGACAACAGACATCTGAACACATGCACAAAGACATTTGCAGTACAGAATGCACACAGTGCCGCATTAATGAATTACATTGTGCGGAAAAAATACAAAACAACACTAGATATCTCGAATGGATTTTTTTGCCAAAATATGGCGCCTGAAAGCAGATAATATGGTCAACTGCCCCAAGGGTATAAGAATACCCCCTGGTTGTTCTCAGCTAGGGTAACAGAGTTACTTCAAAACTTTGATGAGGAGGCATTGTCCTATGTAGAGGATATGACGGATGATGATTTATTGGATCATTTGACCAGGGTGAGCAACATAATTTTGGGATTCGCCTCTGAGGGCTACAAATTCAACTTTAAAAAATCAAAAATAGCCCACCTCAATGTCCTATTTTTGGGGTACGAGTTATCAAGTGAAGGAAAAAGCCTAGCAGCTAACTTTTTAGACAAGTGCACACTGCTCCAACCTCCAAAAACTCTGAAAAATTTACAATCCATATTGGGATTCCTAAATTTTGGCAGAACAGACATTTTGGATTACGCAGAAAAAGTAAAACCCTTCTACGATCTACTCAGACCTGATTTTTCAATTAGACATTAGACACAGGAACACACAGATATCCTTTGTTCCTTACAAGCTGATATGATAGCTTCCAAACACCTACACACATGTGTAAATACCACAAATCTGGTGATCCGTTTAATCGCGGGTCAATCAGGGTACACTTACCTAATCTTCAATGAAGGTGATAGGGTACCCATAGCATACAAATCACACTCGTACACAAACGCTGAAATGCGCTTTGCTTCTACAGAAAAAATTCTGACAGCAGCATAGACTGCAGTAGTGATAGAAAGAGCACTGGCACAGGGGAAACAAATAATTGTCGCAACTCCAGTACCGGCCTTAGAGGCTGTTACAAAGGCAAGCGTTCCGAATGCAAAAGCTTTACATTCGCGATGAATACAATGGGCTAATTCTCTCACTACAACAGATGTAGACTACAAATGTGATTCTACATTAAAAACACAAGCATTACTGCAATACAAACAAGAATATTCTCTCCCGAATGAAATAATGCCTCTAGATCAGTATGAATACATTATTTACACTGACGGTTCTGCTCAGCCTGCCATAGGAGGTAAACAGCAATACAGCGCAGCTTGTGCGATTGTAAAAGGAGGATGTATGACGTTATATCGTGATGATTTACATCGCGGTACGTTACATCGCAGCTGTTACAACGCAAGTCGTTACAACGACTTGCGCTGGAGGCGCTGGATTTAGGAGTAGTAGGATTTACTATTCCAACTCCAGTCTCTGCAGATAGTAGGGAAGGTGTTGGAATAGTAAATCCTACTATTCCTTAGTGTCTAGTGCCATCCAGCGCAAGTCGTTGTAACGACTTGCGTTGTAACGGCTGCGATGTAACAGCATCGCGGTGTAATCACCGCGATGTAAAGGATGTCTCCCATAAAAGGACGTAGGCAGGAAGGCAAGTTCCATCCTAGTATTACGAAGACGCAGACTCTGGGAGACTGCACGGCACAGCTGGCAGAATTAAAAACCCTATTACTGGCACTTATAAATAGGGATCTGGAATTCCCCACACTTATAGTGTGCGATTCATTTTACTGTGTCCAGTCTTAAAACGAATTTCTTCACTACTGGGGTCAGAATGGGTTTAAAGACTCAAAAGGTTGCACAATAAAGCACAAATTGCTTTGGGAACGAGTGGAAGAGCTGAAAAAAGAATTGCCAAGAGCTCACGTGAATCACACGCTGAGCCATCAACGTGATGGTGTTCACGTTGAAGGGAATTCATTGGTTGATGAAGCCGCCAAGGCACAGTGCGAACTGCTGCTGTAGCTACAATCACTCATTTTAGCACAAGAATAGACGGACAGATAATGGTAGCTGCCATTGCTTCATGCAAAAACAGCTCAGCTGTGCCAAAAGGCTTTCCACTCAATACTCCTACAAGTTAGATGTGAAAAATATTCCATATGCTCAAATTCCAGGAGTGGGGGATAGAGTAATACCAAACATGGATCATAGATTAGGTTTAATTCTAGCTACACACAAGGGTCTGGGTTCGGCACACGCAGGGGTTACTGTGACAGTTTCTCTATTAAAACAACGCTATTGGTGGCCAGGGTTTAACAAAACAGACAAAAAAATGTGTCCTTAAGTGCGACATCTGTGAGCAGATGAAGGGTTCCACAGTAGCACGGCCGGCGCAAACACCACTACTAATATCAGACACACCTCTTGCTTGTGTCTATTTGGATCACTGCAGCCCCTTACAATCAGATGGGGCTTACAAGTACATCTTGGTACTTGAATCAGCAAGATGGCCGACTAGTCGGAAGCTCTATCCAGGAGCTCCGTGGCTAGGGATAGCAATATATTGCATTAATCCCTATTTAGCTACGTGAAAAGAATGAAAATCGAGGGACACAAATCGGGCGCGACACGCTTACCGGACTGAGCAGATGGAGTACATGGCGGGTATAGAGAGCGATCCATAGTCGATGAATCGCACGACGGAGGGCAGGAGATCGACCATCTGATTCAAAGCGGGCGGAGAGCGGCGCCATTGCAGCAATCAAGTCCCCGAAGCTCACAGCAGCTATCGTGCACCGCTCCGCACAATAAGGTGAGACACAGAGTGAGAGAGGAAGTTGAGCGGCATGGCAGGAGCACAGAGGGAGGCTCCGGTGAGCTCGCCAGACCCCGCAGTGCATGTGAAGCCTCCAGGCTCCTCTCCACGCACGGGATGTAAAAGGGAGGAGGAGGGGAACCAGAGCGAACCATAGAGGGAGAAAATGAAGCGGGTGGCGATCCAGGGTGCAGGATAACGGTCCCGATGCAAGTGGGAGCACAATAGTAAGATTAAATGCCCCACCCACCCCTACACTCCCGTAACACGAGAAAGCAACGTACCAAACAAACTCTTGAGGAAAAGCAATAAAGGAAAATAAAAATAATTAAAGGATTAAAGAACATAATACTAATTATACAACCGGAAACGAAGGATTTAAAGGGAAAGGGAAAGTGAAAGTGGACAAACCCTGACCCCTTTAAGATTAGCCACTTCTTCAGTGATAGATATGGTACAAAATGGCCGAGAAGCTATAGAAAGGAAAAGAGGACCTCCCTACAACAACTGTGGTTAGAAACAAAAATAGGGCTACCCTTAGTAGGATATCCTCAGTAAGTAAATAGGCAGCCATATTGGAACGGGCAAGTTGGTCTGACCAATCAAGCTTATAGATTCAACTCATTAGGTGTGGACCAGTCCATTAAAAGTGAGAGAGGAAGAATCAGAATAAGAATTATAAGAAGGAAGTACAGTAAGAGTTAAATATAGGAGAGAAAAAGAAACAAAATAAGAACAACAAAAAGTTTTTAAAAAATGGCAGGAGACCTAAAAGCAGCAGGAAAGTACTCTTACAATATAATTTACCCCCCCCAACATCTCCAGGAATGCAGCTAAGGCTTTTAAGCACAACTTATTGAAAAAAAAACACAGAGACACTGATCTCAGACCCATACTTCAACATAAAAAAGGGCATATTGGTCAATAACCTTATATTCTTCACAAGAAAGCCGGCAAAATGACGCTTGACCATAACTCAGCTTTTGAACACACAAGAAACGAAAAACATACCTTACGGCGTTAAGCTACTGGTCGCTCCCTCGCATAGTCTAGGACAGAGGTCTTCAAACTTGTTGATGCCGAAACCCCCCTGTCAAAATATTTTAGGCTTAAGGACCCCCTCCCGACAAAGATTTCTAGAACTTGGTACTCCTCTTCATTGACAACTATCGACAACCATAAACGCCCTCAATTCACACAGCAAATCATTTTTACAGTGGGGAAATAATATTAAACAGTGTTTAGCAAACCAAAGGTCAGCGAGCGTGGGGGCGTAGTCAAAGATGTGACTAAAAACAAAGGGCCTCATTTATGAGAAATTGGCGTAGGGCAGCGCCGCAAGTCTTCTTGCTGCGCTGCCCTACGCCAATGTGAAAGGGCAGGAATACACCTTATTTATGAAACATGGTGCTTTCCTGTCCTTTCCCTCTGCGTTGGTGCACAAATTGCCTTCTAACGCCAATGTAGGCAGAATTGTTTTTGTGCAGGAAGGGGCACTTTCCTGCACAAAAACAATCCAGAGAGGGGTTTTCCTCTTTCTATGTGTGCTGCAGAAAGCAGCACTCATGGAAAGAGGAAATATTGTGGAGAAATGAAAACCTTTCTCCTCATTTCGCCTGCTATGGGGAGGAGTAAGGTTTTGCCGCTGCCCCAGGTTTACATGGTTATGTAAATCTGGGGCGTCGTCAAAATCCATAGGTGTTAGCATGGGAACACCCATCGCAATGCCCATGGAACGCCTACTTGACAGAGTAAGGCAACGCAGCGACTTGCACTGCTTTGTCTTACTCCATATCTACGAGGCCATGTAAAGCCATGCAGGGTGACTTTGCGCTGCCTCATAGATATGATTGAGACGATTGTGCTGCCGGAGCTTCAAAAAAAGTGACGCTACAGCTGCGCAAGCCTCTCATAAATCAGCTTCAAAATATTTTGTTAGTTCTTTAGGTCTTTCACCATCAGGTAGCTACATATAAAATAATGGGTAGCTTAATGAAAAATACATTTTAAAAAGTTGTTACTCAGAGGGAAATGCACTGTAGTACATTATGAAACCTCTATTAGTTAAAGCACTGCCGAGGTCTGTGTATAGATATACCAGAGAGCCACAGAATTAAATTTGGTTGGTGCAGAGGAGAATAGTGACGTGTATTTTTAGTGCTACGAGGACACAGCCCGTGACAGAAAGCACTTTGAATGTGTAAGTCATTATTTTATTCTTGTATTACACACATTATAAGTAGACCGCTACAAACTGTGCAAATTGTTTTAGGATAAAATGGAGCTTCCAAAACGTAGATTTTAGTAACACATGACCATAAGTAATGCATTTTTTTTTGCATAACTATCCCTTCAACACCTCCTCAGGGGTACTAAGCGCTGTGTAAATACAATTACGATTAAAAGCATGCACTTCACAGCCCAGTAGTGAAACTTAGTACTACCACTCAAAAAAAACAAATCTTTGTCATCCCAATGCTTGGAGTGAATCGAGCAAATAAAGCCAGAACTGCTCCCAAACACCTTTTATATGTGCAGATTAACTCATAGCGCAGGTTTGCATTTTATTCAGGAAAGCAGGCACCCTGGCACGAAGGACTGTTTTACCTGTCTGCCAGGCCTCTTCATTTCACAGCACAGAAGCCTCAATTAACTTAAGCTTAAGCATTTTAAAGATCAGAATGAAGAGTCCCAGACGGTGAGCACATGTTCTTGATGCCAGGCAGAAACGAGGCCTGGAAATGCTCGACCCCCTTCCCAAGACTCCACGGCCCCCCTAGGGGTCGCGCCCCACAGTTTGAATACCTCTGGTCTAGGAGCTACTCTGAATATAACAATCTATAAAAATGGTATGATACTCATTCAAGCAAAGGACAAGGATCTAAACAAATTCGACGAATACTTCTCCACGCGTAAAGAAGAAGTCTTTTATGACACTCGTAGAAGAAACCAACAAAGCCCCTGCGCAAGTTCAATCACACTCCACAAAAAAGTAACACCAAGAGAGGATCATAGGAAGACAATCGTTAGGTTTAATCCTTCCTCAACAAACGCAACTGAGCCGAACAGACGCCCTTCACAATTAATGGACCTCTCACCTACATACACGATGAATCCTTCTACAACACCCCACATCGAAAGTCAAATTCCTGCACGAACGAACATGTCAGCGTCCTTACTAGGAGCCAATCGCCACATTCACCAAGAAATAGTGGGAAGAAAGTCGAGTAAGCCTGCTATGCCACCAAACAAAGGGGATTATTCTACAACATCCACCCAACCTCCTTTCCACGCTCCGCGTACATTTAACTCGCCAAACAGTAGGAGCCCATCTCCTAATTTAATAAAAAGCCTGCACATCTCCCCCCGAGGTCGAAGAAAAATAAGAAGCATAATCAATGCCGAAACTAACACAAAGGTCAAAGAGTCATTAGAGGGGGAATTACTATACATTCAATCGTCAAGTCTCCGGAGATCATCCTTCATCCCCACCGCTCCTGCAAGGATCCCAGATACTCAGAATCTAAACCCCAGTAACCTTCTACAAACCATACACAAAGCTATACTGGATCTGAAGAATATTGCGCGCCTCACAGAAAACGCACTCTCCAAATTCAAAAATATGCAAGAGGCAGTACGTTCACTACATAACAACAAAAATTCGACACCAATGTCCCTTTCAAACAGACATCATCGGCCTCGTAAACTCCCTAGCTACCTATCGGACGAGGAAACGCAAGCTCTACTGCAATCCTACGAACCCTCTCCAACCACAACTAACCCATGCAACAAAAACAATGTAAATGTAATCAGCTCTGTCCCAATCAGCTCCCTCAGAGAAGTCAGGCCCAGTGATAGAAAATTAAATACAAATAACCTAAAGCAAATAACGCTAACTAACTCGAATCAAGACACCACCCAAGATCCTCAGAAACAGATCACAAGACTACTAATCAACTGCCGCTCAGCAGTAAAACACGCGTCAGACATCGCTGACCTTATCCTGAGTCAGGAGATCGACGTTGTGATCCTAACGGAAACATGGCTCACTGAATCTGCCTCGCCATGTTTGGATCTACTGGTGCCCCCTGACTATTTCATTGTGAGGCAAGACAGGCTAAAGAGAAAAGGAGGGGGTATTGCAGTTATTCATCACTCGTAACTCTTGGTTACTCCATTGCCTGCCGACCCTCTTAGCTCATGTGAATACCTCGCACTCTCCATAGTCAATACCAAGAAACAGCTATGCACGGTCCATGCATTCTATCACCCACCAGGCAAGAAAGAACCTTTTATCGACCACTTAATGGAGATCATCACAGCAAACACCTCCCCACACTCCAATGACATATTCCTAGGAGACTTCAACTTACACTGGAACAATCCTAATGGCAGCCAGGTCAACATCATCAAAGACTTCCTAGCAAACCAAAACCTAGTACAAGCCTGCACGCTTCCAACGCACGTGAAAAACTCCACGCTAGACTGGATCATATTCAAAGATAAAGCTGTGATCTTAACCTCAATCATGCCTTGTGACTGGTCAGATCATCACATAATAACTTTCCAAATTCTTAGAGTATTAAAGAAAAAAACCACTCAAGATCCACAAAGAATGTGGACAATGAGAAGCTTGCTTCGATATGCAGGAGGGATCTTCCCCCTCCCAGAAATTAGACAAACGCCAGCGAACTCACGGAGCACTACAATGCGAAGATGTCAGAGATAATGGACACTATTGCACCGTTAAAACTTAAACGAACGTCGGACAAAGACAAAAATCCCTGGTTCAGCGGAACGCTAAATGAAGAAAGACGTAAACTGAGACTAGCAGAACGGAAATGGAGACAACTACCATCATCCCCACAACTAAAACTGCTAAGAAAAACCAGAAGCGCCTACAATAAAAATATTCTGAAGTCCAAAAAAGAATTCTTCAGATCAGAGTTGGAGAATGCGAAAAACAGACCTCGAAAACTCTTTGAACTGGTTAAACAGCAATCCAACAAAATTTACAAATCTGCACTTGAATCAACAAAATCTCAAATTAACTGTGAAGAATTCGCAAATTTCTTTACTTCCATGGGCCACTTCCTTGGAATGTGAGCTTAAGACAGCAGCAGCTTCTTGGGAGGCATCACAACCAAGTGATTCATCAATGCCCAATCACTCAATACTCAAAAATGAAGCTCAATGGCCACTTTTAATCTATATGACCAGAACGACATCCTCAAAACCTTATCGACCATTAAGCCTAACAAACACTTCAACGATCCACTCCCCGCAAAATTTGTGCCGTACATAGACCAGGAGATCATCCCTAGTTGGACAGTGATAGTTAATGCTTCCACGTCTCAAGGATTCTTCCCAGACTGTCTAAAAATGGGACAGGTCATTCCCATCATAAAAAAAACGACAGAGAATCTCGCCAAACCTAGCAATTTTCGGCCAGTATCCAACATTCCGCCATTAGCTAAAGTGATAGAAAAATGTGTTCAGCAACAACTAAGCAGGCACATATCTAAATTCCAACTACTAGACGATTGTCAATCAGGATTTAGACCAAATCAAAGTACAAAAACGGCAATTCTGCACATAGTGGACGACGCATTATTCGCGCTGGACCAAAACAAAGCATGTCTTTTAATCCTTCTGAATTTATCATCTGCGTTCGACACGGTTAACCACGAAATGTTGCTAGAACGACTGGAGAACAGGATGGGTTTCTCCAGGAACGTTCTGGAATGGTTTAAATCCTACTTGAGGAACAGATCACAAAGATTTCTGGTGGATAAGAACCTGTCAACATCCTCCCCCATTCAGATACGGGTTCCACAAGGATCAACCCTCTCCCCTTCACTATTCAACCTATATGTGGAACCACTAACGGATATTCTCCACCGTGCCAACATCCTTTTCCACATGTACGCTGATGACACTCAGATTTACATTAAGATTTCCTCTCTCGAGGAGATCAGAACAATGAACAAGGCTCTAAGGGAGACGATGCAATGGTTAACAAGCAATCAGCTTAAACTAAGCGCAAAAAAAACAGAATTCCTCCTAATTTCCCCAACCAACAGCCCGCCCACTATAAAAGAATGGACCAACTTGATCACCGCACTCAACTGTACCCCGATCATCGTAGATTCAACCAAATATCTAGGACTCACTCTAGACCAAAGCCTAAAATGCAATCACACATCAACACGTTGGTTAGAAATGCAAGATTTCACCTGAGCTATATTAAGAAATTGAAACCTTTCATCGAAACAGCAGACCTCAAAATGGCTGTTCAGGCATTAGTAATCTCAAGGATCGAGTACGGATGCACAACACTTTCTGGACTCCCCAAAATTGCCACAGCACCTCTAAAAGCCTGCCTCAATGCAGCAACAAGGCTCATAACAGGTTAAAAAAAATTCGACCATATCTCTCCTCACCTGAAAGCACTGAATTGGCTACCTTTTGAAGCCAGAATACAGCTCAAACTGGCGTGTATAACACACAAAGCACTACACCTCAAGTCGCCAAGATATCTAGCGCAGAAACTGGAGATTTTAGGGGGAAACAGACAATCCAGGAGCACCAGAGACCTATTGTTGAAGCCACTGATTTTCCGCAAAAAAAAACTTACGACAGAACGTTCTCAGGTGCTGCACCGAGAATATGGAACTTGCTACCTCCAGGCATCAGAAGGTTACCCAACCACGCAAGATTGCTCATTAGAAACCAAGATCTTTCTAATGAGCAAATTCCTACCGTAACCATTACAGAACATCCTCACAAGACTCGCCCAAATCCTAGCGCTTAAAGGCACAAGCGCTTTTTGCGAAGAACTAATTTTGTTTGTTCATTACCTGTTCTTGAGTCCCCTGATGTCAGGGTTCCTCTAGTCTTACACTCTGCGAATGTGCTAAAATATTTATCAAAAGAGGTGGCTGTGACAACTTTGAACTGAACTTTAATATATGAAATGCTATACAGAATTTTGTACTGTAAAAGTCATCATGTCCTGTACTGTGAAGCGCTCTGATACCCTTCGGGGTCAAGTTCGGGCGATACAAAACACTGAATAAATAAATAGATCTTGGTGGCAGTGGATTCATGCTCTAGATTCCTGTGGGTTTGGCCTCAGCGCTCGGCTGACGCCCAAACTGTTATAAATGATTTGTGAGCCTTCATAGGGACATACGCAATTGGCACATTACATTCTGACTGTGGCCCTGCGTTTGGCTCTCAGGCTTACAAGGAAGCCCTGGGAAGTTTGGGTGTAGCATTGCGGTACTCATCTCCGTATCATCCCGAGGGAAATTCGATTTTGGAGAGGAAAAACCGGGACTTAAAGCAATCCTTAACAGCAAGGGTATTAGGCTTGGGTGGTAGTTGGGTCAATCACCTATATGGGGTCCAGAGGGCACTTAATAGCATGCCAAGAAATTCCCTAGGAGGCATCACTCCTTACGAAATCCTATTTGGGACGGGAATGTGGGTACCTGACCTCGATAGTGGCAGCACAGTGGCGGATGAAAAACCATTTGACATCGATAAACGTTTGGTTGTTTTACAGGAACTCAATGAATTCCGGGCACTAGAAAGCAGCATCCAAGTAAAACGCACCGCCACTGGGGAAGTAAAAACAGTAACGGCAAGACCTGCCCGGATCCCAAAAGTCGGGGATCTGGTCAGAGAGAATATTGTGGACAAAAACTATTTGGGCCATCTTACAGAACGCCTGTACCTGCCTTGCCTGTCGAAGGAACAAGAACAGTACTTCTTACGCCTCTTGCCGCCAAGAAAGAAAAGCGATTTGTCTCCATTGATCAGATCAAACCACACTATGTGGCCGATACTGAATAGCAGGCTGCGTGGGCTCCTGGGAATCCGCTGATCTCCTCTCGCTACCATACCGGAGGTTCAGACAGAAAGACTGATAACATTTGAAGAGTCTTCTATACGTAGTAATGAAGTTACCAACAATGAAATATAACTCATTCCTATTGAAATTGAACATCAAAACACAAATGAAACACAGATATCAATTCGTCCTACCACCGACATCTACGTCAATATGCCTCTACAGGAGACATCTGAAAGTTCAACAATACCTGCTGAGCTACCAAAGATAGATCGAACTGCATCTGGCTACTTCATTGATTTCAACACATTTTCTCTGGATCCAAGTGAACCTGAGTCACCGCCAGCTCCAGTTTCCTGCATAAAACAACTTCATGAAATGAAATGAAATTTGTACTTGTAAAGCGCACCCATACCCCCAAAGGGGTGTCCAGGCGCTGTACGCAAACCGCTGTGGAACCCTTCCTGGCTTTTCCCTGTGAAATGTCCACTCCTGGGCACCCCCAGGGTGAAGCCAGGCATCCCAGCGCTGTTGGGGCCGTTGTGGAGATTAAGCAAGCTATTGCCCAGAGTTGCAGAGTGGGACCCATGATTAGAATAGGCACCGAGGCGAGAATTATCAGGTCCGAGGAAATTGAGCCCAAGACCCGCCGAGGCGGGAATTGAACCCTGGTCCCGGGCCAGATCTCTGCATCAGGGTCTGCCGCTCTAACCATTGAGCCACACTTCTCCACTTGATTTTACATTTGATTCTACATTTGTCTGAAAAAGACATACCTAGTCTCACCATGGCTACAGCTATGGATAATAACTGGAATACTATTTCTACTCTTCTGGATAAGTTTAGTGACTGTCTTTTTCTTGCTCTTGAATGGACACTATCTCCCAGAATGCTCCACAGTATCAGATGTGAACTTGGTGCTAAAACCTCATACGTCATCTCATCGTGAACAAAGAGACCTGTCTTACGTGAACATTACAGCAGTTCCAGTTCCTGACGGAATAGTTTGGGACAGGGTTTCATATGATGTAGTTGGTCCCACTGAACGTTTGAAAATACCATATGTATTTAATATTTCTTTAAATGATATCATCACCTGCAGTACATACTCTGATGATTGGGATTTTGAAACTGTAAATAGTATGCTGTCTGATTTAGAACTGCCCGCAGCATTTACAAAGAATGAAATGTTTGATGATTCATCTGATTTTTGACACCATGTATTGTTACCAACACTATGGTCATTCTTTTTTTGCATAAAACGAGTGCACCACGTAATGTTTTCACATACCACCAATGGGAACATTGCCCAACACTACCGAAAGGTAGTTCACAAACGTTTGCGCAAAAGTTTGCTTATTTTTCTGGGTTTAATAGATCAGATCCACGCTCATATTATTATAAGCTTGCACCTACATCTGCCCAGAAAAATATACTTACTAACACAAAACAGATATACTCTGCATCCTTTATTGCCCAACTGTCTGAACAGGGTTTCGACTTATGGAAAGACACTATAGAGTGGACAGAAAATCAGTCTGGGCTACTGAGGAATGGCAGGTTCAGGGAACTGAGGCACTATTTAGAGCATGCCTCATACCACAACAGATTATTTTTCCGAACGACACTGTGCAACAGACTTCCTGTCTTGGGTTAGCCAAGATTAAGTACTTGATCACACCTCATATTCCCTCGCTTTCACACTTGGAGGGATGGAAAACCTATGCAGAAAATGGTGAGTGTACACTAGATGACATCATGCATGGCGTTTCATGCAATTTAACAGACCTCAATTGGAAGGGATGGTTGGTTTGGCCTGACAACACAATTAGGTGTCAGTCAAGATTCAGGGGTACCACCAAAGGGTTTAGTATCCATAGGCCTGACTTATGCTATGTAAAACGAGAACATCCAGGGTGGTGACATCATACAGTGTTGGGAAGTTATGCCTAGATTGGCTAAGAACCTCAACACTGTCACAGGTGAAACAACACTTGTCGTTACTCTCAGATGACATGGATCTTAGGGATTTTTTGCTAGGTCCCCGAAAGTCACGTCAGAAATGCTTCTTATATGTTATCTATAATTAAATTTTGAAAATCTCTCAACAAGAAACTGCAGAGAGATTGCGTGAAATTGACAGAGTTAAGTTAGAAAAGGCTTTGGCTGTGGTTGACAATGGTATGACAATGGTATGACCACACTGACATCCAGGATGTATTCACTGGGCAACATTGTATCTTCTGCTATAGATATAATGGAACAGGATCTGTCCATCTTACAACACGGACAGTCACAGTTACAATCCATTCTATTATTAAGCTGGACGCTACAATCTTTGCGCTCTGGTCATGTGCCCTGGCGATATATTAACAGTGCGTCTCTATTCTCCTCATGTAATCTATCAGAGAGACAAATGAGTTACTTAATTCTGAATGATCAAGGTTGTTGTGGGATGCTTCCAAGCATCGCATATCTAGTCACAGTGAGCTCCAGGGTTACTTGCTGTATGTAAGTATTGTTTCCACCGACCCACACAGCCAGGGAGGTGCCGTTATAGCCTTCGTTGAATGTTTCCATTATATGGTTTGATACCCTGGGCCGAATGAAAGCCAAGCTTTTACAGAAAGATGTGCCCTTAACCTCGGCCCGGGAGACTTTTGATCTTCAGGTTGCAAGGTCCTCAGCTGAGATACAGGCACTAGTACAAACTAACTGGCCGGGAAACTACCATTACATCGCAGGCATTACATCGCAGTACCATTACCACGCAGTTTTTACAACGCATACTCTTTTACTTCGCAGGTTTTTACAACGCATACCATTACAACGCAAATACCATTACAACGCAAGTACCATTACATCGCATTTGGTAAGTAAAATGGTAAGTATTTTTATATTTAAGAATTACTTTTTTTAAATTAAGATATTAATATATCTTTGTTTGTTTTAATATTTTAATTTTTAAAAATGTAATTTAAGTTGTTTTCATTAAATTAAAGGTGAAAATTAATACTAAAGTATTTTTTTACTTATTAATACTAAAGTATTTTTTTACTAATTAATTTTACAATTAATTTGAAAAAAAGATGAGTAGTATTATCTAATGTTTGTTTGTTTTAATATTTTAATTTTTAAAAATTAAATTAAAGTTGTTTTCATTAAATTAAAGGTGAAAATTAATAGTAAAGTATTTTTTTATTAATTAATTTTACAATTAATTTGAAAAAAAAAGATGAGTAGTATTATCTAATAAGATATAAAAAAGTTTGAGCAGTAAAATATTGCAGGAGTAATCAATTGATAAAAAATAAAAATTAATGATAAGAGATTAGTTTTAAAATTAATATTTTGGAAAAAAAAATAATATGGGATAGAATTAAAATTTGGAAAATATTAAAAGGTTTACAGTTTACAATATTAAAATATGGGAGAAAAATAATACTAAAAAAAAATACTAAGTAGGAATGTAAATATTTATAACTTTTTACAAAATAATATTTGTTGGTATATTGTAATATTGATTTTGTGGAAAAAGAAATATTATAGCAAAAATAAAAAATAAAAGGAGAAAAATAGTTTAGAAAAAATATTAGAAATAAAAAAAGTGTCAATGAATTTGAAAATTAATTGAGAGTGAGTTAAAAATTAAAAAATATTAAATAATAATAGTCAGTTGTATTATTATTAATTATTACTTAAACAAAATTATTATATGTTTGTATCTGTAAATATTAACTTAAATAAAAAAAATTGAGTTATAAAGATTTATTTTTAATTTGAAATTAATACTCTAGTAAAAATTAATAAGTAAAATTTTAAGAATTTAATAATATTTCGTATAAATTAATAATGGAGAAATTAGTAGTATTAAATTAATATTTTAATTTACAGAAATATTAAAAAAGAAAAATATTAGGTAAATTTTAAAGAAGCAAAAATAATTAAAAAAAATTAAAATAGGTTTGCTAAAAAATTATAATAAAATTAATTATGGAAGAAAAATATTTGAAGAACCTAAAAAGAAGTTAGATATAGAAGAGGAAAGTTGGAGAACGCATTCTAGTTAATTCTAAGATGTATTCAATTAATTAATGCAGAAAAAGAGAAACAACCACAAAAAGTTCATTTTAAAAAGTCATCTTTATTTAAAAAAATATATTTTTTTATTAATTTTCAAAAAAGTAATGACAATTTTCAAAATATAATTTACATTATAGAAACATTTAATAACAAAGGTTCCCACACTTTTACATTATAGTCAATGGGAATAAATGTCCATTTTCTATTTTTACAGTGGGTGATGACGTATACGTGTAAGCGTGAAAAGCGTCATTACGGAGATCGCCGCTGGAGAGAGCAGAAGCAACGGAGAGCTGCGTTAAGGTAAGCAAGTTTTGTATTGTTAAAATGAAAAGAAAAGTGGGTAAATTTACTGTAAGGAGAGAGGGGGGACGTATGTATATGTTGAAAATGTGTGTTAAGTAGTGTAGGATGTTAATATCTAAAACATTTGTCCTTAAACAGGTTGCCATAGTAAACCGACGTCGGGTTTCGAAAAAAAAAAAAAATTGTTTAGGAGAGTTACTTTTTAATATTCAAGGAAGTAACTTAAATAAACAATAGTTTAAAAAAGGGTATACGTTTTAGGATATGCGACGCGTATTTGAAAAAAATATATATATCGACGTGGGGTAAAAGAGTAAAATGGAGGGAAAGAAGAAGAAGAAGAAGGAAAAGAAAGTGGTTTGGAGTTTCGAATTTGGATGCGTTTTTGGGAAAAAGTCTTGCATTTTTTCAGGATTTTTTATTGGGATGCATTTTGTTTACTGAAAGCACGATTTGCATTTTTAAAGCAAATTGATGCTTAACTTATCTATTCAATCGGTATTTGGAAGGATTGCATCGATGGATCTTGTTGCGTTTTTTCAAACAAAAACAAAATTTTCGGGATTTTTTTATTGGGTTTCGTTTTTTAGAAATAAGCACTGTTTTGAAAGGAGGAAAAAACAGTAGCTTTATTTTAAAAGTGTATCGGGACTTGGAATGGATATGTGGATTCTTGCACTTTGGATTTGGATTGTGGTACAAGGATAAAAGATTAGCGGAGTGTTGAAGGAGGATATGAAAGACAGAACAGAAAAAAGAAGACTACAGAAGGTAAGAAACCCGATTATATTAAATTTGCAAAAAAGTTAATTGACGAATTAGTCAGGATTTTAATTTTGGTAAAAACAGGCAGTAAGGGGAAAGAAAGTGTTAGAAATGAAGAATGTGTGCCAGATTTTCCAGGTAGTCTGAAGCCACACACAACGTAAACTGTTGTATGGCAGCCAATAGTCTTTCGGACATTTCTTTTGATCGTTTTGAAATTCGTGGGTTTAGACTACCTGTTAAAGATTGACACATACGCATTTCTTGGAAACTTTGCTCCTTCCTCAAAATTTCCAAGAAATGGTAAAAGTTAGGGTGAGGTTTACCAATGGATTTATTAAAGGTGTTGTGCCAACCCTCTATGGCATTGTTTGTTTTTGCTCCTCCTTCTAAACAGGTTGTGTAGCAGTTCCACCACTCCACATGGTAACGTGGTTTCCTCCTGCGACCCGACCTGCTTAGATGGCCAATCCATGTGTCTTCAAAGTAATTTAGAATAGGTGCCAATTTTTCTTCGTTTGCAGAAAAGTATTCAGATTCTGTCATTGAAGTGTAGTATTCATCTACACTGGTAGGAGGAACAAATTGAAGTTTGCTATCAGATATATAATCTTCAAATAAGGATGTTTTTTGTAATTTACGCCAATATGCCTGAGAAAAGTGGAAAAAACATCCTTGAATTTGAGTTGTGGGGTACAATTTTGTAATTGTATTAATCATTGGTAATTCAAAGTCAATAAGTACTTTTCTAGGACTTTTGTTAGAAGTTTTTGATTTAATTATAGACAAAAAGTCTGAGTAAGTTGAGGATTGTTTATCTGGTAGCAAACTGTAAACTAAGGGGACTACAGTGTTTTTAAAATATGTGGGAATGGTGTATATTTGGGTGAATGGATGGGGCGTACTTTTAAACGTACCATCCATCATCCAAATATCACTATTCTCCAACCTAACAAGATTATGGGGTGTGCTAAATATTAGTATTCTCTTTTGAGGGTTTTCGTTGTCATGCAGGAGGAAAGGTTCATTAGAAACAGAAATAGTTAGTTCAGGTGGTATTACTATATCAGAGAAAGTTTGTGGGGTTACTCTTTGAGGGTTACTTGCCTGTTTTTGTCTTTGGACAATGCGTCGCAAATTATGAATTGAGGGCATACTGCTGGCAACATGCTCAGGGATGTGCTGGGATACATCCCTTAAAATTGAACCGCAGGTATCATTGGAGGTGCTTGCAGTATCTTTAATTTCATTGATTGTTTCTCTAACTTCAATCTCCATTGCAGAGGCAGAGTGGTTATGGTGTGTGGTTCTTAAAACAGAGTCACCCAGAGTAACCGCTCTGCCTGTGCAATGGGATGAGTAGTACTGCACACACCTCCAATGACATCTGGGTTCAGAGTGTCTCTCCTTACAGTAAGGGGCCGATTCCGATTCGGGCCGGAAATCTCTCCGACCGAGCCGGACCCGGAGAGATTTCCGACCGAGTCGGACCCGTGCAGCCCGACCGAACAAGTACGATGCACACGTATGCCATCGGACTCGAGGTCGGTCGGACTCCCATTGAAGTCAATGGGAGCCTGTCGTACAACGCGTGCGCGGGCTCCCATTGACTCAATGGGTGCGAAGGCGGACAAGGGCGCCCCCTACAGCGTGTGCGCGGCGAAGCGACTCGCGCCGTACACGCACAGGTAGGGGGACCCATGGGTCCCCCCTGTGTGCGACTCGCGCGGCTACGCATACAGGGGGGTCCGACACGGACCCCCAAAGTACGGCTCCGACTGCTCTTTCGAGCCGGAGTGCGTGGCTCGGTCGGACTGCTCGCGGCGCGCATCATACTTACCCGGCCGGGGAACGTCTCCATTGCGCGGTGCGAGTCGAGTCCGAGCGAGTCGGTCGGTGCGGTTCGACCCGGGAACGAGTCGGTCGGAGCGGTCGGGACGCCCGGACGAGTCGGTCGGCGAATTCGCATCGTACTCGCTCGCCCGGACGCGCGTACGAATCGGTCGGGAAATAGGGCTCCGAATCGGATCCGGTTAAGCCGAATCCGATTCGGAGCCCTACCGGCCGAGATCGGAATCGGCCCCTAAATGTACCCACTATGCTTTAAAAGACGGTTGCCTCTGTTAGATTTGATGTAAGTTGTTTCAGTACTTTCTGTATTGGATGACATAATCTGAAATAAAGAGAAGGAAAAATAAGAAAAATTAATAAACAAAGTAAAATATCCCTAACTTGTTGGTTTAAAAGAAATTATGTTAAATATGCTCATGTAAAAAAATTTAAATACACTTGTGATGTTCATAAAGACATTAGTAAGAACATGAAAAAATGTTAACAGACATTGTTTTCACTATGCAGTTTTTAGGGGAGTGAAAGAGAAAGTTAATTGAACATTTTTAAAGAAATTAAATTTATTTACCTTTTGGATGATGTGCTTTTTGTTGGGAAAAGAGTCTTCTTGTAAGATGGTTGGATGAAAATGTTTCTAAGAAGGAGAAAAGGAAAGTAAAAGAAATTTTTAAAATTAAATAAAGTTATCCCTGTGTTGTTGAAAAAAATGAATATATGTTATTTTTGCACATGTAATTAATGAATTAAGTATTGTGACATTATTTATGATGTTATTGACATTTGACAGAACATGATACAAATGTTGCAAGAACATTTTAAAAATATGCTGTTTTTTTAGGGGACAGAAAGAGAAAGTTAGTTGAATACAAGAAATATTATGTCATTTATTTACCTTTTGGATAATGAGCTTTTTTGAAGGAAAAGATTATTTTTGATAGGTGGTTTGATGAACAATTTGTTGATGGATGGTTCTAAGCATTTATTGTTCTTTAAAAAAGTTGGACCTGTACGGAGAAAAAAAAAAGTAGAAGATGTATGAGTATTTTAGGATGTAAAAAAGATAATATTAGTGGAAAAGTTGGATTGGCAAACTATGGCGTCCATTACGATACCGGGCGGTAAAAAATCCGCCATCTACCATAGCGGTAAAAATCCGCCCGCCTACACCGTCTGAATACCGACCGAGCAATTACGATGCCGCGACCCGAAAACCGCCGGCGGCGGTAAAAACACAAAAAATACCGCCCGCCCATGTCCGAGTCTAAGTCCATCCGCCCGCCACGGACGGAAATACGCACGACAACCCAAAACCGCCCGCCCTGACGACCGAGACACCGCCCGTGAAATTAGGATCGCACCGACATGAGCGCGGAAAATACACAAATTCACCGCCCGCCAGCGTAAACAACAGTGATCAAAATGGACACGGCTGAAGCCCTGGCGGCCACGTCCCTGCACAGAAATCATCCGCGGACCCAAACAAACACACACAACATGGCCAACAAGTCCACACAGCAGCCCACGCACAAATACCCAAACACAGTACACATCCCGAAAACACACCCCCCCTGGACAAACAAAAAAACGACAAAACCCAGAACACCAGCCACAACACACCTGAAAACAACAGACCATCATGACACACCCACATAGGTAAGTACAAAAGCAGCCCCTTCACAGACCACAACCCCTTGCTACATTACAAAGCCAAGAAGAGAGGAGAGGACACAGCGACACAGCAAGGACAGCAGCACACCACAGATACGCACCCATCACACCCACCACCAGCACCAGCACCACCAAACACCTGCACCACAAACCCCCTGCACATCACACACCACACACCGCACCAGCACCACAAACACCAAAACACACACCATGGCATCACACAGAATGCCCAAGTTCACTTCCACTGAGCTGACGGTCATGGTCGACGAGATCGTCAAGGTGCACCCACAGATCTATGGTAACCAGGTCCAACAGACACCACTAGCCACCAGAAACCGGTTGTGGAGCAGGATCGTAGACCAGGTCAATGCAGTCGGGAACGTGCCACACAACAGAGGCGAAATCAACAAAAGGTGGAACGACCTCAAAAGCGTGGTCAAGAAGAAGGAGGCCAAAAATCGGGAGCTGGCTGACAGGACTGGCGGAGGTAATCCCGCGCTTTTCAAGACCTTCAAGGCATGGGAGGAGAAGGTGCGAGTCATCATACATCCGGAGATCCTCACCGGATTACCAGGGGGAGTGGAGGCTGGTAAGTACAAACAAACGTATACCAGCACACCGCTAAGTAATCACATGCACTACCACCATGCCATAGCTCCGAGGGACAAACACCCCCATGTCCAGTACACAATACACAAGACATCACTCACACATGCAACATACACTACCACACACAGCCCAAACCTACCAACTAACAAAACCATGGGGGCATGTGTACAGTCGGCCAGCACCGCAACTACCACCAGGTCCCCTTGTACTCCAGAAGCGCCAGAAGGAGCACTCCCCACACCCATGTGTCAGCCATAGCTGCACTAACCGACAAGTAACAGGTAAGTAGCCGCAACACAAAGGCAGTGGGTGGGAGGGGGCACAGCTGAAGTACAACACACACCAGGCCCCCAGTCCCACAGCGCAGCAAGGTGGAGCACTCCCCACACCCACACCCATGTGTCAGCCATAGCTGCACCAACCGACAAGTAACAGGTAAGTAGCCGCAACACAAAGGCAGTGGGTGGGAGGGGGCACAGCTGAAGTACAACACACACCAGGCCCCCAGTCCCACTGCGCAGCAAGGTGGAGCACTCCCCACACCCACACCCATGTGTCAGCCATAGCTGCACTAACCGACAAGTAACAGGTAAGTAGCCGCAACACAAAGGCAGTGGGTGGGAGGGGCACAGCTGAAGTACAACACACACCAGGCCCCCAGTCCCACAGCGCAGCAAGGTGGAGCACTCCCCACACCCATGTGTCAGCCATACCTGCACCAACCGACAAGTAACAGGTAAGTAGCCGCAACACAAAGGCAGTGGGTGGGAGGGGCACAGCTGAAGTACAACACACACCAGGCCCCCAGTCCCACAGCGCAGCAAGGTGGAGCACTCCCCACACCCACACCCATGTGTCAGCCATAGCTGCACCAACCGACAAGTAACAGGTAAGTAGCCGCAACACAAAGGCAGTGGGTGGGAGGGGCACAGCTGAAGTACAACACACACCAGGCCCCCAGTCCCACAGCGCAGCAAGGTGGAGCACTCCCCACACCCACACCCATGTGTCAGCCATAGCTGCACCAACCGACAAGTAACAGGTAAGTAGCCGCAACACAAAGGCAGTGGGTGGGAGGGGGCACAGCTGAAGTACAACACACACCAGGCCCCCAGTCCCACAGCGCAGCAAGGTGGAGCACTCCCCACACCCACACCCATGTGTCAGCCATAGCTGCACTAACCGACAAGTAACAGGTAAGTAGCCGCAACACAAAGGCAGTGGGTGGGAGGGGGCACAGCTGAAGTACAACACACACCAGGCCCCCAGTCCCACAGCGCAGCAAGGTGGAGCACTCCCCACACCCACACCCATGTGTCAGCCATAGCTGCACCAACCGACAAGTAACAGGTAAGTAGCCGCAACACAAAGGCAGTGGGTGGGAGGGGCACAGCTGAAGTACAACACACACCAGGCCCCAGTCCCACAGCGCAGCAAGGTGGAGCACTCCCCACACCCACACCCATGTGTCAGCCATACCTGCACCAACCGACAAGTAACAGGTAAGTAGCCGCAACACAAAGGCAGTGGGTGGGAGGGGGCACAGCTGAAGTACAACACACACCAGGCCCCCAGTCACACATCGCAGCAAGGTGGAGCACTCCCCACACCCACACCCATGTGTCAGCCATAGCTGCACTAACCGACAAGTAACAGGTAAGTAGCCGCAACACAAAGGCAGTGGGTGGGAGGGGGCACAGCTGAAGTACAACACACACCAGGCCCCCAGTCCCACAGACCAGCAACATGGAGCACCCCTCCCGCCCATAACCATGTGGCATCCATTGCATTGCGCACTCAAAAACAACCTGTAGGTGGAAAACTGTACAGGGCGGGGTGTCTGGAGGCATGAGGACTGTATAACGACTAACACATGGGACATGTCACGTAGCAGAGGAACACGCAGCACTGCTCCCTGTCACAATCATGTGACCAATGTGCACACGGACATGTATTACAGAGTCATACCCCACATGACCCATCACAGATACAACAACACCCAAGGAGCCACGTCTGCATGCACAAGTCCCACTGGAATACAGACCCACACGGCAGGCACTGTGCCACCCATCACACACATCAGCAACACCATCGAAGTCTAGTCCTTACTGCCTGTCACCCACACATCGTACAACAACGCCCATGTAAGACAAACCTTACTAGAAGTAACAGCGTGGAACCACAATGTTGCACACAAACACCACTGGACCCATGAAACACACAGGCACACAATGCACATTCAACATATCATCCATCTCATCTGTCAGCCCCAGTGTCATGTAAGGTATGTCATCCGAACAGCTGGCCCTCATACAGTAGTTATGCAAAGAAACCTGCCCATGAAAAATCATGTGACTGAAGCGCACGTCACACTGTGAGTAACAACACACATAAAATAGTCAACACCCCAAGAGCACTGCATTGATGCACATGTACGAGGGCAGCACGCACACCAAGTAGTTGGCCCATCTGCAATACGTTGTGTGGCACACAACAAGCACGCACATACAACAATGCTACCAATGTAATGTCCATAAATGATAACAGTCAGCAGATATGCCGGGTATGTTACACAGACACACAACTTTGTCTATGCACTGTCATGTTGCCAGAACACATGTCACGTTCTGCACCCATGACTCACAGTATGTACCCCAAAACCATAGTTCAACCCAAAAGCGTTGAGGGGGCTGTACCCCCTTTTGCCATCTGCGTTTCTAAGCATTCCATTTGAACCCCAAAACCATAGTTCAACCCAAAAGCGTTGAGGGGCTGTACCCCCTTTTGCCATCTGCGTTTCTAAGCGTTCCATTTGAACCCCAAAACCATAGTTCAACCCAAAAGCGTTGAGGGGGCTGTACCCCTTTTGCCATCTGCGTTTCTAAGCGTTCCATTTGAACCCCAAAACCATAGTTCAACCCAAAAGCGTTGAGGGGCTGTACCCCCTTTTGCCATCTGCGTTTCTAAGCGTTCCATTTGAACCCCAAAACCATAGTTCAACCCAAAAGCGTTGAGGGGCTGTACCCCTTTTGCCATCTGCGTTTCTAAGCGTTCCATTTGAACCCCAAAACCATAGTTCAACCCAACATCGTCGATGGGTCTGGAGCCCGCATACCCCGAGACACAAAATGTAGGAGTATAGCAACACACACCCATCGGCATTGCTAATCTGTCCCATGCCACATGTCCACATCACACAGTTCCATTGCCTAGCCCACGCATACACACATCGTACATCCACACACAAGCCTCTGGGAAACCTGTGCACGACAGTGCACGAACTGTGAATGTCAGACAACCAATACATACTTAGCAAGGTGCAACACAATAACCTATCTCATTCTCCCCACAGGTGCCGAACTGCAGGAGGCTGGAGAGGGAGACAGCAGCCAGCACAGCCAGTCCGCAAGCCCCCGAGCAGGACTCACGGATGTAGAGGAGCTGGACACCTCTTCGGACACGGACCACCCAGCAGGCCCATCTGGAGTGGCAGGGCACACCCGCTCCCCAGGGCCCCTCCTACCCACCAACCCATCATCCAGGGCTGCTGACCAGTCACAAACCCCTGCTGCCACGGTCGTTGCGGCCACTGCCACGGTCGTTGCGGCCACTGCCACGGTCGTTGCGGCCACTGCCACGGTCGTTGCGGCCACCACCACCGCTGCAACCACCACCACCACCACGTCATCACTGGCCACAGCCCCAGCGCAAGGGGTGGTCCGGCCGTCGGGGTCCACCCTGGGAGCCAGAGCGAGGACCGTGGTGAGCAATGTGGCTAGTGGGCAGGTCGGTGGCAGCAGTACTGGTAGGAGGAGCAGGGTCAGGCCAACGCCATCCGTGCCTGGGAGCCAAGCCCTGCCGCAACTCGACAGAGTCCTTGGGGCCTATGAAGAGGCCCAAGGAGAATGGGCCAGGTCGGCTACCGACACGCGGGAGGTCCTTGGGGTGTTGAGGTCCATGGACGCCCATATGGGCCAATTCGTGAGCCGTATGGACCAACTCGTGGACCTCATGGGCCAGCTGGTGGTGGTGGTGAGGGCACAGGCAAGGCCAGCAACACCACCTCTGCCACCACCTGCTGTGGCGCAGGGTCGTGCAGCATCGCGTTCCCCTGCGTCCACAGCGAGTGAGCACTCCTCAGCCACCACCAGCAGCCCACCAACACACCCCCCCCATCCAAAAGTGGAAGGGGCCGTCCGAAGAGGAAACAGGTGTCCAGAGAGGACTTCGCACGCACCAAACGCCAGTGAGTCAGCCAGCCACCTTGACCACCTACTGCATTGACTTGTAATACGATCCTACCCCACACTGCCATCTGGATGGCATGTGTCTGTTGGACTGTGGACACAGAACTAAATGGGTACACCTTGAGCATCACGCAGCCATGACCGTCAACTCATTGTCACTGCACGCACCACTTTTGTCATCACCTTTCACACAATAACATGTCACCGCTGAAAATAAATACACCTTTATCACAATCTGCTGTCTGTGCCCTGTGTTCATTCAACGATGTGCAATCGCCACCATGAGCAGAAATGCATCTGCTGTGTGGTATGTCGATGGGACAGGAGAGGCTGTAGGGACCTAGGGGTGAAAAACAGAACAAGAGTACATTCAATGAGTGTGTCACACACTCATCACACAGTACTTGTCACCAACTACAAGCAATGTACACACATCTCACAGAGCAACAGGGCACAATGCAACAGCCACTGTCAGTGGCATACTAACCTGGACATAGACCATTGACACACAGCACTCAGTGAACAAAAGGCCTCCGTGACAGAGCACACATACACCTGCACAACTACAGCTACATCAGCCGTCGTACATGGACACTCACCGTCAAGTGAAGTAGCGGGCGATGAGCTGCTGACGCACATTCACAGCTTCCTCCTCTCCGCTGTCCTCTTCACTCGACCCGTCCTGGTCTGCAGGCTGGGGCCCTGGTTGATCACCGTCATCCACTATTAGGGGGATCTGCTTGCGAATAGCCAGATTGTGCAGCATGCAGCAAGACACTACTATCTGGCACACCTTCTGTGGGGAGTACGCCAGTGCACCCCGGTGCGGTCCAGGCATCTGAACCTGGACTTGAGGAGGCCAAAGGTCCGCTCAACCACACATCTGGTCCTCCCATGTGCCTCATTGTAGCGGTCATCAGCTGGGGTCCGAGGATGTCGTAATGGGCTGAGCAGCCAGGGCCTATTCGGGTAAGCAGAGTCACCTGGGTGTGAGGGACACAGCGAATCGTTGCAATTCCAACTGGAAACAAGACAGCATCGCACACCCAGCACGCTACACGACTCCACATACTCACCAACAATCCAAACACGGTCCGGTTGCAGATTGGTCATCAGACGTGGTAGGATGCTGTTGCGCATGATGTGCGCGTCATGGGCCGATCCTGGAAACTTCGCACACACGTGTGAAATGACCATGTCCGCAAGGCACACCACTTGCACATTCAGGGAGTGGGTGTGCTTCCGGTTGCGGAAGATGTGCTCCGTGGCCTGTGGTGCAACAAGGCCAACATGGGTGCAATCAATTGCACCAACAATGTGGGGGATCCGTCCAAGGGCATAGAAAGCACCCTTCACTGCCGCCAATTCACGGGCCCTGGGGAATCGGATGTACCGGTTCCTGTACAGCATCATGGCTGACAGTACATCCCGTAGCACCATGCTGAACATGGGCTGGGACATCCCACCTCCACTGCCCACTGTGTGTTGGAATGACCCAGTGGCGAAGAAATGCAGTGCAGCCATCACCTTAGCCGTGGGGGTGAATGCAGTTGGATACACCCTGCGAGGACGGAGGTGGGGTTCCAACAAGGCACATAGGCGATGCAGGGTGGGTCGGTCCAGACGGAATTTCCTGATTACCTCCACATCCTCCATGTCTGCCAGCAATTGGTAGGGGCGATGTATGTCTGGTCTCCTCCTAGGAAAGATGGAAGTGGACACATGTCAAAGCAACATGCCACATGGCATTTTCACATACACTAAACACAAATTACAGACAGAGCAATAGAATCACAGAACAGCTGACAAGTAGGGACTGCACAGCCACAATACACTTACACAGGTCCCCTTACCAATAGCAATGAACAGTGACACATACCATTGCTATGAGCATGCACATGTGGAGTTAGGCCATAAAAACTTGTAAGGCATTATGATGATATCAGACTGCATATTCGGCAGGCGGCAACACCACGGCAACATAACTAGCTGCTGTGCATGACACTGCTTCCGAGGCTGGGTGAGTATGGCACACACCAACAACGCTATGGACACAGGCTGAGCGGCAAAACAAATGGGACCTGTGGCACGAGGGGATATGAGACAGTCATTGATGTCCCTACTGCACCCTATGTACAGCACTGTACGGATCACACCTCCAGAAACATTGACAGGTGTACACATCGACAGCTCCATGCCAACACGGCTGTGTGATTGCAAATACACATCACAAGTGACACGTAACGTTGCACGTGCCAAGTGGCAGATGTACATAGTGAAAGATGGCATGTGTGTGCATATGCATATCCCATGCTCCCATGCCAATGTGTACATTATGATATGCCAACAGACATGTGGAGGCTGGCCACTGGCCGTCCCTGCCTATGCACACAGCATGTTGTGGCCCTGTCCATTGTGGACCTGCTCCCACACACAAATCATGGCCACACCTGCAGATGCATTGCGCACAATATACTGTGTGGTGCACATGGCATCAGCGGACTGTACCCGCCATGGGCCAGGCCCTTACGGCCAACTCCAATGACCCTCGCTGTTGCACCCTGCGTGTTACACTATGGAGGTAAGCGACCCGGGCCAGCTGGGAGCAGGCCATCGTCTGCAATTGAAGCTGGCAGACATGGTACACAAATTGCAGCAGCTTGGACCCACTGAAACTGCCCCAGGGGGCTATATGAGTGTGTGAGTGAGACCGGCATCACCACAGCTACCTGGGACTGCAGCCTGGCACCCCTCAACAACACCTGCTGCTGCCACCTCTCCACCTACACGTCGATGACGCTGAGGACATGTCCAGGTCCACTCACCAGCGAGGAGCTGGAGATCCTGGATTCCGAGCTCCACGCACACTGCACATGGCTATTCCTTGCAAAAGTTGTGTGTGAGAGACAACTGCAGTGTGTGTGGGAGTGCATGTGGGGGACACACATGTCGTTGATCCACAGCACTATGAGTCAGAGCCTGTGGGGTTCAAACATGCACTGCTCACCATGCTGACTGCAGGTGGCAGTGGTATGTGAGCTCTCGGGCGCTTTGACCTGTCTGTCCCTCCCGAGTGGTGGTACATGGCGACTTCATGTCAGACATCCAGTGACCCAGACAATTGGCAATGCAGGTCTCAGTGCACTTGTTGCTCATGTGAATGTCAGGCTGGGGCCATGCTGCCCTTCTCAGTCCCAGCAGGCCTGGCCTGCACACTGACTGCAGAATGCCAGTAGGTGACAACACAGAATGACTAGTGGGTTACATGTGTCACCTGTTCTGGACTCTCCGGATGAGCGCAAACTCAGCCCTGTCCATTGGTCACACCATGCCTCGTGATAGAGATGTGTGTGTGAGATAGTGGCACTGAATGTGACCACCGTTGCGGGGTGGGCCATGCACAGGGCGAGTACGTTGGTTGTTGCGCAGTGTTGGTCACAGTGGGTACACCGACACAGATGTGTTGCCTTGTGATCTTTTGCTAGGTCCGCCTGACAATGGACAGTAGATGTGGGCAGACTACACATTGGTCGATGTGCTGTCTATATGCATGTGCCTTCACACCAGGCACAGCTGCCCCTGCACATGTGACCCCTGCTGCCCTCAGTGCTGGGTCTGTTGAGCTGATGCGCCATCTGTGCGTGGGGCAGACAGCTCTCCTCACTTCCGTCATTGCCCATGACATCACTTTGCCGCAGGTGACATGGATCATGGAGGGCCCACATGTACGCGTGGGTGGACTACACAAGACTGTCCAATGGTTATCACCCCCAGTCAGTGCTTCGAATGGGAAGGATGTGGTGCTGGTACTCATTTTAATGTGTCGAGTGGGCGGGGCTAGGTGCGGGGCTACATGCAAGACATGGGAAGTTCATCGGCTTATCTACTAGTTGCAATACACACGAGACACGTCTTTACATGACCACATCAGGGTCATTCCTTAAACTAACTGGAAGTCAAACTGTCATATTTTACCCTGTCCTCATGGCCTCCCCTCGCTCACCCAAATATGCGTTTGCACCTGGGAAGCCAGCGCATGCACAAGCAGCTCCAAGCTCGCCCCAGAGAGGCCAAGGAGTGTATGTGTGGGTCCAGTTGAACAAGTGGTCTGTCTCGCGGCATAATAAGTGGCGGGACGCCGTCCACCTGCGTGGTGCCCCGACTCGAGACCCGGGCAACATTGACAATGCATGACAGGCTCCGCAGTCCGGATACACCACCTGCAACACACAGAGGCTGTAGCTGCCCTAGCGGCCCAGGCCGCGTCCAACTGGAGCTCATGGACCCACACATTCACTCTTTGGCCTCTCTGGGGCGAGGTTGGAGCTGCTTATGCACGCGCTGGCTTCTCTGTTGCAATGGCATGTAACGTGTGTGGGGATATAGGCAATGAGTGAGATGGTGCGAGCCACCTTCCGTGACGTCACTCCTGCTCGTGATGTGTGCGTCCCCCCACTACTTCCATTAGACTTGTGCCATACTACAAATTGAGGATGTGTTGCCTGCATGATGTGACCAGGAGGAGCGCTCCATGACCTCTCACCCACCATGCTCCACTGCCATCCCGTGCCCTGGATTGCCTGTGCAGGTGGACAATGTTGGGGATACACCTGGTCGACAGGGGATGTGAGTGCCTTGGCAAGGGCCTGGCGGACGCACAGCAGTATCCAGCATGTCCACAGAGGGTGGGCTGACGTCTACACCTGATGCAGCATTGATCGTGTGCCCGCCTGTTGTGCACACACGAGTTCACATTCATCCCCAGACAGGTGGTCTTTACAAATTCCCAGGAGAGCGGTGATGTACTGTTCCGGAATCCTCCCAACACAGCGTGTTTCAACATTGCATGTGCGCACCTACCCGTCACACCCACCCACCTGAGCCATGCGTAACTCCCGCTTCACATGACACATGTGTGTCTTCCACAGTTGTGCTACTCTCTCAGGGGCGGACCTGCAACTGTCCCGTGGCGCACACACACAGCACCGAGTCGTACTGGCATCCTGTTAGATTGGTAGGCACACTAACCCATCTCCTTCTGAGACAGTGGTGGCTGTGATGGATATTGTGACTGCCATGGCGGTGTTGGCTGGCCATGGCAGGGCACACTCACACACATTGCATCCGCAGCACTTCGTGTCACTACTCGGCACATGGAACTGGGCACTGTCCCTGGGGTTGATGAGTAATGGCGCCTGTCGATGTGAACTGTGACTGTATGCTGTTGCTCCTGTAGTCGGTTGTATCTGTGTAGTTGATGATTGGAGTTGTTGCAGTGTGTGGTTGGTTAAGTGGGGCAGATGCCGTGTATGTGACCTCAGCAATTGCAATGTCCGGTCTCACATTCTAATGTGTTGTACACGTGGCAGGGACTTCCCTTCTCTCAGACCCTGCTACTTGTGAGTGTGATGTATCTGCTTTCCGGTGCAACGTATTGACTGCATGTGCTTGGTGTTAATCCTGTGTTCAGGTATCCGTGTCATGTTTGCGTGCATGCATTGCACAGGGTTTGAGTGTAGCCACAGGTGGACTGGCAGCATGCGCGGAGTATGCGGTCATGTGTGAGCTTACTTGCTGTGTGGCCAGCAGTGTAGGTGTATGTTAGTCATGTGATGTGCATTGTGGCTGGGCACATGTCTTACTTTCAATGTGTGCATTTGGGAGGTGGTGGTGTGTGGTGTGCTTGGCGTGTGTTTGTGGTAGCGTTAGTGTGTATGTGTGTGTCGTGTCCATGTCAACTACACACATATCTCACCCCGGGACATGGTGGATGTTTGTAACCGTGTTGAGGTCTTTGAATATGATGAGATGTGTGTGTTGTATGTTGCACTGTATGCGGTGTGTGGGTGTGTCCTTGCAGTTCAGGCTGACTCCTACTTGTTATGGTTCAGACGTTGTGTGTGTGCAGGGTGTGTGACTGTCAAGATTGTGTCTAGTCCAATTGTGCATGTCAGCATTTCAGCAGTTCCTACTCACTGTGCAGTGCTGCCCACCCACACTGATGTCGTGTGTGTGTTTTGTCAGGCATTGCTGTGGCATGCTTTAGCGTGGGTCCCACTTTTGGTTGCTGAGTGTGTGGTCAGACTGTGTGGGTCATTGTAAACATGTGTAGGACTGTGCTTTGTAGTGAGCATGCCGTCAGTGTTGTTGTGATGATCTTCCGTGCGACTTCAGAGTGTGAGAAGTCCTGCTCCATGAGCTGTGGTATTTCCCTGTGGCCACTGTTGCGGCTACTCATTTGCGTTGACATCCAATGACGGTGGACTACATGGTCATCTCACGACTGCCGTGTACTTCACACACTCTCATCCTCTCTCATTCGTACTTGTGAAATGATTCAGCAGAGACACATTTTTGCTTCAAGCCATGTATTGGGACTTATGTCCTCTGTGATGCAATATAGTGGACACTACTGGCAGCGAAATGCATGTGGAGGATATACTCAGCATGATTACACATAGCATAGGGTGTAGGGGTACATGTGATTAGTTGTTGCCTGTGGGATGTGGTCTTCAGAGTTACAACTGCTTAGCCGTTGCTGTGCTAATGTACATTTGCTAATTACTGAGGAGCTGCTGACTTTGACACAGACAGTATACATTTTGCCTACCAGACCGCTTGACATCATGGGCACAGTACATCTCAGTTCCATGTTACAGGTTTGCTGCTATAGTTACTCATACACACGTGCGTGAGAGGTGACATCAGGGCATGGGCTTACGTGCATGCAACGGCGTCCCACTTGTTGTTGCAATGTGGTGGCTACTGGACATGTCACAGTCACTGGGGTCATGTTGTTGGTGGATGCACTTGTTGTCCATGCAAAGGTCCTGGCACGGAAGTTCAGAGGGAGGTGAGGTGACAGCTCTCACATACTACAGCCGACCGATTACTGTCCACTGACCGGTGCATATGTTCATGGGCGCAGGATACATATTATGGCATGGTTGTACGTGCAGTTCTGTCCATGTGGTTGCCATACACAAATCCCATGCCTCTGCCTCCCCCTGTTCATGCAGAGTTACTGGATGTGATGAGGAACAGAGTGCATGTCCCGGAAATATCCGATGTCATGGCAGTGTAGTTGATGGTGTGGTGTCAGTTGCAGGTTGTATGGTATAGTTGTTGTACTGGTAACTGCCCAGTCTGTGCGGAAGCCAAGCATGGGTACGGTGTAGGACATCATTGTTCAATTGGGGGTATTGCGTCGGGGCCCGACGAATTGACAGGTTGTCAGGTATGTGATACCTTCCAGCAGGGCTTCCATGGCATTGGTGGTAAACATGGATGCCATCCAATGTAGCGGATGGTGGCTGTCAAGGTGTTGGTCGTAAGTTGTCCCTTGTAGGAGCATGATGGGACATGTTGGATGACATTCGATGTAACTGTGATCCATAATCCGTCGTGTGGAGGCACAGTGGTCCCATTGCAGTGTGGGTCCGATTGCAGCCACATACGCCATGCCCCCATAGGCTGAACAGACCCTGTCGTGGACGTCCAGGGGTTGAATAGTTGTAGCAGGTCCGCCCTTGGACATGCCGGGTTGGAGAGACATAAATCCACAGGATAGTGGAAGGGACACCTCCGACAGTAGAAGACGGGGATGACGCAGCTGAACAATGCGATGCGGTAAGTTAGTCGGTAACTTACGTTCAGCAAGGCCAGAGTATCACATCCCAATATCTGTATCAGGTTATGTTTGTACAGCTTCATCTGTCCGGCGTAGTTGGGTAGGTGTGGTGGCAGTGCCATTTTGCTGCAGGGCGATGTGATGGCGTGCTCCGGCTGTCTGTGCAGTCTGCAGAGTGCAACCTCCGACGTTGCTGGGAATTCTATGATGGTCATAGGGAGGCAGGACTTGGGTTATAGTAGCTTGTGCGGAGGACACGGGCCCTCATCCCACATGCTTCTCTGAATGGTCAAGGTCAGTGGTGTCTGACTCCTTCCAGATAACTTGCATGTGAACCACATGGGGGAGTGTTATCATTTCTTTTTTCCGTTCGAAATGTTCTTTCGTGTTATGCGCTATCTGCCCTGTGGACGGTTCCCTCTGCATGCCTGTGTTGGGCTTTTTTTGGGATAATGACTGTATTGTCCTGCTTGAATAGTTGAGCTGTGGTTTCGGTGTGGGTATGGAAGGCCATTCAGTGCTATCTCCTCTCCCGTGTGTGGGTGGCAGGCTGCGTTTCCGCTATACGTTGGGCCTTGTGTGTGGGTGTTATTGTTGGAGCCACCTGTTGTCGGTCCCCGGCCTCTTTGGTGTTACGTATTGCATGTCTTGGTATTGGGTGCAGGGTGGTATCGGTGTTTCTGTGTGGTACTGGCGTACCTTTTGCAGACGGGGTCCATAGTCTGCTGGGTGATGTTGCCGCCGCTGTGTGCTTCGCCATGTTTTGCACACAGGGGTGTGTCCTGATTTGGCGTGACATCACTGACATGTTCGGGTCAGTTGTGTGACGTTGGTTGGCAACAGTGAATTTCCGGTTGGCGACATGACTGTGGCAGGACTGTCACGTGACATGTGCGTTCAGGGTGGGGCTGGTGTGTGGTGTTTGTTGTGCCCTGTGTTGTTTGTGTGCGGCGCATACATGGCGCTGTCGTTGGCCTCTGCGTTGTGCGCATGTGTGGCTGCGTCATCGCCGCTGCGCTGCGGGGCCGTGACGGGGACGTTAGTTCCTGGTCCCGGGTAGTGTGTGCCCGGTTGTTACGAGTTGTTTCAATTTGGCCGGTGTGACATTTGTGGGTGCAGTGGTGTATGTGTCCTGTCCACACAGGGGTGTCTGGGGGGCCCTTGTGCATTTCTTCCGCCCTTGCACTGTGTGCGGTGTTTGCGTGCCCTTGTTGTGTGTCTGCCTACCTGCGTCGCCGCGGCGCGTTGACTCCTAGGTGCTGCATCAGGTAGAGCATGGGGAGGGCCTGCAGTGCTGGATTCATGCTCGGGGGGGCCGCCTCTTTGGTGTCCGTGCTCGGCGGTCGAGTTTCCGCCTTGCTTTCACGTGCGGTGTCTCTTAGCCGGGGGAGCTGTTTGTTTGCGGCATCGTAATTTGTACGCCGGGCGGTACGTGATTTCGTCGGTCGGTGTGTCTCCATTGGGCTGCGCCGCTACGTGAGCGGGCGGACTTTGATGGTGTGAGGCGTCGCTGGCTTGCGGGCGGTGTTTGGCTGACTTTTCACATCCTAATTGGGCGGGCGTGTGGGCTGCGGCGGGCGGACGGTAACTGGTGGTTTTTGCATCCGCCAGCACGGCGGTAGTGCTTCCGCCCGACATCGTAATGGGCCCCTAAGTTGTTATTAGATTTTTACCTTGTTTTGTTGGATCAAAAAATTGGAAGTGTTCTCCTTTTGGAAGAAAGGCTGTTGAACGAAAATGAATAGAGGAGAAACTGAGAAATAAAAGATAGTCATGTGTTACTATGGGAGAAATATTATATTGTCTTTTTTTCATACATTAATTTATTGTACTTTTTTCATGTTTACTCTTTGAAGAGTTGTTACAGTAAGTTTGTACCACCCCACAATATATTGTTTATTGAAAGCACAACAGTATTTGGAACTTTTAATAGTATTTTTGAACCCCCTCCACTATCCTTCGTTTTGGTACATCAACACACATTTTGGGAGTAGGAATAGTAGGTTTAAACTCCCTTACTATCCAGTATTTTCAATACGGTCAACACCTTTTAGGAGTTGTAATAGTAATTTTAAACCCCCCCACTGTCCTGCGTTTACCCTAAGGTCCACACTGATTTGGATTTGGAATAGTATTTTAAAACCCCCCCAACCTCCTGCGTTTACCCTAAGGTCCACACCTATTGGGAGTTGGAATAGTAAATTTAAACCCCACCACTATCCTGTGTTTTCCCTACGGTCCACATTTTTGAGGAGTTGGAATACTAAATTTAAACATCACCACTGTCCTCCGTTTATTCAAAGGTACACACACTATTTGTTTTGTCATAGTAATTTTAAACCCACCCACTGTCCTGCGTTTACCCTAAGGTCCACACCTATTGGGTTTTGGAATAGTAATTTTAAATCCCCCCACTATCCAGCGTTTTCTCTAAGCTTCACACCTTTTTGGATTTGGATTAGTATTTTTAACCCCCCACTGTCCTGCGTTTACCCTAACGTCCACACCTATTGGGAGTTGGAATAGTAATTTTAAACCCCCCCACTGTTGTGCATTTTCCCTAAGGTCCATACCCAATTGGATTTGGAATAGTAATTTTAAACCCCCCCACTCTCCTGCGTTTACCCTAAGGTCCACAGCTATTGGGAGTTGGAATAGTAATTTTAAACCCCCCACTATCCAGAGTTTTCCCTAAGGTACACACCTATTTGGAGTTTGAATAGTAATTTTAAACCCCCCCACTGTCCTGCGTTTACCCTAAGGTCCACAGTCATTTGGATTTGGAATAGTATTTTAAAACACCCCCACTCTCCTGCGGTTACCCTAAGGTCCACACTTTGGGGCCGATTCCGATTCGGGCCGGAAATCTCTCCGACCGAGCCGGACCCGGAGAGATTTCCGACCGAATCGGGCCTTAGCAGTCCGACCGAACAAGTACGATGCATTCGCATGCAATCGGACTCGAGTCGGTCGGACTCCCATTGAAGTCAATGGGAGCCGGTCGTACAACGCGTACGCAGGCTCCCATTGACTCAATGGGTGCGAGGCGAACAGGGGTGCCCCCTACAGGGGGTACGCGTCGAGTAGGGGGGACCCATGGGTCTCCCCTGTGTGCGACTCGCGCGGCTACGCGTACAGGGGGGTCCGACACGGACCCCCAAAGTGCGGCTCCGACAGCTGTTTCGAGCCGGACGGTGCAAGTCGGTAGGACTGCTCAAGGCGCGCATCGTACTTGCCCAGCCGGGGAACGTCTCCATCATGTGGTGCGATTCGAGTCCGTGCGCGTCGGTCGGTGCGGTTCGGACCCGTGAACGGAGTCGGTCGGCGATTTCGCGTGCACTCGCATCGTACTTCGCTCGGCCGGACGCGCGTTCGAATCGGTCGGGAATGAGGGCTCCGAATCGGATCCGGTTAAGCCGAATCCGATTCGGAGCGCTACCGGCCGAGATCGGAATCGGCCCCCTAGTGGGAGTTGGAATAGTAATTTTAAACCCCCCCACTATCCAGCGTTTTTCACTAAGGTCCACACCCATTGTATTTGGAATAGTAATTTAAAATCCACCCACTGTCCTGCGTTTATCCTAATGTCCACACCTATTGGGAGTTGAATTAGTAATTTCAAACCCCCCCTACTGTCCTGCGTTTTCCCTACGGTCCACACCCAATTGGATTTGGAATAGTAATTTTAAACCCCCCCACTCTCCTGCGTTTACCCTAAGGTCCACACTTATTGGGATTTGGAATAGTAATTAAAAACCCCCTCACTGTTCTGCGTTTTCTCTACGGGTCACATCTTTTATTATTTAAAAGAGTAATTTTAAACACCCCCACTATCCTTCGTTTTCCCTACGGTCCACATGTTTTTGGAGTAGGAATAGTAATTTTAAACCCCACCACTGTCCTGCGTTTACTCTAAGGTATGCACCTAATTGGAGTTGGAATAGTAATTTAAAATCCCCCCACTATCCAGCGTTTTCCCTAAGCTCTACACCTTTTTGCATTTGGATTATAAATTTTAACCCCCCCCCACTGTCCTGCGTTTACCTTAAAGTATACAACTTTTGGGAGTTGGAATAGTAATTATTACCCCCCACTCTCCAGCGTTTTAACTAAGTTCAACATATATTTGCATTTGGAATAGTAATTTTGAACCACCCCACTCTCCTGCATTTTCCCTAAGGTCCTCATCTATTGGGAGTTGGAATAGTAATTTTAAACCCCCCCACTGTCCAGCATTTTCACAGCTTTTGGGATTTGGAAGAGTAATTTAGATCGCCCCCACTATCCATGGTTTTGACTATGGTTAACATCTTTTGAGAGTTATAATATTAATTTCCTCCCCATCACCAATATGCAGTTTTTATAAAAAGGTACACACATTTTGTAGTGCGTATAGTCATTTTAATTCTCACATTAACCAACATTTCTACTTGCTTTAAAAAGTAATTTTATAACGTTCACATTGTCAAGCATTTAAAAACATTATAGTTTCGTACTTACTTTGTTATAGTATTGTGATCAATTTATGACAATGTTTTGCTGATTTTTCTCAGGTTTATTCTTTTTTAATTCTCTGTCAAAAAAAATATTATTTTACAAATATTATTTGGGGAGATTATTTTTAAAGTACTCTGAAATGTCGATTTTTATAATACTTACTTGGTTTAATAAGAAGAGTTTTGTCTCACTGCTACTCTCACTGATCACTAGAGGTTGCAATGCGTGTGGTGTGCTGGGCAGTCAGGTAACCACTGTTTTTTAAATGGTGGACGGCAGTTTTTATACGTTTGGATGTGTTTTACAAAAAATTAATATAAAATATGCTTTCGTTTTGGATTTTTATTTCATTTTTTATGCTGTGGAAAAAGATAAATAATTTTATCAATTTAATTATGTTCGTTAATGTGTAATTATTATGTTTAATCCGCCATTTTGTCCACCTTGGAGTGAAGTGTAGTTCATGGAAAGCGGAGAAGGACTTATTTGTTTGTGTATTTTAAAATGGTGTCTGTTCTTCTTTTTGACATGTTTTCAGCGTTGTGTTTTGTTGTTTCGTATTTAAAATATATGAAAGGAAAAGTTAGCGTTAGAAAATGAAATTTTTATTATTTCTCACACTCAATTTGCTTTTTTAATCGTGTTCTACTAGTATGTTTAAGTTCCGATTTTTTTAAAGTTGTCGAGTATGGGTCAAGTGTAGTTCATGGAAAGCGTGGAAGGACTACTTTCTTTGGCTACGTTAAAATGCTTATTTTTTTAATAATCTTGTTTGCAGCGTCGTTAATGTTGTTTTGTATTTACAAAAAATGGAAGGAAAAGAAAGTATTAACAAAATATATTTTTATTGTTTAGGTCATTGATTTTTTTGGGGGGTTTGTGTACGTGTATTATTTTTAATACCTGAGTATTTTTTTAAGTACTCGAGTATTAAATTTAGTACTCGATTAATATTATTTGGAACAAAGCTTGGAAGATTTAGCTCTACATTTTAATACACTTCCCCACCCAAAACCCCTATTTTCCCTGCATCCCGTGCCAGTAGTTAAGTATCTTTAAAAAAAAAAAAAAAAGCGTTGTAATGGTATGCGTGGTGTTTGTATGCGTTGTAATAGTACTTTTAATGTATGTATATTGATTTGCGATGTAAAGAAATGCGTTGTAATAGTATGCGTAATAAAGGTACTTGCGATGTAAAAACTGCGTTGTAAAAGTATGCGTTGTAATGGTATGCGTTGTATCGTCATATATTCAACTGGCCTTTCCATTTTGGAGAAATGGTACAGCGTATCTTTAACATGTCTGATACGAAGGGTATAGTACACCTATTTAAGACCATAGGTTCTGGACTGTTAAGCACCTTTCAGACAGTCTTCGGAGTGATTCCAGCTTTTATACACTCTGCATTTGGAAGCATTTTTGGAGGGCTTCAGCTAATCCTGCTACTGGAATTCCTGCTTTTCATTTTTCTGCTACGCAATGGATGTCCCAGTCACCAAGGAGATGGAAAAAACTCTCTTGGAGTGACTTTACTGTGATCGCATGGTACTCCATCTGGGCACACCTCGACTTCGGAAGCTAAGCGAGTCTTGATTCCTATCATTCCGACCAGTCTGGATTGACTGTGTTTTGTCTGTTCTCCGCAGCTTGCTCTGCGGACAAGAATGCGTGTTGGATCTCTGCCTAACACTTCCATCGGTTACGCCACCGGACGTGGATGTATTGCGGACCCATTAAAGGCCCACGTAGTGCAATGTCCTCAGCATATTCCCATGTTGATGTTGGCATTCTTAGAGCCACCACGGGATGCTTCAGCTCCTGTTGGATTGGATACCGGCTCTACTACAGGCACACAGGCTTTAGATGTTTCAAATGCTTCCCCAGCATCGGCTGTGGGAACTGAAGAAGATCATCTTTGCTCGATCGACCTGATCTGTGAGGTGATACAGGCACTGTTGTCTGCGAAGGCAAGCAGCAGTGATGTTGCATCTCCCACACAGGACACTTAAACATGTGGCTTTCCATGTGCTGGGAAGAATTCAGCCTTTTTCCAAATCAACCAAAATTGGAATTTAAAAAAAAAAAATGTTCTTTCCTTCGATACTATTACTGAGCACCATGGCTTTCAGACGCTCTCAGTTGTTCAAGCTGTATATATGAACGGCGGGGGGGAGAACATTGCGGCCACGTAGCACGCAGGTCGCGGCGCACCAGAGTCACCCACCAGAAATGGAAATTAAATCCCCGTAAAAACCCCCCTTCCCCAACGATTCAATGTGCCTTACCGAACCCGGTTTTTTGGTCCAGTCAGCAGCAGGCTCTGTGGTCCGGCAGTGGTGCCAGGATACGGTCGACAATAGATCGCGCTGGTTCAGGGCCGCCCTGGAGTTCAGGAAGAGCCGCAGCGCGAGGCTTCCTCCGGGCTGGCGGTGGCAGCGTCAGCACATAGGCTGCACCCGCACGTATTGGAGGTTTGGTCAGCTTGGGAGCACTCGAGGAAGTGCGGGCTGGAGTGAGTCCAGTCGCGGTCAGCAACACAGGCATATGGGACGTAAAAGGTAGGGGAGCCACAACCGGGGACAGTCTTTGTGGAGAGGGAGGACAGGCTTCGGCTAAGACCTGCACAGAGAAGGGAGTAAAGGCCGTAGATAGTGAGGAGGAACAGACTCCTGTCTTGGCAGCTGGCAACGTGTTTGGCTCTTCCCCCCCTTACATTTACCGAAGGGTCACCCTAGAGAGAAACCTAGGAGGGAAGTGAAAAAAAGGGTAAGAAGCAAAAAAAGAAAAGATGAGATACCTGACCAAAAGTTGAAAATTACACCCTCCCTGAGGCTCTTTTTCAAGGTACAACCAACGATATTAACACTACAAAAACCAATACAAGCTGGTGCAGAAAAGGCTAGAGGTAACTTGGGCACAGCTGCAATGGAGGTGGGGGAGGTACGCCTAAGTGGAGAGCAGTCCTACCAGGAAAAGAGCTCTGAAGTCGTTAGTTTAGGTGGAACTAAGTGCAGGGCAGGCGGTAGTATTCAGGATAAAGATCACGGAGATTGCATATCAGACACAAGTCCCAAAAATTCTGATGAAGGAAACCAAGTAGTAACTTTGGTTAGTTCTCTAGAGGCGATGCTTGCGTCACTCACTGTAGATATCAAGAAAGGGTTTGCAGTATCTGAAGCAAATCAGTGTGAAATACGGGGCTTCTGTGAGGCATTGGAAAAAAAGATGGATACATTATCCGATAGGACACAAACACTTGAGAATACAGTGGAGGAGTTAAAAAAAGATGGAGCTCCAGGCACTGCGCAGAGATGAGCAGGGGCTACAGGAAAAACTGGAACAGCTAGAAAATAACTCCAGAAGAAACAATCTGAGAATTCTGAATATCCCCGAAGGGAAAGAGGAAGACAATTTAAAAACCTATGTGGTATCTCTTATAGATTTATCTCGGGTGACTTTAGATAGACAATGGGAGCTGGGCAAACGTATGGATGATTTTAAAAAAGAGGGGGCAACTGTGCAACTCAAATTCCCTGCATCACCAAGAGTAATGCACAATAACAAAATGCATATGATAAGAAGTATAAGGGAGGCAGATGAGATGTTAGAAAACATTAAGGGAGGCGGGGGAGCAGTTGAGGGGTAAGTAACTGAAAAGATGCTATATTTTGGTATTCCTAATATACACATACGTAGCTATTATTGGTGGTGGGGGCTCGCGATGCAAAAGAAGGAATTTGGACTAACATCAGGTCCAAGAAGAAGAAGCATGGGAGGGTTCTCCAGGGAGGGGTGGAGGGAGGGAAGGATCGGGGGTGCACTGGGTGGGGAGCATAGGGGAAAAAAGGATAAAAAAATTCCTCAAATACCTCAGAAAGATTCACTGAACTCAGGATAATAGAGATATGCCTGTCCAGATTTTAACATGGAATGTCAATGGTTTGCGTGTGAAGGGGCGCAGGGATAAGATATTGCAATAACTTAGAGATTCCCCTGCTCAAATTCTGATCTTACAGGAGACGCATTTGGTAAAAAAGGAATGTGTCGAGCTCTTTAGAAAACAAAGATGGGTACAACAAATATTATGTACTGACCAGAGTGTGAACATAAGTGGTGTCGCAATAGTGGTGAAAAAACAAGCAAAAGTATGGGTATCACATATGAGGGCAGACAAAGGGGGTAGGTGGATCATAGCAGGGGTCAAAATAGTGGATAAGCTATTAACATTGGTAGGTTATTACGGCCCAAATCACGACGGCTGTGAACCACTTAAAAATCTGTTTTCAAACTTGTTAGAATTCTCCGGTCCGATGATTATGGCAGGAGATTTTAATGTAGTTATGGACCTAAAGCTAAACAAATCAAACAAAACTAGAGCTGTACCGACGCCTAACTCACGATCCCTTTTAAAAGCCATGATGAGTCAGCATACTCTGTGCGATCTCTGGAGAGAGAGAGTTGGAAATCTGCAAGGCACCTCATTTTATAATAAGAAATATGGGAATAGATCGAGAATAGATTACTTTTTAGTAGATTGGAGCCTTAGGGGCCCATTACGATACCCGGCGTAAATAAATCCGCCAGGCATGGAATCGGCAAAATACCGCCCGCATACACCGTCTGAACACCGACCACGCCATTACGATAACACAAACCGAAAACCGCCATCGGCGGAAAACCACACTAAATACCGCCCGCCATCGTCCGAGTCGGAGTCAAACCGCCCGCCACGGACGGAAACACGCCCGACAACACAAAACCGCCCGCCCTCACGGCCGACACACCGCACGTGAAATTACGATCGCACCGCCATGAGCGCGGAAAACCACAAATAAACCGCCCGCCAGCGCAAACAACGCCGATGCCAATCGACACGGCAGAAACCATGGCGCCCACGTCCCTGCACAGAAACCATCCGCTCACAAAACCAATAGCACACAACATGGCCAATAACTCCACACAGCAAGGCACGCACAAATACACAAGCACAGTACACATCCCGAAAACACCCCCCGGACAAACAAAAAATACAAAGGCCAGAACCCCAGACACAACACACCTGAAAACAACAGACCATGAGGACACACCCACATAGGTGAGTACTAAAGCAGCACTCCCACAGACCACAACCCCTTGCCACATTGCAAACCAGAGAGGAGAGGAGAGGACACAGTGACACAGCAAGGACAGCAGCACACCACAGAAACGCACACATCACAACCACCACCATCACCAAACACCGGCACCACAAACCCCCTGCACATTACACAACACACACCGCACCAGCACCACAAACACCATGGCACCACATAGAATGCCCAAGTTCACGCCCATGGAGCTGACGGTCATGGTCGACGAGATCATCAAGGTGCACCCACAAATCTATGGGAACATGGTCCAGCACACACCACTAGCCACCAGAAACAGAATGTGGAACCGGATCGTAGACCAGGTCAATGCAGTCGGGACCCTGCCCAGGAACAGAGTTGAAATCAACAAACGGTGGAATGACGTCAAGAGCCTGGTCAAGAAGAAGGAGGGCAAAAACAGAGAGCTGGCTGCCGTCACTGGCGGAGGGAATCCCGCGCTCTTTAAGACCTTCAAAGCGTGGGAGGAGAAGGTGCGAGTCGTAATACATCCGGAGATCCTCGCCGGATTAGCAGGGGGAGTGGAGGCTGGTAAGTACAAACTAATGTATACCAGCACACCGCTATGTACTCACATGCACTACCACCATGCCACAGCTCCCAGGGACAAACACCCCCATGTCCAGCACACAATACACAACACATCACACACACATGCAACAGACACCACCACACACAGCCCAAACAGAACAACTGCAAGATGCGTGGGGACATGTGTACACTCAGCCAGCCACGTAACCACCAACAGGTCCCCAAATATGCCAGAAGCGCCACAACGAGCACCCACCACACCCATGTGTCTGCCACAGCTGCACCAACCGACAAGTAACAGGTAAGTGGCAGGAACACAAAGTGCAGTGGGTGGGACGGTGGACAGCCCAAGTACAACACACACCAGGCCCCAGTCCCACAGCACAGCAAGGAGGAGCATCCCCCACACCCCACACCCACGTGTCAGCCACCGCAGTGCACAACGACAGCCGAAAGGCAGACATCACGGTCCACAGCAATCGGTGTCAGTGGGTATCCAGCCACCCCCACGACCCACAACACCCTCCCACCCCCACAGACCTGCAACATGGAGCACCCCCCGCTTAGAGCCATGTGGCATCCAGTACAGTGCACGCACGAACAACTTGCAGGTGGGAAACTGGACAGGGCCGGATTACTGGAGGCATAGGACCGTAACACGACCAACACATGGGACATGTCACGTAGCAGACGAACACGCAGCACCGCCCACCGTCACGAACAAGTGAACAATGTGCACACGGACATGAACAACAGACTCACACCCCACATGACCCATCACAGACATAGCAACACCCAAGGAGCCACGTCTGCATGCACAAGCCACACTGAATATAGTCCCACACGGCAGCCACTGTGCAACCCATCACACACAACCGAAACACCATTGAAGTCCAGTTCATGTAGCCCCTACTGCCTGTCAACCATACACCCCACAACTACGCCTATGTAAGACAAACAACACTAGACGCAACAGAGCGGAACAACAGAAATGCACACGAACACCACTGAACCCATCAAACACACAGACACACCATGCACATACAACATACCATCCATCCCATCCGTCAGCCCCAGTCTCATGAAAGGCATGTCATCCGCACAGCTGCCACACATACAGCAGTCACGCTAAGACACATGCCCATGACCAACCATGTGCCAGAAGTCAATTAAGCGCACGACACACTGTGAGCAACAACACACAACATGGGACACCCCCCCGAGCACTGCAGTGATGCACATGGCACAGGGCAGCACGCACACCAAGGAGATGGGACAACTGCAATACGTTGGCTGGCACACAACCAACACTCACTCATAACGATGCGTCCAATGCCATGTCCAGTAATCACAACAGACAGCAAATATGCAGGCCAAGTCAGGCATGCACACACCTCAGACCATGCACTGTCATGCTGCCACAACACATGTCACGTTCGGCACCCATGGCTTACAGCATGTACCCCAAAAGCATATTCCCTCCCAAATGTGAATCTGGGGCATGGCCCCCATGTTGCCATATGCGTTCCTAAGCGTTCCATTTGAACCCCAAAAGCATCTTCCCTCCCAAATGTGAATCTGGGGCATGGCCCCCATGTTGCCATATGCGTTCCTAAGCGTTCCATATGAACCCCAAAAGCAAAGTACAAACCAGACCCAGGATGGGCCAGGAGCCCGCATACACCAGAGTCACAATGAGTAGGGGCACAGCAACACACCCATCGGCATGGCCAATCCGTCCCATGCCACATGTGCACAGCACACAGTCCCATTGCCTAGCACACACAACTACAGATGCCACAGCCACACACTCGCCTCCGGGAAACCCATGTACGAGAGTGCACGAACTGCCAATGTCAGACGACAAATACATACTTCGCCAGGTGCAACACAATAACAAATCTCATTCTCTCCACAGGTGACGAACTGCCGGATGCTGGGGATGGAGACAGCAGCCAGCACAGCCAGCCCACAAGCCCCCAACGAGGACACACGGATCTGGAGGATCTGTCCTCCTCTTCGGACACGGACCACCAAGCAGGCACATCTGGTGTGGCAGGGCCCAGCCGCTCCCCAGGACCCCTCCTACCCACCAACCCATCATCCAGGGCTGCTGAACATTCCCAGCCCCCTGCTGCCACTGTCGTTGCGGCCACACCCCGGTCATTGCGGCCACACCCACGGTCATTGCGGCCACTACCACTGCCGCAACCGCCACCATCGCCGCACCGACCACCACCGCCACCACCACCACCACGTCTTCGCTGGCACCAGCCCCAGCGCAGGTGGTGGCCCGGCCGACTGGATCCACCCTGGGAGCCACAGCGAGGACCGTGGTGTGCAATGTGGCTAGTGGGCAGGCCGGTGGCAGCAGGACTGGTAGGAGGAGCAGGGTCAGGGAAACGCCAGCCTCCCCTGGGAGCCATGCCCTGCCTCAAATGGCCAGAGTCCTTGGGGCCTATGAGGAGGCCCAAGAACAATGGGTCAGGTCTGCTACAGACACGCGGGAGGTGCTGGGGGTGCTGAGGTCCATGGACGCCCATATGGGCCAATTCGTGTCCCGTATGGACCAACTCGTGGACCTCATGGGCCAGCTGGTGGTGGCGGTGGGGTCACAGGCAAGGCCAGCAACACCACCTCCGCCACCACCTGCTAGGGCGCAGGGTCGGCCAGCAGTGTCCACTTCCCCTGCGTCCACAGCCAGTGAGCACACCTCACCCACCACCAGCAGGTCGCCACCACACACCCCCTCCCAAACGTGGAAGGGGCCGTCCGAAGAGGAAACAGGTCTCCCGGGAGGACTTCGCACGCTCCAGTCGCAAGTGAGGCAGCCAGCCAGCCTTCCGCCAGCCTTCCTTGACCAGCCACTGCATTGACTTGCTCTACGATCCCACTCCACACAGCCAGCTGGATGGCATGTGTGTGTTGGACTATGGACATAGAACCAGTGGGTACACCCTGCGCTTCACGCAGCCATGACCGACAGCTCATTGTCACTGCACGCACCACTTTTGTCATCACCTTACACACAATCACATGTCACAGTTTGTAATAAATGCACCTTTTTCACTAACTGCTGTTTGTGCCCTGTGTTTTATTTGTACGGAATACAACGGCCACCTTGGGCGGAAAGGCACCTGATGCGTGGCATGGCAATGGAATCCGGAGGGCCTGTAGGGACCTAGGGGTGGGAGACAGAACAGGAGCACATTCAATGAGTGTGTCACACACCCATCACACAGTACATGTCAACAACTACAAGCAATGTACACACATCGCACAGAGCAATAGGGCACAATGCCACAGTCACCAACAGTGGCATACTACCCTGGCCATGGAGCGTTGACACACTGCACGCAGTGAACATACGGCCACCCTGACACAGCACACACACACCTGCACAGATACAGACACATCATCCGTCGTACATGGACACTCACCGTCAAGTGAAGTAGCGGGCGATGAGCTGCTGGCGCACATTCCCAGCTTCCTCCTCTCCGCTGTCCACCTCACTCGAGCTGTCCTGGTCTGTGGGCTGGGGCCCTGGTTGATCTCCGTCATCCACAATGAGGGGGATCTGCTTCCGAATGGCCAGATTGTGCAGCATGCAGCACGCCACCACTATCTGGCACACCTTCTGTGGGGAGTACGCCAGTGCACCCCCGGTGCGGTCCAGGCACCTGAACCTGGACTTGAGGAGGCCAAAGGTACGCTCGACCACACGTCTGGTCCTCCCATGTGCCTCATTGTATCGATCGTCTGCTGGGGTGCGAGGATTCCTCAATGGACTGAGCAGCCATGCCCCATTCGGATACGCAGAGTCACCTGGGTGTGAGGGACACAGAGAACCGTTGCTATTCCAACTGGACAGGGGACAGCATCGCACAACCAGCACGCTACACCACTCCACATACTCACCGACAATACAGCCACGATCCTGTTGCAGATTGGCCATCAGTCGTGGCAAGATGCTGTTGCGCATTATGTGTGCGTCATGTGCCGAGCCTGGAAACTTGGCACACACGTGGGTGATCACCATGTCCGCAAGGCACACCACTTGCACATTCAGGGAGTGCGTGTGCTTCCTGTTGCGGTACAGGTGCTCAGTGGCCTGTGGTGGAACAAGGCCAACATGTGTGCAGTCAATGGCTCCCACGACGTGTGGGATTCTGCCAAGGGCATAGAATGCACCCTTCACTGCCGCCAATTCACGAGCCCTGGGGAAGCGGATGTACCTGTTCCGGTACAGCATCATGGCTGCCAGTACATCCCTCAGCACCTTGCTGAACATGGGCTGGGACATCCCTCCTCCACTGCCCACTGTGTGCTGGAATGACCCAGTGGCGAAGAAATGCATGGCGGCCATCACCTTAGCCGTGGGGGTGACAGCAGTCGGATACACCCTGCGGGGACGGAGATGGGGCTCTAACATGGCACACAGTCGATGCAGGCTTGGCCTGTCCAGCCGAAACTTCCTGATCACCTCTGTATCGTCCATGTCCGCCAGCAATTGGTATGGGCGGTCAATGTTCGGTCTCCGCCTGGGGAAAATGGCAGAGGACACATGTCAAAGCAACACGACACATAGCAATTTCGCATACACATCACTGACATGACTGAGCAAGCACATGAGCCACAGCCCAGCTGTCAAGCTGGGACGGCACGGCCACAATACACTTACACAGGTCTCCCAACAATGGCAATGGCAAGTGAGACATACCACTGCCATGTGCATGCACATGGGGATCTAGGCCCCAATGACTTGCGGGGCGTGCTGATGGGGACTGACTGCATATTCGTCAAGCGGCAACGCCACGGCAACATGAGTGTCTGCTGAGCATGGAACTGCTTCCGAGGCTGGATGAGTATGGCACACGACGACGACGATGTGGGCACGGGCTGAGCGGCCAATACAAGTGGGACCTGTGGCACGAGGGGATATGAGACAGTAGTAGGTGTCAGCACTGCACCCTATGTACAGCACTGTACGGATCACAGCTCCCGAAACATTGACTGGTGTCCACATTGACAGCCCCATGCCAAGACGGCTGTGTGCTTGCAGTCACACGTCACAGGTGAGAGGTTACATTGCACGTGCCAGGTGGCAGACGTACATAGTGGGAGCTGGCATGTGTGTGCATGTGTCTCCTGTTCAGGATCCACCAGATGGGCGCTGACTCTGTACTGACCATTGGACACAGCATGTTCCGTGGAAGGCTTGTGTGTGTGGGATGGTGGCACTGGATGTGCCTCCGTTGGGTGGGGGCCATGCACAGGGCGGGTACGTCGATGATTGCGCATTGTTGGTCACGGTGGGTGCACCAACTAAGATGTGTTGCCCTGTGTTCAATTCCTATGTCCGCATGATGATGGACTGTGGATGTGGGCAGACTACACATTGGTCGATGTGCTGTCTATATGCATGTGCCTTCACACCAGGCACAGCTGCCCCTGCACATTTGACCCCTGCTGGACTCGCTGCTGGGTCTGTGGAGCTGATGCACGTTCTGCGCGTGGGGCGGACAGCTCTCCTCACTTCCCTCATTGCGCATGTCATGTCTTTGCCGCAGGTGACATGGATCATGGAGGGCCCACATGTACGCGTGGGTAGGCTACACATGATTGTTCACTGGTCGCCACCCCCAGTCAGTGTTTCGAATGGGAAGGTTGTCGTGCTGGTGGTATGTTCGATGTGGCGGATGGGCGGGCCTAGGTGCGGGCTTACATTCCGGACATGGGGGGTAGTCGGATTGGCGACTAGTTGCAGTACACACGGGACACGTCTCTTCCTTTCCACATCTGGGTCATCCCTTGTACTAACTGACAGTGATACAGTCATCTTCGCCCCAGCCCTCATGTCCTCCCCTCGCCCCCAATATGCATGCTCACCTGCGAGGCTAGCGCTTGCACAGGCAGCCCCAAGCTCGCACCAGAGAGGGCAAGGAGTGTATGTGTGGGTCCAGTTGCACGAGTGGGCTGTCTCAGGGTATGATGTGTGGCGGGACGCCGTCCACCTGCGTGGTGCCCCAAATGGAGACCCGGCCTGCATGGACTATGCATCACAGTCTTCGCCTTCCGGATCCGCCACCTGCGACACCCAGTGGCTGTGGCTGCCCTTGCGGCCAGGCCGCGTCCGTCTGTGGCTGATGGCCCACACATTCACTCTTTGGCCTCTCTGGGGAGGGCTCGGGGGTGGTGGCGCACGCGCTTGCACTTAGTCGCAATGGCATGTGGCGTGGTTGGTATGATGGGCAATGGATGGGATGGTGCGAGCCACCTCCCGTGACGTCAGTGCTGCTCGTGCTGTGGTGCGTCCCCCTACACTTCCATGTGACTTGTGCCATGCTAGACGTTGAGGTTCTATTGCCTGCGTGATATGACCAGGAGGAGCGCGAGGAGACCTCTCACACACCATGCTCCACTGCCATCCCGTGCCCTGTATCGCCTGTGCGGATTGACTATGTTGGGGTTACACCTGGTCGACTGGGGCTGTGTGTGCCTTGTCAAGGGGCATGGCGGGCGCACAACAGGATCCAGCTTGTCCACAGAGGGTGGGCTGAGGTGCGCCTGGTACTGCTTTGTACGTGTGCCCGGCTGCTGTGCACACACGTGTTCACTCCCCCGACAGGTGTCCTCTCACAATGCCCAGGGAAGCGGTGGTGTACTGTTCATGAGCCCTCCCAACACGGCGTGCTCCAACTTGGCATGTGCGCATCTACCCGTCGCACCCACCCACCTGAGCACTGCGTCCATACGACTTCACACGACACATGTGTGTCTTCCACAGTAGTGCTACTCATTTGCGTTGACATCCAATACCAGTGGACTACATGGTCATGTCACGACTGCCGTGTACTTCACATACTCTCATCCTCTCTCATTCGTACTTGTGAAATGAGTCAGCGGAGACAGTTTTGGTTTCAAACATTATATTGAGTCTTCTGTCCTCTGTGATGCAGTATAGTGGACACTACTGGCAGCGGAATACATGTTGAGGATATACTGAGCATGATAACAAATGGGATAGGGTGTGGGGTTACATCTGCTTGGCCAAGGCTGTGCTAATGTACATTTACGTATAGCTGCGGAGCTGCGGACTTTGACACAGACGGTATACATGTAGCCTACCAGACCGCTCGGCATCATGGGCACAGTCCATCTCAGTTCCATGTGACAGGTTTGCTGCGGTTGTTCCTCATGCACGCGTGCATGTGAGATGACATCAGGGCGTGTGCTTGCGTGCATGCAGCGGCGTGCCACTTGTTGTTGCACTGTGGTGGTTACTGGACATGTCACAGTCACTGGGGTCGTGTTGTTGATGTATGCACTTGTCGTCCATGCAAAGGTCCTGGTATGGGATTCCCGGGGCGGGGGTGGGAGGGGTGCAGCACCCACAGACTCCAGGCGACCTATTCATGTCCACTGAGCGGTGTGTGTGTCCATGTGCGCTGGATCCATGTCGTGTCCTGGTTGTTCGTGCAGTTCCGTCCATGTGGGTGCGATGCACAGAGCCCATGCCACTGCCTCCCACGATGCATGCGGTGTTCCTGGATGTGATGGGGAACAGTGTGCATGTCCCGGTCATATCCGATGTCATGGCGATGTCGTTGATGGTGTGGTTACAGTTGCCGGTCGTTTGGTATGGCTGTTGTGGTGGTGACTGGCCAGTCCGTGCGGAAGCTGAGCATGGGTGCGGGGTTGGACTTCATAGGTCAGTCGGGGAACCTGCGTTGTGGTCCGACGTATTTACAGGTTGTCAGGTATGCGATGCCGTCCAGCAGGGCTTCCATGTCATTGGTGGTGTACATGTTTGCCAGCCAATGAAGCGGATGGTGGCTGTCAAGGTGTTGTTCGTAGGTTGTCCCTTGGAGGACCATGATGGGGCATGCTGGGTGACATTCGATGTAGCTGTTCTCGATGATCCGTCGTGTGGAGGCACAGTGGTTCCATTTCAGTGCGCGTGCGATGTTGGCCACATACGCCATGCCCCCATAGGCAGAGCAGGCCCTGTCGTGTGCGTCCAGAGGGAGGAGTAGTGGTAGCAGGTCCGCCTTCAGACATGCCGGGTTGGAGAGGCATATCTCGACGGGATGCTGGTAGGGACACCTCCGACAGTAGAAGACGGGCATGACGCAGCTGAACAATGTGATGCGGTAAGTCAGTCGGTAACTTACGTTCAGCAGGGACAGGAGATCGCATCCCAATGTATGGCACAGGTTGGTTTTGTACAGCTTGAGCTGTTCGGCGTAGTTGGGTAGGTGTGTTGCGGTTGCCATTTCGCAGCGGTTCGTAGAGGTGGCGTGCTCCGGCTGTGTGTGCAGTCTGCAATGTGCACGCTCCGGGGTTGCTGTGAGCTCTGTGTAGTCGTGGGGAGACAGGACTTGTGTTCTGTTGGCTTGTTTGGAGGACACGGGCCCTCTTCCCACATGCTTCTCAGACAGTTCAAGGTCGGTGCTGTGTGACTCCTTCCAATTAACTTGCATGTGGCCGACATGGGGGAGTGTTTTCTTCTTTCTTCCCCGTCCGTTGTGTGCTTCTGTGATATGCGCTATCTGCCCTGTGGTCGGTCTCCTCGGCATGCCTGTGTTGGTCTATTCTTGGACAATGGCTGTATTCACCGGCTTCTGTCGTAGGGCTGTGGTTTCGGTGTTGGAATGGAAGGTCATTCAGTGCTGTCTGCTCTCCCTTGTGTGGGCGGCAGCCTGCCTTTCCGCTCTGCGTTGGGCCTTGTGTGTGGATGTAATTCTTGGGCCACCTGTTGTCGGTCACCGGGCTCTTTGGTGTTCCGTTTCATGTGTCTTGTTCATATGTGCAGGGTGGTATGGGTTTTTCAGTGTGGTACTGGCGTTCCTCTTCCCGAAGGGGCCCTGCTTCTCCTAGTTGGTGTTGCCGCCGCTGTGTGCTTCGCCATGTTTGTTACACTGGGGTGTGTCCTGCTGTTGCGTGACTTCACTGACATGTGTGCGTCGGTTGTGTGGCGTTGGGTGTTGTCCGTGAATTGGGCGTTGGGGACATGTCTGTGGCAGGCCTGTCACGTGTCATGTGCGTTCGGGGTGGGGCTGATGTGTGTGCTGCTTGGTTGTGTCCCTGTGTCTGTGTGCGACGCATGCATGGCGCTGCGGTTGGCCTCTGCGTTGTGCGCATGTGTGGCGGCGTCATCGGCGCTTTGTGGCCGTGACGGGGTGGTTGGTTCCTAGTCCCAGGTGGTGTGTACACATGTGTTCCGCGATGTTAGGATTTGGCCTGTGTGTCATATGTGGATGCAATGGTGGATGTGTAGTGTACACGCGCTGGTGGGGGGTTGTCCGCTTTTTCCGCCCTTGCACTGTGTGCGCTGTTTGCGTGCACTTGTTGTGTGTGTGCCTACCTGCGTCTCCGCGGTACGTTGCGTCCTTGGTGGTGCATCAGCAGAAGCATGGGGAGGGCCTGCAGTGCTGGATTCATGCTCGGGATGCCGCTTCTTCGTTTTCCGTGCTCTGCGTCCGTGTTACCGCCTCTCTTTCACGTGCGGTGTCTCTTAGCCGTGGGAGCCGTTTGTTTGCGGCATCGTAATTTATACGCCGGGCGGGACGTGTTTCGTCGGACGGTGTGTGTCAGTTGTGCTGCGCCGCTACGTGTACGGGCGCACTTTGATGGCGGACGGTGTTGCTGGCTTGCCGGCGGTGTTTGGCCTACTTTACGCATCGTAATTGGACGGGCGTGTGGACTGCTGCGTGCCGGCGGTAACTGGTGGTTTTTGCATCCGCCAGCACGGCGGTTGTGCTTCCGCCCGCCATCGTAATGAGCCCCTTAGAGAGGATATTTTAGACTTTGGATATAAGGTGGCCCATCTATCAGATCACTCAGCGGTTACATTAACAATTAAAGACAGCAGCAGGAATATAGAAAGAAAGTGGACACTAGACCATACCATACTGTCTGATAGAGAGGTAATGAAAAATCTAAAGGGAGAGATTATGGAATTTATTAAGATTAACAGTGGTTCCGCTCCAAATGGGATTGTTTGGGATACACTTAAGACATTTACTAGAGGTAAGATCACCAGTGCAGTCTGTCATCGAAATAAATGCTATAGGAGTGAAATTTCTCGGTTAGAGGATGAAATGGCAGGAATAGAAATCGAGATAAAAAGATTGGGAACAGAGGGGGCCAGGATTGAGTTAGAAAGGAAGCAGCTTCTGCTGAAGACCCAACTGTCAGAAATCCTCCAAACTAGGCTTAGAAAGAGATGGGATGCTAGCAAGCTAGCACATTTTTAGTATGGAGAGGGGGCAGGGAAACTCCTAGCCTGGAAGACTAAGACGGATCAGAATAGGAATCGGATTAAGGAGATTAAGGAGGACCAGTCAGGGAATATTCTGATGAATGAGATTTAGATTGAAGAGGCATTTAAGGAATTCCTCCGGATCCTATATATGGAGGAGGAGAGGATCACAGATGCAGAGATTGAGGGATGGTTAGCAGACTCTTTTCAATCTATAGGTGCCAGTCAGCAAAAAATCTTAAACCAGGAAATCACCCAAGAAGAATTTGTGTTGGCCATTCAGTCAGGAACAGCACAACTTTAATTTTCATATTGCATTTGGGCAACTGTGCTGGACCTCATGTATAAAAGCCCTTTGTCCCTCTATTTGTGAATATTGATGAGCACGGGCCTCCCGTGGGACTCAATTAGGTGTTTTGGTGGGTAAATACTATATTTTGTCCCCCTACACTTTCTGTTGGCAAACACGTCCGGTTGGATGTTTGCCACTCTCATTATCTTTCGCACCTCTTGAAGCACACCTATATCCTCAGCTTCATGGAGGAACAAGGACTTAGCTTTGAAGATGATCAAGCTGCAGAAATTTTACGAGCTCCCTCTATTTTAGGAACAGAGAGTAGCGCTGCCACAGGGAGCCAGTCTGAGGACTGGCAATCCCTGTCCTCTTTGAAACGCAAATGGGTAAAAATAACCTTACATGGCGCATTAATGACGGAATATCTGAGGGCCAATATAGCACCTAATGGCCTGATTGTACGTAATTTTCCCCGTCTATTCCTGGAAGACAGGACATTCAAGAAAGAATGGTCCCTGGTATCGTGGAAGTGTACTAGGGATCTTTTGATCTTGATAATCAACACAGCAAAAAGAATAGCGGATGCGCTATTGGCGAGAATTCAGGCAGCAGAAGCGGCCATTAAGAGCACCATGTCCACTACCGCTGCCTTCAAGCTCAAACTAACTGAGCTAAACAATGAAATAGCAGAACACAAAGAATACCTAATGAAGCAGAAAGTAACTAAGCTACAAAAAGATATTCGTAAGTTCGATAAGGAGAAGGTTTATCCTTATCTAAAAACCGATTATGTCCCCCAGATTCTAACAACACCTCTGATGCGAGCTCCAGCTCGACTAAAAGAGGCTCATCTACTAACAGCGACTCAAGTACAGAAGAGTGGGGCTTTAACCAGCGTAGAAGGGGAGGCCGACAAGGCTTTGGAGGATTCCAAGTACCCCAATATCAGGGCCCTGGATTCTGGCCATGCCCCATGTACCCTCAAGGACCCCCACAGTTTTACCCTACTGTCAACAACCGGCCTTTTTTAGAAAAGGTTGGGGCAGAGGGCGCGGAAGAAGAAGAGGGAATCAGCAACAACAACAGAAGAGAGTCCAATGGCAGGAATCCAACCAGAATGTGGTGGAAACCCGGAGCCACACCAAAAGGAGACCCTGATTGTCAATCTCTCAAAGGACTCTGACAGATATAGAGACAAGAGTCCTAGAAAAGGGTCTTGGGTATGTTCCAACTCCCAGGACAGACAGGTTTCAGGAACAGTGTGAACTACAAAAATTCTTTCGGAAGGTACGCCTTAAAGCCTTCTTTAATGAGACACCGACACCACAACAGACTGATTCGGGCTTACATAATGCCTCAACATTCACCCCCAACAATGGGATGGTACCCAACGAAGTCTTAACCTTCGAACAGGCTGTGCTTAAAGAGCTTGGAAGCGGGGTAACCAAGAAACACTTCAAAAACATCTCTAATGACGAAGTTGACGGCTGTTAACTCTCTGGCCAATGACACCTCCATAACCATCAAACAGGCAGATAAAGGGGGGGCCACTGTGATAATGGCTACCAGTGACTATGACATTGAATGCCAACGGCAATTAGAGAATCGACAGTACTACACGCCTATCGCTAGTAGTCCCGAGACACGATTACACCAAACCATAACATCAATGGTCTTCTCGGCAGAAAGCCAAGGGTGGCTAAGCAAAAAGGAGGCAGAATTTTTGGTTGAAAAGGATCCTAAAACTCCTTATTTTTATACACTGCCAAAAATCCATAAGGGCGTTCAACCAGTCCCGGGTCGTCCCATAGTATCCGGGATAGACTCGATACTTGAACCCCTGTCCAAGTTTTGCGATCACTTCTTACAGCCATTGGTAAAACAGACACCCACATATCTACAGGACACCGCAGGCGTAGTACGTCTACTAGCGAACTTCCCCAACGCCAGTAACATCAGTCTATTGGTGACCCTAGATGTAGAAGCCCTCTACACTAACATCCCGCAGAGGGCCACTCTAGATGTGATTGAGGAAGCCCTCAACAAAACTGCTTGGGACTCGCCCACACCCAGCAGTTTTGTTTTGGAACTTGTAACACTGGTTTTGACCAAAAAATTTTTTGAATTCAAAGGTCAATTATACCATCAGACCCAGGGAACTTCCTTGGGGAGCACCATGGCCCCTAGTGCAGCTTGTTTGTACATGGCCTATTTTGAAGAGGAATTCATTTTAAACTACTCCAACCCATACCAGGAGAATCTATGCCTCTGGAAGAGGTTTATAGATGATATAATCATCTTCTGGCGAGGCAATGTGGATACATGTAATGATTTCTGCGTGTGGATTAATACTTTGAATCCATACCTCAAATTCACAAGCTCCATTTCAGACAACCAAATTCCGTTCCTTGATCTCTTGATAAGGCTAGATAATGGTACCTTGAGCACTACAATATATAGGAAGCCAACGTATCGCAACAGCCTTCTACTGTTCAGTAGTTGCCATCCGCGTGCCCTTAAAGAGAATCTCCCTGTGGGACAGTTTCTGAGACTCCGCAGAAATTGTAGCCAACTGGAGGACTATAAAACAGAAGCGGAAACATTGGCAAAAAGTCTTGCGCAACGTGAATATCCTGCACGCAGTATTGCTCTTTCAAAAAACGCGCAAGAAACAATAACAGGGAGGCTCTATTAGAACCTAGACAAAAAGCAGAAACAGAGATGTTGACATGTGTAACAACATATACTCCAGCCTCCAATAGGATAAAAATGTCATCTGGAAACATTGGGGCATATTAAATACTGGGAGCATGACCCTTGAACAACCACGCTTTGCCTTCAAACGATCAAAGAATCTGAAAGACATACTGATCCATACCAGGCCTCAGACACGAACGGTTAACACACAAAGACAGTTGTGGGACCTTCCGCCTGTTCAGGGTCACTACCCGTGCAGCACATGCACAGTCTGCGCCCTCACAACAGTGACTAAGAATATCATCTTCAATGCAACCTTCACATGGGAATTGCGTAAACACACTAATTGTAATACGACAAATTGCATTTATATGATTACCTGTCCCTGCAATCTCAGATACATAGGGATGACTACACGTCCGGTCAAAGTGAGAATCACGGAACATCGCAGTAATTTCCGGTGTCATAAAGTGAATACCAAAATGTGCACACACTTCTTTAACACCCAACATTCACCAGACTCTTTTCGTTGGGTGATTCTTGAAACATTCACTAAAATCAGCAAAGAAGCTTTGTTTTACAAAGAACAAAGATGGGTGCATCGTCTGTCTTCTGACAGACAAGGACTGAATGAGGACATTCCTTGGAGCGCTTTACGCACTTAATAACTACCTTGGAATAGCATCTTATCACTGCATCACTGACCCCTATTGCTCTTCATTAGACCCAGTACACTAAGATTCACATTCATGTGAAATTACATATTGGGGATACTGTGCTAGAGATGATAATGAAGCCTTATGGTGACTTCTACTCCACTCCAAAATGGCCCCCAGCCTTTCCAAAGATTACAAAGATTACAAAATGGCCCCCATCCTCCTTTTCTTCTCTTTACCATGAACGGAGGATGCGCCAATCTCACGATGGTTGCCAACCAAGATTACCCTTATAAACTCGACACATAACTTATTAGGTTACTCTCCTATCTGCATTTCACACAGTGCGGGGCAGAACAATATATATCTGTAGTAGCCTCACGTCCGCTCACCATGTATATACTTTTTATTTAAAATAAGGCGGAAGCCCGGGCGGTTGAGTGCTTTATTAATTCCACAACCTCCAAAACCCTGTACCTGATCGGTGTTGTTTCCATAGCCTTAAGATGTAGAAACTGACTACCTGCTCAAGTTAGGGTACCCACTCCAAGATGGCGCCCGCAGTAGAGAGAACAGCACAATGGCTGTCCTCACTCACGCGAGCGGTCCAGCTGGTAGCAATCAGGAGTTAACAAGGAGGAGCAGCGGGTATTTAAACCGGGCTTTTTCACTACACCATACCTCCCGGTCCCGGCAGCAGTGGGTAGGTCCTTGGACACATTGCGTACTACGCAAACGTGAGTACTATGTTAACCTTTATGGTCTGTTGATGTTCCGCACTCCCAACCCCTGTTAATGGGTTTCCCAGCCAGTTTAAAACATTCAACTAGGTAGATGCACTTTCCCTATCTCCTCCCCCTTTTTTTGTTTCTTTTGTTTCTTTAGCCCAACTTCAGTAACAAATATGAAACCGGTGTTGTTCCACCATAACTGGGATCACTTTTTAATGCTGTGGGCAATGTTAATGAACTACCGCTGAATGATGTGCACTTCTCTATGTGCCAGATAGCGTGATGTAGGAGCATGTCACTATATGTTCTAAGGAGGCCCACATATCCAATCCTCTAGTTTATTCAATTAAAACGCTATTAACTTCGCAAGCTGGCAGCTTTTAACTGTTCCTTTTTATCTGCATACCCCTGTAGTATATGGGGAAGTTCCTCATATCTTGACCTGCCGGGGTTGATGAAGCAGTAGTATATCCCAATTAGGGTGAGTCTTGTGCTCTTTCTGCAGTTTTCGGTTTTTAATACACGGATTTGGTCACTACACACATGAGCAATAATGTGACCACTTCAATATTTGGCACCTGGTGTTTATATGCCTGTAACAACTCACCACTGTGTGCTGTGATTTAGACACATAGGGAATAGGACAGTAGTGTTTGATATTTGTGATATTTGTTTGACATCATACATTAATATGCGATTTTCTCTCCATAATAGGTAGAACCAAAACTACCAGCCATTAGACAGAGTAAGTCAAGGTGGCATAAACCTCTATCATTAGTTCATTATTGTTTTTTCGGTCCACCTTAGTGTAGATAGTTTTTTAACTGTAGGTCCTGACGAATCGCCTCTAGACTTGTAGAATTGCGAAGAAACATGTTGACCAACCACACGAAGAGCGCCACACCTAAGACATTATCTTAGCATTGCGCCTTTCCTCTTTATTTCAATCAGGGTAGGAGACCCCACAATTAAAGTTATTTTTGCTGGTACTCCCAACCCTGTTTTAACTCACAGAATCATCACACACCACTTATTCATCTACACTCACTAAATCTCTCACCCCCACGGCACCAAACGGCTATTTGGAAAAAGATCTCTGCCAAAGTGCCCCTTATCGGGAGCCCGTCGGGCATTGCAGCGCCGGCCAGACGAGGAGCAGCCCGATGATGAAGCATGACACCCAACTGGGTGTGTGAGGGCATTACATTCCAAAGAAATGGATTCCCATCTCTTTTTGACTCTGTAGCCTACTGTCCTTTGTACATTGCTAAATTCTAGATCATTCAGGAACAGCACAACTTTAATTTTCATATTCCATTCAGTCAAGCAAGGGTGGCAAAGCCACCGGGCCAGATGGCATTCCAGTGGAATTATATAAAATCTTTGGGGAGGTGCTATCTCCACTTATGACATTAGTGATAGGTGAGATATTAGATCATGGGATGCAAGTACCAAATTCCTGGAATGAGGCCACTGTCACCCTTATTTTGAAGTCAGGTAAAGACCCGGCTATGTGTGAATCATATAGGCCGATATCTCTCCTGAATTCAGACTATAAAATCTTTACTAAAATTTTGGCAGGAAGACTAAGTAAGATAGCGAGCGAAGTGATACATAAAGATCAGAGAGGCTTTGTGAAGGGGAGGCATCTACATGAGCATACCTATGAGTTAATTGGGGCTATCAATTTTGTAACAGCCTACGAAACCCCACTAGCAATAACAATACTAGATACCTCTAAAGCCTTTGATAGGGTGAGGTGGTCCTATCTATTCTCTGTTTTGAAAAGATATAACCTAGGAGACAAATTCTGTAGAGCCATCCAATTAATATATCAAGAACCTTCAGCAAGAGTATTAGTGAATGGGAACTTATCTTCGCCTTTTAAAATACATAGGGGTACAAGACAGGGCTCCCCTCTTTCCCCCTCTTGTTTAATTACCGCTGTATTTTGAAAAAGCCACTATACATAAAATCCAGCAGGCGATTAATGCGTTCATTTGGGCATATAAGGGGATTAGGATCTCCTGGAAAAAGCTGCGGAGAAAGAGGTAGAAGGGAGGTCTAACCCTCCCAGATATACAATATTATGCATGGCCTTCCAATTGACAAATTCTTGAATGCTAGTAAAGACACCAGATGGATCTGTAATAGGTTCTATGTTTTTGGCAATGTTAAAAGAAAGTAAGGTTGATGCAGATGGCTTCCTTTTTAAATTCGGGGACCCAAAATACTTTATAAAAAATTAAACTTAAGGTATTACAAGCAATGGTGAAGATGTGGTACCATACCAGACGACTCTCGAAACTAGACTATTATTCACATTATGCCCCAATTTGGGACTCGCCAGGGACTCTGGAGTGCCTTAAGGACAAACTGGCAGTACCCATAAAAAACGCGGATCTAAGGATCTGGGGAGATCTGGCACGGGAGGGGAGTCTTATACCTTGGCAAGATCTAAATGGGCTGATGAAGGGCAGTCTTTCAAAGTTCAAATACATACAATTAAAAAGCTGGGAACAAAGCCGAAAATCTGCGTTGCGAGTGGGAAATACTTTGGAGGACCACTTCCTGGTACTGGGAGACACATGACACTGTGGACGGAGATTTTAAGCTGGCAGAGGAGTTGTGGGGAAGACACTTGCCGAGGGAGCAGCTACAGAATATTTGGCACGTATCTATGCGCACACTTTACCTCATTGTCAAGCCTGCTTTTTTAAGGAGAAACCTCTTTTTCTCACTTCATAGGGCATACATAACACCTGAAAAACTGTCAAAGATGGGGAAAGGAAGTCGAATCAGCTGCGCAAAATGTGGCCTGGAAAAAGCAACAGATGTCCATATGTTTTACCAATGTCCTGTAATCAGAGTGTTTTGGGACAAAGTAGAAACAACTATATCAGGTATTTTGGGTCTGCAAATGAAGGTAAGCCTATCATTGGTTATTTTTGGTGTGGTGGATGGCCTTACGGGTTTTCCTAGAGACCTGCTGTTTTATGCAATTTTACTTGCCAGAAGAGAGATCTGCCGTAAATGGGTGGGAAGTGCACCACTGCAGCATTCGGACTGGTTGGAGTCCCTCCTATATATGTCTAGGATGGACCTGCTAGGGAAAGAGTCTAAAAGGAGAGGTTTTTGGAAGCCCTTACAAGTATGGATTGCGGGTCCGGAAAGGCTGTCACAAAATGCGGGGGGTATTGAGGATACATGATGATATACGAGTTATAAATCTGTCCTATGATTACACTGGTAAAAACTCTCTGGTCTTCTGCAGGGCCCCTCCGTTTTGTTCTTAAGGCAGCTGCCTGTGTGAAGTTAACACCGTGAGAGAGAGAGATGGCCGCAGGAAGGTTAATGTTCATGGTGGAATGCCCGAAAGTGGTTGGTCTCCCCTCACGAAAAAAAGGGCGGAAGGAATGGACATTATTTCTGAGGTGAATGAGGACTTTAAATAAAAAGGTATATATATGAACATATTTTAAAGGACTTATAGAGCTTTTTAAAGGGCTTATAGAGATTTTTAGATATTTTTCTTTTTATAAACTTTAGAAATTTTTAATCTGAACATTTTAACAATGTTTTTATGATTGATTAGAAGGACATTCCCTCTTTTTTAGTATATCGGCTGGTCGGATGAGGAGTGGGTGTTATGATTTGTAATGTACCCCAATATAGGCCTGGGGTAGTCACCTAACCTTTCACCTACATTTTCCCTGCCATTGTACTACATAACGGATTTTGGTATTGACCTTTTACCTAGTTAGGTGCTGCAAAAATGTCATTTGGTTTTCCTAGAAAACTAGCCTCATTTATTATGCATGAGGATTCTCAGAATCACAGCAGGATTACCATCTTCTGCATAATAACTATGTATAAGGGTCATCCCTTTCGTCATCCTCGGCCGACATGACTCAGCAAGGAAGAACCCCTGATCGTACGTTTTGGGTATATAAACATCATATCTTTGCTGGGGTGGGCAGAGGAGAAAGACTCCCATGCAGACACACTGACACGAGACGCTGAGGTTCCAGCACGCAGACACTCCAGCACGCAGTGGTCTGACATCTCTCGCGGGGTGTCCATCTCGAGACCAAGACGGGATCCTTCATTCTCTCACACCAGGTAATGGGGCTGCTTTTATCCTAGGGGGATTCTTGGCTATACACATACATACATGCTAGGTACATTTAGGTACATCTAGTTAGCGTCGGCATCGTAGGAGTACGCATTATTACTGTTATGCATTCATATGCTTGCATATATTAATTGATTTAGCACTATGGTAGAAACCTACCATCCATTTACACTTATGGTTGTTTCAGCACACATATTTTACACTAGAATGACGCTGGTTCAATAAATGCGTATTGAAAACGTCCCCACCATTTATTCTGTGTATCTCTCTGAGACAAAGTGAGCACGATTGACTGTGCGACAAGTAGCACTGTTTCCACGATCCCTGATGGGACAGGGTTGTCATGTTCGATAGTTGCCAGGAACTATTCTCTCCTTGGTAAGAGGAGTTCATAGCGGCACTGTGAGCTAGCTGGTATACAGGCGAACATACCCGGTGGGGGTGTCTGGAATCAGTCTGTACACCAACCCCAGTTTATGTTGTTTAAACGTGCAGATCCTAAATAGATTTATAGGAACTACACAACAGCGTACGTTAGTCAGAGATATCAACCTGGACCAAGGTGGGCTGCAGACAAAACATGGGGACTGTATCAACCTAGAAACAATTATATCAGCAATGGCGTCCAGTACCAGCTCTTTGATGCAGTCATCTTTAGTAACAAATCTGTAGTGAATAGAAGATATGCGGTCCTGACCATGCATGGGGCCTGGTGGAGGAGCCCTTCTCAGTCGTTATTTCTCTTGCCGTTGATGTGTATTTCATATAGTCTAGATTCCTTTCTCTTTCAGGTGCTTTAGATTGTGCTGAAAAACTGAACCTGCAGACCTTTCATTAGTGATCTCTCTTGTCACATGCATTTCTTTGCCTCTGAAGCCCTGGGCATTGGGAAGACATTATCTGCCGCAGGAGCAATTGCTATTCCCATTGACGTGTCTGATGTGCTAGAATCTGGTTGCTTCCGGGACGCTGACGGGCGTAGACGGGCACAGATGGGCTTGCCTTAGGCACGCCTTCAGTGCACCAGTGGCACATCTGCACTTTGAGCATCTTAAGAAGCGTTAGAAGAGAAGAGAGTAAGCTGCCCTGCCCACTTCCAAACACTGGAGCGGGGAAGCAAAGGCTTCGTAGTGGAGTTACACAGCCGCCATTTGAGTGCAAAGAAAAGTGATTGAAGCGGATTCAACTTAAAGCAAATCCAAATCGTATTCAAGCAAATTCGAATTGTATACCTCAGACTAAATTTAAAAACAAAAAGACACACCTAACATTTATGACAACATTCCCCAGCGGCATGAAAGTACAAATAGTTTGAAAGAGCCTAAAAACGCGGTGTGGAAGGCAAAAGGTGTCTCTTACTTTCGCTCTATCTTGGGAATTCATTGTTTCAACAATATATTTTTTAATTTTTGTAAGTGAATCTTTCTTGAGAGAGCGAAGTTTTTTTTTTTTGGGTCGACTATTATTGGCGTTGATGAGTGTCCAGTGATAGATGAAGTGGTTATGGTGGCAGTATAGGATTATTGACCATCTGGAGAGAAACACAATAGATAATTCAATTTACTTATTACATATTGTCCTTTATGAATTTTTTTAAGTCAATTTGTTGCGGGGTAACTGATCTAAAACAAGCTTGTTAGTGTTGTAAGATATGTTTACCCCCTGTACTGGCAGTATTTCATATTTTATGTCTTTTTATTAAATTATTGTAAATGTTTTATGTACTTTTATGCACTTTTATGCGTAATAAAGTATTGAATTGATTGAGAGAGGGAGGTGGTCAACAAAGTAACAAAGAGACAAGCCTAGTATCAATGCCCTGTAGAGGCCGCTAACTTAATATTTTAAGAGGCATTTGTGCTCTTAAACCAGAAACTCAAAACCTAATTTGGGCCACAATTTCAGTCTTGTTCGAAGATGTAAAACCATATTAAATATAAGGAATTTCCCACAGACATAGGAAAATTAGCAAGCTTTCCTTTAAATTTTTGCTTTGACACATAAACTATGCTGCACACTGTATTTGATCTAGTGTATAAAACTGCGTGATATTTTTCTCTGTTTACTTTGCTATGAACCACGCTGTGCATTTGAACAAACGTGATACAGTGCTTAAAAAAATAAGAAAAAGAAATAAGCAGCCCAGTTGAATTGCAGCACTGACCAATATTCTCATTTATTCCATGAAATACAAACTGTCACTTCCAGTTCTCAATTTTCTTTTACATCGGTGTTTGGAAGATGCTCATGTGAAGTGAAGCTTTAAATACTTTTCTACACCAGCAGCCAAGTGTGAGGCCTGTACTTGAATGAGCGAATCTTGAAAACATCCACAGAGCTGCCAAGGTTTCAGATTGCTATGTGCAACTTTTTCATAATTGCAGTGTAATTAAGTGTGACATTTCAATGACTATGAGTGACACTTTTTCGCAAGGAAAATAAAGCAATGAAACATATAGGGAACATAAATATCAGATATTACACCCATTTGAGCAACGAGGAACTCTAAGAAGTCACTTAAGACACAACATTCATCTCAATTTTTTTCATGCATGTTTCATTCACTCTTTATGGATGGAACAAGTTCACCTACACGCATAACACTTTTGTCTGTTTCAAATGAGTGAGATATAAATTAAGAAATCTATGCCTCTGTCTCATTTTGGTGTAAACTAAATGGAATTACGGCCTACTACTGTTAAAACATACGCCTGCAGCGGTCAGAGAGAACTTCAGTACAGACTTAGTGCGTGACTCCTCCAGGCTGCCAGTTCACAAGTGCCTGGGGGAGTGTGTCTGCCCATCGGAGCGCTTCACTGGTGACGTGGCAGTGGTGCTTGTGCTGAGGCCCCGGCTCAGGGCTGCTGTAAGCCCACCTGAATAAGAGTCTGCTGGCTGCAGGCATGAAGTTGTCCGAGTTGTCACTCTGATATCCAGTGGCGGGTGGTGGAATTTAAAACTGGTGGGGCGTAAGCAGAAGAAATCAACGTATGCGAGCGAGCGCAGCGAGCGACCCCGACAGCAATAAGTGGGGTTCGGGGGGGTTCTCCCCCCGTGAAGATTTTTTTTTTAAATTACCATCCTTTTGGTGCGATTTTCAGCACTATTTCTGTGATAAATGGACTAAAAATTCAGTTCTTCTAGGTATTCATAAAAGAAAACTCATACATTATTTCAGAGAATTTCTGGGTTGCCAAGCAAGTCTGACTTCTGAAGAGGGCTAGGGTACTAAGCAACACTGCTTTGGCTCTACCCTTTCCAACAGAAAACACAAGTTAGCGATGTGAACATGTTCAATGGACAAACCTGGGGCCTAGGAAGAGTCCCTCTCCTGAGAAAGAAATTTAAAAAAGATTGGCAAATGGTGCATTTTAAAGCAAATGAATGCAGCGATAAAGCAAGGCTTATTAAGCAGTGGGAACGTATAATCTTCAAATATTAAACACATTAAAAACTGCCCCGTATCTTCTTGCATTAATTTGTTCAACAGTTACTGTAATATGTAAATTGTTCTGCAGGACAACTTTAGCCCTTTAAAATGTATGCTTGCCCAGTGTCTTGCACTGCATGCAGCATTAACTTTGGAAAAATATGCTCTAACCAGACTTCGGGAAGCACCCACAGCTGCTGGCTGTAACCAGTCATATAGAAAAATGTGCAGACAGGTCTTTAAGTGAGATGAAAAAAGTGGGTGCACCCTATAAAGAAACATGCCAAATACATTTCTGTGATTCCCATAGTGTGCCATCAGACCGGTATTTTGGTTTCTCTCTGAGATGTAATTTTATCCAGATAAATGGCACAGCAACTGACATACGATTAAAGCCTGTCAGTATGATTGGCTTTGTCACTGGGTGTTAGCTGTTTAAGATAAATGAGTAACAATGATTTCTCATAAATAATTAACATTGAAAATGTTTAAATTCTGAAATAGTGAGCGTGAATTAAATAGCATTGAGGCCTGTGGAAGGAGTTTTGGCCTTCAATTATGTGTGCTTTATGTTAGATATGTATCCTCTTTTTCTCTGCATATCTTGTCCATCTGCACATCTTCAACCCCCTCCCTTTCCTCTTCAGCATCCTCTTTTCACTCTTCCCCGAATGCCCTTCCTCACATCTGTCACTTCACCGCCTCCAACGTGCACTGCACTCCCTCAAATATAAGCACTTTAATTTCTCTTACTTTTGCCTTGCAAATATTTTGACATCAGTGTACCCCCTTCACACACATTTCCACAGAATTTAAGTTGCAAATGGAATAAACAAATATTGTTCTGTGTGCTCTGCAGAGAGGCCAACCCACTGACAGGCACTTTGTTTGGTTTTAGCCTTAGCGCCTGCGTGCTCACAGCCCCTCATAAACACCTGGCATGGCTCAAGCCTCAAAGTATGCACAGAAAAAAATACAGATAAACAACATTATAAAATGATAACTCGTGGGGAATGCAAGATCAAGTAAACGTAAAAAAAAGAGGAACTAAATCGCTGAAATGCATTCCCTCGACGTTTTTAACATTCATTGTTTGCAAGTCAATCCATGTTTTTGGCATCAGTGTTAACTTAGGGGCATGTACACAGGGCCAGTTTTAATGCCGTACATCTGAGGACTGGCCACTGTAAGCACATGTTACACAGTAAGCACATATCTCTCGCTTTGGGCCTGACTCTGATATTTGGATCCATTTCACAAGGGAGCAAATGCCATATCTCCACTTCTAAAGGAGCGAGCAATGTGCAGCGAGGGCCTCGGGTGTCAGTGGGGGAGGTAAGCATGATGAGGGGTCTCGGCACAATATACAGAACACAGCATTAGCTTGCAAACACTTAGCGAAGGGGCACCGTAAAAGGGTGTTACTGTCCCGGTCTGAAACAAATCTATCCCACATGTAGGACACTTCCTCGCAGTCATCATATCCAACTCAGCTGCATCCTTTCATTTAACCCCGCCCGCACAGCCTCCCCCGGGTGATGCGGTGCTGTCTTGCGGCCTCCACCAGGTGCTCGGGCCCCTGCCCGCTTCCCTTTCTGACGGTGCTCTCGTCCATGCCAATCCGTGGGTCACCGGCCCAGGAGACATTATTTCACAGTTTATACCATGCTCCTGCTCACCCCCGAACATAAAACATCAAGAGAGCCATGAACGCCAAAGAAACTGCAGAATTGATTAACACGTAATTCACCCTCAGGACGATGACGCGAAAATCACTGTAGAAAAACCTTGGTGTTCAGGTTAATCCGCAGACTTATGGATTCATAAAACCTCCTATTTCATTGCTGCATTTTTTATGATTAGCGAGGAGTTTTCTTGCTTTTTAATGAGGCATTAGGGTTTTCTGAAGCGAGGCATTACACGAGACGTATCCGTTTCGCTTCACTGTTTCCCTCCAACTCTCTTTCGTTTTCCTCCTTTTTTCTGCTCACCCTTCCTCTTTTCTCCCCGTCTCTCTCCTTCTTCCTTTCAGTCTCATTCCCACTCTCCCTTTGTTCTAAAACACCAGCCTCTCTCGCTCTTGCCCCTCTGTTATTTCCCTCGCTGAATTATATCCCTCCCTTGCTCTCGCTCTTTCTTACTGTCTCATCCCATTTCTAGTATTCTCTCTCTCTCTCTCGCCCGGTTCTTTTTTTTTTGCTTCTTTCTGTCAGTCCACCTGTCTGTCCCCTTCTCTCACCCAGACCTACGCTTGGGACCCCTTGCACTGCAGGCGCTACATTACACCCTGCATCAATGCACTGTGCCGTACAGAAGCAGGCCGTACATCTGTGCTACACTGCACTGTACGCTGGTCCTCAGGGGTTTCGGCACACAGGCCTTCCTTCGCAAGTTACTGTACACAAAAAAAGCCTTCTTACCTTCGATGCACTCCTCGTAATACCAGTCCAGCTCGTAGTAATCGTCTTCAATACACTTCTGCTTAGTCAGTCTCCTTTCAGTCGCGGCTCGCGCTCCAATACTCGCGGGGGGATGTTGGGGGTCGCGCGCGGGGGAGATTAAAATAATATTAAGCAAACTAAACTTACCGGATCCGCGCCACCTCTGCGAGTCCTCCTGGGCCGGTGTCCGACTCCCGCGTTGGCGCCTTGGCAAGTACCGCTTGCTCTCAGCCAATCCAGACGCTGCTCCAGCAGCAGCGCCAGGATTAGCTTGACCAGTAGTGCGCATGTTCTGTTTAGGGCTTAACATTTTTTGCGACCAGCTCGAACATGCGCACTAGGCTGCTCATTAGAAGAGCAGCATGGAACAACCCTCGCTCTTCTAATGAGCAGCCTAGTGTGCGCATGTTCAGGGCTGGTCGCAAAATGTTTAAGCCCTAAACAGAACATGCGACCACCTGTGATGTTATGGTGGATGTCCATCACTTGCAGCTGAACTCTGTCCTGTAGTGCTGCCCCACCCCCTTCTAAGCCGACTGCCTCCGGCTCTGGCTGGGATAATACAGGGATTGCATTGTGTGAGTGAGAGAGTCCCGTCGGAGTTAGAGAGTGACGCAACGCTCAGTGGGGCAACGCCCAAGCGCCCTAATGGACGCACCGCCCCTGCTGATATCTGGCGCTAGTATGCAGCAGACCGACTGCTCTCTTGACCTGACCATGGCAGGCTCGAGCACACCAGGAAAGAGTACATTCACTGCTGCTGCCTGCTGCAAAGCTTGTGGCCCTTTGGGGAGCTGCTGGAATGTCTGCCTTGTGGCAATTATGAATAAGCGTGGCAAGCTTTGCCAGAACATATCAACAGGCAAGGCGCTACCCCACGTATCCACATGTGGCTGGCGCTGTCTGCAGGTGATGGCAGTCATGTTATTAGGAGCAGCCATGCACGCCGATAAGACACAGGCTGACTCGGTACTGATCATGATTTAGGACTCTTTTTTTGCCTCCGCCAGAACCCAGACCCGAGTAAAATCGACAACATAATGCAAGCGCCCCCCACCCCATGATGGGGGCTGTAGGACATAAATACCGGATGTGGCAGGCACTAGTGTGACAGTGTGACCGCCTAGACAACAACGCACACAACAGCAAAGAGCTCTTCAACATCGTGAAGGAACTCTCCAACCCCAGCTGCAACACCAACGACATCCAGCCGTCGCGAGACCTGTGCGACTCACTGGCCACCTTCTTCCACCGCAAAATCGCCGACATCCACGACAGCTTCAACACCACGACCGCCCCGGCAACCACCGAGACCACTGCCCCCACAACCACCAACCGCCTGCTCTCCTGGACCAACATCAACGACGAGGACACCAGCGAGATCATGAACACCATCCACTCCGGTTCACCGCTAGACCCGTGCCCTCACCACATCTTCAACAAAGCCAGTACAGCCATCGCGCCCCATCTCCGGAAAATAATCAACATCTCCTTCGAGACAGCAACCTTCCCGGAAAGCTGGAAGCACGCCGAGATCACCGCCTTACTCAAGAAACCCAAGGCAGACCCCAAGGACCTCAAGAACTTCCGACCCATCTCTCTGCTCCCGTTCCCCGCGAAGGTCACAGAGAAAATCGTCAACAAACAACTGACCCGCTACCTCGAGGAGAACAACATCCTGGACCCTTCCCAGTCCGGCTTCCGCAGCAACCACAGCACCGAAACCGCCCTCATCGCCGCCACCGATGACATCAGGACCCTGCTAGACAACGGAGAAACAGCAGCCCTCATCCTCCTGGACCTATCAGCCGCCTTCGACACGGTCTGCCACCACACACTACGAACACGCCTTCACGACGCCGGGATCCAAGAGAAGGCCCTGGACTGGACCACATCCTTCCTTTCCGGCAGAACACAAAGCGTCCGCCTCGCCCCTTCCGATCCAAGGCCACCAAGATCATCTGCGGCGTACCCCAAGGCTCCTCCCTCAGCCCAACGCTGTTCAACATCTACATGGCTCCCCTCGCCCACGTCGCCCGACAGCACAACCTCAACATCATCTCCTACGCCGACGACACCCAGCTGATCCTCTCCCTCACCAAAGACCCTCACACCGCCAAAGCCCACCTCCACGAAGGAATGAAGGCCGTCACCGAATGGATGAGGACCAGCCGCCTGAAGCTGAACTCGGACAAGACGGAGGTCCTCATCCTTGGTTCCAACCCTTCAGCCTGGGACGACTCCTGGTGGCCAACATCACTGGGAACAGCCCCGCCACCCACCGACCACGTACGCAACCTAGGGGTCATCCTCTACCCCACCCTCTCCATGACTAAGCAGGGCAACGCCGTTTCCTCATCCTGTTTCAACATCCTCCGAATGCTCCGCAGGATCTTCAAGTGGATCCCCACCGAAACAAGAAAAACAGTCACCCAGGCCCTCGTCACCAGCAGGCTGGACTACGGAAACGCCCTCTACGCAGGAACGACGGCTAAGCTCCTGAGACGGCTGCAACGCATCCAGAACGCCTCTGCACGTCTTATCCTCGACATCCCCTGACGCAGCCACATCACACCCCACCTGAGAGACCTGCACTGGCTCCCTGTCAACAAGAGGATAACCTTCAAGATCCTCACCCACGCACACAAAGCACTCCACAACTCCGGACCAGCCTACCTCAACAGACGACTCAGCTTCTACACCCCCACCCGCCAGCTCCGCTCGACCAGCCTCGCCCTCGCCACAGTCCCCCGCATCCGGAAAACGACCGCCGGCGGCAGATCCTTCTCCCACCTCGCCGCCAAGACCTGGAACACCCTCCCCACCAACCTCCGACAGACCCAAGACCTACTTTCCTTCAGAAGACTCCTCAAGACCTGGCTCTTCGATCAGTAGCAGCACCACCCCCCTCTTCCCCCAGCGCCTTGAGACCCTCGCGGGTATGTAGTGCGCTTTATAAGTGACATGATTGATTGATTGATTGAAACAGGCCCTGGCAAACAGCTCGGCATTGGGCAAATCATTGCAGTCTCACGTGACGGATCGGAGTACCGTGCCTGGATGTAGCTAAATCAGAACAAGCGCTGCTGAGCCAGCCCCTAAACACGCGCTGCCAGCTTTGCTCAGTTTTATAGCAGCGCTCCAGCACTTGACAGCTCAGAAAGCTATAACAAGCATTGACATAGTCAATAGTTCTCGCCTTTGGGACCTTATAAGCGTTTAGCTATGCAACAGTTGACGTTGCTGCACCAATGATATTGTGCTGCATAACTAAATACTTATAAGGCCCCAAAAGCAAGACCTATTGGCTATGCCAATGCTTGTTTTAAGGCCTGCCATTACACTGAGTTTGTGGCATAGGTAGCCTGGGAGGTTCTGCTGGTCTCTTTGAACGTCCCACTCTGTTGTAGCTTCCTGGCCTTGGACTTCCACACAGACCCTGAGAAGGATCCTGGTTCTTCCAACGCCCCCTTGACAGGTAAAGTCACTGTCGGGAAATGTAAGCAATGTCGTTAAACAAAGTGTGTTGGCAAATTGTTTTACTATTTTTTTTACGTGTGCTTGGATTTTCACGTTTAAATTATGTATTGTGTACTTTATTTTTTTTTAAAACCTGGATCCGTGGCACAGACATCAATGCAGGCGCACCACTTTCAGAGAGGTCACCACATGCCTACGAGGCCATAAACTGTCCTTTTATGGCCAAACAATGGGAAAGGAGGCAGGGAGGAGGACGTGGTGGGTCACGGGGGGGAGTTCAAAAGCATTGGTTCGCTGAAAACAGCAACTACGGAAGGTGTGGGGGGTAGGAAAGATGGCTGCAGATGCACTGGTTGATCATAGTCAGTTGATGGGAATGTGGAAGGGGGAAAAATAGGGGCTCTGTGCCTTTAACTTGGGTACATTGCGGGAGGACGAGCCGCAGCTTGTGGTGCTTTAGAAGTATGCAAAAACAACAGTTGATGGACAGAATGCAGAACAATGTCATACATTCACCCCAGTACAGAGATCTGGGCCTAAATCCATCGTTTTTTTGCCAAGCCATATGCAAATCAGTCTTGACCCTGTGCCTCATGGGAACAGTCCAGCCCGAACTGCCAAGCCAGGTCCTCCCTGGACTGGAAACAAGCATCCTAGGACCGGTTTCGGGGTTTCACCCCTCTTCAGCCAGGATAGCTTGAATCCAGTGGCATGGAGAGCACGGGACCCACGTCTGGGCATACCCGTCCCACTCGGGGTGACAAATGCAAAAACAACAGTTGATGGACAGAATGAAGAACAATGTCATACATTCACCCCAGTACAGAGATCTGGGCCTAAATCCATAGTTTTTTTGCTCACCATGCCATTCCAGTTTGAACCCAGCCATATGCAAATCAGTCTTGACCCTGTGCCTCATGGGAACAGTCCAGCCCGAACTGCCAAGCCAGGTCCTCCCTAGACTGGAAACAAGCATCCTAGGACCGGTGCGGTGATCCAGCGCAATATCAGCAAACGTCATTCACACACATACTCACTTGGGCCCATACATTCATACTACGCTAATACTTACGCTGGGTGTCAGAAATACTCTTCTCTTAAAAATAATCCCTGCTACCAATTACCTTCTAATTGAAGAGTAATGACTTACCAATGGATCGGTTTGCTAATTGGGAAGTTTAAAATGAGTGACATTCCTTATAATACATTAAATTGAAATAACCACTGAGTCAAAAGTTTTAAAATGTTTATCTAACGTTTTAGCAGAGTAAAATACAGGAAAGACACGGTATTTGATCAGAATACCCAAGCGGAAGCATAGAATAATTATTGCTAATAAAATGACGATTTTAAGGAAAAGAGAGGATAGAGACAGCAGCGCAACTAAAGGTTGCATATATTTACCTAAGTGCGAGAACCAAACCCCTTAGCCAAGGAGTTGGAAAAATTGGGACCCAGGAAGGATGAAGAGCAAGGACTCCCTCCAGGATCAGGACCGGACTTGGTGACCTCTCTATAACGACGCCTGCGCCGTTCCCCTCTCTGGTACTCGGTTTCTCCTCGATTATCCCGTCTAATGGACTCCGCCGCCCCCTCCTCAGGACCTCTTCAGGACAGGGATTCGATCATCAATCGGACAGCATGCCAGTCTGAAACTTCGGTGTCTCCTGTTCTGACTAATTAGCTAATGTTATATTCTATTATACCCTCTACACCCATGTACCTCCCACTAATGTTGCCAAAATATGGGACCACTATTTCTGATTGGACAGGGACAGGAGGTGGGTTCTCGCACTATGACAAACTTGGCATAAATTGTAAAGCCTATTGTTTCTAGGTTCCCACCCCTTCAAATTAATACATTCACTTTATTTCCCACCCGTCTCATGACAAATTTTATACAATTTCTACAATATATGTATCTATTTTGCAACATTTTAATACATGTGGCACATCCTCTTCGGCCAATAGGTTATGGCCTTGTACAGCGTCCAAGTTGACTTCATCTTGGCAGTCATTCAGAGCACATGCGCAGAACTCTCTGTCTCTCGAGTTTCAAGTCACCATCCCAGGCCCAAGATTACGAGTTACTAAAAGTGCAAGAAGAAAATATTAAAATCACAAATAAAATGTTTCACTGTATACCCACTTTCCCTACTCTTAATCCCATTTAATTATAAATTCTATCCCGCATTTATGGCGTTAGGAAACGACAGTTTAGTAAAGACACGAGAGCAAGCTGAAGCATGTGAAGACATTAAGCGGCCATTTTAAAGCACACTGCTCAGAAGCAGAAATTTCCCACAAAGCAAAGAAAGACGTCAAACCATGTGATCAGGTTGCGACATGCGCACACCAGTTCCCGCGCTTTGGCGGCCATTTTAGGTTAGGAACAAGCGTTATTCGTTAGTAAAACACATAGGCAAGCCTCCTCACTATTCATGTAATGTGTGCAAGGATTAATATAGACAATACAAGTTTTTAATAAATTAATACTATGAGGAAGATTGCATTCGAGCAAGTTTCATTTCGAAACCTTGCTCCATCACCGGTTTCGGGGTTTCACCCCTCTTCAGCCAGGATAGCTTGATTCTAGTGGCATGGAGAGCACGGGACCCACGTCTGGGCATACCCGTCCCACTCGGGGTGACAAATGCAAAAACAACAGTTGATGGACAGAATGCAGAACAATGTCATACATTCACCCCAGTACAGAGATCTGGGCCTAAATCCATCGTTTTTTTGCTCACCATGCCATTCCAGTTTGAACCCAGCCATATGCAAATCAGTCTTGACCCTGTGCCTCATGGGAACAGTCCAGCCCGAACTGCCAAGCCAGGTCCTCCCTGGACTGGAAACAAGCATCCTAGGACCGGTTTCGGGGTTTCACCCCTCTTCAGCCAGAATAGCTTGACTCCAGTGGCATGGAGAGCACGGGACCCACGTCTGGGCATACCCGTCCCACTCGGGGTGACAAATGCAAAAACAACAGTTGATGGACAGAATGCAGAACAATGTCATACATTCACCCCAGTACAGAGATCTGGGCCTAAATCCATCGTTTTTTTGCTCACCATGCCATTCCAGTTTGAACCCAGCCATATGCAAATCAGTCTTGACCCTGTGCCTCATGGGAACAGTCCAGCCCGAACTGCCAAGCCAGGTCCTCCCTGGACTGGAAACAAGCATCCTAGGCCCGGTTTCGGGGTTTCACTCCTCGTCAGCCAGGATAGCTTGATTCCAGTGGCATGGAGAGCACGGGACCCACGTCTGGGCATACCCGTGGTGTCCCACTCGGGGTGACAAATGTAAAAACAACAGTTGATGGACAGAATGCAGAACAATGTCATACATTCACCCCAGTACAGATATCTGGGCCTAAATCCATCATTTTTTTGCTCACCATGCCATTCCAGTTTAAACCCAGCCATATGCAAATCAGTCTTGACCCTGTGCCTCATTGGAACAGTCCAGCCCGAACTGCCAAGCCAGGTCCTCCCTGGACTGGAAACAAGCATCCTAGGACCGGTTTCGGGGTTTCACCCCTCTTCAGCCAGGATAGCTTGATTCCAGTGGTATGGAGAGCACGGGACCCACGTCTGGGCATACCCGTCCCACTCGGGGTGACAAATGCAAAGAAGTATGACATAAGGACGACCTAAAAAGTAAAAAGATAAGATCATATTCACTGATTGAAGCACTTTCTTAAGCGCGGCAGAGAACGAAATAGAGTGAACGGCAGAGGGTGGCAGGAGACAGAAAGACAGGCAATAGGAGAGAGAGTAAGGGGACTGGAAAAGATATGATCCGGTATGAGTGCCAAGTGACTAGGTTGATGGTGGTAACACAGGAAAACTAGAAATCAGGAACTCGGTCAGCAGCATCGATCACCCTACAGCTCTACTCGCCACTGAACCCTTGCCCTCCCTTCGCACCCATGCAGGACGGCATGTGCCAACACGGCCAAACACAAGCTGTCACTGCCCAGTTCATGATTAACTCCTCTGGTGATCCACACCAACCAGGCTCAGTCCGCTCCAACCGGGCAAGCTGCACCCGCCCACTGGTGTAGTGAGGCTCAGACAGAAGCAAGTGTGGATTCCATAGCCAATCGGCACTTTGGAATTCTGTGCGGAGTACTAAAATTGGCTAAAGTCCTCCCAGTGCTCCAATCCGAGGTAATCTTACGCTGTGGTATTACCGCCCACTCCCAGGCGACTCGGAAGGGCTACAATTGCAGGAAATAACATCGGTTTGAAGATCAACAACGGGCGACGGGCAGTAGACCGAATGCCCGGACGGTCCGCGTAAGTAGCGGGCAGCTACTCGTATTAATGTAGCTCTCCTGTAAAGCTGTCAAAACAAGCTGGCTCAAGGCAATGTGTCATGTTTTGCTGTGATATATTTAGAATGGCTTTGCTGTAGGGCAGTGTAAAGAAAGCACCGCGTAGAGTTGGCGTGCAGTTAGTGGGCAGGCGGTGTTAGGCAGAGGCGGGTGCCGTGCTTGGATCATTTTAAGTGGGGATAGGAAAGTGTCTTTTCTTGCGGGTAGTTTTGTTTGGTGGTGTTTGGGATAGTGTGTGTATTAATGTTCCAATACGTGCTGCACAATGTGGGCATTCCGTCTGGGTTGGATTGAGGTACAGTGTTTTTACCTGAAGTTATGTGCCTTTGAGGCAAAGTAAAGGCAGTCTGTCCTCAGTGGTATTTTGTATTGGGTTTGTTAAGTTTGTGGAGACAAGCGGCACTATGCCTTTAACTGGGGGACAGTATGTGTAAGTGATGACATATTTGTGAATGACAGCAAACGAAGACGACGTTCCACAGTTCGTGGTGCTTTGGAGGTGTGAAGGTAGGACGACGTGCGAAGATATGAAATAAATAAATGTGAGAGACCGGGGTCAGAGAGTCGCGGAGAAAGAGACTTGGTACTAAGGGACTGGGAGAGCTTTAATGGACAGAAAAAGGAAGGTAGAGTGCTAAGACTGAATGAACTCTAAATCAGTAAGAATCAGAAGGGGCAGAAAGTCTGACCAGACGGGAAACTTGTGGCTTCCAATAGACAGTAGGAAACAGAAGTTCAATCTGGATGGTAAAACGTACGTGCCTTAGGCAAACAATTAGACGGATAAAATAGTAAACAGTCAGACAACAGAAACACACACGCACTGGTCGAATTTACATAGGAAGGAAGTTGATCACTGCAGACACACCAGTACCGGTTCTCTGTAGTCTGTGAACGTGCCAGTAAGGATTAACCAACAAAACCAGGACAAGGAAGGCGCTAAAAGACTAAAGATAGCCCAGACGAACGTCGGAGCCCGCGAGTGGTGTGCGCCCGCGCATGGGAGAGCGAGCAGAAGGCCATCTGTTTCCAATTATCGCGCCCGCGTCTGGGCACCATAATTGGAAACAGATGGCGCCCCTGCTCGTAACCACAAGCCTTAGGCCGTGGGCGGCTACATTTGCTGGGAAAGGTGGGACATGCACCCGCCTTTACCCAATTGCATGCTGTCTTTTTAGAAAGACACACGCAAACACCAATAGAAATGTTGGTGGAAAAAAAGCCACAAGCACGAGCTTGTGAAAAGTCCTGATCAATTCCAAGAGGCCCTCTCCTAGTGCAGCGCATGCACGCTGCGCTAGGCTCGACCTAAAAATGCGTGACTTTGCATTTCAGTACGGTGATGCGGACCACCACATTGAAATGCGTTAGTCTAACCCCTGATGCGTGGTACTTGGCAGGCCTGTTCCCCTCAATGCAGGCACCCTTGCACTATGGTGCAAGGCTGCCTGCGTTGGCGCTTGGCAGCTGAATTTAGCACCAGCACAGGGAGAAACGCAGGGCTGCAACGTATTCTTGTAAATACGGTGCAGCCCTGCGTTTCAGAAGTGGCGAGCGCGGCATTAAGCCAAGGAGGCCAATGCCGCGCTCCGCCACTTACTTGTAAATAGGCCCCATAATGTCAACAGCCGGACCTATTTTATCAAGAGGCAGAAAATCCTCTCATTTCAGAAGATGCACCACCTTGATGTAGCATTGCTCCAGGAAACACACCTGTCACCTATTGAACATGATAAACTCAGAAGGGATTGGATGAGTACGGTACTACATGCCAGCAGGATCCAGACTACCCTTACACACCCATCTACTCCTTTGGAACATGGGGAGAGTGGGTTGGACATCTTATTTCACAAATCCCCGGAGGTTTGCACACTGCGGATAAGGCGGGACCCCACTAGACAGATATATTTTTGCCAAGGTTCAGATGTTCAATGAGTCTTTGTGTGTGGGCTCTATCTATGCCCCGGCGGCTGACCAAACTCCTGCTCTCCTTTGGGACAGCCAGGGTATTCATGAGGGGGGGTGCTGGAATATGGCACTGTGACAAGTCCAGAAACCATATGACCAGGCAGCCCCGAGACCAGTTCATCCTCTCTGACATTATTGATGATCATGCCTTGTTGGATCCATGGTGATTTGGTGCACCTGAGGGACGTGGACTAAACTTTCACCTCCTGTGTCCATTGTAAACGTTTATGCCTTGATCCTCCCAAACAGTACCTCTAATCATGATCTTGTGCAACTCAACCATAATCTTCGACGATTGCAAACCCCTCAGGCCCGTTGGCGTATGTGTACAGTACGGTATAAAGCCCCTGAAGACAAGCACAGGTGGTGCCAATATCTGAGCCAGTACTTGGAGGAGAACGTTGGGTCCATCTCCTATGCACAGGTGCTGTGGGAGAGCAGGAAGGTCTTCGAGAGGTAATTTGATGAACAATTTGGCTGCCTATACGTGCCACTGTGAGGCATAACATCATTGGTTGACTGACCTCACGCTTCACCTGACTCAGATGTATAATGCATTGCTGATCCCTGCTCTTCTCAAGGAGCTGCTTGGGGCAAAGTATGATCTGAACTCCCATTACACCACACAAGTGGAGTAGGTGCACTTTGGCTTGCGCCAGCTGCACCTTGAGAGGAGAGAAAAAGCTAGCCAGCTGTTGGCTGCATAGCTGTGTCAGTTGCAGTCGAGTACATTAATACCGGCCCTCAGATCTGCTCATGATGTGCTTCTTACCGAACCACTTGACATTCTTCAAGACTTTACTACCTTCTATGAGACTCTCTACTTCTCTTTGGTACAAGTTCATGCTGCCACAGAGCAGGTGTTTCTGACTGGAGTTGCCCTCCCGGTGCTGTCAAGTGACCAAGCAAAGTTGCTTGATTCTGACATCAGTGATGAGGAAATTGTACAGGCCATTGACTAGATGGCTACCATGAAGGCCCTGTGCATAGCACAAATGTTCATAACACCCCACACATGTGTAACAGAGGGTCCCATTATATCAAATATTCTCTATTCGTTGATCTTACGAATATCCAAATTATTAGAAATTCCACATTATATACTATAATATCCAGCATATACATTGCCAATACCTGGCAGAATTTAAAAGATCAGTAAATTTACAAAACTAACAACCTAATTAACTTCAGGCATAGCAGTACTTAAGGCTTCATTCCCGATACGAACGTTACATATATCTGTATTATTCCATGACCAACATTTCCCAGTTATTACATTGTTTTTCTCATGTGTTGCTGCATGGACCAGGGCATCCCTCCCAACTCAGAGCGGTAGTATCCAACCTCTCCATTCAGCCAGTTGCCAGTTCCACATGCTGCATATTATTTGTTTCTGGATCAAGGTGCAAATTTGCTTGAAGAGTTGCGAGAATCGAGTTCCAGTTATCTGAGATAGGGATTTTGCGTAGCCCCAGGGTGTCTTCTCTGAAAAGGGACACACCCTCAGTCCTCACCCAGTTGAGAACAGAGCGGGACCAGGCCAAAAAAGGTGGTGGATGGGGGGCGTAGCCAAGACGCGGATGGAGTGAGTCACGCGACTCTGGGTCTCCGCTCCACCGCGTCCCGTTATTGCTGTTGTTCCCTGCCACCGGGTCTGCTAACCGGGGCAGGGAGCTTTGCCTACAAGCAGTGGCACTGTGGGGAGTTTCTGCCTGCTCGGGGGAGACTCTGTTGTGCCCGACAGCCGGAGAGCCCCAGAGGCTTCTCTGGAAGATTGCCCCGCCGCCATTTTGGGGAGACTGGGCCCGCAGCGTGAAGGGCTGCTGATCGGTGAGTCCGGACCTGAAGTGTGCAGGTGAGGGGATACCGCGACGGAGCGGCCCCTGGAATCGGCGCCTATCCCTTGAAGCCTCCTGGATGCTGGGGGCCGGGTGGAAGAGCCTCTCACCCCCGCTGCATCCTGGTGCTGCTGGTTGTGCCTGACAGACGGGAAGCGCTGGAGCCTCCCACGGAGACCGTGTAGGCTGTCACTCTGGGAGATGAGCCCTGCAGTGGGAGGGGCTGCTGAGCCGAGACCCCGGGCCTGGACTGCATAGGTGAGGAGATACCACACCGGGGAGTCCCCGGAGTCAGCGTTTGCCTCCACCGTGTTCTGGCGCTGCTGCTGTTCCCTGCCCCTTGGAGCTGCTAGCCGAGGTAGGGTGCTTTGCCTAGAGTTGGTGGCACCGCGAAGAGCTCCTGGCAGATTGTGGGGGATCCTGCCTTGCCTGTGAGCCTGCAAACTTTGGTGGCTTCCCTGCAGGCCTTTTCTACCACCATTCTGGGGGGCAGGCCCTACAGCGCAATCGTGCCCTGAACTGCAGGCCTGAGCCTGGAACGTCCCAATCGGGGAATAGCGCACTGGAGTGACCCCGGAACCAGCGCTTGCCCCCTCTGGCCTTCTACATACCCGGAATGGTCTGATGGCACCCTGAACCCCCACGAGACCCCTGCTGATGCCATGGCTGGGCCTGACCTGCAAGATCCGGATGGTGCAGTGGTGGCCTACAGACCAAGGAAAACACCATGAGTCTTGTGGGGTGAATGGACTGGGGAGACCCCGTTGAACAGTGGGAGAGCCCTGCGTCACCCCAGGCCTGACTGTACGGGGGGTCCTTGGAAGCACGGCCTCCCACTGCCATTTTGTGGCCTGAGAGAAGCAGAGAGTACCTATACACTGCAACTGGGTTTTGTAACCCCCACGCGAGAGGCGAGAGCCCCCCCTCCTCTTCTTTTTTTTTTTTTTTTGACTTTGGGCCTGGGGCTGTGAGCTTGGGAACAGAGGGGATCCTCGAACTATCCCCCGCTTCGCGAGCCTTGTTGTGGATCACGAGGACCCCGTCTGGCATATACTTGCAGTAGGGCGGTCGGCTAGGGGCAAGTTGGGAGCTGTTGGACATCCAGTGTCTCCTTGATCGAACCAAAGACCAATCTGATCATATAGAGAAGGAATTCCCACACCTACGCTATTACCCACCCTTTCACTTTGCCCTGGGGGCTGACTCTTACCTACGGTTGAAACTGTGGTCTCTGCCTATCATTCCGCCATGCCTCCCAAAAACAAAGCAAATAAGGATGCTGAACCCGCTGCATCGCGTGACAACCCTGTAACGTCCCTTTGGTCTAAAACAAACTCGCAGCTTCAGGAAGACTCTAACTTCTCCATACCGGTGTCAGGGAAACCCTCCTCGGAAGTGCCAATCACCCAGGCATTCATGGCGTCCTTTTTGCAGGAAATCAAGGACGAAATTGGATCCCTTAACCCCTTGCGTGCGTCGGACTGCCCCCGTCCGAACCACGCCCACGCCATAAATCACCCACACCGCAGCGGAATTCGCGCCGCGGTCAACGGGTTAAACAGGACTTCAAGACTGGGATGCAGGATATCCGCTGGGAGGTCACGGAAATCGGTGGCAGAGTGGATGACCTTGAATGCATCATGGACACCAGGGCGGAGGACCATGAAAACCTGTGGAAAAAACTGACGGAAATTGAGGAGCAAAATATCACCCTACAGCTGAAACAAGAAGACCTTGAAAATCGCAGTAGGCGAAACAACCTGCGTATTAGGGGGGGTCCCATTGGGGACAGAATGAAAAGACATTATGGCGTACACGATGGTGCTCTTACAGGCTATCAGGGAGAACAAAGACCTCTCTCAGAGTCTTTTAGGAGAGTGACTTCTCCTGAATGGCCCGTCGGATTGACAATGGGCTGTTCTTGTCAGACTCTGACATTATGTTGCCCAGTTGGCCAATTGTTCTTGTAACTTTTATGTTCCTTATCTCTCTCCCCTCCCCACCTGTTTCTTTTTTCTTTTTGGATGCGCTGCTCTGGGGGGATTACGAGATGGAAGTGCTTCATGGTGAAATTTTTGGACTGATTCGAGAATGTTCTGTTGTTGCGGGGCTTCGTGGGGGGTACCTACTTGCCTATGGTGGGGTTTTGCAGGGGAGGATGCATGCTAATGGTCTTGCTGTAGAGGCTATGGAGGGTTCTTTTCTTCTTCGGAAATGTCATGGCTGGCCCTATTAAGTTTCTTTCCCTCCATGTAAAAGGATTGAACTCCCCTAATAAGAGGCGTCAGGTTTGGCGATATCTACTGCAGCAAGATCCCGATGTTATCTTTATCCAAGAAACTCATTTGCTTACCTCAGATTCTCGCTTCATGTCCCACCCTAAATACCCCACTCAATATTGGGCCTGTTCCTCTTCTAAAACCAGGGGGTAGCAATCTTTTTCAAACCTGGATGGCTGGCACTGAATACCAGGACTGTGACGGACGAGGATAGGAGGTTTATCAAAGCACACATGACATGGGGTAGTTGGTCCCTGACCTTCGTTAACATATATGCTCCTAACCAAAATCAGGACGCTTTCTTACGCCTACACCTTAGAGATCTCTTGCAGACAGTCACAACACCGATTCTTCTTGGAGGTGACTTTAATCTGGTGTGGGACCCGGAATGGGACCGTACTGCGCAGGCACATCAGGGGGCTGGGGCGATGTCAGCATCGTTGAGAAACGGACTTAGGCTTAGTTGATGCATGGAGACATCTACATCCGGACACTAAAGATTACTCTTTCTTCTCTCATGCACACCGGTCATATTCTCGTCTTGATTATTACTTTCTCTCACTCTCCCTGCTATACGCACTGAGGAGTGCAGAAATTTCTGACATATCCTTATCAGACCATGCTCATGTTCTAATATCGATACAACCACCCAACCCACGTAGGGAGCCCATTCCTAGATGGAAACTACCCCCCCAGATCCTACGAGATCCTGTAGATGTGGCAGACATTCGAAAAGAGATAGAGGCTTTCTTTTTGACTAATACCCTTGTTGACACCTCTGAGGCCACTAGGTGGGACGCTTTCGTTAGAGCAGGGAGGCCGACTTTTCGTGACTTGATTTTAATGTTCCTGTACTCATTGCAAACAACTGGGGACAGAATATCTCCAATGAAGAAAAAGTTGATATTGCCAAATTGAGAAGAAAAAGTTGATATTGCCAAATTAAGCGGCAATCCCTGGTGCATCTGAAAGGCTCTATGCATTCCATTTTTATTCGGCTTGTATTCTAAACAGCCTTTTAACCCTTGAATTTACGGTGGCTCTAACGAACAGACCAAGGGTATCTAAATATTGATGAAACTGAGGAAAAGGTCAGCTATCCGTTTATCACATACGGAGTAGCCCTACCCTTTCATAATTACAGTAAGTGACTCAAATTTAAGAAAGGATTTTACTCATAGATTGTGTAAGAAAACTTTTGTCCTGAAGAAGGTGGAGAAGTAATATCTCACCGAAACGCCACGTCGACCTTTTAAGGTTTCTTCTCCTTTTTTTTTTTAACTGTGGATGTACCAATATATGTTGAGAACATGCATATTGTAACTTCTCAGTAGAGAAGATGTTTTTAAATTAGCAAGAATTGTAGTGTTGTTTTAATGTATGTTTTTTGAAAATAAATGTTATAAACTTTGCATATTGAACAATTTTTCTTACTGGTCTATTGTCACAATATGGTTTCTGCACACCAAGTAATTGAATGTTATTGTTTGTAAGTTCCTCTAGCACATGATCCTTCCTGAGGCATGCTCTTTTATACGGAGAATTATGCCCAAAATTTGACCTTCTGAATAGGGACTCCTGTTTTTACATGGGTCGCTTTTAAAGCCAGCATTCGAGGGGTCATTATGTCCATCTCTATCGCCAGGTCTAGGGAGGCCCGGATAGTAGAAACCACCCTCTCTAGGGATATCAAAACCCTAGAACGCAAAGATCACTTGCAACCATCCCTCCGCAATAAACGGCTTCTTGCTGAATTGCGGGGCCAACTTTGCTTGCATCGCACCAATAAAGCGGAGAGACTCTTTCTCGCTCTTAATCAAAAAGTCTATACAGGGGGGGATAAGGTTGGGGCATGCTTGGCGCGATGCCTCCGTGCACAGACCACGCGAGCACATATTGCTAAACTTAAATGCCCGGACAGCACATGGGCTATTTCAGAGGATGATAAAAGCCTAGAATTAGAGACCTTTTATAGAGAACTCTACGCTAATGCACCTTGTTCTCTTGAAACTGTCAATGGTTTTCTAAATTCTTGTCCTTGGGACCCTATTGATGCCTACCATGCAAAATTAATGGAAGACCCTATCACCCACGACGAAATCGCGAAGGCCCTGAAACAACTTCCAATTGGCAAAACGCTGATGGCCTCCCAGTCACTTTTTATCCGGTTTTCTACCCACAACTACGGGAACACTTACTACATCTTTTTAACTACTTCACAGATATCTCGGGTCTTACTCCAACTATGTCTGAAGCGGAGGTTGTACTTATCCCCAAGCCAGGCAAGGATCATTCCCTACCTGCGTCATATCGCCCTATTTCTCTTTTAAACACTGACGCCAAGATCTACACGAAAATTCTAGCAAACCGCTTGGAACCTCACCTTCCGGGTGTCATTGACCCTGATCAAGTGGGATTCATCCTCCAGCGACAAGGGGCGGATAATATCTGGCGGATAGCCCACCTGGTGGAAAAAGCACGCTTTAGAAACATCCCCGCCTGTCTGGTGTCCCTCGATACGGAGAAAGCCTTCGATCGAGTGGAATGGGGTTTCCTGAGGGCGGTTTTACAAAGGGTGGGACTGGGTCCAGAGATGATGTCCAAACTGATGGTGCCCTATGCGCGGCCTACCACTCGTATTCGCTTCAATGGGCGTCTCACTGCCCCTATCTCCATCCATCGTGGTACCAGGCAGGGATGCCCCTTATCCCCGTTATTGTTTGCTCTGGTGGTAGAACCTCTGACTATTGCCATCCGCTGCAACCAGAACATATGGGGTATCCCTATGGGGGTTATGAACATAAAGCCTCTCTATTTGCTGATGACCTCCTTCTCGCTTTCCTCTCCCTCTACCTCCCTCCCAGCAGTAGCTACTCTCTTGCAGTCTTTCGAAGAAGCATTGGGATACCGGATTAACCTCACCAAGTCCCACGCCCTTAACCTTACTCTTCAGACCGAAGGGGTCCAGGGCCTGAAGGAACTGATCCCGATACAGTGGACTGATGAATCAATTAGGTACCTGGGCCTCGATCTAACTCCCACGCTCTCGACATGGACTTCGTCCAACTGGCCTAGATATAGGCACGCTATCCAGGAGGAACTACATAGATGGAAGGGCCTTCCTCTCACATGGCTTGGCCGTATTAACACCATTAAAATGTCACTGCTTCCCAAAATATTGTATCTTTTTCAGTCCCTCCCTACTGCAATTCCACAGTCTGATATCCTAGCCTTACAACGAGATTTCACCAAATTTATATGGGGGAACTCCCGACCACGCTTCTCTAATAGGATCTTGATGCTACCACGGGACCGGGGAGGACTGGCGTGTCCTAACCTTCTGGAATACTATTGGGCTTGCCATCTCCGGTACATATCGGAATGGGTGTTTCGCGAGAGCGAAAATCATTGGTTTCACTTAGATCGTGTGGTATCCTGTAGACCTTTCTAGGACTTGGCTTGGCTTCCGCGCGGGGCTTGCCCTCACACTGCATACATAGCTACCCCCACAAAGACAGTCCTGGAGATCTGGGATAAGCTAGCGATACCCCGGGGTCTGACTACGTTCCCCTCCCCCAATACCCCTATAGCTCGTAACCCTATGTTTCCTCCTGCCCTGCAACCACAGGCATTTCTTGCATGGACGGAAGGCGAATGCCGAGTCATTCAGGACCTTTTTCAGGGCGATAACTTCCTTACATTCGATCAATGTAGGCAGGCTTTTCGGAAGGGGCACGAATGCAATATTACCAGATACGACACTGGCTCAACTCCCAGTCGCACACCCAAGGGGCCACCAGACAACTTACTGCTTTCGAATCTCTGGTTCGTAAATTTGAGGGCTCAAAGGGTTTGATTTTTCACACATACTCTGTAGTACAGCATTCCCAGAGCCCCACACCCCATGGATATCAAACATGATAGGCTTCAGATCTGGAAAAGGATATACCGCCAGAGGGTTGAGACCGACTATGGCGGGATATCCCAAAAATATATCAGAGTACGCTACAGAGTGAATCAGCGTACAAGGTAATGATGAGATGGTACTATACCCCGACCCGCTTGCACCAAATGTTTCCAACTTTCCCCCCGATGTGCTGGAGGTGCCAGGGAGATAGAGGAGACTTTATTCATATATGGTGGTCATGCCCGAACCTCACAATGTTCTGGAAGGAGGTCCTCAGTCACATCAAGGAGATAGTGGGGTTTCCTATTCCTTCTGCACCAATAGTTACTCTGCTGGACATTAAGCCTTTAACACTAACTGCGATGACACACTTGGACTTGCGCTTGATTTTACACTTGCTAGGGGCGGCTAGGCAGTCCATTGCCTTATATTGGAAGAAACCGCACTCTCCCCCCATCGCCACTTGGTTACTCTGTTTGTGGAATGTACTGGCCCTTAAATTACTCGCATTAACCACACAGATGCCAAATTCACTCGGATCTGGCAGCCCCTCATACACTATTTTACCATGACTAGACACTCCAGACTGGTTCCACCCCGCCCACGCGCTCTACAACTGTTTGAGGACTCGCTTGAACCATACGCCAGGGGTCGAAAACCGGAGTCTCCAGACAGGTCCACTTAGGCTGGAAGACTTCTCTCTTCCCTCCTGATGACTTTGACATTGTCATGGAGATTGTACCCCTCAGCGCATCCTCTCCTTTCTCCCTTTTTCCTTACGAGAGTTTTTCCCCTTTTTTTTCTTTTTTCTTTCTCTCTCTTTCTTCAAGTTTTATATACATGACACTGATGACAGGTCCTTGTTGCCTGCATAGTTTAAAGGGCCCCACGATCAGAGGTCAACATGTCTATATTGAACTGTCCCACAAGGCTAGACACTAAAGTTTCCATTGATTTACCAACAGTAGACCCCATATATTGCTAGGGATATTGTGGGCTTCCTCTCCGTGTTTTTAGCCTCTTGATGGAATGTATATCCTCCCAGGACAGTTTGCGTTAGGGGGGATACTACAATCTGTCTCTTTCTACCCTATCAAAGCTTTATGGGTCTGATTCAGAGATGTATTGGCTGGGATTGATTCTACCATGTATGCCTTTGTCATATTGTCGTACTATGTAATGTGGATAATGGCTCTGCTTGGCTGTTCTTCTTACAGGGGACATGAGCCCTCAGTTTGTCTGATCTTTGTCATTTGTTCTATAATCAATAAACAGAATATGAAAATAAAATAAAAGTCAACTGGCTATGAACTGGAAACATCATATGTAGAAAGGTGGATTTATTATATTGTAAGGGCGTCTCTGAGGTAGGGAAGCAAGAAAGCCTACAAACTTGACTTCAGTGATGTGACATCAACCCAGAAGAGAACCTCAATAGATCACCTGGCACACCCATCAAGCTGGCAACTTCCTGAATGTGAGTATACATATTCCTTTCTTACTCCAGAGCCCCTTCGTATCGTGATATTGTGGAAGTAAGAGAATTAGTGCAGAAATAGCAGAGGAAAATATTCAGTACAAACTGAATGTAGCTGGAATGGATCACAGGCTGACCTGGGATATCACTGCAGCATAGAAACTAATCTTTGATTGAAAAATAGATACTGAAATGACAAATGGATAACTGCTCTTTGCTGTATACGTTTGGAATTGGTAAAGCAATAAATATATTATCAAAGTTCATAAAGGTGGTGGATCATGAGATTTCCAGCGTTTTGTTATGAGTCTTTTGGCTACTACAAGACCTAGATCTAAAAAAAAACGGCCCGTTGCTCTGTGTTTTATCTCTCGGGAATAAACCCAGTATACATATTTCCCAGGTGTTCGAGAGTTGTCTACCTGTAGAGTTAGATAGGTGTAGTGTTACCCCTTCCCAGTATTGTTGTAGTTTGGGACATGATCATAACGTGTGTGGTATCCGCATCAAAATGGAAGCCTCGAGGACATTGTACATCGTTTCTATTAAAGTAACAATTGATTTTCTCCGGGGTGAGGTATGCTCTGTGTATTATATAATATTGAATTAGTTTAAACCTAGCATTCCGAGTAGCATATGTAGGGCTCGCTAGTACTGTATTCCATTCTGTGTCTGTGCATGAACAACCTAGGTCGGATTCCCATTTTGTGCATAGTGGGGTGGGATCTGTTGCTGTGTGCTGGCGGAGCGCATCCGCAAACAAACGGGTGAGGTTACTACCATTTCCCATAACATGGACATACTGGAGTACCAGATTTGCCTGTAATTCTTGCATTATATCACCCCATCTACTTTGCAGCAGACTAATCCACGAGGCATGCATGAGGAAATGTCCTAGAGGCACCCCCTCCTCTCGCACTAAGTCATTGAATGGCCTGAGGGTTCCGTCTAAATAAAGGTCTCCCAATGTATGTATACCCGCGTTATGCCAATCCGCTAAATCAGGCAGAGCAGTAATGGAATCACTGGAGCGTAAATACTTATGTGTCTGGTGAGGAAAGGAGCTCTGCAACAACAGTGGTAGGCCACCTGCAACAACAGGGGGAATGAACCATCCCTCCTGCTGCATGGGTGAAACATATTAAGGATAGTGTACACCGTTTGTGGAATCTCGTTTCCTGTTGTATCTGCTAGATATCTGCCTTCCACCCAGCGGGCCACCCACTGTAGCTGAGACGCTAGATAATAGTGCTCTAGGTTGGGTACTGCCAGCCCCCCTTGGCCCGCTGGTAAATATAACTTTGTAAGTGCTACCCTACAGCGCGAGGTGTTCCATATGAGGTTACGGAGCATGCGCTCAATAGATCGAAAAAAGGATGGTGACGGGTATAACGGCAGATTTGTAAAGTAGTAAAGGAGACAGGGGAGCACCACCATCTTGATGAGCGAGACCCTTCCTGCCACTGATAGTCCCGTTTGCTACTCTCATTCGTGATTATGGGCTGCCGTATTCGCAACACTGACTGTATCTACAGCTCATGCATAGCCTGCGACACATGCTGGATGCTCCCCCTTACGATCTTGAGACTGACCCAATGTTGACCCAATTATATCCTGATGTGGAAAGTATACAAGGACACTATGGTGGGATTGTATGTTACCGCTGTGGACAGCCTTTTTTCGAGCCCCACCACCCACAATTTATGCTGTTTGTTGGAGCAGAGCAAACACAAGGGGATGATGGACGGAGCGCTGAAAGTTTTCAGACACTCACCCCCAGTCACAGATCTGGGTTGAATCCATCATTGTTCTTTAGCTCACTTCTCCACCCCAGTTCAGACCCAGCCATATGCAAATCAGTCTTGACCCTGTGCCTCATGGGAACAGTCCAGCCCGAACTGCCAAGCCATGTCTTCCCTGGACCGGAAACAAGCATCCTAGGACCGGTTTCGGCTAACATCCCTCATCAGCCAGGCTAGCTTGAATCCAGTGGCAAAGTGAGCAAGGGACCCATGTCTGGGCATACCCTGCCAACTTAGGGCGAACAAAGCAAACACAAGGGGATGATGGACGGAGCGCTGAAACTTTTCAGACACTCACCCCCAGTCACAGATCTGGGTTGAATCCATCATCATTCTTTAGCTGTGCCTCTCACTCTCTGAGCAGAACGGGCACGACCTTTGGGAAGACCATGATGGTTTCCTCCAGGAGGCCAGTTTGAAATTCAGTTATTTCAAGTTCCTACACCACTGGCACTGGACACTGGAGTGGGTCTATAGAGCACATATGGCAGAGGATTCCAAGTGCTGGAGGTGCTGAAGGTGTGGTGCACCGGCCTGTGACATTTAGCATTTCCTGTGGGACTGTATGGTACTTTTGTGGTACTGGGGCTCCGTTTGGGATACCTTGATGACCAACCTAAGGATGGCACTGCAATTGATGGCCCATCTGACCTTGCTTTACAAAATGTCAATATTCCAGGATTTAACGCACCATGGTAAGCGTTGGCTGTCTGCGGCCTTCGTAGTGGCAGAGGTGGAAATTTTGCGCCATTGGTCATCCACCACGCTACCGTCTCATAGTACATGGCTCTCTGACATGCACGACATGGCCACTTTCACAAGATTTATTTGTAAGCTCATTGACCAACTGCAGAAGTTTGAAGAGGTTTGGGATTCCTTCCTACATGGGTAGCTGTAGACGCTGACACCAATCAGCCTGGTTTCATCCTCTGTACCTCGCCCTTGACAGCTTCTGTGGTGGGAGTTGGCTTTTTGGGGGGCGACCATGGGGCCTGGCACCCTGACTTTTCTCTCCTGTTCCCTTGTCCCTTCCCCTTGTGTTCCCCCTCATCCTCCCCCTCGTCCTCCTTCCCTGATCATCTGCGGGATCTTCTGGGCCGCATCACCTCTATCTGGAGGGGTTATTTTATTTATTGTGTTTCCTGTTATCAATGTCTTCTCACAAGTTCTAGTTTACACAGTATCTTGGACTCTGCTGAATCGATAATCTTTTATACCTGTTATATGCTGATTGTATATCAAAAATCAATAAAGAATTGAGATATTAAAAAAAAAAACTCCAAGTTTTTTCAAATGAATTAGCATACTGATGACCTCACAGGGAGTGGTGTCACTTAACATTTGACTTTGACAATGTCAAAGGAAGAGACATTAATGAATTTATAGACATGATCAGAACACATGCAAAGTAATAAAATTAACAACCAAGTCTCACTAAAATAGACATTCAATTTAACATTCTACTGAACTGTGTGCAGTACTACTCAAGGTGAAATTGTTGCCTACAAAATGTGGGACAGAGGGTCTGCTCTGTGCCGAATAGACATGTGTGAAGTTCTAGTTTATCCCCATAGTTTGGAAGAATGGGCCAGGTTTGAGTGAGACTTCAGCACGACCTCCAAATGTGTTAGTGTCACTCGTGATGAGTGAGGCTTGAGGGCTCTGATGTATGCACGTCCGAACTAATGTCGCTGTTGAGGCACTCAAGGCTGCTTGCATGACAATGCTACAAAGAGTTGACGCACTCACTAATCAACGGTGTACTGATGACGAGTGTACTATGATATAGGAGCCTATGTAAGGGACTACAATATTTTCGAGTAATGAAATGCCCCTCCCCTGTTCTTCAGACCAGTAATACCCACTCATTTTTATGATACAATGTAAACTGTGTGAGAAATTTCTGGTTCATACTTGGTTGCCCTATCTTAGGAATTAATTGTTTCAAAGATATATTGCTTTATTTTTTGTCAGTGAATCTTTGTTGAAAGAGGGAGGTGGTTACTATAAGCAAAACAACAAAGCCTGAAAGAGGCCGCTATCTTAATATTTTAGGAGACAGTTGTGCTCTTAAACCAGAAACTCAAAACCTATTTAGGGCCTAAATTTCAGTCTTGTTCGAGGATATAAAACCGTATTCAATATAAGGAATAAGCCACAGACACAGTAAAATTAGAAATAAGCTGTTCCTTTAATTGTTGCTTTGACACATGACCTATGCCGCATTGTACTTGATCTGGTGTTTAAAATTCCATGGTATTTTCCTCTGTTTACTTTCCTATGTACCACATTGTGGATTTGAAAAACTGCAAATAAATTATTTAAAAAAATAAATAAGCTGCCCAGTTTAATTGCAAAACTGATCGATATACTCATATACTCATTGAAATACAGACTGTCACTTCCAGTTGTCACCTTTCTGTAAATACTCTTAAGTCCTTTACATCAGTGTTTGGAAGATGCTCATCTGAAGTAAAACTATAAATACTTTTCAACAGCAGCAACCAAGTGTGAGGGCCTGTACTTGAACTGTCTGACCCTTAAAAACATTCACGTCTGTGACATCTAAAAACCCATGTCTTTACTGGCACAAAATGCTTGTTTATGTGAAATGTATTCTATGTCAGTCCACGGAGGCTCAGATTATGCTTCTCTTTACTTTACTGACATTAACAGCAGCCAATAAAACTTTAAACTTGCATAACCCCGGAAGGACAACCCCCTCCATCGTATGCACCAATCACACGTCAGTCCCATACATAAATGTCAATGTATGACCTTCCTCTTCCTCTTTCTTTGCTGCTGCAGCAGCGAGATAAGTACCTTTTTTCTCTTCTTTTTAGTGGAGTTTTAAGAGTGCTTCGTTTATTTAAATATTTTAACTGTTAGGCGATTGACACGCTTGCGCCGCTACGGGCGCTTCATAGGCACGCAGCGACGCGCTTTATGTGTATATAGATTTGTGCAGGTCTATTTTCTGTCGTATTAATTTTGCCTAAATTGATAGTTTCATTGCAGTAATGTATTTTGTTGCGATTAGGGGCTCCGGCGCTCTCTGGGCATTGATCTGTGGAGCGGGAGCGGGACAGACGCGCTTTGCGCGCTCGGGGAGCAGTCCCATTTCTATGCCCATGCTTTGCACATGCGCGAACGGCCGATTTCGACTGCTTTTGGCAAACGGCTCTTCACGCATCGGCAAACGGTTTGACTGCTTGATCCCCGGTCCTTACTGAACGCTTACCGGAGCGTTTCCGGATTAAGGCTCTGCCTGAGGGGAGATTAGGGGTGGCTCCCTCCTCATCACTATTTCAAAGACAAATAATACTGTAGTTCGTTGGTATAGGAAAAGTTTTTAGTCATTACGTAGGGACAGTTTAAGCAGTGACAAGTGCCTGATCTTACAAAGACACCCCAGGGTTTCTCTCCCCCTGAAAGCTCCTCCAGACCTCCTGCAGCACGATGGTGTACTACGCCGAGGAGGAAGACCAGTGGGTAGAGTTTAATGAATATGCAGAGTATGAAGAACCTTATGAGCACCAAATGGAGGAGCAGTTGGTCGAGGCTCTGGATACCCACGTCCAGGGCTCTGTAAACAGGGCATTAATTAAGGCCTTACAACTGTTTACTAAACCACTAAAGAGCTATGGCAAGCGTAACTTTGGTGCTTCGCAAGGGGAAGCTTCGGGTCATACCTCGGCTGAGGTTCTTGCTTGGATGGCCCGTAATGTAATGAATGGCCATGGTTATATGGGTTCGCCCCAGTCTCGTAACGCGTCTCTGACGCAGACAGGGGTGGTGGAGGAGTCTTCTCCTACCGCGCCTGACACGTCTGATACAGATCAGGAGTCGGAAGCTCCAAAGAAGGCGACGAAGCGTAAACGCAAGTCCCATAATGTAGAAACCACGCAGGTCAATAAGAATCTTTTGTTTGACCCCAGAAACATAATGCACCCGAGGTCCACTGAGTGGGTTCTCTGTGTCGAAGTGGCACACTATGTGCAGGAGAACCTCCGGAGAGGTTTCGAGAAAGAAGTTCGAGCTACTTTGCGATCTGAATGCCCTAGACCTTTATTATTGGGAAAGGTGGCAGACACACCAGAGTTAGACCCTAATATGGCCACATTTATGAGGAAGTTCGCGAAGGACCCTAAAAAAGGTCTCGACCGGGCTTGGAGGGGCTGTCAGGATAAACTCCTCGACGTTACAGGACCCCTTACTAAGATACTGGATGCCGCTGTAACCGCCAAAGACTCCAACACTCCTTTGGACGCCGCGGAGGTTCTGGAGTGGACACAAAGAGCTTTGTGCTTCCTCGGGAACGCGAACTGCGCCCTATCAGCAGAACAGAGGAGGTCTTTCCTTATGCGGATTGACCCGCAATTAGCAGAGATGGCGACCACGGAACCAGGCACTCTGGCCAATGGCATGCTTTTCGGAGAGAAGTTCGAACAGAAATGGGAAAGTACGTGGCCACGTTCTCCGCCCTGGATAAAGCACGATCGAACATTAAAAAAGTTTTTCACACTGGCCTTTTTAATAGGGCCGGACGCTTCAGGGGTCGAGCGACCGGCCGAGGTTTTAACCAGACCTCTCGAGGTTTCGAACAACATGGTCGAGGCGGTGGCCAACGCTCCAACTTCTACCCTACCCGCAATCGTTGTGGCAGAGGTAGACAAAACAGAGGAGGCTACAAAGGACAGAACAATACCTCCGGGGACACCTCTTACTCAGGTAAACTTAATGCAAACTGGGGACACCATGGTGGGAGGTCGGATTGCTTTGTTCCACCACAGGTGGGAGAGTCTCACACACAACCTTTGGATACTTCAGACAGTACGAGAGTTTCAGATAGAATTCTATGCCTCTCCTCATCAGGCACAAATTCCTCCACCCCTACATTTTTCCCACGTAGAGATGTCCTTCATGGACGAAGAGGTTCAATCATTGCTGAAAAAAGGGGCAATTGTGCAAACACTTCCTCACCCGCAGGGTTTCGTAAGTACAATTTTTCTAGTGCCCAAGAAGGACAAGGGTTTCAGACTGGTACTCAATCTGAGAGAGTTCAACTCCTGGGTAGTGTATCGCCATTTCAAAATGGAAGGCATACATTTGCTACGAGACATCCTGTTGGAGAAGGATTGGATGGTGCGTCTGGATTTGAAAGGCGCGTATCTGGCAGTGCCCATTTTTCCTCCTCACCGGAGTTTTCTGCAATTCCAGTGGAGAGGCCATTGGTTCGAGTTTTCTTGGTGGTTGGACCACATGGACGCATGGAATGGCAAGGCCATTTTTGCAGCCAGCCCGGAGATAGTCATAGAATCCGATGCCAGCAGATGGGGCTGGGGAGCCTGATGCGGCTCGGTGGAGACTGTGGGTCGGTGGTCCCAGGAGGAATTGAAACTTCATATCAACTGCCTGGAGCTGCTTGCAGGCTCATTTGCGATTTGGACACTCTCACCGCAACGGGCGAGTTGCTGTATTCTACTGTAAATGGACAATGTGTCAGCAGTACGATACATCAATCGCCTGGGTGGCACGAGGTCTCGCCTTCTGGTAGAGATAGCCAAAGACTTTTAGCATTTTTGCCTGGAACATCATATAGCTGTGACGGCGGAGTACATTCCGGGCACTTCCAATGTGGTAGCAGATTGGAATTCCCGGTTCCTACGGGATGCCAGCGATTGGAGGCTGCATCCCAGAATATTCAGGGAGCTGAACAACAAGTGGGGTCCATGTTCGATGGATCTTTTTGCGTCCAGACTCCACTCACAACTACCTCGGTTTTACAGCTGGCGTCCAGATCCTCTGGCGATCAACTCAGACGCATTCCTAAGTCATGGACGACGGCGTTCTATATGCCTTTCCGCCATTCGCCATGATCCCGAGGGTATTAGCACAGATCCGTCGGCAGTAGGCGGAGGTGATACTGGTCTCACCATCTTGGAAAGCACAGGCGTGGTTTCCGGTGGCTCTAACCTTGTCATGTGTGCCGCCAGTGCGTCTACGGTCGTTTCCAGAGATTCTGGAGGACCCTCTTGGCTTGCCTCATCCGTTGGTAATGCAAGGCCAATTGTCACTCATGGCATGGAGACTTTCAGGCGACAGTGGCAAGTACCTGGATATTCACAGGAGGCTCTGTTCTTCCTATCTCAATCTTGGGCACCCGCTACGCACAAACGATATGAACCAGCTTGGCGTAGATGCGTTAGTTGGTGTTCTGAACGGCAAGGAGATCCCTTGGGATTCGGTATCCATATGATAGTTAATTTTCTTTCAGAACTGGCAAACTCAGGCATGGCCTATCGGACAGTTAACAATTTTCGTTCAACAATTTCAGCGGGACATCTACATGTGGATGGTAAACCAGTGGGGGAACATCCCCTGGTGTGCAAAGTGGTGAGGGGCATCCGTTTGGTTAACCCTCCGAAGCCCAAGTATTCTTCTTTGTGGGATGTTAATGTTGTGTTACATTTCCTTAAGAATTGGCCAGCAAACGAAGGATTATCACGTAAGCAACTGTCAGCAAAACTTACGGTGCTATTATGTCTTGTATCCCTCAGACGTGTTTCGGATGTACGAGCATTGGATCTAGCAGGTAGAGTATTTACTCCTTCGGGAGTATATTTCACAATTTCAAGGAGGACAAAGACAAATTCCAAATGTATTTCACATCCTGCATTTCTTCATCATAGCAAGTTATGTGTGGTACAATGTTTGAAATGTTATGAGGATTGTACTAGAGAGTTCAGGAATGATGTTGCAGGGCAATTGTTGATTTCACTACAGAGACCTTTACGCCCAGTCACTGCAGCAACTTTAGCCAGGTGGGTTACTTGGTTATTAAGACTAGCAGGTATTGATACTGCAATGTTTGGAGCACACTCTGTTAGAGGAGCAATGGCTTCTAAAGCTTTCTCTACCGGGTCCCGGTTACAAGACATTATGACTGCGGCAGACTGGTCCTCTGATTCAACGTTTAAAACGTTTTATCATAAACCGATTGTTGATGTGGCCTCTATGGTGGTGGAACAACTTTAAACTAGCATAATCTGAGCCTCCGTGGACAGACATAGAATAAAAAAAATTCTAGATGACGCGACAAGAACTTTCAATTCTATTAAGGACACGGAGGCGAGGATTATCCCACCCTAGCAATATGATAATGGTATACTATGTGATAGATGGTTCATTTCAAGATGTGTGAGTTTCATATACTTTTAAGTATGATGATTTGGTTTTTATTCCCACCTGTTATGATATTGGAATTATAAGTGCTATGAATATTAAATAACATGATTAATATTGGAAATATATGTATTATGAATGGTATATTGCGACTACTATTCTCTTTGCAGGAGACCAGGGCAAACAGACCTGAACGATCAGGATGGAGTTTATTGGGAGTATCGTAAAGAATCTCTGTGGTTAAGGTTCAAGTTACAGTCGAGGGTGCGGTCGGCACCGTTTCAGTTCAACAGTCGAGTTAAAGGCTTTTTCGCAAAGAAAGAGGAAGGTCATACATGGACATTTATGTATGGGACTGACGTGTGATTGGTGCATACGATGGAGGGGTTGTCTTTCCGGGGTTATGCAAGTTTAACGTTTTATTGGCTGCTGTTAATGTCAGTAAAGTAAAGAGAAGCATAATCCTCGCCTTAATAGAATTGAAAATTCTTGTTGCGTCAGCTAGAATTTAAAAAAAGATTTGTATTCACTCCTGGAACCTGGAGGCGGCGGTTCCATCAGCGGCCACCAGAGGGCGCTCCTCGCCTGTTGTTCAAACCCACTGAGCTGTACATTAGATGAGAGGTGAAGTGTTTCCTCTTCCGGGTCAGCGTCAGCAGAGACCGCACCAGCAGCGGATGGTGACATCACTTCTTGTCTCTCCTTTAGTGTTCCGCCTGCTGAAGAGGAAGACGGACCCCTGTCTGGTGGGCAGTTACCTCCATCTTCAGACCCCAGACCTGCCCCAGGAGGAGGAGAGAGCCTGGACAGGTTTCTGCTCAGGTAGGAGAGCTGCCAACTCACTTTATTAATAAATGGATAAGGCTCCGGTGTGGCATTCATGGTGACTAATGTCACGAGGCTGTGCCCAATAGGCGCGCGCGGCAGCATGTCACCTCCTCCTGCGGCCGGCTGCAGTTCAGCTCGCAGGAGGCCAGCAGATCATGGCGGAGCTGGTGGTGCGTGCTGCAGCATGTCACCTCCTGCTGCCGCCGGCTGCAGTTCAGCTTGTAGGAGGGCAGCAGATCATGGCGGAGCTGGTGGTGCGTGCTGCAGCATGTCACCTCCTGCTGCCGCCGGCTGCAGTTCAGCTTGTAGGAGGGCAGCAGATCATGGCGGAGCCCACACACTGCAGCTCAGCTGTTCGTCCTGCTGAGCCTGAGTTAGTGAGTGATGGCCGGGCGGCTGAGGGCGTTTACCGAGGGAGTGCAGGCCGGGATTCTAAGGAGGCGAGCAGGCGGCCAATAAACCAGAAGTGTCCGTGAGACAGTGACAGACTCCGCACTGAAATGTTCATCTAATTTGCTTTTAAAGTAAGTGCTCAGCGCTGTCACTGCTGCTGCTCGGTGTAGTTTTGCTCTTGTCACTGAGCACACGGGACCTGGCTTCGGCGCTGCAGCTCTTCTCGTATGTTCTGCCAACAGATCTCAAGTGGAGTTAAATGGTTTGTTAAAACCACCCTCCCCATGCTCGGTGGCACTCCTCGGGGAATCACCAGATCCCAAACTAGTTCGTACCTACACAGAGCTGCAGAACTGGATGGCCAGGACCGTCCGGGATGAGGCCTGTCTCTACAAGACCTTTGAGGACACCCAGCCTATCTATAACAATCCTACGTGACTGCCACGAAAACAAAGAGGGCTGAAGATCTAGTCATCTGTTAAAAGATCTAAAAATATGATTTTAGTTTGAATAATGAGCTTAATTTCAAAGCTCATCTCTCAAAGCTTACCTAATCTTGTCACTACGAGCTGTGCCTGCTCTACTGGATCACACCTTCTCTTTACTGTCATTTTCCACCCAAACCCTGGTTATTTAGACACAGAACTAGTGCGCATTTCCACAGAGACAACATGCATAATTAGTCAAAGTTAAGCTGATCAGAGGTGCAGAATGACATACGTCATGGCTCTGTTCTGAAAGCATTATGTTCAAGCCCTGCCCACTGATGTAGTACATTTTGGAATTCCTAAGCTGTTACCATCTGAAGTGCAGCATATTTTGTTTCCTCTTTTTGTAAATGATTTAAATAGTCTAACACATGATGCGTGGTACTTGGCAGGGCTGCTGTGACTTTTAAGTGTGTGCCTCAGCTGCCTCTCAGACTGTCTTCCCCAAATTCAATGCCTGGCTGTGCGCTGTTTGCCACTTCTAACTTGCATCATGGACGATCAGGAGTTCGCACTGACTGAGCGTCTCCCTTTCACCACAAGGTAAGCTGGCTCCCGCTCATGCCCCCCTATAATGTTTAACATTTTATTTCTACTAGCAGGATGTACTGTTTAAAAATGGAAATATTAGTATTTTGCAACATAAAATGCCTTTTTAATTAAGTGCAAAATATCAAGTTGTAAAGGATCTAACACAGATCTAATCTGTCACTGGAAAGGGCCACAAAAACTCCGTACTTTGCCAGCTAGCCCTCTTTTTCTCATTTTCCCCCACCCCATGCTAACAGAGGTTACAAGAACCCAAGCTTTCCCCACCACAGCCACACTCTTTACTTGCCTCTTCATTCCATGGATGTTCTGCAGTGAGCTCGGGGGTCTGCTAGCTCAGACTGATCACAGCACCGTCATAATTCCTAAAACTCTGCTCTCCCCCTCCCAGGCTCTGGTCTTTCTTTTGTGTCTGATGGTAGTGGTTAGAAGCAGGCACTCTAGGTCATGTGCATTGTCCATGCTGCTCAGTCTTTCCACCAGGGAGGTAGAATGCTTCTTTTCCACTGAGCATGCCCCTTGCCACCACTTTACTTCCTAAGTGCCCTTCTGTTTCTGGTGCTTTACAGCACTTTTAGGATCTTCTTACAGTTTCTCGTTGCTCAAATGGCTGTAATTTCTGATATTTATATATTTCCCCTTATTCATTGCTTGATTTTTCTCGTGAGAAAGTGTAACACTCATAGTCATTCAAATGTCACTCATAATTACACTGAAATTATGAAAATGTCACAAATATCAGTCTGAAACATTGGCAGCTATGGTGATTGTCAGCACCTTCTGCTGTGTTTGTAGAAATGGACTGAATAATCCAGGAGGAAATCTTTGCCAGGAGCTGGGCTCTTCTATCCAGGGGCCCTGGGGGGCTTTCCTTCTGGGCCTGGGGGTGTTTGTGGGCATTATTTGTGTTAAAGAGGGGATCTGTGCACTGCATCTTACTGAATTGAGAGGTCTGTGTGTTGCATCTTACTGCACTGTGAGGAGTCTGCACTGCACTACATATTGCTGCACTGTGAGGAATCTGTGCACACTGCACTTCACCTTACTGCAATGTAAGGAATCAGTGCACCCAGCACAGCATCTTACTGCACTGAGGACTCTGTATACACTGCACTTCATCTTACTGCACTGTGAGGAATCTGTGCAGACTGCACTGCACCTTACTGCACTATGACGAATCTGTTCTAGTGCACTGCATCTTACTGCACTATGAGGCATCTCTGCCACTGGATTTCTGTCTACTGCACTATGATAAATAAATCCGTGCATTGCACTACAGCTTGCTATACTGTGAGAAGTCTGTTACCCTGCACTGTGAGGTATCTGTGCATGCTGCACTGCATCTTATAGCACTGTGAGGAATCTGTGCACACCCTTTGCTGTGCTCTCGCTGTTAATTTGTTGACTTGGCCACCTCTACCCCTATGTTTGAAGCATGTCCCCCAGGCAGTTGAATGTCCGGGCTGCCCCACGCCCCTTTTCTCCCTTTGTCTTGTTTCCATCTCTCAGACTAGGAAAAAGCTTCAGTCATTGCAATAGTTTCCTGTGCCATCGGTTGCTTATGGCATTATCCACTACAGAGGGGGGGGGGTGTGTGTGTGTGTGTGTGTGTGTGTGCCGTGTAGGAGGCCTGTCATGCAGTGGAAGGTATGTGACTGTGTTTTTAATGTATCTCTGTAAATGGGTGTGTGTGTGTGAACAGGGTAGGGGTTGCCTTTGCAGGCTGTGTGTGTCAGTATGAGACGTGTCTGCAGGGTGTCTCTTTGCAGGGTGTCTGTCTTGGCAGATGTTTGCGGGCTGTCAGTCACTCTTCCTGGCCTCTGCTCTTCTCTGTACAGAGATCTTTAGGATCACTGGCTGAAAAGGTCTGCTCTGTGCAGAATAGTCAGGTACTACTCAGCACACAGCAGACCTCTGAGTAAAGTCACATGTGAAGTTCTAGTTCTTCCCCATAGTTTGAAGAATTAGCCAGGTTTGATTGAGACTTCAGCCCGACCTCCAAATGTGTGAGTGCCCCGAAGCACCCAGGATCACTTGTGTGACAATGCTACAAAGTGTTGCTGCACTCTCCCATCATGCGTTAATGAGAATTGTACTATGATATAGGAGCCTATGTGAAGGGTCCAAGAGACTCTTGAAGTCGTTCTGCTCTGCTTGTCACTTCAGCAGAAAGGGGAGAACGGGATGAGTGACAAGAAAACGCAGGAAGCGGCAAGAGAAGAGAAGTAAGGGCGATACAGAGAGAAAAACACAAGGGGTAAAGTAAATAATAGGTATCATTCCAAAATATGAAAGAAATAAGTTTGTAGGGGAGGGAACTAGAGTTCAAAAAGAAGAGCAGAAAAAGAAATGGAATCAACATTATTTATAAATTGTAAAAAGTGTAATTATATGTTGAGCTAAAACTGATATTTAAGTGCCATGTGAATGTGATTCTTCAAGAGTTATAGGTGTAATTTGCTGTTGAGTGGTACCAATACTTGGACCTACTTTTAGTGCTGTGAATCGGGGATTTAATTCCAGTCACCAAACAGTGTAAATGCGCCAACTGGAGGGATCCATGTATTTTCCTGCAGGTTACCAATTTCAACTCTAGTGAGATAGCTAAGGGATCCCAGGTACCAACTGTCGTCCTGTACAAGTGAGTTAATTCTCATACTCCACAGATCTTACCTTTGCATCACAAGTACCAATACTAATAAATTCCTAATAAAAATTAGATTAGAAAGTACTCCACCAATTTTGCACCCAAGACCCCCTCAAGCTGTCCCAACTCTAGACATGTTTTTACTATTAAAAAAGAGCTATAAATGTTTCTTATGGTCCAGCTAATATTTAGGTAGTAGGTTGGACAAGTGGATTTCTTTAAGAGGCAAGCTGATTCCTGTATCAATCTGCCCTTAAAACAAGCAGATTTTTAAAATAATTCCACACCCATATAAGGGGTATTTACTGACATGTAAGGTGCACTGATTATCACTCACAGTAAGAGGGTGTTTAGAGTTTAAGAAATCTCTGCGCTGATGTTTGCTCACACTGTGAGGGGCATTTACAATTTGTGGAAACTTTCTCACACTGTACCACTTACTACTGGCACTCTGAGTGGTTTTAAATAAATGAGGGGGTCTGTGACCATTGCACTGTGTTGTACTCTTGCTGTATGCAGTGCTAGCAGAAGAGGAAACCTCTACACTGCACTACTTTTTACTTCACTGCAGACTTACTCTGTGCACCTGGCACTGATTTTTACCACAACAGGGGGAAAAAAGGTAGACTATGGATAATGTTATGTTAAGTGTATTTGTAGAGCACACTATCACCTGGGAAGGTGTCCTGGAGCTGTGCAGGTGCTCCATGCTTTAGGAGCAATGTATGAGAAGGTGTGGCCTCCGGATCTGTTCCTGTGTATGTCTGTGATGTGTCCGGCTGAGCGGGGGCACCTAGGGTGTTGATGGAAGGAGTTGCGGTTGTTAATGTAAGCAGGGCCTTTTTAGGTCAAGCCTATAGCAGCAGCGCTTATGCGCTGCTCGCTTTGCGAGGCATGCAGTAATGGAGTATGGAGTGGAAGCTCCGTGGAAGCTCCGCCCACTTCGCCCATGTTTTTAATTGGCTCGTGTCGTCTTTCGTAAATGCTGCCGTCTGATTGATTATGAGGCTTTTTAGTCCCTCCTTATTATGTCCATGTCATCATTTGTATCCTTCCATGGCTACTGCCCCCTTTACTTCATGTGTTGCACGGTATGTGTTATTTAGATTGTGAGCACGATTTTCTTTAATAAGGTTCTCTTACTGCCCGTGCCTTCTCCCCCCCTCCCGCAGTCCGTGCCTTCTCGCCCCCCGCCCGTCCGCCCTTCCGTTTACAATGCAATGTCTCCTGTAAATGCGAGTCTTATTGCATTGCAAATGCTTGTTATATCACCAGCTCCCTTCATGTCTCCTTCTTCCTCGTTCCCTTAGAGCACAGAACTAATTTCCAATTGAGCTACACATGAAGAAAACGTGTGCCTGGAATTCCCACGAACACAGGAACTTCACATGATTTTGATTCAGCATAGAGTCTCCAGTAAGTTATTTTATTATTTCTTCAATACAGGATACGTTTGATTTCCTTACATGGTGAGATTCCAAGAAGAGGCACATTTCCTGGGTACCGCAACAATTTCAGACGTACAGGCTAGGAGGGAGCCATTTCCTTAACACCAGTGAAATTTTCCTAGCTCGGTGTGCTCTACACAGGTTAGTTGTAATCATTTCAGTCCCCTTATACGTGGTTGTAGGCTATACAAATAGCTATAGCTTTGTTGTAAACACATTACTGTGGCGTCTAGAACCAGTCATAAGCAATATTATATGGTCGGTGTGTCTGAGCGAGTAAAGAAGATAACTTTTCTCTTTGGAGTAAATTCCAGTTTATTCAGGTTGTGACTTTGTGGCATAGTAAGAACCGTGATAGCCAATACGTGTTTCGCCCCCTTACAACGGCCAACCTGACCCTTGGGAATTGATAGCCTTTTCCCACAATTCTGCTGAAATACTAACTAACGCCCTGAAGAAGCCAGGCCGGATGACCGTTGTAAGGGGGCGAAACACCTGTTGGCTATCACGGTTCTTACTATGCCACAAAGTCACAACCTTTATAAATTGGAATTTACTCCAAAGAAAAAGTTCTTCTTTATTCGCTCAGACACACCGACCAAGTCTCTCTAACCTGAATAGGGAAAGGGTTTCCCATTGTCCTGAGCAAGTAGATACACCACCAAACAAATCTCTATTAACAAAGGCTCGCTGAAGTCTCGGACCCTAAACCCCCAACCCACAGAATAAGCAATATTATAGCCACCCTCTGCTTTAAAGAAAAAGCTGAAGTCCACAAGCCCAGTCATATATATGTTTATAGACCAAACTCCTATTTTTGCAATTTTGGGCATAAAGCACCAAGGTTAAGGATAAATGGAGAAGAAAAGGTCATCTGCTTTATTCTTTCTTATTTTTATCATAATGAATGGACCCCGGTAAGGTGCAAGCATTGCCTTGCAAAACGTATTGTGAAGAACAATTCTCTAGTGTATCATCTGTTGATTACAACTCTACACCTCAAATGTGACCAGATTTACAGGAAAGGGGCACATTGTGTCATAAACACATTTTTTTTTTAAAACTCCAGCGGGCTTGCAATGTACCTTCCAAATAATTTTCATTTTAACGTCATCACTAATGCTTTGCCCTCCCAATCGCCCCGACTGGGATCCTCCAGCCCTTTCCACTGCCACAAAATATTATGTCACGTGAGTCCTCGGAAGGACAGGCAGTTCTAGCCTTCATGCATTTCTTTTGAATGTAGATATGAACGTTTTGTGTGCCAGCACAGCAATGACGAACCCTTTGTTAAGGCACTACAGACACGTGTGCCAGATATCATCAGTTTGTCTTCCTTGAATCCTCCAGGGCAGTGAAAAACAGAAGTTCTACGGATTCCTTCTGCAGTATGGATGGTTGGATAAAACAGATACTCACAAGATGCAGTGCACTTGAACATATATTTAATGTAAGTTATTCCTTTACTCTGGACCCAGAATTAAAAGGTTCAGGAAGCAAAGATCCACTTCAGCTACTCAAAGTTGACACTCCAACTAGTTAACATCCTCTTCAGAGGTGACTCACAGGGCTTTCGGCTGAAAAAGAGAGAAAGGTTTAGGAGATAGAGGGGTGCTTTGATAAAGATTGGGTACATAAGGTGTAAGATTCCAAGAATCTACTCTCATTTGATGACCTAATGTTGGGACTTCGTGAAATCAGAACGTCAAATATTCACAAGTAATTAACAGAACATTTAAGGCCTGCTTAGTACCGTTTTGAGGAAAGATCAAAGGCACCATCTTGTTAATATGAAACGGATGATGCCCCACCGGGCCACTGGCGATGAAAGGATTAGGAATAAGCAGTAAAGTATGAAACCAGGTCTTATTTATGCAGGAAAATTAAGAGCATCACAAGTAAATACATCCTTTGGGTTGCTTTGAGATCATGAATAAATCAAGCTAGTTGCGTCAGTAAGTTAAATGGGTACGCACAAATCAGGCTGCACTTCTAAATGAGGCTTTATAGAAATGTTCTTTTGCTGTTTTGCAACACTGTACATACCAGAGGTTACCATTCAAACGAATGGTACTTAATGTAGTGTCCACAGAAGACTTAACGACTGAGTCAGCACTGATGCAGAGTTTGAACCTTTCATCTGCATGTAACACAGCTCCCAGCAACGAGCACTTAACTCATCAGTTATCCTAAGAAGGGGTGGCTGAACCAGTAGTTGTCTTCAGGCATATTAACCAAGGAGGCAAGGTACAGGGAAATATTTGAGCTCTAATCCTTCTTCTATTTACTGAATGAAATCCATTCACTCTGGCTGGCTCGTAACTTGCTACTGGAAATGTTGCATCATGACGGTACGTAAGACCCCAGATGGATTAGTGATCTCAGTAAAGATAGGCCGTGGCAGGGATATTAATGGAAACTGGTAAGTCTTTGTTCTAGATAAAGTCCCAACACAGGCAGTGCTCTAGCATTCCAAAGAGAAATTCCCAAGGAGCTCCTCCAATGACCAACACCCCAGGGACATCTTAAGGATTTTGGGGGCCCTGGGGCAAAAAGATTTTGGGGGCCCCTGTTCGGAACAGCTGTGAATTTATGATCCAATTTCAGCTCTTTCATGCCCTCTTCAGCCAGGTCACTGGCAGCACACTGGCACACCTGTCCAAATTCTTAATGTGTTTACATCTAATATTCAGGGATAGTGATGCATGTTTTCAATATTGTAACACAGCAGCAGCTCACTGATATTACTGCATATAATCTCTGTGACACCCTCCCATTTCTTACATGTGAGGTCCTGTTGTGATTTAAAAGAACATTTTTATGGATGTTGCATGAAACAAACACATTTTTCTGCAAACTGTCTGTAATAGATTCGCTCACATCACCCAAAGCAACAATAATTAAAGGAAAACGATATTTAAAACAATCTGTTTAAGAGTTATTCAAGGCCATCAGGGCAAGACTCTCTGGAGAACAGAGCTGGCTCTATCAGGGGGCCCACTTTGGCCATGCTTAAAACGTCTCTGCACCACCCCCTTCCCTCTGCACTACCACCGGCCTCACCCGCTGCTGCCCCTGCCGAAGGACGATATTCTCTGGCTTCAGATCTCGATTAATGATGCGATTCTCATGCAGATAACAGAGAGCCGACGCTGCAAAACGAATAAGAGGAAATGTCAGACTATAGATAATAGGACTGTCACAGCTCTAAAGAAAAGTTTTTACCCTAGCACTGACATCCAGTGCACAATTTGTAAATATAAATAAGTGGAGGCGGGCAAAGTTTTCTTAGAGACCTGCAGCTAGCGCTGCTGAATGCCCAACAGCACAGTCCAATAGCAAGGAAGACTAATCTTGATACCAACTTGTGCCCCCTTCTTCCCCACTCAACACTTCCTGCCTCTGTATCCCACTCTTGCAGCTTCTGTTACATTTTTTGTATCTTTCTCTTCCTTTCTTCCTTTTCTCTGCTCTGGTCCTTCTACACATCCATGTATCCACTCCTGGCCCCCTCCTTCCATCACCCACTAACCACTTGCCACATTTTTGCGCCACAGCAGACGTCCTTCTCTCCCTCAAATTCTACTCTACCCATGCCCTCTACTCACTCCTGGTCACAACAGTTCTGCATACACTTCCTCCTTACTAACGCAGCACTGCCATAGCCCACGTAACGAAACTTGAGGGGTACGTGGAGGGGCCCCCTCCGGGCTCAATCAGGAGCTCTCCAGCCAGAGTGTTGTGCTGAGGAGGGCCCACGGAGCTTGGAGGCCCCCCCCCGCACCGCGGGGGCCTGTGTTATGCCCTGACTGGAAGCAGAACGTCCGATAGCTGATGAAGGGCTGATCCTACCTGAACCGTGTTTCAGCAGACCTTTGTCACAGGCTCAGATGCTGAAGCTGGCGCATGCATTACTCTGCACATGTTCACTGGAAGAGCTGCCACTAGGTCCATTTTATAATGCACCCAAACCTTGCAAGTGCTCAGATGCTACAGACTACATTTCCTAAACTTGCGTTTCCCACAACCTTCTGTTGCACCCTGCTTCTGCCTCCCTACTGGCGTGGTGCCTTGGTTCTTTAAATAAGATCCAGCAGTGATCTTCTCACTGGCCCAATCAAGATTGTTGCAAAGACAAAAAGAGAGCAAAGTGAAAATTATTGGCCCAAAGTTTATTCTACTGGACACTGTGATGTAAACACAATCCCCTGCAGTCCACAAAGAGGCCCCAAAATGTAGGCTTTTGTGATCTCTGTCCCTCAAACCGATTCCCTCACCCACACGAGGTGTCCTGCTTCACCACTGGGGTCGTTCCTAAACCAACAGGCTCATTACAAGCTCTATTTTTGTGAGGCTGTCGGAGTATGAATATATGAAAGCTCTATATGCGTTGTAGTGCCATGTGACTACTGCATTAGCATCACAAGGTCAAAAAAACCAAAGAGGCATGGGTTATTTGGACTCAGTACATTTAATGAATTCTCTAATCAATGTTCCTGTCCTAATCTTAAACAACGGATAGGTCGCGAACATTAGACAGAACTTATGGCCCCTACTATTCCCTTCCTATCACAAAACTCTTATTAATTTTTAGGTTTCGCCTAGCGTTGCAGCGTGCATGCGCTGCTCGCTCTGCGCGGCCTCTTGTAATTGATAAGATTTCTGAAGTGGTGTGTAAGCCCCGCCCCTTCATGTTATTGGCTCGCGTCATCATCCATGCTAAACGCTGGTGTTTGATTGTAAGGAAGGCTTTTTAGTCCCTCCTTGTTACCGCCCAGGCTAATTAGAATACTGCCGAAGTGGACTGCACGGTGTACTTGTGGCGGTATACTGTTAGGCTGTATTTGTTGGTGTAAGCACTTTTTTAGGTCTCGCCTAGCGACGCAGCACATGCGCTGCTTGCCTTGGCGAGATCTATTGTCGTCGATTTCTGTTCGGAAGGGAGACAGGAGATGTGCACGCGTACGGGCAGGTGATGTGCACGCGGTGTTTCAACACAGCGCGCGCCTGGCGCTCTTTCACTTTGCACGCGGCATTTCAACACAGCGTGCGCATGGCGCGCTTTCACTTTCCGGCGTGCTAGGAGCATTTTGTTCGTGTATGGCGCGCTTTCACTTTCCAGCGTGGAGGCGTGCTAGGAGCATTTTGTTCGTGTTTTGGTGCGTACTCTAGTTTTGGTATTTATTTTCTTATTTTCTCGATTCAATCTCTTTCTCCTTCAATTCTTGCTCTGTCTCCTGTGCATTCCCTTGTACATGCACTTGTTCTTACACCTGCCCTTGCTCTTCTAGTGCTCGGGAGACTCACGTGCATGCTCTGGCTCTTGTGCTTGTTGATGTATGCTCCTAATTCAGTGGGATGCATCCCTTGATGTGGTTATAGCGGGAGTTGGGTATTTGTGAAATACCCACCTGCACTGTATGCATATATGTTATACTGGTTTTTGGTCTAGTATAAGTGATTTGTGAAAAAACAGTTTATGCTGTGTGGTAAAATGTTGGCTAAAAAATAGTAACACCCGCCAGCTGGGTTCTGTTGCCCTTAATTTTCCTGTGCGCCATGGGCTTTAGACCCACTATTTGCAATAGTATGTTCCGTCCTGACTCTGTTTGCATTTATTATCTTGTCATACAGTTTGAAAGGTGCACTTTGTAATCTTTCTAGTTTCGGTGTATGTGGCAGTATATGTGTAAATAAAAGGAAACCTAGTAAGAACTAAGTTTGCATGTTATTGCCCAGAATAGAGTATGTTGGCCAGAAGGCCTGGTCGGAGGGCCAGATGTTATAAGGGACCCTAAAGTATGGCCCCAGTAAGCTTTGCCTTGGTATATAATATGCATGTGAATGCTTTGAGGTGATGATCGTTCACTGTGTGTGTGTGTGTGGGTGCATGTGTTTTATGTGGTGAAGGAGAGCCATCCCACCACATTTTTGTAGCATATTTAGAGGTTGCCTTAAACCCCAGTTGCCGGCCCCCTGTGGCACATTTGGAGGTTGTGGTGAAACCCCTTTGAAAAGTCGCCGGCCCCATTATGGTGTCAAAATCAGTGTCCCTGAAATGAGCGGACTTGCACTTTTTTTGGGTCGCCACACCTCATTTTGATCGAGATCAGTCTCCCCTGTCGAAGCGGTCTCACTTTTTTAAAAACAAAATTCCCCGTGTGAAGCATCATTATGGTTGGAGCCGCCCAACCATGTGGTCACGAATAGTCTTCTTTACCGAAGCTGACTCGCCCTGTGATAAACATCTTGTTTAGTAATAAATTAGTGAGGGAGAGCCTTGCATGTTTACTTTTGCTTTGTGGTGGCAGGCTCCCTTGGTAAAAAGAGGTGCTGTGTGGCCTTTGTGGATGCGATCTGTTTGTAGTGGTTTTAAAGTATTCCTATGTGAGTAAGATCCATCCCCTCACTAGAAGTTTACTGAGTATATGTATTCGGATAGTGTATGGTTTTGCATTGCAAGCTTTTCCCCTGAAATAAAGGTTGAAATCCCTGCAGGTACGAACAGTGTTAGTAGTAAGTGTTCTTACCCCCATGACCATTGACTGCTGTACATGTAAATGTCCTTCTATGTAACTGCATATATGAAAAAACGTCCAAGTATGCCCTGGAAGCTGTGATTGCCTACAGCAATGAACTTAAGAATATTGCGGCTTGTAACTGGAAAGATGTATCCATCTTTATCTAGGCATTCTTGTTGCTTTCATTGGCGTCCCCATTTAAGGGTCCTGAATTTTCCCTATAGTTCACCTGTTGTATTCCGCTTTAGGTGTCCGTATATAGGTTTTCCTGAAATCATGTCCTTATATAGGCACAATTCGCATTGCCCTTATATAGGCATAGAATCCCTGTCCTTATTTAGGCATTAACCGTGCACTCCAAATACAGGCATGGTCACCGACATCCGTCCACCCGAACGTCACAACGTGTTCTTAGAAAGCAGACCCTTAAGCTTCGGGAGTTCCCTTAGCACAGGACTATTGATTTCTCCAAGAACTCATCCTTTATGTATGAACCGTTATACCTTAAGGGTTCATTCCTGACGTCTTCCTCTGTCCGACTTCACGTCAATGCTAACATTCCAAGACACCTACCAGGTATAAATATACCTTCCCTTGCCCAAGCAAGTTAGAGGAGACCTCGACTTCAGAGGAGCCCGTATCCCGGCCTGACGCACTGAGAAGACGCTGTCATTCCTGCACGCAGACGAATCCAGCTTCCAGTGTTCTGACTCCCTTCGCGGGGTGTTAGAGTTCCAAGATCCGGCAGGAGATTCCCACCTCTCTCATTCTCAAGGTATGGAGCTGACTAGAACCTAGAGGGACTCTTGGCATACCATACTTGGCATACTATACTTAACATACTCTTAAGTATACCAGACTTGAGAATACTCCGCCTACTTCTTACCTTTCCCTACACCAGGTTAGGTACACTGGGGTAGAACTAGCTTAGAGACTCCTCATATGAGTACTCGCATTTTTAGCTCATGTTATTTATGTATGTGAATATATGCTAAAAGATAATGCTAGCGCAGTATTATTTATTTCTACTGCTTACGCTGTACATTATTTATCTAGCATACTGTCTTGTGATCGTAACAGCACATCTCTTACACAAGAAACAAGACTGTTCAATAAAACCCTTTTATTGAAACGCCCGTCTTTCCTTTCTGTGTAACTCTGCGAAAACTAAGCATGCACGATTGACTGAGTGAAACTGTTATCAATTGTTTCCACGATTCTGAGACATGTTCCGATTCTAAAGGGAAACAAAGTAGTCATGTTTTTCGGTTGCCAGAAACTACTCCCTTCTTGTTCTCAAGGAGTTTCTAGTGGCTTCTGAGCTAGCTGGCACAAGTAATTAAGTTTAATATACTCGATGGGGACATACCGACCTTAGTCCTATGTCAAGCCTATAGGGTATATTATTCCAATGCGCAGAGCCTATTAGGGAAATAGGAACTACACTACATGGCGCCCAATGGTTTGGTAAGGCAGTAATTTAACGTTAGATACTGAGTAACTCAGTCGTGCTTTTCTCAGAGACCCCTACTCACATACTCCATAAGACGTCTGGAGTGGGTAGGGTTAAATATCCGCCATAACTAAATAGGGAAGCACCCTATATATTCGTTGTTTGGTTTGTTCAACGTTGAAGGATACAGTGTTCCAAAATATTGTGCACCTTATCTTTTTGTTTCCTTGAAACTTGTGCTACATTTTTCAAAAAAGAAATGTCCCTGAACGGGGATACTAACACCGGTTCCGGTGGAGCTGCGGCTGACCCAGCCATAGCAGTTTTTAACTTTACAGGTTTAAATGAAACCGAGGAGGGTGTTATAGACATCCATCCCAACTTAAGACGAGCCATCACTCTAAAACGTATAAAACATGGCCTACCACCAAGAGGCGGTAGAGCAGTTTTCGTGATAGAGGCACACGAATCCTTTCAGACAGAGGTATTCTATTCATGGGTAATATTTCCTGAATCAAATTCAGTAACAAGTCTGTTTCACTTCCAGTGGCGGCTCGCATAGGGCGTGCTGCGAGGCGGGGGAGCGGCAGGGTGGGGGGGGTAGTAAACTCGGACATACGACGGAACGGAGGAAAGTAATTATTACGTTCCTCCGTTCCGTCTTATGTCCAAGTTTACTACCCCCCGCCCCACAGCACGCCCTATGCGAACCGCCACTGTTCACTTCTACAAAGAAGATGATCCACCAGAGGAATATATTCCTTTCGAGGATATTGAAATTCCACTAACATACCAGGAGCATCAGCTCTGGTTTAAAGGTGCCCTAAAACATCACAAAAACATCACCAGGCTCGGGCCACTAGGTAGACCAGGAGCAACATGGCCGATTCTAGCCGGCTACACTCCTCATCCTGACCTCGAAATAATGTCAGACGAGGAACTACTTACTCAAATTACAGAGTTAATAAAAATCTAAAGACAATTGGTCCAATATGTCATGCGGACTTTCACAGTCCAACCACAATTAACACTTCCAAATCAAACTCCTCAACAGGGGAATACACTAAAAATTACACCACAGACTCTATACGCAGTCATGGGAAAAATGCCCACAAAACGTGAGCAAATTCCATTCTGGATAGCTAAAAAAATTACTCAAATCGAAGCAGTATTTCCAAATACTAGCCTGTATGAGAAACACTGAATCCTAACAATCTGTTTACCGATGGGGATCACACCACAACTGGAAGACTGCACCACTTTGGGCTCAGTCTTTGCTGCATCTATACAAAAACACATGGTATTCCGTCAATTGCGGTAATACCTGATGTCCTAAAACAAATTCAAAACGAATACGGGGCAGAGCCTGCTCTGAATTTAGGTATGAAATTACTGAAAAATTTCGACCAGGTCTCAACAATAATATTATCTAATATTAAAGGGGATGCAGCAGCAGTGGCGATCCGCAAACGATTAAGGGAATTTGATGTTACAGAACACCAAACAGAACTACCCAGAATAATAGAACAATCTTATGCAGAATTAGGCAGAGATAGTTTAGGTGGAAGACCATTGAAGCCAAAACTATCTGAAAGTCCTGAGAAGGACTCTATTAAACAAACTCCTACATCTTCTAAAAAGAAGTGGGAAACTAATAAACATCATTCAAACGAGAAACGTTCTCAATCCCGAGGTAGGTCTCCTCAAAAGGAGCCCTCTGAAAGGAGGTATAACCTCAGGAATAGGGATAATTTGAAGAAACCTGACCGGTATCAAGATACTGATGCACGTTCCTCTCGTGCCTTTCAGATCTCGTCACAGACATCGGAAAGAAGAGGACGGTCAGAACATAGAGAAGAACGTGTGAAATCGAAAGACGACAAACACGTTTCGAAAAATAAATCTAAACCTCAATTCTCAAAGAAGAAGGTAGCAGGTCTGAAGGTCAGACATGCAGAGGATACTGAGAACACAACTCAAGAACGGAGAATGGGCTCAGACGATGCTGGACAGTGCAGCAGACGTCACAATAGCTCGCCAGAACCTGAAGGAACTTCTGGAGATAGTGTACTTGAATGAGTACATTACAGTTGAGACTGTAGACACCAGGGTTAGTACTCCACAAAAGTTATATGAAATAACACTCCGGATGGAGGGAGACATACCTAGACAGGTGAAACCACTCTTTTGGGAAAAACTTTCAAGGGGCTATGACATACTTCTAGCAGAAAAAGACTGGCCACCACAATTTGTCAGGGAGTGCCCACATGGCGAGGACATTATTATGCCTGCCTTCTCCAACCATATTCCAATTCATCTAAAATATACTTATGCCAGGAAATGGGCAGTTGCCCAGGCCCCAGCATTATATAAAAATCATGTAGGATGGGATGAGGACTCACCTCACCACAAAATACATCTGAAACATGAACCTACTGCACAAAGGCAGTACCCAATAAAGCAAGAAGCTAAAAAACAGGTCAGGGAGATCTTAGATCAACTTGAATGCCAAGGGGTGATTGAAACATGCACCTCCTCAATGAACAATCCTTTGTTTCCTGTCTCCAAACCAGACTATTCATATCGTCTAGTTTTGGACTACAGACACTTGAACACATGTTCTAAAACTTTTGCAGTACAAAATGCACATAGTACAGCATTAATGAATAACATTGTGCGTAAAAATATAAAACCACATTAGATATCTCAAATGGTTTCTTTTGTCAAAACATAGCACCTGAAAGCAGGTACTTGAAAGCTTTCTCAATAATGGGGACCCAGCGTCAATTTTGTAGACTCCTACAAGGGTTCAAGAACAGCCCGGGGTTATTCTCAGCGAGAGTAACAGAGTTACTACAAATTTATGATAATGAGGCATTGTCATATGTCGATGACATTTATCTGACAGACGATGACCTAGATAAGCACTTGAACAGGGTGAACACCATTATACTGGGCTTCGCCTCTGAGGGCTACAAATTCAACTTTAAAAAGTCCAGAATTGCCCTTCTCAATGTCCTTTTCTAGGATATGAGCTTTCAAGTGAAGGCAAGAGCTTGGCAGCCAACTTTTTAGAAAGGTGTGCGCTGCTCCAACCTCCAAAGACGCTGAAAAATTTACAATCCATCCTGGGTTTCCTAAATTTTGGAAGAACTTACATTCTAAATTACGCAGAAAGGGTTAAACCTCTCTACGCATTAATCAAACCTGATTTTTCAATCAAAAACTGGACACAGGAACACACAGACATCTTGCGTTCACTCCAAGCTAACATGTTAGCAACTAATCACTCACAGACACGCGTAAGTCAGCGCAATTTAGTGATCCGAATAATTTCGGGTCAATGCGGATTCACCTACTTAACATTTAATGAGGGTGAAAAAGTACCAATTGCATACAAATCACATTTGTATACACAAGCAGAAATGCGCTTCACTTCAACAGAAAAAATACTGACAGCAGTTCAAACTGCAGTTGCAAAAGAAAGAGCTCTAGCCCAAGGGAAACGCATTATTGTCGTAACCCCAGTACCGGCTCTAGAGGCAGTCACAAAAGCGAGCATTCCAAATGCTAAAGCATTACATCCGAGATAGATACAATGGGTTAATTCTCTTGCTGCTACAGATGTTGAATATGTTTTTGATCCCGATCTAAAAACACAAGCATTCCTGCAATATGAACATGAATGTCCTCTGCCCACTGAGATTCTGCCTCTCGATCAGTACGAATTTATAATTTACACTGACTGATCCGCACAACCCGCAACAGGGAGTAAGCAAGCTTACATTGCAGCATGCGCAATTGTTAAAGGTCGCATGGCGATGGCAACTTCAGACCTCTGGTCACAAAAACTCATTCTCTAGGAGATTGTACAGCTCAGCGAGCTGAACTACAAGCATTCAAACTGGCACTTGAAAGTACAGATCGAGAATTCCCCACACTAATAGTGTGCGATTGTTTCTACTGTGTGCAGTCGTATAATGAATATATACAAACTTGGCTTGAAAATGGGTTCAAAGATGCAAAAGGTTGCACAATAAAGCATAAAACGCTTTGGGAACAAGTAGTTCAGTTAAAAAATGAACTACCAAAGGCTCACGTGATACACACACTGAGTCATCAACGTGATGGCGTTCACGTTGCAGGGAATTCATTGGCTGATGAAGCCGCAAAGGGGGCTGTTCAGACGGCTTCCGTAGCTGCGATCACTCGTTCAAAAATGAGGATAGACGGTGAGATAATGTTGGCTGTCAATGCTTTGAGCAAGGGCAGTAGTGCAGCGTTACCAAAAAAGTTTCCACTCAAGTACTCTTATGTAATTGATGCGAACAACGTTCCTTTTGCTCGAATCCCTGGAGTGGGGGATAGGGTAATTCCAAACAAGGAACGTAGATTAGGACTAATCCTAGCAGCACACAAAGGGCTAGCCTCTGCCCATGCAGGCATTTCTGCAACAGTAACTTTACTTAAGCAAAGGTATTGGTGGCCTGGCATTAGGAAACAGACCAAGAACTATGTTCTGGAATGTGAAATATGCCAACAGCTGAAAGTCTCCACAGTGAAACGTCCTGTGCAGACACCCCTGTTAATTTCAGACAAACCATTAGCTTATGTTTACCTGGATCACTGCGGTCCCTTACAAAGGGACGGTAACTATAAATATATCATGGTCGCAGTGGATTCATGCTCTAGGGGCCTGATTCACAGAACTAACTTACGTCACAAACGTAAAGTTAGTACTTTTTGGTATTCACAGAATACACTTACTCATTTTGGTATTCACAGAATGAACTTACTCATTTCGGTATTCACAGAAGTTAGTACTCCTAACTTTAGGACTCCTAAATGCCTTCTGTGAATACCGAAAGTCTTAAAGGTAGGATTTTTCTCAGTTTAGGAGTAGTAAAGTTAGAATTTACTACTCCTAAACTGAGAAAAATCCTAACTTTAAGATTTTCGGTATTCACAGAAGGCATTTAGGAGTCCTAAAGTTAGGACTACTAACTTCTGTGAATACCAAAATGAGTAAGTTCATTCTGTGAATACCAAATGAGTAAGTGTATTCTGTGAATACTAAAAGTACTAACTTTACGTTTTGACGTAAGTTAGTTCTGTGAATCAGGCCCTAGGTTCCTATGGATATGGCCTCAGCGCTCGGCTGACGCTCGAACTGTTATAAAAGATTTGCGAGTCTTTATCGGCACATACGCAATAGGCACACTACACTCTGACCAGGGCCCTGCGTTTAGCTCTAGGGCTTACAAAGAAGCCATGGCCAGCCTGGGCGTTGCATTGCGGTACTCCTCTCCGTTTCATCCTGAGGGAAATTCTGTTGTGGAAAGGAAAAACCGGGACATAAAGCAGTCTATCACAGCTAGGGTATTAGGTTCGGGTGATGGGTGGGTCAAACATCTTTATGGGTTCCAACGCTCATTAAACAATTTGCCAAGAAGTTCTCTAGGGGGGGTCACTCCATATAAGGTTCTATTTGGGACAAGAATGTGGGTGCCCGATCTGGAATGTAGAGGCACAGTGGTGAAAAATAAACCCTTTGATATTAAAGATCGTTTTGCTGTTTTACAGGACTTAAATGAATTAAGATCGAAACAAAGCAACGTATTCCTGCAGCCAACCACCACTGGGGAAGAACCGGCGGTCCCGGCAAGGTCTGTGGATTCCAAAAGTTGGGGATCTAGTCAGAGAGAAGATTGCGGACAAGAAGGAATTTGGACCTTCTTACAGACAACCAGTAACTGTCCTAGCCATACACGGAACAAGAACAGTACTTCTGCCGCCCCATGCTGGAAAAAAGGAGAAAAGATTTGTGTCCATCGACCGAATCAAACCACAGTATGTGGCCAATACTAAGTAGTAGGCCTCGTGGACTCCGACCTAGAGGCAGACACACTCCTCTCGCTACTATCCAAGAGGTTCAGACAAAGACTGATAACCATCGGGAATTCAGCAGTAACAGATGAAGGACTGAGCAACAATGCTATGGAACTCATCCCTCTTGAAACTCAAGTATCAGTTCGTCCAAATACACCTGTTTACACCAACGTAGCAAGTGATCAACTGGTTCCATCGATTTCAACAAATCCTGATTCAATTCCAACAATTGACAGAACTGCTTCTGGCTATTTCATTAACTTTGATACGTTTTCTGAAGATCCGAGTGAACCCGAGACGTTGCCAGCATCAAAAACTTTTAAACAGCAAGTACAAGACTTTTTACATTTTTTGAAAAAGACTTATCTGGTTTCACCGTGGATTGAACTTTGGGTTATTTCTGGAATATTTTTCTTCCTGCTTTGGCTAGCTTTGGTTAGGACTATGAGCGTGCTTATAAATGGCAGATACATCCATTTGGACATTGAAAGAAAAGAAGTGAACTTACTTTTGAAACCTCACAAATCATCCCATCGTGATACAAGAGACTTGTCTGCAGTAAACATCACAGCCGTTCCTATACAAGATGGTATAGTGTGGGACAAAACAGATTTCGATATTTTTGGGCCCGACGGAACATTTGAACATTCCACATTTATTTAAGATCTCACTAAGTGATTTTGTTTCATCCAGTACCTTTTCTGATGATTGGGACTTTGAGACTGTAAATGACATAATGTGTGACCTAGAAAAATCTGCTGCATTTTCTAATAATGAATATTTAGAGGGTTCATCAGATTATGAACAGCTGTATTGCTATAACCACTATGGTCATCATTTTTTGCATAAATCTGCAACACCTAGAAATGTGTTTATGTTTAACCAATGGGAGCATTGTCCTACACCACCAAAAGGTAGTTCAAAAACATTTGCTAAAAAGTTTCCATATTTTTCAGGATATAATACATCTGATCCAGAAACATTTCACTATAAAAATGTAAACAAAACAGGACTGAAAACTATGTTAACTAATACAAAACAGATTTACTCTGCAGTATTTATTGCCCAACTGTCTAGACAGGGTTTCAACTTATGGAAAGACACAATAGACACAAAATCTGTCTGGGGTACTAAAGATTGGCAAGTGCAGGGGATAGAAGCTTTGTTTAGAGCCTGTATCGTCCCTCAACAAATAATGTTTTTGAATGACACTGTCCAACAAACGTCTTGCCTTGGTTTAGCCAAGATCAAAGACATGAAAAATCCTTCTGTACCAACACCTGCAAGTGATAACAATACACAGGCAGCGGTTACAGTTGACATAATACTACAACTCAACAGAACAAATCCTGATTGGAGAAAATGGTTGATCTGGCCCACAGACACAAACAACTGTCAAGAGAGATTCCTGAATAAAACACAGGGGTTTACTATCCATAGGCTAGACCCAAGATATGTCCAAAGACCGCATCCGGGGGTAGTAACAACATACAGTGTAGGGAAATTATGCCTCGATTGGCTGCAAAAATCTACACTTAAGGATGTGAAACAACACTTATCTTTACTTAGAGAAGACGCAGATCTTTGGGAATTCTTGCTTGAACCAAGAAAACCGCGTCAAAAACGTTTCATATATGCCGGCATTTATGCTGCTTATAATGAAGCATGGAAGGTGTCACAGATGGAGGCCGCAGAACAAATACGTGAACTTGATCGTATTAATTTAGAAAAAACTCTCTCTGTGGTCGACAATGGGTTAACAACTTTGTCCTCCAGAATTTATTCATTGGACAGTATAGTATCCTCTGCTATCGACATACTGGAACAAGATTTAGCCATGTTACAACAAGGCCAGTCTCAGTTACGTTCTATTATGTTATTAAGCTGGACGCTGCAATCTTTGTGTGCGGGCTATGTGCCTTGGCGTTTTATCAACACGTCGGCTCTGTTTGCAGAATACAATCTAACTGATAAACAGATCGAACTGGCACAAAGGGGAGCAAAGTATACAGTGCTGAGCATTGAAAAACTGGAAAAATTACCATTTACGGTAGCAGAAAAACCAGCTACAGAATGGCTTATTCATGGCAAAATCACTCTACCTGAGTGCTTTTCATTAAAAGATTATTTAGACTCACCGGTGTCTTTGTAGTCTTTTGAATACCTTGTTTAATTTTGCACTGCCCATCTTTTTCAGGATATGGGGTAGCTGCCGAGGAACTAGAGCAGTGGTCTTCAAACTTTTTGATGTCGAGACCCCCTTGTCAAACCTTTTTAGGCATAAGGACCCCTTCTGACAATTTTCTAGAAACTGGTTCTCCTCATCATCAACATCTGTTGACAACCATAAATGCCCCTGTTAGACCTGGCATCTTTTGGCATGTTTCCCCTGTTTTTTTTCTGTCTGACCTCCTAGTTTTGGCTCGGTTTTTGCTGGTTCAGTGTCTCTGCACACTTTCTCACTGCTTTTCAGTGTTAAAGTGTAAGTGCTCCTATTATAAATTGTATTATGGATTGGTGTTTCCATGATTGGCATGTTTGACTTACTAGTAAGTCCCTAGTAAAGTGCACTGAGGGTGCCAGGGCCTGTAAATCAAATGCTGCTGGTGGGATTGCAGTACTGATTGTGCCACTCACCCATGCAGCCCTGAAAAGGGTTATCAGATCTGCCACTGCAGTGTCTGCGCAGTTTGTAACTGCCATGTCGACCTGGCAAGTGCACACACTTGCCAAGCCCTAATCTTCACTTTTCTTACATGTAAGTCACTCCTAAGGTAGGCCCAAGGAACCCCTGTGGGCAGGGTGCCGTGTATATTAAAGGTAGGACATGTACTGGTGTGTGTGAGACATGTCCTGGTAGTGAATTACAGTGTGTTTCGTTTTTCACTATGGAAAGGCTATCTGTCCCATAGGATAGAATGGGAGTTTACCTATAACATCTTATAAGCATATCTTCCCATTGGGACAAGATGGAGAAATGGGGTTTAGCATGCCTGAACTCAGAATATAAAAATGCATCTTTTAGTAAAGATGATTTTAATGTCTCTGTGTTTGAAAATACCACTTTTAGAAAGTAGGTATTTTCTTGCTTAGCCATCCTGTGTGCCTCTGCTGGGTTTGTGGATTGACTGTCTGGCTTTGGAGTGACAGGGGCTGGGGATGTGCATTCTCATCAGACTGCCACTGGGGGTCAAGGTGTGTCCTGCCTTTCCTGGATGAGTCAGGGCTGAGCTGAATAGACCTGGGCTGTATTTATAGTGGTGGGAGGAGATTTCCTTGCACCTGAATGGGCCTGGTCTGCCTTGGACAATGCTGTCTCCACCTCCTGCCAGGAAGCTGGGCCAGAAAAGATGGAACTGGTTTGGGCTGGGCACAGGCACTCTCTGCCCAAAAGCACAAAGAGAAACTGAGTATAAATATTGGGGTCCAGACCCTAGAACTTTAGAACTTTCTGGAATCAAGGAACCTGCCAAGAAGAAGAGCTGGAAGAACTGCCAAGAGGAGTACTGCATCTTTGCTGTGTTGTTGCTTTGTTGGTTTGGCCTGCAGTTGCTGCTTCTGCCTTGGGCAGTGAAAGGACTGGACTGAACTTTCTTTACTTGTTGCCTCCTGTTCTGAAGTCTCAGGGACCGCAAAGACTTCACTGACCTCTGAGTACCGTGGTTTCAGTTGCCACAGAGGGGGAAAGCAACCGACTCCGTCCCTGACTCTGCTGCTGGCTCCGTGCCCAGAAGGCACCGCAGAGGGCACCGCTGCATCTCGAACCGCAACCCTGGTCTCACTGATGACAGCCGCCAAGCTGCTGCTTGCACCGTGACCTGTGGGCACCGCACCGCCTCGCTTCACTTCGCCGCCCTGGTCTCACCGATGCCGTCACTGACTTCGACAACCGTGACCGCACCGTGGGTTGGGGGCACTGCTCGTAAGTCTTGCGACACACTGCCCCGTCCCACACCGCAGTCCGGACCGACCGACGCTAGCTCCCCGCAAAGTACATATTTTTAAGTACTGTATGTTGGATTTTTATCGTTTTAGTCTTGTTTTGAATATATAAAGTATTGGATATTTTTCTAAACTGGTGTGGTGTCCTTTTGTAGTGTCTTCAGTGTATTGCTGTTAGTTATGGGCAAATCCTTTACTCACTGCCTCTGAAATAAGCCTGACTGCTCGTGCCAAGCTACCAAGGGGGTGAGCAGGGGTTATTTCAGTAGTGTATCCCTCTTACCCTGACTAGAAGGAAGGGTCCCTACTTGGACAAAGGGGAAAACCATTGCCAACTATAGACCCCCATTTCTAACCGCCCCCAATTACCACAGCAAATAATTTTCACGGTGGGGAAATGATATTAAATTAGCAAACCAAAGGTCATTGAGTGTAGGGGTGTAGCCAAAGGTGTAGCTAAAAACAAAGGGCCTCATTTATGAGGAATTGGTGTAGGGCAGCGCTGCAAGTCTTCTTGCGGCGCTGTGCTATGCCAATGTGAAAGGGCAGGAATGCACTGTAATTATGAAATACGGTGCATTCCAGTCCTTTTCCCTTCACAAATTGCTACCTAGTACCAACGTAGGCAGAATTGTTTTTGTACGGGAAGAGGCACCTTCCTTCACCAAAACAATCCTGAGGGGCGTTTTCCTATTTCTATGAGAGCTGCAGAATGCAGCACACATGGAAAGAGGAAAAACGAGGAGAAATGTTTTAATTTCTCCTGGAGAGGCGTCAGTTTTGGAGCTGCCCCAGGTTTACGTCATTTTGTAAATATGGGGCAGCATCAAAATCCATGGGCTTTGCGTGGGAACCACACGCAAAGCCCATGGAACACCTCCTTGACGCAGAGTAAGGCAACGCAGTGACTTGCGCTGCTATGTCTTACTCAATATCTATGAGGCAATACAAAGCCATGCAGGGTGACTTTGCACTGCCTCATAGGTATGGTTGGGATGCTTGCGCCACCGGAGCATCAAAAAAAGTGATGCTTTGGCGATGCACGCCTCTCATAAATAAGCCCAAAATATTTTTTTAGGTCTTTCACCTTCAGGTATCTACATATAAAATAATGGGCAGCGTAAAGGAAAAATAAATTTAAAAAAAAGTTATTACTCAGTGGGAAATACATTATGAAACCTCTATTAGTTAATGCACTGCAAAGGTCTGTGTGTAACCAGAGAACCACAGAACTAAAACTTGATTGGTGCAGTGGAGAATAGTGATGTGTATTTTTAGTGCTACGAAGTCACAGCCTGTGACGGAAAGCACTGTGAATATGTAAGTCAATTTTTTATACTTGCATTTCACACAGGGTAAGATAGAATGCTGCAAAAAGTGCACATAGTTTTACAATAAAATGGTGCTTTCAAAATGTAGGTTTTAATAATACCAGAGCGTATGTAATGCAGTTTTCTTTTTTTACATAACTGTCCCTTCAACACCTCTTTAGGGGCACTAAGGGCTGTGTAAATGCAGTTAAAATTAAAAGCAAGAACTTCCCAGCCCAGTAGTTAAGTCTTTGCACTTCCACTAAAAAAAACACGCATCTTTGCCTTCACAAAGAGCCAGAACTACCCCCAAGAAACCTTTACACTTGCAGATTACCAGATAAGGCGCATTTGCCTTTCATTCAGGCAAGCTGCTGATAACGATCTCAATTAGCCATCCCAGGATGGCTGTATTTTTACAGGGACAAGTGAAGCTGGGGAATCTGCGACCCCCTTCATAGGACTCCACGACCCCCCTGGGGGTCGCGCCCCACAGTTTGAAGACCTCTGAACTAGAGGAAGAGGAAACCCGACCGGAGACGTCCGACGAGTCCCAGGAGCCAGGGAATCCCCGAGGAGGAATTCAGCGGAGAAGGAGGCCGGTCTGGAAACAGGAGCTGGAGCCAGGTAAGTGTCGGAGCAATGAGGCCAAGCACTCGAGTGTGAATGGGAGTGGTTTAAATACCCTCTCATTCACGGTTACAGGTTGTTTGCATAAACGCGTCTGCTGCTTGACGTTTGACGCGTGTAGGCAGCTCATGCATATGCATTTTCTACCGGGTGTTTAGAAGTCCGATCCTACACATGTATCCTGCTATTGAATATTCATGAGGCACATGTCTATTCAGTATTTGAATACACGTTATTTGGACAGTTGTACAGTTGGTGCTTTGTACCATGTCCTGAATACTTTTGTCAAGCACCTTTTTTAAAACATGATGAATTTACAGTTTTTATATCTGGGCACATTGTACTCAAGAAATGCTATACAACAATAACCGCTGAATGCAAAAGAAACAATTGATGGACGGAATGCTGGACAATGCAGACATTCACCCCCAGTCACAAGGATATGGGTTAAATCCATCATTCTTTTGCTCACCACACCACACCACCCCAGTTTGGACCCAGCCATATGCAAATCATTCTTGACCCTGTTCCTTGTGGGAACAGTTCAGCCCGAACTGCCAAGCCAGGTCCATTGGGCGCAGGGTCAAGACTGATTTGCATATGGCTGGGTCCAAACTAGAATGGCATGGTGAGCAAAAAAACTATGGATTTAGGCCCAGATCTCTGTACTGGGGTGAATGTACGACATTGTTATGCATTCTGTCCATCAATTGTTGTTTTTGCATTTGTCACCCCGAGTGGGACGGGTATGCCCAGACGTGGTTCCCGTGCTCTCCATGCCACTGGAGTCAAGCTATCCTGGCTGATGAGGGCTGAAAGCCCGAAACCGGTACTAGGATGCTTGTTTCCGGTCCAGGGAGGACCTGCCCTGGCGGTTCGGGCTGGACTGTTCCCATTGGGCGCAGGGTCAAGACTGATTTGCATATGGCTGGGTCCAAACTGGAATGGCATGGTGAGCAAAAGAAGAATGGATTTAACCCAGATCCTGTGAGAAGCACCGAGAGGCCTGTCCAGGGGTGCAGAGGAGGTGAGGCCTGTCCAGGGGTGCAGAGGAGGTGAGGCCTGTCCAGGGGTGCAGAGGAGGTGAGACCTGTCCAGGGGTGCAAAGGAGGAGAGGCCTGTCCAGGGGTGCAGAGGAGGTGAGGCCTGTCAAGGGGTGCAGAGGAGGTGAGGCCTGTCCAGGGGTGTAGAGGAGGAGAGGCCTGTCCAGGGTAGCAGTGTCTCTTTTCGGGGCCTGTGCATAGCGCCCCGACGCTCAGGGCGGAGTCAGAGGCGCTGTATGGGGTGGAATGAACTCTGGTCTCCTCTGTCCTTAATGAGAATCCTTCACCGAGAGCTCCTGTGAGAAGCACCGAGAGGCCTGTCCAGGGGTGCAGAGGAGGAGATGCCTGTCCAGGGGTGCAGAGGAGGAGATGCCTGTCCAGGGGGTGCAGAGGAGGAGAGGCCTGTCCAGGGGGTGCAGAGGAGGTGAGGCCTGTCCAGGGGGTGCAGAGGAGGTGAGGCCTGTCCAGGGGGTGTAGAGGAGGTGAGGCCTGTCCAGGGGGTGTAGAGGAGGTGAGGCCTGTCCAGGGGGTGTAGAGGAGGTGAGGCATGTCCAGGGTGTGCAGAGGAGGTGAGGCCTGTCCAGGGGGTGCAGAGGAGGTGAGGCCTGTCCAGGGGGTGCAGAGGAGGTGAGGCCTGTCCAGGGGGTGCAGAGGAGGTGAGGCCTGTCCAGGGGGTGCAGAGGAGGTGAGGCCTGTCCAGGGGTGCAGAGGAGGTGAGGCCTGTCCAGGGGTGCAGAGGAGGTGAGGCCTGTCCAGGGGTGCAGAGGAGGTGAGGCCTGTCCAGGGGTGCAGAGGAGGTGAGGCCTGTCCAGGGGTGCAGAGGAGGTGAGGCCTGTCCAGGGGTGAAGAGGAGGTGAGGCCTGTCCAGGGGTGAAGAGGAGGTGAGGCCTGTCCAGGGGTGAAGAGGAGGTGAGGCCTGTCCAGGGGTGAAGAGGAGGTGAGGCCTGTCCAGGGGTGAAGAGGAGGTGAGGCCTGTCCAGGGGTGCAGAGGAGGTGAGGCCTGTCCAGGGTGCAGAGGAGGTGAGGCCTGTCCAGGGGTGCAGAGGAGGTGAGGCCTGTCCAGGGGTGCAGAGGAGGTGAGGCCTGTCCAGGGTGCAGAGGAGGTGAGGCCTGTCCAGGGGTGCAGAGGAGGTGAGGCCTGTCCAGGGGTGCAGAGGGAGGTGAGGCCTGTCCAGGGGTGCAGAGGAGGTGAGGCCTGTCCAGGGGTGCAGAGGAGGTGAGGCCTGTCCAGGGGTGCAGAGGAGGTGAGGCCTGTCCAGGGGTGCAGAGGAGGTGAGGCCTGTCCAGGGGTGCAAAGGAGGTGAGGCCTGTCCAGGAGTGCAGAGGAGCTGAGGCCTGTCCAGGGGTGAAGAGGAGGTGAGGCCTGTCCAGGGTGCAGAGGAGGTGAGGCCTGTCCAGGAGGCAGAGGAGGTGAGGCCTGTCCAGGGGTGCAAAGGAGGTGAGGCCTGTCCAGGGGTGCAAAGGAGGTGAGGCCTGTCCAGGGGTGCAAAGGAGGTGAGGCCTGTCCAGGGGTGCAAAGGAGGTGAGGCCTGTCCAGGGGTGCAAAGGAGGTGAGGCCTGTCCAGGGGTGCAGAGGAGGAGAGGCCTGTCCAGGGGGGCCGAGGAGGTGAGGCCTGTCCGGGAGGGGGGCGGGGGCAGAGGAGGAGAGGCCTGTCCAGGGGTGCAGAGGAGGAGAGGCCTGTCCAGGGGTGGCGAGGAGGAGAGGCCTGTCCAGGGGTGGCGAGGAGGAGAGGCCTGTCCAGGGGTGCAGAGGAGGTGAGTCCTGTCCAGGGGTGCAGTGTCTCTCTTCGGGGCCTGTGCATAGCGCCCGAGGCTCAGGGCGGAGTCAGAGGCGCTGTATGGGGTGGAATTAACTCTGGGCTCCTCTGTCCTTAATGAGAATCCTTCACCGAGAGCTCCTGGGAGAAGCACCGAGAGGCCTGTCCAGGGGTGCAGAGGAGGTGAGGCCTGTCCAGGGGTGCAGAGGAGGTGAGGCCTGTCCAGGGGGTGAGTCAGAGGGGTGCAGAGGAGGAGAGGCCTATCCAATGAGGTGCAGAGGAGGTAAGCATTGTTCAGGAGATAAAGAAGATGGGAGGCCTGTCCTGTGCTTGTGGGGGTTCAGAGGAGGTGGGGCGTGTCTAGGTGGGATGCAGAGGACATGAGGCCTGTCCAGTAGGGTTGCGAAGGTGGTGAGGACTGTCCGGGGGGTTGCAGAGGAGGTGAGATTGGTCAACTCGGAGGGGGGTGCAGAGAAGAGGAGGTCTGTCCAGGGCAGGCAGGAGAGGTGAGGCCCATTGTTGGAAAGTGGATTATTAGTTGTGGTCAATATGTATCTACCACTGGCAATAATACCACGAACACGATATAGGGCTCAGAATAGGTCTCAGAAAAGTATGCTCAACCCTTGGTAGCTTGGCTGTGAGCAGGCAGGCTTAACTTCAGAGACAGGTATGTAAAGCATTTAAAAACACCAATTCAGTAAATAATTAAGACACAACCCACAATAAAAATCCAACAGCAATTTATGAAAATAGGAAATATGTTTATCTTTTAAATAACATCAAATCAAAAAAATCCAATGTAGGGAACCAGAGATATGAATTTTTAAAGATTAAACACTTTTTAGTGCTTAGAAACCAATAGTCACTTCTGGACATTTGGTCGCCTCTGACTGGGACAAGGTCAAAGTTTGAGGCCGTCGAGATCGATCCTTGGTTGGATACACTAAGCAGGAGGCCCCGGTCAAGAGTTTACCTTCACACTTAGAACCTTTTTTGGAGGATTTCTTACCAGACGTCTTGCAACCTCCTCCAGCAGGCCAGATTCAGTGAGGGTTCACCGGATTGCCTTTCTGTAAGAGTCCGTTCTCCCTATGGAGCTTTTTCACAAAAGTTCACCAAACTTTTCCAAACGTCTGGAACTTCTTCCCGAAGTTCCTCTTGATGGTCCAAAGTGTCCAAAACACAACCCAAGGGTCTGGGATCTCAAAAATGGTCCTTGAAAGGTTAGGACCACAATTCCCACAATGCACCTGGACAACACCCTTAATTAAAGGTCCAATGGTTTCACTCCAGGCAGGGGACTCTTGGTGGAGTTGATGCAGGTGAGCTCTTTTAACCTGCAGCTTGCAGGGAGCCCACTCTTTATTCCTCTTGAAACAAGGTATATTTAAAGGGCTGTAGTTCCAGATAATGCAGCAGGCTCAGTCAGTCAGAATTCAGGGCCTGATAGTGCAAATCAAGTGTCCAGCTTGGCAGTCCTTCTTCTTCTCTCAGTTTCAAGCAGCAGAGCTGAGAGGCACTGCCCCTCTCAGATACTTAATCAGTGTTCTCTGGGGTCGCACAGGAGGGCACTCTTGTCCAATGAGGTGCAGGGCAACACACCAGTGCTTGACCATTTCCTCCAAAGTGTGGCACAATGGTTTCCCAGAAAGCACTATTTCTCCAAAATTCAATATGGCTGCAGAGAGACATGAGCTGGCTAAACCACCCTCCAGGATGGCTCATCTCCATATTCTCCCTCCCCCCGGCATCTGCATATTCCTTCCTTACGCCTGCCATCTGGCTGGGTTCAGAGGGTAGGGGTGTAAATGAAACTGGCTTCTTCTGCCTGTCCTCTCCTTCTTTTGAAGATCATGGTTTACAACCCCTCCCCCTTGCTCTGGCACTCCTATGCAGCAGAACCCTCTTGTCCCAGAATGGCTCTTCACTGCAGGTGAGCGAGAGCGGGGTATGTATCCTGATCCTCCCCAGGGCCCGGATCACATCCTGTTCCCCACCAGGCCCCGGCTCACACCCTGGTCCTCCCCATGCCCCGGCTCACACCCTGGTCCTCCCCATGCCCCGGCTCACACACTGGTCCTCGCAATGCCCCGGCTCACACACTGGTCCTCCCCATGGATTGGCTCACATTCTGCCTTCCCCATGCCCAGCCTCACATCCTGGTCCCCACCAGCCACGGCTCACATCCTGGTCCTCCCCAGGCCCCGGTTCACATCCTGGTCCCCACCAGGCCCCAGCTCACATCCTGGTCCCCACCAGGCCCCAGCTCACATCCTCATCCTGACTCACATCCTGGTCCTCCCCATGCCCCGGCTCACATGCTGGTCCTCACCAGGCCTGGCTCACACGCTGCTCCCCACCAGGCCCCTGCTCTTGTCCTGGTTTTCACCAGGCCCCAGCTCAAGCCCTGTCCTTTCCAGGCCCCAGTTTATGGCTTGGTCCTTCCTAAGTCCCAGCTCATGCTTTGGTCCGCTCTGGTCCTCCCCAGGCCCGGCTCACAAATTGGTCCTCACCAGGCTCCGGCTCTCATGCTGGTCCTCCCCATACCCTGGCTCATGCCCTAGTCTTCACCAGGCACCGGCTCATGTCCTGGTCATTTTCATGCCCCGGCTCATGCCCTAGTCCTCCCCAGGCCCCAAATCAGTACCTGGTCCCCCCCAGACCCCGGTTCAGTTCCTTGGTCCTACCCTGGCACCAGCTCAGCTTCCTGGGCCTACTCAGGCCCCGGCTCAGTGCTCTGGTCCTTCCCTAGTACCAGCATCCTGGTCCATACCAGGCCATGCAAGAGTGAAAGAACAAGCAATGAATCCTGGTCCATACCAGGCCTTTCAAGGGAGCGGAAGAGATATAGACGCAGCTTTACTGCCATCTCTTCCATGTCACTGAAGGGAGAGCGGCTGTGTTGCCTGGTCCTTGCCTGGCTCTGTAATGGAGGGTGAAAAGCCATATCGTACCTTTCCTGCCTCACCACAGCTACTGGAGCTCCCAACACTTCACTACACGCGCACCTTGGTGAAGGGAAGTGTCATTGAGGCAGTCCTGGAAAGTCTTTTATCTATGTTTTCTCATGTAGTTTCCTGATGGCATCTTCATCTGTAGCGACACTGGGTCCGTTGTAATGTGATGCCATTTCCTATAATGCCATGGACATCATTAGGATTAAAGGGATGTGATGCCATTCCCAGGGATGTTGAGGACCTAATCTCAGCCACTGGTCAGTATATCACAACAGACCCGCCTTCCTCCAGACCCCATGAGGCTTCCTCGCCCAGATACAAGGTAGATCCAGATAACAGCCACTAACGCATACCGCCACCTACAATTACACACTAAAAGGGACCGCGTGCTTCTAAAGCTCAAGGCTCATTGATCCTGGGCACAACGCGTGTAAAAACCAGTATTATGAGTGATTCTGTACCCTGCACTACAGAACTGCAGGAGTCATCCAAGCAGTTTCCTCGAGTCCTCACTGTACACTGTGCCTTATAGACACAAACGGTGATGTATCCTTCATAGACTTTAATCAAAGTGATGTTTTGTATTCGGGTTCACTACGCTGTATTGATGCACATAATGGTGACAACAAGAACACTAACAATGTTTCAGGGGAAGACATTACATTCTCCAAATCTCTACAAAGTGAATCCACTTGCAACATAACTGGCGAGGGAAAGTGTCCCTTACTCTGACTAGTATTGTGGTTGCTGCTTGAAAAGGGCTTGCACCCCAGTCAACCAAAACCCCAATTTCTAACAGTGGGATTATGTAGTGAATGAGAAGCAACATAACAAAATGTTGAAAGGTCTGGTTAAAAAGACCATAAACCATTGGCTGGAGGCAAGATTGAGTTTACGGAAAAAAACATAGAGGGAGGAGGTTACAGAAGCCATGGGTGATTTTACTTTGATTACTGATGACTTAGACAAAAGGAAAATAAAAGCTGATAAGAAAGAACAACAAGGATGACAAAAAGAAAGAGATGGGAGAGAAAGCGAGGGGTTGTGAGGAAGATGAATGTATAAATGGTTTGTTGGTTGAGAGACCGCCACCATATAATGAGGCTTGTATGGAAGTGCAAATGGTAGATAAAGGTGCAGGAGAAAGAAGTGTAAGGATAGATGAAGCAGGACCTAGCTCAGTTACCCAGTTGCCTCAGTAGAGCAATCAAAAGAAACTGATATTTTAAGACGAATAATGTCATTAGAAGAAATTATAAATGGTACGATTGGCTCAGAGATGACAATGTTGTATAATGAAGAAGAATTGAAATATTTGAATTTGGAAACGTCAAAATGTGCATGTGACGCTTATGAGAAACTTGAGGATTTATCAAAAGAGCATAGTGTGACAATTGTACCATTAAGAACACATCTGAGAGAACTAATAAGTACAATAAGAGATTGGGATGATGAGAAGAAATAATTAAAACAAATGGACAACGAAGGGGAGAAAAACACAAAGAAAAGTATAGAAATAGGGAAAGCTGACGAATGTGGTTCAGAGTCGGAAACAGTTGATGTAAAATAGTTTCCATTGAGAAGTGCATGGAGGAGCGTATGTGCGTGTGCCGTGGTCGAGAGCTGATCTTTATACATTCACAACGAATTTCCACACGCTTAGAAGCAACCAGAAAAGTGGTGCTCAGAGGTGGAGAAGATTGTAACTGTTTTGAAGGTGCTGTGGATGGGTTTGAATATGGTCTTTGAAATTATTGTCCCAAGAGATTTGTGGAATGAGTTAAAGTTGGTTGTAAACTGGCCAGTTGAAGAGCCACAGAGTGAAGCGCCCCAAAATAACCCAAGATTGTTATGCAAAAGTATAAAGAGTTAATAATTTAATTTAAAGACAAAGGTTTAAGCAAGTCAATTGATCAAAAATAATGAGAGCGACACAAGTTAGTGCAGATTTTCACAATATAGCAAAGTCGGGGACCGGACAAAAGAGGGCGCGTGTCGTTTCGTGTCTGCCTTTCTTTTAGCGTTGCATCAGAATTTTGTTTTCTCAAGGTATCGGTTTTACTTACCATGGCAATATAAATACCTAAAATATTAATAATGTGCAGAATAAGACACACTCCTTGCCATGCTTGCGGCAAACTGGGAAACGGGAACATGAATCAGATGGCACAGAATGGAATGTCACAGCCAATGGTCTCAGCCCAACTGGCCTCTGTGCCGAGCATGCAGAATCAAAGGCAGTCAAATTGGAACATGCCTTCAGTCCCGATGGCCCCACAGCCCAATACAGAATAGAATGCCAAATTCTCAACAAACTCAGTGTGAGAAGTTGGCCTGGTATATGCTGTCCACTAATTATAGTGGGCACCTTACACCAGTCCAAACAACCCCTTATTGGAGATAGGTTAAAGACAACCTTTATTGAAAGCTATCCTAGTGGTAGCTATGGAGAGCAGCCTTCAGGCTAAGTCTTGGAGGAATGTAAAGCAGCTTGTTTTACCAGTCTATAGTCTCTTGAGTGACCAAATGAAAGAGGACCACACCAGGTATATATTTAAAATATATGTATTTAGTCTTAAACACACCCCTCTAGTCTCTTTGAGGCTAGCGTTTGAAGTACATAAGTTACAAGTCGAATGTCTACAGTAATAGCACAAATACACGTTTGAGCCCTAGGGGCGTACCAAACCATATACCAATAAAGTGGTATAAGAACCACGACTGAGCTAGACACAAGGCCTAGAGCCTGTAGAAGTGCTTGGCCCTCAAGGAACCACCCAAGGTAGTGACACAGGGGACCCATGGGGGACGCGTGCAGTGTGAGAACACAGCCGCGAGCCGCCGTTGACTTCTATGGGGAATGTTGCGGTTACAATTTTAAAGAAAAGGGACACTTAGAGGAGGACTTGGAGCAAACCCTTTTAGAACTAGGTGGTTCTAGAGTCTATACCCACGGGAGCACCGGAGTACTCGAGTTACCTCACCCAGGGGAGCTGGGTGCATAGGTGTCTTTCGGGGTCGGGTTTCGTCGTCGTTTCCAATGGCGATCTGCTGCAAAGTGCTGCTGGCGACCAAGTCGAAAGTGTTCGGGTGGATCCAAGGGTGGATCGAAGATCTGAAGAACCTGAAAGCAGAGGGGACAGAGTCTGGGTCACTAGCCAGTGACCAGGAAGGCTATGAGCAGATGCCCACCGATGTCGGGTGCTTCAGGTAGGTTGACGGTTGTCTTGACTCTTCAGCCACGAGGTCCAGGAGGCGTCAACGACAACCAGGAGCTGGATTCGAGCTGTCCCACGACGTCTGTCGATTGCTGCGGTGTCGGCGACCGGATTGGACCCAACAAGCCTTGGCAACGGCAAGTGTCGAAGAAACAAAGAAAGGACGATGTTGCAGACCAGCAAGGTCTGGGGGACTCACCCAGCGAGGGTAAGTCAGTGCACGTCTGGAGCAACCAGGGAAGCCCAAGCAGAAGAAGAGTTGCCTTCGGGAGGGCCCACTAGCCAATGGACTAGCGACCGCGAAGGAGCCTCGAGTGGACGCACTTGGAGCTGGCTTGCAGGACACTCGTGGAGTGGAGGCCAGTGATCGTCGGTGCAGTCGGTGCTGGAGGCGGGGGCTACTTGGAGCCCAAAGCACAACTTCGAGGGAGCCCAGGAAGATGATGCACTTGCAAATGTGCTCGGTGTCCAGGGGTCACGGTTCCACGTTACCCACGACAGCTACGGGCCTCAGCTTTGCTGGGGACTCAGGGCAGCCTCGGGGAAGTCTGGAAATACACCTCTGGTGATGCAAAGACTTCGGCGTCCGGCGGGAGCTTCGGCGATGCAGACTGGACAATTGCTTCTTTGGTGCCTGCCAATCAGGGGAGTCACTCCTTGACCCCAAGGGAGATTCTTCAGTCCTCTAATTTTGAGTAGAGCGTCGAAGTTCCAGGATTCAGTTGTAGAGTTTCGTCCAGGGATATCTAAAGTCCGAAGGACTGGGGTCCCATACTTATACTGAGGTAGGGGGTTGGACATACTCTGGGGACCCACCTATGGGAGGGTCAGGGAAGAGGGGTGGTTACACCCATTCCCTTTGTCCAGTTTCGCACCAGAGCAGGGGCAGGTAGCCCCTGCAACTGGTTTGAACTGGCATATGCACAGGGACACCAAGTGTGCCCCCAGTGCAGGACTTCAAAGCACCAGGGAGTGCTCCCGCCCAGCCCCAATACACACTATCGTGTCTGGGGAGGTGGTTACACCTCCCTGTGACAGGAAACCTATTGTCCAGGCCTCCCCTGCCGGAGTTTGTCAGCAGCAGGAGGCCAGAACCGTGTCTGTGGCAGCGGCATCCATTTTGTGATGCCAGGGCTCTGGAAAGAAGTTACCGGGTAGCCCGGTGTGTACATGTCTCTCCCTCTAGAAGGGTGGAATGCTACCCCGCTGCCAGGATTGGCGGGGGGTAGTATTCCAAGATGTTTGACACCAAACACGACATTTTTTGGTGCAGCCAGTCCAAAGTTAGCATTGTACCTCGAGGATATAATGCACTTAAGAGTATATGGTCAGGCTGTACCACAAACGGCATCAGAGGAGGGACTCCGAACGCTTCAGAGGGGCTCTGCTCATGCACCCTCTCACATAAAAACCAAGCACTCTGCCTTTAGGATTGTAAAGGCCTTCCATAGGAGTGACTTATAAGTTTATATGTGTGTGCAATGGTAGTGATATAGGAAGCCTATATCACAGTAAGGGGTGCATGCACCACCTTACCCAGGCTGCAGTAGCAGACCTGTGGTGTCATTTTGGATGGCCTTCCAGGGGTGGCACAATACATGCTGCAGCCCCTGGTAGGCGTCTGAGGTACCTATGCCCTGGGTACATAGTATACCATATACTAGGGACTTATAAGGGCACTCCAGATTCCAATCAGAGATTTGCCTAAGGCACATGGAAACCATTTTAGAGAGGAAGCAGCTAGGCTGGGGTTCTGATTAGCAGGGCCCCAGCCAGACTAAAGTCGAAAAACAGTGAAGCATCAGCAAAAAGTGGGGGTACCCATGAGAAGCAGATCCTACTCTCCTACACAACCCCCCCCCCAGACGCAGGGACATTAAACTAACCTTGACCAGTTGAGTCTTCATGTTCTAAGTGGAAATACCTAGAGAGAACATCTGCATTGGCATGGTTACTCCCAGGTCTATGTTCCACTGTAAAGTCCATCCCCTGTAGGGAAATGGACCACCTAAGCAGTTTGGGGTTTTCACCCTTCATTTTTTTTAGCCATAGGAGGGGCTTGTGGTCTGTTTGAACAAGGAAGTGAGTACCAAACAAGTATGGCCTCAACTTCTTCAGAGCCCAAACCACAGCAAAGGCCTCCCTCTCTATGGCTGACCAAAGTTTCTCTCTAGGGGTCAGCCTTCTGCTAATGAAAGCTACTGGCTGATCCTGACCTTCATCATTCAATTGTGACAGTACAGCCCCTACCCCCAATTCAGATGCATCTGTTTGGACAATGAACTTCTTGGAGTAATCAGGACTCTGGAGAATGGGAGCAGTGCACATGGCCTGCTTCAGGTCATCAAATGCCTTTTGACAGCTAGCTGTCCACTGAACTTTCTTGGGCATTTTCTTGGAAGTTAAGTCATTCGGGGGTGTCACTATTGATCCATACCCCTTGACAAATCTCCTATAGTACCCAGTCAGGCCTAAGAAGGCTCTCACCTGAGTCTGGGTGGTTGGAGCAACCCAGTCCATGATGGTCTGGATTTTGCTCTGCAGGGGTTGAACCTGGCCTCCACCCACAAGGTGGCCCAGGTACACAACCTGACTCTGCCCTATCTGGCACTTGGTGGCCTTGATAGTGAGGCCTGCCTTTTGCAGGGCCTCCAAAACATTTCTGAGGTGGACCAGGTGATCCTCCCAGGTGGAGTAAAAGACAGCAATATCATCTAGATATGCTGCACTATAGGCCTCCAGACCTGTAAGGACTGTATTCACCAACCCCTGAAAAGTGGCAGGTGCATTCTTCAGACCAAAGGGCATTACCACAAATTGATAATGTCCACTAGGGGTTGAGAATGCTGTTTTTGGCTTTGCATCATCAGCTAGTCTGATCTGCCAGTAGCCAGCTGTCAGGTCAAATGTGCTTAGATACTTTGCTGAGGCCAAAGTGTCTATTAGCTCATCTGCCCTAGGTATTGGATGGGCATCAGTCCTAGTGACTGCATTGAGACCCCTGTAGTCCACACAAAACCTCATCTCTCTTTTCCCACCACTGGTGTGAGGTTTTGGCACAAGGACCACTGGACTAGTCCAAGGGCTACCTGAGGGTTCAATAACTCCCAAATCCAACATTTTCTGGACTTCTGTCCTGATACAGTCCCTGACATGGTCAGGTTGCCTATAAATCTTATTTTTAATAGGCAGACTGTCCCCAGTGTCCACTTCATCAGTGCACCAGGTGGTCTGACTTGGAGTCAGAGAGAACATATGTCTGTACTGATTGAGCACTTGTCTGCAATCAGTTTGCTGCTGAGCAGTGAGGCTGCCTGCCAAGGCTACACCATTCACTGACCCATTATCAAGGTTCTGTGAGAGCAGGTCAGGGAGTGGGTCACTCTCTTCCTCCTGTCCCTCATCAGTAGCCATGAGCAAGCCCATGTCTGCCCTGTGCACATATGATTTCAATCTGTTGACATGGAGAACCCTGTGGGGACTCCTGGGTGTTCCTAGGTCTACTAAATAGGTAACCTCACCCTTCTGTTCAACAATGGTATGGGGTCCACTCCACTTGTCTTGGAGAGCTGCTGGGGCACTGGCTCCAGCACCCACACCTTCTGTCCTGGCTGATAAACAGTCAGTACAGCCTTTTGGTCATGCCAGGCTTTTTGCAGTTCCTGGCTAACCTCAAGGTTTTTAGTTGCCTTTTTCATGTACTCAGCCATCCTGGAGCGGAGACCAAGTACATAGTCCACTATGTCTTGCTTTGGGGGCTTGAGAGGTAACTCCCATCCTTCCTTCACCAAGCACAATGGACCCCTGACAGGGTGACCAAACAAAAGTTCAAAAGGGCTGTAGCCAACCCCCTTTTGAGGCACCTCCCTGTATGCAAACAAAAGGCAGGGCAAGAGTATGTCCCATCTTCGCCTCTGGGTACCTAGTGGCATGGTCCACCACCACTAGGATAAACCTGTGCCCAGATGCTGTTTGGGGATCCATGGGACCAACAATATCAATCCCCACTCTTTCAAAGGGAACCCCCACCACAAGTAGTGGTATCAGGGGGTCCTTTGTGGTGCCACCTGCCTTCCCACTGGCTTGGTAGGTTACACAGGAGCGACAAAACTCCTTGGTGTCTTCAGACATGTGGGGCCAGTGAAAGTGAGGGACAATTCTGTACCAAGTCTTGTTCTGGCCCAGGTGACCTGCTAGGGGAATATCATGGGCTAGGGTCAATAGGAAGCCCCTGAACTTCAGAGGTATAACCAACCTCCTGGTGGCACCAGGCTTGGGGTCTCTACACTCTGAGTACAAGAGTCCATCATCCCAATACACAGTATGGGGACCACTAGCATTCCCAGCAGCCTCAGCAGCAGCTTGCTGTCTGAGGGGTTCAAGAGGGGCAGCTGCTCCTGGCTCAGATCTGCCCTGGAAGGGTCCCCTGTCCCCAAGAACTCAACCTGGACAGGTTCAAGCTCCTCTGGGACAGTTCCTTCCTCAGGACTGAGATCATCCCCTCAAGAGACTGATCTTCCTTCTGAGCCAAGGGGGAAGGCACTGCCTTAACCCTACTACTCCTCCTCTTGGGTGGCACTTGGTCCATTTTTCCAGGATCCAAGGCCTGTTCAGTGTTAGACATTTTGCTCTGTGACCTGGTCACAGCAAATACATCTGCAGGTATCCCCAGCATTTCTGCATGGGTCCTGAGCTCCACTTCTGCCCAAGCTGAAGTTTCAAGATCATTGCCAAGCAAGCATTCCACTGGTAGGTTTGCACTCACCACAACCTTCTTAAGGCCAGTTACCCCTGCCCAGGAGAAGTTAACAACTGCCAGAGTATGGTCTGTTCTGACATTGCTAGCATTGGTCACTTGGTACATCTCACCAAGTAGAATCTGCCCAGGATCCACAAGGTCTTGTGTCACCATGGTGACACTTGCCCCTGTGTCCCTGAATGCCAAAGCCTCTTTTCCATTGATTAATGGCTGTTGCCTGTACTTGCCCAAATTACTGGGACTCATAGAGGAAGTCACATCCATGCCTCCATCACAGACTAGGACAGCCTGAGTGAGTTCTCTGACTAAGCCAGAGCTCATCTCATTACCCAGGGTCAACCCTACTAAACCCTTGGCCTGTGTACTCCCACCACCATTGGTAACTGTACTAGGGGGAACAGGTGCCTTAGGGGCATTGGTGGGGGCTGGAATAGAGTCTTTGGACTTGGTGCAATCACTGGTCCAGTGTGTCTTTTGCTTACAGACTTTGCACCATGGTTTCTTTTGGCGTTTCCCTTGTTAGACTGTGAATCCCCACCTGAAGAAGATTTTTGGGGGCCTTGTGAAGACTTCTGGTCTTTACCCTTCTCCCCACCCTTCTCAGAGTTTTTAGAATCTTGCTTCTTAGGGTCACCACCTTAGTTCTGTACCTTCTGCCTCACCCTGGTTCTGACCCATTTGTCTGCCTTCTTTCCCAATTCTTGGGGAGAGGTCAGATCAGAGTCCACCAGGTACTGATGCAACAGCTGATTTTGGCAGTTATTAAGAATCTGCTCCCTCATGATAAGATTGTACAATCCTGTGAAGTCACATACCTTACTGCCCATCAACCAACCTTCCAGAGCCTTAGCAGAAAAATCAACAAAGTCCACCCAGTCTTGAGTCTGTGCTTTTTGGGTATCTCTGAACTTTAACCTGTATTGTTCAGTTGTTAGGCCAAACCCATCAATTAATGCACTCTTCAAAACTTTGTAATTGTCAGCATCCTCTTCTCTAACAGAGAGGAGCTTATCTCTACCTTTGTCTGCAAAGGAGAGCCACAAGATTGCTGCCCACTGCTCTTGAGGGACCTTCTGTACTTTACAGGCCCTCTCTAGAGCAGTTATCCATTTGTGGATGTCATCCCCACTCTGGTAGGGAGGGACAATCTTGCTCAGGTTTCTGTGGTCATAAGACCTTTCCCTGGGGAATTTGCTGCCACCATGGGACTCTAGTCCCATCTTTTTTCTCTCTCTAGAGATCTAGGGACTCCCTGTCTATAGCCAACTGCTGTTTTCTGAGCTCAAGCTGGGCTTGCTCATACTGAATCAGTCTCTTTCTCCTCTCATGAGAGGATTCCCTCCTATGAGAGGAGACAGAGGTCCTTACTGAGGTGTCAGAGTGGTTAGACTCCTGAGAAGGAGCTCTAGACCTTCTGGGCACACACACAACTTTTCCTGGGGGGACAAAGGGGAGGTCATTCTGGGCCTCCTCCTCATCCTCAGGAGTAGCTGCACTTTCCAGGTCAGGATCATTGTCATCCCCCTGGCCAGTTTCAGAGGTCAGGTCCTGGGCATTTTCATCTCTGGCCCCTCCCTCATCTTCTGCCCCACCCTCTCTGCCTACCCTTTCAGACCTTATGGGTCTTCTAAGATCATCTAGCAGAAGCATCTCCAGGAGACGTTCGGTGTTGGCACTTTTGCCTGTCTTCAACTTCCTAACTTTGCACAACTCTCTTAATTCCAAGAATGAGAGGTTGTCATATCTGGATGGCAGGAGCTCACTGGTTCCTGGTAGTGAAGACATTACTTGTGAGGTGTGGTGTATGCACTACCTACTCTAGTGTGGCCTACTAAACTCTCTTGAGTTGTAGAAAGGGTGTGCTATTCCTTAACACACAACTCTTAAGTTCAATAGAACTTACTGTATCCTAAGCTTGAATTATATGTACCTAAGGTACCCTTAGTGGTTTTCAGTTGATCAATTCAATTGAGATTATCTGGTAAAACAATAGCAAGCTGGAATCCCACACGCTGCACACCAATGTGAGAAGTTGGCCTGGTATATGCTGTCCACTAATTATAGTGGGCACCTTGCACCAGTCCAAACAACCCCTTATTGGAGATAGGTTAAAGACAACCTTTATTGAAAGCTATCCTAGTGGTAGCTATGGAGAGCTTGGAGGAATGTAAAGCAGCTTGTTTTACCAGTCTATAATCTCTTGAGTGACCAAATGAAAGAGGACCACACCAGGTATATATTTAAAATATATGTATTTAGTCTTAAACACACCCCTCTAGTCTCTTTATGAGGCTAGAGTTCGAAGTACATAAGTTACAAGTCGAATATCTACAGTAATAGCACAAATACACGTTTGAGCCCTAGGGGCGTACCAAACCATATACCAATAAAGTGGTATAAGAACCATGACTGAGCTAGACACAAGGCCTAGAACCTGTAGAAGTGCTTGGCCCTCAAGGAACCACCCAAGGTAGTGACACAGGGGACCCACGGGGGACGCGTGCAGTGTGAGAACACAGCCGCGAGCCGCCGTTGACTTCTATGGGGAATGTCGCGGTTACAATTTTAAAGAAAAGGACACTTAGAGGAGAACTTGGAGCAAACCCTTTTAGAACTAGGTGGTTCTAGAGTCTATACCCACGGGAGCACCGGAGTACTCGAGTGACCTCACCCAGGGGAGCCGGGTGCATAGGTGTCTTTCGGGGTCGGGTTTCGTCGTCGTTTCCAATGGCGATCTGCTGCAAAGTGCTGCTGGCGACCAAGTCGAAAGTGTTCGGGTGGATCGAAGATCTAAAGAACCTGAAAGCAGAGGGGACAGAGTCTGTGTCACTAGCCAGTGACCAGGAAGGCGATGAGCAGATGCCCACCGATGTCGGGTGCTTCAGGTAGGTTGACGGTCGTCTTGACTCTTCAGCCACGAGGTCCAGGAGGCGTCGACGACAACCAGGAGCTGGATTTGAGCTGTCCCACGACGTCTGTCGATTGCTGCGGTGTCGGCGACCGCATTGGACCCAACAAGCCTTGGCAACGGCAAGTCTCGAAGAAACAAAGAAAGGACGATGTTGCAGTCCAGCAAGGTCTGGGGGACTCACCCAGCGAGGGTAAGTCAGGGCACGTCTGGAGCAACCAGGGAAGCCCAAGCAGAAGAAGAGTTGCCTTCGGGAAGGCCCACTAGCCAACGGACTAACGACCGCGAAGGAGCCTCGAGTGGACGCACTTGGAGCTGGCTTGCAGGACACTTGTGGAGTGGAGGCCAGTGATCTTCGGTGCAGGCGGTGCTGGAGGCGGGGGCTACTTGGAGCCCAAAGCACAACTTCGAGGGAGCCCAGGAAGATGATGCACTTGCAAATGTGCTCGGTGTCCAGGGGTCACTGTTCCACGTTACCCACGACAGCTACGGACCTCAGCTTTGCTGGGGACTCAGGGCAGCCTCGGGGAAGTCTGGAAATCCACCTCTGGTGATGCAAAGACTTCGGCGTCCGGCGGGAGCTTCGGCGATGCAGACCGGACAATTGCTTCTTTGGTGCCTGCCAAGCAGGGGAGTCACTCCTTGACCCCAAGGGAGATTCTTCAGTATTCTAATCTTGAGTAGAGCGTCGAAGTTCCAGGATTCAGTTGTAGAGTTTTGTCCAGGGATATCTAAAGTCCTAAGGACTGGGGTCCCATACTTATACTGAGGTAGGGGGTTGGACATACTCTGGGGACCCACCTATGGGAGGGTCAGGGAAGAGGGGTGGTTACACCCATTCCCTTTGTCCAGTTTCGCGCCAGAGCAGGGCCAGGTAGCCCCTGCAACCGGTTCGAACTGGCATATGCACAGGGACACCAAGTGTGCCCCCAGTGCAGGACTTCAAAGCACCAGGGAGTGCTCCCGCCCAGCCCCAATACATACTATCCTGTCTGGGGAGGTGGTTACACCTCCCTGTGACAGGAAACCTATTGTCCAGGCCTCCCTTGCCGGAGTTTGTCAGCAGCAGGAGGCCAGACCCGTGTCTGTGGCAGCGGCATCCATTTTGTGATGCCAGGGCTCTGGAAAGAAGTTACCGGGTAGCCCGGTGTGTACATGTCTCTCCCTCTAGAAGGGTGGAATGCTACCACCGCCACCAGGATTGGCGGGGGGGGTAGTATTCCCAGATGTTTGACACCAAACACGACATGTTTTGGTGCAGCCAGTCCAAAGTTAGCATTGTACCGCGAGGATATAATGCACTTAAGAGTATATGGTCAGGCTGTACCACAAACGGCATCAGAGGAGGGACTCCGAACGCTTCAGAGGGGCTCTGCTCATGCAGGGGCACCCTCTCACATAAAAAACCAAGCACTCTGCCTTTAGGATTGTAAAGGCCTGCCATAGGAGTGACTTATAAGTTTATATGTGTGTGCAGTGGTAGTGATATTGGAAGCCTATATCACAGTAAGGGGTGCATGCACCACCTTACCCAGGCTGCAGTAGCAGACCTGTGGTGTCATTTTGGATGGCCTTCCAGGGGTGGCACAATACATGCTGCAGCCCCTGGTAGGCCTCTGAGGTACCTATGCCCTGGGTACGTAGTATACCATATACTAGGGACTTATAAGGGCACTCCAGATTCCAATCAGAGATGTGCCTAAGGCACATGGAAACCATTTTAGAGAGGAAGCAGCTAGGCTGGGGTTCTGATTAGCAGGGCCCCATCCAGACTAAAGTCGAAAAACAGTGAAGCATCAGCAAAAAGTGGGGGTACCCATGAGAAGCAGATCCTACTCTCCTACACTCAGGATTTCAACAAAATGCTTCAGTGATTATTAAGAATTTTCCACAACTTGCATCTACACTAGGAGTTTCTTCTGGACTGAATCAGACACAATGACGGTGCCTGAGACGGGAGAAGGATTGCATGCTTGGTGCAGTCCTAGAGGTCACCCAGAGTGGCCCTTTTGTAGAAGAAGTAAATGGGAATCCGGCATCTCTTTTAATCAATAAATGTGCTACCCGTTCCACAGTCAGACTGACGGGAGCTCCCAAACCACCCCTCTTGGGAAAGGAGTCCAAGTTGTAGGCATTTCTAATAAACAACTAATAAGCTGCCAGCAAATGTTCCTGTACAAATTGGGCCATAAATGAATGGCCAGAAACTTAAACTGTGATTAAGATCCAGTTATTATGTTAGGGAATAACCTTGTAAAACGACTTGTGTAAATTACTGTACACCGGATGGTGTTGGTATTCAAACACAATGTGAAGGCTCTATATTACATTCGGTAGCTCGTAAGTTAATTTGTTCCCAGGCTTTACAAAAGAGTATTTAACTCCAGATTTAAATTGCACAAAAAATCAAGAGGCTTGGAATTTTACAAGAAAGCAATATTGATTGATTGAAAGTGCAGAGCCAGCTTAAATCACGGTGAAACCGAATGCAGTGTGTCCACACACTCCTCAGTATAACCATACACGTGAAGCTGAGGAGGGCATTTTACCTGTCATTGATAAAGTGATTGAGCAGCGCATTCTAAAAGAAGAGATCGGGAGCCCATGTAACTCTCCAATCCAGGGAATTAAAACAAGCATTGGCATAGCCAATAGGTCTTGCCTTTGGGACCTTATAAGTGTTTAGCCATGCAACAGTTGATGTTGCACGAAGGATATTGTGCTGCATAACTAAATATTTATAAGGCCCCAAAGGCGAGACCTATTGGCTATGCCAATGCTTGTTTATTATTGCTGGGCATATCCTGCTTCTTTCATCCCTTCTATAGTTTTGCCACCCAATGGCTTCATTTGCTACAATTCCCGCCAAATCACTTTTCATGGACCGTTTATTTTTTACTGTTGTTATGAAGATTTCCAAGGACCACTATCGGTCTTGAAATCTCAAGAGTAAAATGGTTGGACTGGTCACTAATTGTAGCTGATGAGGGTCACATTATCGGCTGATGCAAAAAGCTAAATCTGACTGCCATTGGCATGGCCTTACATGCTGATGGAAATCCCAGTGTCTTCCAACCCTGTTCTTAAGGATTCCTTCTCTGACCTTCGTCTGATATGCCTTGTGGTGATGCACTAGTAGCAGCATGATTTCATCTGTTCCTGTTTTTGGTGTTCGTTGGATGAGACCAAAGACCCATACATGTTTTTTACGCATCTTCTTTGTTGGACGGCATATTTATTGCCTGTGGAAAGGATTTATCGATGCAGAAGGAACAGAATACAAACAGATATTGAGTTTCATTTCCAGATACTGTTTATTAATGTGATGAAATAACATGGATGCAATTTAGACTAAGACAAGACCTCTACTCCTGGTTACATGGGAGTGTATGTCTTACATGAAATGTTACAAAACAAACCTGCATTTATGCTGAACATTATACTGATCTTTCTCTGCAAGGAACTGTATATAGTTTATACATTAAACTATTGAAAAATGCACACCACTGAGCTGTTCATCATGGTGTCCATTTTAGGAGCGCGTTCTTTGAATCCTCATTAAGCTGTGCTACACAACAGTAAGATACAATCCAAACTACTTTTGTCATTGGTGAGATCAGCGCACCATAACAAAACACAGCTTTAAAATTCCTTGCTGTGAATCATCGTGCTGGGTTCCGTAGGTGACGCTCCTAAGCAAAACACCATTTGAAGAACTCGAGAATCCGGTATCTAAGAGAATAATGACAAATAAGTAGGCACACATTTTCAGGGAATAAGAGAAGGTAACATTTGCACACAAGTAAAATATTTTCCCGATGTTCTTTGGCCCTTTTATCTGTGTCATCCCTAACAAAAGTGTCGATCTTCAGCCACAATCATAACTGCTATTGAAAATTATAAAATTACATGTATGGATAAAATATAGCAAAACTGCATTTTATCGAGATCCCGCTCAATAGCATAGGGTGAACATGTTTTCTTTAAATTATTTACATTCAGCATGTACCAGGTGGCCTCGTGGGTAATCAAGTTGATGATGCAGAGGTGAAAATCCAGGTGCCGATCGCATATAAAGGTATCAATTGATGTTTTTTCATTTCGTCTGAATAAGTTGTTGATTAGAAAGATTGTTGTTCCTATTCAAACATGAAAGCCATTTCACAGTTTCAAATGTTCTACAGACTGTAGGCCTAAATTATGACGTGGCCCCTGCGTGGAGGTTTGCGTGAGTGGCAGGTCTGTGATGCAAGGATTAAGGAATGGCATCTTTTAATGTACTGCCTGGCTATACAGCAAGGTTGTGGGGTGGATAGGCAAATAATGTGCCAATCTTCAGGTTCCACTGTCTTACCTGGTCTGAGCCCCAACCACTGCTAAAAGCAGTGATGTGTGTTGAAGGCCACTTTGCATAATTACACTAGCCTGAAAAAGACTCTTGGACACATGCAGACACCTGGCTGCCCATTTGTTCTGGGAATGGAAACGCAAATACGGGTCAACTTAAAAACATGGAACAAACCAGATAAAAATAGAGAAAATGCCTCACTGTACAAACGGCCACATATGCCAAAGTGTAATCTTGATATCAGTGGAATTGTGCAAAGTAGTGCCATGAAGCCTACGTACAGGATCTTTAAAAATGTCATGTTTTTACCCCTCATTACCCTTGCCTCTTTAGGCCATGCTAGCACTACAATAGATCTCAGCTGTAATCTTACTGCCAGACTACACACTCTGTGGTTGCAAAGCATGCCATAGAGTATTGCTGGGCAGGGAGGCTATCACGAATGGGTCTGTGCATTTTTGGCATCTTCAGTGGATACATTAACTTAAAAAAAGTGTCCAAGTTAGTAGGTGGGCTACAGACAGCAGAGCTTGGAAATACAAAGCATTCATTGCGTCCGGGCCGCTTTATAATCCTGTTTTTGCTGCTCCATGGTGTAGAAAGGGCCTGTGCAGTTCTTTTTCCTGTCCCACTCGAGAAATCTCCCAGTCTAGCGCGTTGCCTGCAGACAGCAGAGCTCGGCAGTAACTGCCTCTTTGTGTGTTGCCTGTTTGCCTTTCCAACCTCTGCTGTCAGCAAAACATGCACTAACTCGGAGCTGCTTTGAGTTAGTGTGAAGCCGTGAAAAAGAAATGCTTAGACCCCTTTCTGCGCTGGTGAAGTAAATGGAATCCCGCTAATGTATTTTTCCTTCGATCTTTGCTGTAGCACGAACTCTGAGAGTTTTCAAATTAACTAATGCACCGAAGACGCACAAAATAAATAACAGAGACCCCATTTGCGCCAGGGCAGTGCAAATTAAAGATGAGTGACCCGACGCTGGTGGGCCTCCTTCAGCTCAAAAAATGCTTTGATGAGAGGCAGCAGGGGGAGGGGAGAGAGGAGGGGGCCTGCGCCAGTTTCCCTTGCGGGAGCGAGCAGGGGCACCATATGTTTGCAAGTTAATTACAAACATAAGGTCCCAAAGCTCGCTCCCGCAAGGGAATCGCCAAACGTGCACGCGTTGCCATTGAAAGCAATGCAACGCGTGCACGTTTTTAGGGCGAAAAGCGAACTGATTTCACAAGTGGATAGTTGAGGACCTGAGAAAAAGTAATACTATTGTTGTCCCATGTTGATGTATTGTATGGTAGATGTTAGAAATGGGGTCTCTGGTTGGCGAAGGCTTGCGCCAAAGCCAGGCAGAGACCACCACTCTAGTCAGGGCAAGGGAGTTACACGCCAAAGATAACCCCTGCTCACCCCTTGGTAGCTTGGCACGAGCAGTCAGGCTTATCTCGGAGGCCATGTGTAAAGCGTTTGCGCAACACGCACACAACAGCAACCCACTAGGCACACTACAAAAGAAACTCCACACAAGGGTATATCAAAAATAGCCTTTGTATTATCATAAACACATTAGAGTAGTAATCACACAATATACACTGTGCCACTTGGCACTATTTACAGGGGATTATTTACAACTGGCCGGGCCAATCGTGCCACGGTCAGAACCTTCAGAAATGCACAAGTAACACATACATAATGCACCACCAATAACTACTGGCATAATACTGTATGGAGAACTAGATCTTGTAACATAAAACATAGGGCACCTAAATCCCATCAGGCATGAATCTCGTTGGCATACCACCTTAGGCATACATCCCATTATCGGATAAATATCAACAGCATAACCACCATGAACCACAATAGGGGATCAATCACAAGATGCGATGGGCATCGCAAGCATAACTTCATTATGTAATCCTCGCATGAGGCCATAGGCCTCGCAAGCAGAAAACACATTAGCAGGAGACACCACCCTAAAAGGTCATCACATAGGATGAGGCAATAACTACATTAGCGTTAGACACCCTCCTAAGCATAACTCACATTAGCTGATAAGTCTCAGCAGCATAATCAAAAACAAACCACAGTAGGGAATAAATCAGAAGCAACGGGCATCGCAAGCATACTACCTTATCCAATCATCACCTGAGGCAATAGGCCTCGCAAGTATTAAACACATTAGGCCATCATAAATCATATTATGCAGTCATCATTACACTAGGCGTAAAATACATCAGCCTAAACACATTATGCAATAAACTTCATACATACATACAACCACATTTAGAGGCATAAAACAGGGTGCGTAAATCATAATACATGCATCACATTTCCTAGCACCACATAAATCACGTTAGGGCCTGGCGCCCTATCAACCTATCAGTCCCCCTGGCCAACTGGCCTTCTTAAAGGGGCTCAAATGCCCTATGTCCAAAATGTCAGGGCGGCTGCCAAGGCAGCAGAATCCATGTGCGCAATTGCGCAGACCTAAACGTTGCAGCTGGCACTAAGTGCTGCGCAGCTGTGAAAGGACTGAGACAGGGGAGTGCATCTCACTCTTATCTCTCACAAAGATGCCCCCAAAGGAAATGTCAGCCTAAACGGTGCAGCTGACGCTACTTGCCATGCAGCTGAGAATAAACACGATGAAGGGGCCATGGCACATTTGTGCCTCTTCAGCCCCACTGGGCCTCTCTCACCAACTTGCCCAAAACATTGCAGTTGGCTGCGCTCTCGCAGAACAGCTGGGATCAGCCCTGGAAACACGGGCACCACTGTGCCTCTGGACCCCCCCCCCTGTGACCCTATGAATAACTCCTGCCCAAATGTGGCAGCGGCCCGCAACAGTGGCGCCGCTGTGGGGCGTAATGGGGACTGGCACCACTGGGCCTGGGGGGGAGCCCGACTGGGACTCCCCAACAGATACGCAAAAACGTCGCAGCTGCCCACTGCTGGATGGGGCAGCTGAAAAAGACGCCAGCACCAACAAGGTGCACGTTGGAGTCCCGCTCGGGGACTCTGAAGTTCAACAAAGATGCCCAAATCGTCGCAGCGGCCCGTAACTGTGGCGCCGCTGGGAAAACCAGCACAGCACTAGGGGCGGGCACCGACAGTGTGCCCCGACACATCCCCCAACCATCATACTATTCAGCCCCCCACTCACCGGGCTCACTGGGACTCCTCCAAGGCTGGCGGGAATCCCATGCGGCGGGGGCAGGCACCGACAATGTGCCTCGGGCCCCCTCTGCCTCACTCGCCGACGGCTGCTGCACTTGCGGGGCTCTCTCTGGACATGGGAGCCCCGCTCAACCATCAGGCCACGGCCTCGCCTTGCAGCCGCTTCTTACTTCACCCGGGCCCCCCCCGGGACTGGGACTCCAATATGGAGCCTGCGAGGCTGCGAACGGCTGGGGCTGCACGCAGGGCTCTCCTCACCAACACGGGAGCCCCGCTTCACTCGGGCCGCCTTCCAGTGTCCCACTCGATCTCCTCTGGACTTGGGGCAGGCACCGACAATGTGCCTCGCGCCCCCCTCCGCCTGTAATGTGGGGTGGGCACCCGCAATGAAAGTTACTGCCGCGATGCGGGGTGGGCACCCGCTATCAAATAAAATAAGTCAAACGCGGCCAGGACGTGGGGTGGGCACCCGCTATAAAACCAGCCACAGCGGGGATTCCCTCTGAAATGATCGCAGCTCCGTGCTGCAAGCTGAAAATAGAAACGCTTGTTATAATAAGGAAAGCTCTCTGCAATAAGGTGCTAGGAGCCACAGCTCCTTAGAAAAAGGTCTTTCAGGTCCTCAGCGATCAAGGGGGCAAGGCAGGGCCCAGGGAGGCAGCCCTCATGGCGGTTCCTCCTTGGCCCCACCAGCAGCACTCCCCAGCAAGGTCCGGAACCAGCACAGAACAGGAACCACCAACAAGCCAACCAACACGGGGTCACACACCCTATATTTATATCACCAAAAGTCTTTGTTCTGAAAAGTCATAAGTCACTGAACCCAGCCAGAACCAGTTCTGTGTGGCCCTGGGGCATTTTTATTACCAGGCTGCATCCTGCCTTTCAGGGAGAGGGGGTCTGTTATCAGACGCACAGTGGGAGTTGGAGCCATCATTCACCTTGCCAGGCACAGCCCTGCTCAGATCAGAGTCACCCCTCCCCATGCTCTGAATGCCGATCTCTGTCTCCAGCCAGGTTTGACCCAGCTGGCCCTGCTGGCCAATACACATACTAGCAAAGCATACTGGAAAGCTTAGGCAAGAAAATACCTTGTTTCTAGAAAAGGTATTTTCGAACATAGGATATAAAAATAATCCTTACTGGGAGAAATGCAAAAGTTTAGGGGTGAACCTGCAAAAAGGGCCAGGTCCAACAGTAGAACATGCAAGATCCAATGCCAATCTCTGGCTTTTAGGTAAAAAGTCATAATTATTCATTTTGTAGGTGTGTTTTGTAAAATTACATTTTGTTTTGCTATGTTTTCATGAACATTCATTGATTGCTGTCATTTTTACCTCATCGTGAACCATGTCAATAATGTGTTCTCTCTGTCTAAAAACTTATAAAATGTACAGTTTTGGGATATTTGCTGGAATTGTTTTATTTTACCCTTTTCCAAAATGCAGACTACATGACAGTTCTCTTACTGATTTTGTACTTAAGAACTTTTCCTTGATTTTTAACTAAACAGATTATATGTCAGTTTGCTATTTTATATTATAGAAAAAGGTTTTCTTACTTCTTAGCACACATTTGTTGTGTTGGTCTGTCTATTGACTTTACAGCTGGAGTTATTTCTGATTCTGGCTTTTGATATACTTTAGAGGTTACTTTTATGTGATCCTCCTGCAAATATTATGATGATTATTTCTCTGACTGAGTAACCATGTTTATGCCTTCAGTAATTATTTTAAATCTTTAATATGGCCTTACAGCTTGCTGTAACTCCAAAGCCAAAGGCAAGTGCCTTTACCAATGGAGTGGTCCTTTAATTGGCAGTATTGCTTGCTACAGCTGAATATAAGGTCATTACAACATTTGCCCCATGAGGGCAGAATGTGTTAATTAATAAAACAAAGGTGTCCCAGAGACCGAGGGGTTGAAACGCCTCCAGTACTCTGAAACCTTTGTTTCACAGCTGTTGCTGTGAATGTTGAACAGTTAACAGCCGCATGCAGGACCACAGAGGTTAATTGTTGAACAGTCACAACAATAGCTGTGAAAGGAGGCTGAAGTCAGCCCCTGGTTCTCCCTGGGCTCGGCTAAACTGCTTTTCTTCGTGGAGGTGAGCCTGGGAGATGCAGGAGCTGAGCCGAAATCAATCAATCAATCAATCAATCACGGCATTTATAGAGCGCGCTACTCACCCGGGAGGGTCTCAAGGCGCTGGGGGAGGGGTAAGTTACTGCTCGAACAGCCAGGTCTTGAGCTGCTTCCTGAAGGAGAGATGGTCCTGGGTTCGCCGAAGGTGAGTGGGGAGGAGTTCCAGGTCTTGGCTGCCAGGTAGGAGAAGGATCTTCCTCCGGCGGTGGCTCTGCGGATGCGTGGTACGGTGGCGAGGGCGTGGCTGGTTGATCGTAGCTGGCGGGTGGGCGTGTAGAAGGTCATGCGGTCGTTGAGGTACTTGGGGCCCAGGTCGTGGAGGGCCTTGTGTGCGTGGGTGAGGAGTCTGAACGTGATTCTCTTGCTGACGGGGAGCCAGTGCAGGTCTTTCAGGTGTCCGGTGATGTGGCTGTGTCGGGGATGTCCAGGATGAGTCGTGCGGAGGCGTTCTGGATGCGCTGGAGTCTTTTTGAAGTTTGGCTGTGGTTCCGGCGTAGAGGGTGTTCCCATAGTCCAGTCGGCTGGTGACGAGTGCCTGGGTGACGGTCTTCCTGGTTTCAGTGGGGATCCATCTGAAGATCTTGCGGAGCATGCGCAGGGTGTTGAAGCACGAAGATGAGACAGCGTTGACTTGTCTGGTCATCGACAGGGAGGAGTCCAGGATGAAGCCCAGGTTGCGTGCGTGGTCCGTTGGTTTGGGCGCGGTGCCCAGGGCCGGGGGCCACCAAGAGTCGTCCCAGGCGGAGGGTGATGAGCCCAGGATGAGGACTTCCGTCTTGTCTGAGTTCAGTTTAAGGTGGCTGTTCCTCATCCAGTCGGCGACGTCTCTCATCCCGTCGTGTAGGTTGGCTCTGGCGGTGGTGGGGTCGTTGGTGAGGGAGAGGATCAGCTGGGTGTCGTCGGCGTAGGAGATGATGTTGAGGTTGTGTTGGCGTGCGATGGCTGCGAGGGGGCTCATGTAGACGTTGAAGAGGGTTGGACTGAGTGAAGATCCTTGTGGAACGCCGCAGATGACTTCGGTGGCCTCGGATCTGAACGGGGGAGGCGGACTCTCTGGGTTCTTCCGGCGAGGAACGAGATGATCCATTCCAGTGCTTTCTCTCGGATTCCGATGTTGCTGAGGCGCTTCACTAGGGTGCGGTGGCAGACGGTGTCGAACGCCGCGGAGAGGTCCAAGAGGATGAGGGCTGCTGTTTCCCCGTTGTCGGTTAGGGTTCTGATGTCGTCGGTGGCTGCGATAAGGGCGGTCTCGGTGCTGTGGTTGGCCCGAAACCCGGACTGCGAGGGGTCGAGGATCCATTCGTCTCGAGGAAGGCGGCAAGCTGTCTGTTGACGGTCTTCTCGATGACTTTGGCCGGAAACGGAAGGAGCGAGATAAGACGGTAGTTCTTGAGGTCGGTGGGGTCCGCCGTTGGTTTCTTCAGGAGGGCGGTAAGCTCGGCGTGCTTCCAGCTCTCCGGGAAGGTGGCGGTGTGGAAGGAGGAGTTGATGATGTCCCGGAGATGGGGTGCGATGGTGGCGTCGGCTTTGTTGAAGACGTGGTGTGGGCAGGGGTCGGTTGGTGATCCGGAGTGGATGGAGTTCATCGTGCGGGTGGTGTCTTCGGTGCTGATCGGGGTCCAGTTGCAGAGGGTGGTGGTGGCGGGCGTTGGTTCGGCGGTAGGGTGCGTGGTCTGTGCGTCGAAGCTGTTATGTATGTCGGTGATCTTGCGGTGGAAGAACGCGGCGAGTGAGTTGCAGAGGTCTTGCAAGGGGGTGATGTCGTTGTTTCCGAGCGCTGGGGTTGGAGAACTCTTTGACGATGCTGAAAAGTTCCTTGCTGTCGTGGGCGTTGTTGTCCAGTCGTTCTTTGAGTGCCGACTTCTTGGTGGCACGGATCAGCTGGTGGTGTTTGCGGGTGGCGTGCTTGAGGGCGGTCCTGTTGTCTGTGGTCTGGTCGAGTCGCCAGGCTTTCTCGAGAGTGCGGCTCTTCCTTCTGAGACGCCAGTGACACTGCGACCTACAGGAAGAGGAAGGGGGGAGGCTCCTGTGTGCCCTGCTGCAGGCTCTATCTTCTGCCCAATCCATATATTTTGGAGAGGCAGGGGAAGGAGAGAGGCATAGGCTGTGTATTAGGGCATTGTAATGTTGAGAGCAGCGGGCCTATATCACGTTGTATAGGCTGCTCCTGCTCCATTGTCTTCAGTGGAGATCTCAACATTCCAATTATCTAAGCTTTGTCTTGTTTAGGTTTGATTCCAAACTCTAGTCCTTGAGTCGCCATTGTGGGGCTCACAAGACACTGACCCTCCACATCATCCCTTCAGATAATTTATAAATACAAAGCGCCAACACATTGATGCCTCGTTGCTTACATTGCTCAGCATTCGAACTCTGCATCAGCTTGAGCTTGAATTGCTGTTGCTCAGAGAGCATGGTTTCTATAAATATAAGAGTCTGGTTGACTGATTTATGAACGGTGGGCAGAATTATGTACAAGGACTTTAACATGCCTTTTGTGAACCAGATTGTTTTGATTTGCAAGTTTCATGGTCTGTAAATGGAAAGATGGGGGTTATGAAGACGTGGACTGGGTTGTTAGGGTCTGTTCTCTGAGACTGTGGGTGCACTCCATATTCACAGAGACCTTTTCCAGCAAGGGATCATGGTTCTTGAACCAAAAAAAGTATTTATTCATAACCAGAGTTGCTTGACAATGGCCTCCAGAGAACCAGAGATTCTTTTGTTTTGGAAGTTCAGGACGGTTATTTGGAAGATGGGGTGAAGTGTGATTTTCGTCTGACGCAAAACTATTTCTTTACTTCCTTTCAAGGTATTCTGGGATGACCAGGTAGTGCAGCATGGCTGCCACCCTCAGAGGAACAAAATATAATATAACTGTCAGGTAAGGATTCCTATAACTCTAAGTTTCCTTTTCCCCTGTTTCTTCTTTCTCTATTCCCTTTCTTGATCTCTGTTTTTTTTTGTCTCTTCAACTTCAACATTTGACTCCCTCTGTGCACTATTCTTGTTGTTATCAAACTTCTGATAATCACCTGATGGAGCCACATTCCTCCTGGAACATGTTGGGGGGGTGTAGTGCAGTGCAGGTCCAGTTCCTTTTTAGGTCAGTTTTGCCCAGCAGTTCCTTAACTATTCTCACATTTGTCTCCTCTACACCATGTCATACTATCCTCCCTCTGTCCGTTCTTTCGGCATCTTTTCTCTCTGGATCTGACTTCCATCTCTTTACGTCCTCCTAAACTGCCCTTTTCTGTCTTGTCTACTACAAGCAAAAGACACAGTACATGTGCGTGGACACACATGCACACAGGGCTTGCTTTAGTGTGTTACAACCGGTGGAGCCGCACCTGGTGCTGACCTTGGGGGCACTGTGTTTAGAAGTAACTTATGGGTTCACAAGCATCTGCTGCAGTTTCCTGTGCTGGACCCTGTGGTGAGAGTGGAAGATAGCCTTTTTTCTCTTTCTTCTGTTTTGTGTTTTTCTTTTCTAGACCCTTTTTGGTTTCCTTTACTGTTGTGCTGTTTTTTTCTCTTTTTCAGGTGTTGCAGTGCCTGGGTCCTGTCGGAGGAGTGTGATGAGTTCTGGGCCACCAAGTAAGTCCTTATTATCCACACAATTTGAAATAGTGAATTCTACTGAGCTAACTGGACACAGCGTCAGTCTACGGTGGCATTTAAAGCACTGAGTACAACAAGGCCAATTCCTTCGTTCAATAAAATGTCCCTTCCTAGATCACTTGAAAAAGGAATAGATTAACAGTCTAGGTGGGCAGGGGAGTAAATAACATCTGATAATTCATTAAAAGTATTACAAATATCTCATTGTGATGCCAGCCTTTGCCACAGAAATTGTAAATTGATAGTTTTGGCTGCTTCTGAGAATGTGTCACAATATATGTGCAACTTGTGTTTCTTTCTTAAATATTAATCACGATTGCTCTCACATCCTTGAGTTCCAGTAATCTGAAGCTCCCGATCTACACAGTGTCCCAGAGCTGTTTCACCACTATCAGAAATGCTACTCAACTGATTTTTCTATCTTGTTTTTGTCAATACTTTCTTTGTGCAAAGTATAAGGTCATAAATATTTTTATTTGTGTTAATTTACAATCTCTGACTCCATTTCTACAGGTGACTGAAGCATGAACAGAAAAAAGGTTTAAATTTAGTGAAACACAACCAAAAGGATTATTTCAAGGAAAGTTAAAACATTCACGAGCACTAGAGAAGAAACACATTCTATGTGCCAGGAATGCTGAGAATGTTGGAGCGGAAGAAACTGGTGAATGTGAAAGTTGTCAAAACCCTAAAGTAAAAGGACCATAAATGTTTACCAAGTGTCAGTAACTGAGATTAAGGAGAGCATTGGCCACAATTGATACAGTGCACTTGAGAAAACTCAGTGCTGTAAATTCTGTTTGATGATTTATGAGAAATGCTTTGGAGACCCAAACCCTCCCCAACAGATCAGTATCCGTAGACGTGTTGTGATGTGACAGAACCGTCAAAAAGACTAATATCCTCGGTTTACAAGTGCAAGCTTTTGTCTCTGTCTCCTGGAGACGAGAGGAGAGAAAAGATTGTTTAAAAGAAAGTCATTGTAAATACGCTTCTCAGATGTCGTTACAGCAAAGATGCTGGATTATCATTTCCAATATAGGAAGATTTTCCCCACCAACTCTGTCTCTTGGGTTGATCCGAGTGGTTTCAAAGTGTCCTGTAACTCCAAAGTGGATCATGTACCTGTCTTAGCCACTGAGCAAAAAAGCATATACTGGCACAGAAAGTATTAAAAGGGGCCAGTGTTACGCTATTGATAATTCATAAACCACCCTGGCATGCCCTAATCATCTGTCATTACTTGTATGAACAAACATACCTAACAGGCAAACACTAAAGCCCAAAGACCTTATCAGTGCTTTTAAAACTCCTAAATCAAATGTGATAAACTAGAATCACTAAATGAGACTAATTAAACTAGAGAGAATTCACCCGGGCATAACTTGGAGAAAATGAATCCATGAGAGGCCTCTTAATCAATACAAGGGGCTCCTCAGTGAAAAGTTAATAAGACAAGTTAGATAGGTGCCTTTAAAGGTAGGAAAATAAGTTCCAGGTAAAAACTATCATTAGTTAAATACATATGTTAAGAAGAGCATCTGAAATGTATTTTAGAAGTTAATGCGGAGTTGTAACATAAACAAGTACACGATCAGAAATCAAATTCAGTCTTAAGATGACATGTATCCAGGAACAAACCCAACTTGGAGAAACAAAAAACTCGAATAAGAGCAATGAATGTGAGAACAGCTTTAGTCATCAATCCCACCTCACTAAACATGAGAAAACTAGCTCTGGTCGAAAACCCTATCAGTGTCCTGAATGCCAGAAAATCTTCAGTCACAAATCTAGTGTCGCTATACACGCAAGAACCCACACTGGACAAAAACCATATCAGTGCTCCACGTGCCAAAAAAGCTTCAGTTTTAGTGGCAGTGTGATTCAACATCAGGGAACTCACACTGGACAAAATCCTTATCAGTGCTCTGAATGCTGGAAAAGCTTCAGTAGCAAATCCAATCTCACTTTACATGAAAGAACCCAAACTGGGCAAAAACCTTATCAGTGCTCTGAATGCCGGAAAAGCTTTGGATGTACAAAAACTCTCAACAGACATGAAAGAACCCACACTGAACAAAAACCTTATCAGTGCTCTGAATGCCGGAAAAGCTTCAGTCATAAATCCAGCCTTACTGTACATGAAAGGACCCACACTGGACAAAAACCTTATCAGTGCTCTGAATGCCAGAAAAGCTTCAGTCATAAATCCAGCCTTACTGTACATGAAAGGACCCACACTGGACAAAAACCTTATCAGTGCTCTGAATGCTGTAAAAGCTTCAGTCAGAAATCCAACCTTACTGTGCATGAAAGAACCCACACTGGGCATAAACCGTATCAGTGCTCTGAATGCCAAAAAGGTTTCTATCGCAAATCCGGTTTAACTCAACATGAGAAAATCCATAATGGGCTCAAACAGTATCAGTGTTCAGAATGCCAGAAAAGCTTCAGTCAGAAAATAACTCTCACTGGGCATGAGAGAACCCACACTGGGCAAAAACCTTATCAGTGTTCTGAATGCCAGAAAAGCTTTAGACTGAAAAAGACTCTCACTCACCATGAGAGAACTCACACTGGGCAAAAACCTTATCAGTGCTCTGAATGCCGGAAAGGATTCAGTCAGAGATCCAATTTAATTGAACACGAGAGAACGCACACTGGACAAAAACCTTATCAGTGCTCTGAATGCTGGAAAAGCTTCAGTAACAAATCCAGCCTTACTGTACATGAAAGAACCCACACTGGGCATAAACCGTATCAGTGCTCTGAATGCCCAAAAACTTTCTATAAGAGATTCAGTTTAATTGAACATGAGAGAACCCACACTGGGCTCAAACCCTATCAGTGCTCTGAATGCCACAAAAGCTTCAGATTGAAAGAAAGTCTCACTAGACATGAGAGAACTCATACTGGACAAAAACCGTATCAGTGCTCTGAATGCCAGAAAGGATTCAGTTGGAAATCCAACCTTACTACCCATGAAAGAACTCACACTGGGCATAAACCGTATCAGTGTTCTGAATGCCAAATAAGTTTCTATCACAAATCTGGTTTAACTCGACATGAGAGAATCCATACTGGGCTCAAACCGTATCAGTGCTCTGAATGCTGTAAAAGCTTCAGTCATAAAATAACTCTCATACGACATGAGAGAACTCACACTGGGGAAAACCTTATTAGCTCTCTGAATGCTGGAAAAGTTTGTCGGAAATCTGGTCTCACTCAACCTGCGAGAACTTTCCTGGCAAAACCTTGTCATTGTTCTAAATGCCAGGGAAGCGTCTACTGAAGATTCAGTTTCATTCAACAAGAGAGAACCCACAACGTGAAAGAAAATGATCAGTGCTCTCAATGTGACAAAAACTTCAGTTGTAAATGTAACCTTTCTACATAAGAGAGACAACGTGGGAGAATAAAAGGTGCTCACTGTAAACCCTGAGGAGGAGCTTTCAGCATCACAAAACATTTACATGAAGCAGCCACAAAGACACCGCCCAATTGATTGTCCTACAAACTGTCTACTGAGAAAAGCACAGTGAGGGATGGAAATGCTTGAATTAACCTCATTCTTTTGTAACTATTTGTGGCCTCATTCCATTCAGCGTGTTTTGTTCGCAGAGTGTTTATAAGCAATGACTGACCCACAAAGTCCATTTGATCCTGAACTTTGATGCCATGCCACCAAGGATCTGTAATGCATGTAACCTCAAACTGTTTCCAGCCTTAACGAGCCTCACCAGGGAGCTGCAGCAGGAGTCCCTTTGTCGTAGGTCTCTATGGGACCAACATCTGTTCATGTCTGTACCACGTAGGGCTGATCATTGAGAAAAACTAAAGGTGATGGATGGACTGGTAGTTAATCTCGGCAACATCCTGCCACATCATTCTCTAGTCTTTGTGTAACTACAGACAAGGCCAGCCATATGCAATCCATTCTTGGCCCCATCCTAAATAGTCCTAATGACTTCTGTTCCAAGAGGACACAGCCTTGTATTACAAAGATCCACACGAGTGGCCTCTTTCCATCTTCTTTTTGTTTCAAATGGAACCTGCTATCCCCTTAACCATGCCTCAGGCCTGCCACGTTCCATGCTTTGGCTCTTATCAACCTTGAACCATCTCCATAACTTGGAAACTCCGAAGACTTCGCAGCTGTTGTAACTGCTTGAAGTTTCACGCATTTTGATGGCCGTGGATTCAGGTTCAACTTGATAACCCAACTCTACTCTGTGGGAATTTTGCACTTCAAGCCACTTCTGTGCAGCTCATCACCTTCTGACACTGATTCAGCCAAAAACCTCACATCAAATTCCAGTGTTAATCATCACCAGAGACTAAACTTCTCTTTGTCCTCACGAGCATAGCTACCGAAGTCAGCTACAATTTTGTAGGTGACTTCCTGATTGATTCAGTGGACCTGCTTTTTTTTTTTATTCATTTACCTTTTTGTTTGGTTTTGACAGTTGTTTTTGCTAATTAATAATCCTTAAATCACAGCCCTCCTTTAGATTTTGCTTCTGAATAATTATTAAATATTCTTTTTGATCTAAACTTGGCTTGAATCTTAAAGTTCCTTGTCTATTTTTAATAAACTATTGAAATGTGTGACTTCCACTGTTTTGCTTCACCTTCGAGCGCGCCTTAGGCCATACTGCTCAAGCCACGTTACCAAAAGCGAGCTAAGAACACTTTAGTAGAAGACACGTTTACCTTTGCTGACCAAAGTTTGGGAAAAGCAAAGCAGGCTGACTCCAGGAAGCACACTACCTAGCTGGAAAGGTTACTCTCTTAGGTGGCATCTGCACCACCTGTAGATGCAAAAAGTAAAGATTATGAGGGAAGCTGTTGGTATCTATGCCCCCAGAATTTGAGTGCCACCCTCTCTCAAACAGTTGAAAGAGCTAAAGATGCACCCTTCAGACATTCATGTCTCAGCAACTAAGACTGCTCGCTCCTGTCATACAACACTCACACTGTTACCTGAATCACACTCCCTGTGCAATGTGCAAACGTTTACATAAACAAGTTGTGTTGTGCTTTGTGAACAGGCTTTCACCCCCCCTTTATATGTAAATGGGTTTCTGTGATCAGACACCCCAGGCTCCCATTTCTTCTAGTGCGGATGATAATGTGAGAACTGTAACGAGATCACAAATAAAGGCTGTATTGAGAAATAATCGTCTTCCAAGTCACACAGTAGTTTGTAGTTCTTTATTAGTCTTTTAAATGTACATCCCCCCATCCCGTTCCAAGGTAGAGTATAGTTTGTGAAGCACAACTCTCTTGTGGCCCGCTCCCCAGATTGAGTCCATAAGAACAGAAACAGAGTCCAATTTCCTGAAGAAGCGCTGAGGCAGGTTATCTAGAGGGGTCGAGAAGCAGTATAAATGTATTAACAGCACTTTTGCAACTGCCACTCTACCCATGGGTCGATAGTGGCAGGGTGCCCCAAAACGACAGGGAGCTGCAAACATTGGATATCACCTAAGTTGCCCTGTATAAGTTCTTTGTCGGTGTGGTAAGTTCACCCCTAAATACCTGAAGTTTTCAGGGTGCCACCCCAGTGCTAATTGGGGCAGCACTTCCTGTTCTAAGTTGAGTTTGCGCATGGGATATAAGCTGGATTTGGTCCAATTTAACCTCAGTTCAGAAGCCCTACCAAAATCATCTAGAACCTCCATCACCTGCGGTAGATACGCCTGCACGTTCCTGAGGTACACAAATGTGTCATCAGCATACAGTGAAATGACCTCCCAATTTGGCCTACTCGGTATACAGACTGCTGAGTCCTGCAAACGAAACAGGCCAGCGAACAGGTCCATGACTAGGGCGAAAGTAATCGACAGTGGGCATCTTTGCCGCATGCTTCAAAAGAAACTGAGATCTCTGCCTGTCCGGATGCGGGCCAGCGGGTTGGTGTAGAGGAGATTTATCCAGTGCAGTATTTCAGGGCCTAGTTTCATGCACATCAGCACTTTCGTTAAGTAAAACTACCCCAGGGTGTCGAAGGCCTTCTCTATATCTAGTGAGAGTGCTGTGTATGGAGGCAATTCATGAAGATTCTATTCCATCAGCCGCAAGAGGCGTCATAGGTTTAGACCCGTTTTCTCCCAGGTACAAAACCATTCTGGTGTTGGTGGGCCAATGTAGAGAGGCAGGGGAGCCACCTGTTTGCAAGGACCTTCCTGCGAATCTTGTGGTCGGTGTCCAGTGGCCAGTAGGAGCGTAGCTCCAGGGGGTCCTTGTTTGGGTTAGGCAGGACAAATATCATAGCCTCCCATAGGGATCCCGGCAATGTGCCCTCCTGCCGGGCCTGATGGTACATTTGGAGTAGTTTTGGAGCGAGGGTTGCTCTGTAGGTGAAGTAAAAGTCCAACGGAAACCCGTCCATTCCAGGAGTTTTGTTGCACGCGATCTAGTCAATCATGAAGCCATTTGGGTTTCATCTGGTGTATGTCCCTGAAGGGGGTTAAGTCTGGGAATTGACAGTCTATTCAAATACTCATCTAATTGGGGCGCTTGCACTCCCAACACAGGCTGGTATACAGACGTCTGGTACTACAGGAAAGCCTGGTTTATATCTGCTTGTTGTTAGACCTGTCAGCCCTAGGGTGGTCTTTCCCTATTTTTTTTCCTTTTTCGCCTCCTTTTTGCCACCATATTTTTACTGGACCTAGGTCTCTGGGCACCTTGCCACTGCTAGCCAGTGCTGAGGTGCAGGTGCTCTCTCTCACTCAAGATGGCTGCCACAGGCCCCTGCTACTGCAGAGGGGCCTGACACGCATACACACTAGTAGCCAGGGTCAGGCTGGGGTATAGGGATACAGTATCCATTCCATCCCGCCTCTGGGCCACATAGCCAGGCATGTAGAAGGTTCCAGAACCTTCCGGGCTGTGGGAGGAGTTATGTTTTGCCGCCTTTGGGAGAGTCACCTGACCTGGGAGTATAAAAGGCTTGGAGGGAAAACTTTCTAGTCAGTTGATGAGGCACCACTGAACCTGGGAGAACCTCCGCCGGAGTATAGGCTTTAGGGCCTATGGGGAGACCTACACTACTGCTGCTGACAGGGTTGAGGCCCTGCTGTAGTAAGATAGCTGAGGAACGCCCACCACCCACTGACCTTGCCCAGTGTGAGGGGACCCAGGGAACCACCTTCAGCATGCGGGGAGGAACATCAAGCACTCCCAGACCACCAACTCATCTCCCCCCCTCATAAGAAGAAACTTCTGACAGGAAACTTACAACTAGAAGCGCCTAAGAAGCAACCAAGCTGAAGCAGTCGCAAGACCCCTTAACTTGAGGAGGCCTGTCCGTCCAGCAAGGCCTAAAGCCTAAAACTGCCCAACTGGGGATCACCAGGTAAAGCGCCGTACCCTGAAGCGCTAAACCTTCACCCCCTATTCACCTTTGCCTGTTGCTGGGCTGCCCCCAAGTACTTTGCCAGACAGCCCTGCCCACAGGCTGCTGGTGCACCATGTGTGCTGTTGTCCCTCAGGTCACTGACCTTATGATGAAGATCACCGCCGCGGCCGCCGCCTGAGAGGAGAAACCGTGTGGTGAGGTGCGCCGTCGCGCCCTCATCAAAGGAAGCACTGAGGTGGAGGAAGCCCCTCAGGTGTGTGAGGTGAGGAGCGCCGTCCGCGCCCTCACCGAAGCCTCCAGGGGCCCGGGGCCCTCACCGCCGCCGTAGCGGCCCAAGGAGTCGTGCCTGCCGCCGTCGCGGCCAAAGAATTGCCCCCGCCGCCGTAGCGGCCCAAGAATTGTTCCTGCCGCCGTCGCGGCAAAGAGTGCCCCGCCGCCGAAGCGGCCGAAGAATCGTCGCCACCGCCGGAGCGGCCCAAGAAGTGCCACCGCCGCCGAAGCGGCCCAAGAAATCGCTAACGCGATCTGCAGCGAGGCCTCCTGGCCCCGCAGACGCCGTTGCCGAGCAACCAGGGGTCGCTCGGCGTGACCCGGGAAGGCCGCGCAACGATTGGGCGCCGGCTCCCGGTCCCGCCCAGCGCCGAAGGAAGCCTGGGAAGAGCCCCGGCAGTGCAGAGGGAGACGGGGAGCCGGCCGGAGAGGACTGCCGGCTCCCTTCCCCCAGCAGCCCTGAGCCCACCTGCATTTACCCTGAGCACGGGGGCCGGAGGAGGGTGATCCCGGCCCCCGCAACGAGCCGCATGCATATTCCCTGATCCCGGGGGCCGGAGTAAGGCATACCGGCCCCCGCAACGACCCGCAACACCGGCCAGAAGGCCGAGACACCCCGACCGGGCCCCGCCCAACGGAACACGGGCCGGCCCGGATGATCGCCAGTCGCCCTGAAGCGCGACCAACGACCACACCACAGGTGAGCCCTGGAGGCCCCTAGGGCCCATAAGACGCCACTGGGGGCCGGGGGCCACTATTAACCCTTACTATTATAGTCCTACGAGGCGAGGCCCCAGAGAGCAGTGGGCCTGGCCTGAATTAACCCCTAAGGAACCTAGAAGCCCCAGAATACAGGACATGTTGAGGATTTCCCCACATAGTTCATTCATGTATTGACGATGCCCACAGTATGTAATGATTTATGCCAATGCCTATTATAATTACTGCCTAGGCCATGGTTTTAGCTGTTAAGTCTTGACCACAAGGGGAAAGTGTTTAATGGAGTGGAGCTGAAGTGTACACCGCCAAGAGTTGAAGTATTTTATGTTACAGGTGTACTGGAGTTGCGACGCCCACTGTACTGAATGTTGGTGCGCCTAGATTAATGCAGGCCTATTTAAATGTAACGTGAAAAGCCTTTTAAATAATTGAATATACTAAAGTGAGCTGTATGTTTAGGCCTATGTTTTATTAACGTACCTTGAGATCATTATTAAGTGCTACGTGTAGGAGATAATTCCTGCGGCCTCTTAGTGGCCTACAATGTTGATGAGCTATGCAGCTTTATTTAAAATGTGCACCAGTTGAATAATTTAATGAGTTTGAATGTAGATCTAAATTAACCTGCCTTATCTGATGCCAACTTAATTTATTTATAAAAGATCTTGATTTTAAATACAAAAGCCTGGTGTGGTGTCATGTTATTGCGTTCGCATTTGTGAGTCAAAGTGAGAGTGTGCTGCACAACTGCCTTACACATTGCCTTTGCGTGCCTTTCCCGCTCCACGCCATGCTACCGTGTCGGACTCGGTAACCCCGGTTCTAACATTTGGTGTTCAGAGGTTGGATAAGGACTGGTGCTTGTGCAGCACCCTACAGTGACTCAATGTGCGCCGCAATTAGACACCTATATTAATGAGAGTGCTAGGAATTCTATGGTAATTGCCGACTGTGTACATTCCTGTGTTGGACCTGTTACCTACAGTTTAGAACCCCTTCCTTGAATTGTCTGGGACTCCACCTAGGAGGATGGAGTTTGAGTTAGCCAACCTAGAAAGGTATACGGTGACACAGCTCAAGGAGTTCTGCCTAGAGAGGGGGGTGGCCGTCAAGCGAGGCGCCAGGAAGGAGGTGCTTCAGAAAGCTTTGAGGGCATGGGTAATGGCCCACCCAGAGGGAAGAGGGGATGAGGAGCAGGGGAGACAGACAACCCAGGAGAACTGGACCTACTGAGCATTGATGTTAGCGAGAATGTGTTGCCAGGAAGACGTTCCAGGGCAGGCAGTAGTGCGTCAGGGGGAAGTTTGTCACAAGAGGAATTGGAAAACAGAAGGGAGCAGAGGCAATTGACATTAGAACTTGCTAGGATGGAAAAAGCCATGGAGGAAAGGAAGCTTGTACATGAGCTTAGCCTGAAGGAGCTAGAGCTCCGGACCTTGCAGATGGAGATGGAAGGCAAAATGAATGGTGGCAGCGTACCTGCTGGGGTTCCACAGGAGCCCAAATTCTATTTACCCAGAGAGGTGATGGCCAGTTTTAGTGTAGGTGATGACATCAACAAGTGGTTGGCGGCCTACGAGGTGGCTCTGGTGGCCCATAGAGTTCCTGAGAGCTACTGGGGGAGGTCTTTATAGGTACATACCTCCACTAGTAAGGGACACACTTTTAACTTTGGAAAAGGGGAGCAGACTAACTACCCTATCATGAAGGAGGCCCTGCTCAAGAAGTTTGGCCTCACCCCAGAGAAGTACCGCCAAAAGTTCCATAACAGCCACAAGCTTCACACACAAAACTGGGTGGATTTTTTTGACTATGCCCGGAAGGCATTGGAGGGTTGGGTGCGTGGCAGCAACGTTGACAATTACAAAGGGCTGTACGACCTATTCTTGAGAGAGCACCTCCTAGAGAAATGTTTTCCGGAGCTGCGCCAGTAGCTTAGTGGACCGCAAGCTGACCAATCCTAGGGAGCTTGCGGAGGAGGCAGACACGTGGGTCAGCACTCGGGTGTCCCACAAGGGAGCCGGGCGGACCCCCGAAAGGTGGACAGGGGCTCCCCAGAAGAAAGAGGGGGAGATAAAAGAGGGAGTTCTTTAAAGGTCCCCAAAATAGACCGCCTGGGAGAGGGGTAGGTTCCCCATCCCAATCTGGATCTCAGAAACCCACTTATCCTGACAGGAGTCAGCAGCCCAGAACTGTCCGGTGCTACGAGTGCGGGGAGGTTGGACATTATAAGGGGGATCCCAAGTGTCGCAAGAGAACCCCAGCCCCCACAGGAGGTAAGAGCCCGGGGTGGCCAGTGTAGCGCTAGGGGAGGAGTTGTCCCTAGGTAGGGGAGGTGAGTGGACAGGCTTGACCTTAGTTTCCCTGGGGGATGGAGAGATCATCCCACGGGTTCAGGTACCCGCGAACACTGCCAAGTATCGGCAGTGGGTCCTGGTGAACGGGGAGGAGGTGGAGGCTCTGAGGGACACAGGTGCCAGCATGACGATGGTGAGACGTCAGCTGGTGTCCCCAGAGCAGGTGATTCCTGAGGAATTCCACCCGGTTGTTATGGCTGATAATAGCCTGGGTCATTACCCCGTGGCCCAAGTTCCCTTTGAGTGGGGAGGAGTATCAGGTCTGTTGAAGGTTGCGGTGAGCCCTGCCATGCCAGTTGACTGTCTGCTGGGCAACGACTTGGAACATACTGCCTGGAGGGAGGTAGAGTTCAATGCCCATGCTGAGATGTTGGGATTACCAGGATGGACTTGCGTTGTCACGCGGTCCATGGCTGCCCGACAAGGAACTCAGCTGGGGTTGGAGCCTGGAATAATGGCCCAGCCCACTGCTGGACGAGGAGATGTCCAGGAGGAGACACCCGGTGAGATGGATGGGGAGCCCGTGGAGGTGACCCCGGAGTCCGCTGAGGTGGTTGGTGTTCCCGTGGGGGACCTGCCGACCCATGCAGAGTGGCAGGTGGAAGGAGGGCCTACCCGGGAGGAATTTTGCCGGGCTCAGAAAGAGTGCCCTACGCTTGAAGGCATGCGGCAACAGGCCGAAGCCCAAGCAGCTGGAACAGAGACTGGTAACTACCATGTCTACTGGGAGGATGGTCTCCTCTACAGTGAGCCTAAGGCTCCGGTGCATGGGTCCGCCCGAGCCGTGGTGGTCCCCCAATGCTACCGAGCCTTTCTGCTAGAGTTGGCACACGAGATACCACTAGCAGGACACCTGGGCAAAGACAAGACGTTTGCGCGTCTAGTCCCACATTTTTACTGGCCCAGGATGCGCGTCACTTCTGACACTTTTTGCAAGACTTGCACCACTTGCCAAGCGAGCGGCAAGACAGGGACTAAAGTGAAGGTCCCTCTAGAACCTCTCCCAGTTGTCGATACCCCTTTTGAGCGGGTAGGGATTGACATTGTCGGGCCATTGGACCCGCCGACTTCTGCAGGACATAGGTTCATTTTGGTGCTGGTAGACCACGCCACCCGGTACCCAGAGGCAATCCCTCTGAGGACCATCACTGCACCGGTGGTGGCTCGGGCCCTGATGGGGATTTTTACCCGAGTGGGATTACCCAAGGTCGTGGTGTCAGATAGGGGCACGAATTTCATGTCGGCCTACATGCAGGCCATGTGGAAGGAGTGTGGAGTGACCTACCGGTTCTCCACTCCTTACCACCCCCAGACGAACGGACTCGTGGAGCGCTTTAACAAAACCTTGAAGGGGATGATCAGGAGCCTACCCGAGGACTTGAGAAGAAAGTGGGACGTCCTCTTACCCTGTCTGCTCTTCTCCTACCGAGAGGTGCCGCAGAAGGGGGTCGGTTTCAGCCCCTTTGAGCTGCTCTATGGCCACCTCGTTCGGGGGCCCCTCAGTCTTGTCAAGGAGGGGTGGGAGAAGTCTTCCTCGAAGCTTCCCCGTGATGTGGTCAGCTATATGCTGGCATTCCGCAGCCAGGTGGCCAAGCTGTGGAAAGAGGCCTCGGACAATCTAGAGGCAAGTCAAGCCGTCATGAAGAAATGGTATGACCGGAACGCGCGGACGGTAGAGTTAGACGCTGGACAGAAGGTGTGGGTCATGGAGCCAGGAGAGCTTAGCGCCCTCCAGGACCGGTGGACTGGGCCGTTTGAGATCTTGGAAAGGAAAGGCCAGACCACATATGTCGTTGATGTGAAGACCCCACGTCAACCCCACAGGGTGTTCCACGTCAACCGCCTGAAGCCCCACCAGGAGCGTTCAGAACTCACTCTCCTAATGATAACAGATGGAAGTGAGGAGGAGGAGAGTGAGCCTCTTCCAGACCTTCTGGCGGCCCATGAGAAGGATGGTTCGGTAGAGGGAGTGGTCCTCGCCCCATCCTTGACCCCAGAGCAACAGAGGGACTGCCGCCAGGTCTTGGGGCAGTACACCTCGTTGTTCTCCCTCACGCCTGGAATCACGCACATGTGTGCCCATGATGTGGACACAGGGGACAGTCCGCCAGTAAAAACCAAGTCTTACCGGCTGTCCGATAAAGTCAAGGCTAGTATCCAGGGTGAGGTTACCAAGATGCTAGAACTGGGAGTGATTGAGCCTTCCAGTAGCCCTTGGGCTAGTCCGGTGGTGTTGGTGCCGAAGCGGCCCCACCGGGCACCACACCAGAACTTCGGTTCTGTGTGGATTACCGTGGACTCAACTCAGTCACTAAGACCGACGCTCACCCGATCCCTCGGGCGGATGAGCTCATTGACCGGCTGGGAGCAGCCCGGTATTTGAGTACCATTGATTTGACGATCAGGCTATTGGCAGATAGCCATGGCGGAAGGAGCAAGGGAGAAGACTGCGTTCTCCACCCCGAGGGCCACTTTCAATTTCGGGTGATGCCCTTCGGGTTGAAAAATGCTCCAGCCACTTTCCAGCGGTTGGTGAACCAGGTGCTGTCTGGCCTAGAGGCCTTCTCTGCTGCCTACCTGGATGACATAGCTGTCTTCAGTAGCAGCTGGGAGGACCATCTGGAGCATCTCCAGGAGGTGCTACAGGCTTTGCAACGGGCTGGTTTAACCATCAAGGCCAGCAAGTGCCAGATTGGACAGGGATCTGTCGTGTACCTGGGACATCTGGTGGGCGGAGGTAGGTGCAACCCCTCCAAGCCAAGATCGAGACCATCTTGGCCTGGGAGCCCCCAAGACCCAAACAGAGGTCCGGGCTTTTCTCGGTCTCACGGGATACTACCGCCGGTTCGTCAAGGGATATGGGACCATCGTGGGCCCATTGACGGAATTGACTTCAAAGAAGCAGCCACGCAGAGTCATCTGGACGGCTGCCTGCCAGGAAGCCTTTGAGACCCTCAAACGTGCAATGTGCACCGCACCGGTGCTCAGGACTCTAGACTTTGGACGGGAATTTATTGTACAGACAGAAGCTTCTGAGCATGGCATAGGAGCTGTGCTCTCGCAGCTGAATGATGATGGCCAAGACCAGCCAGTGGCCTTCATTTCCCGAAGACTACTCCCCGGGAACAGCGGTGGAGTACCATCGAACGAGAAGCCTTTGCTGTGGTTTGGGCTGTCAAGAAGTTGAGGCCATACCTTTTTGGTTGTCACTTCCTGATCCAGACCGACCACAGACCCCTTCGCTGGCTCATGCAGATGAGAGGCGAAAACCCCAAATTATTGAGGTGGTCCATTTCCCTCCAGGGGATGGACTTTCGGGTGGAACATCGACCCGGTGTAGACCACGCCAACGCTGACGGTCTCTCCAGGTTTTTCGCCTTAGTGAAGAGAACTCCCTAGAGGTTGGGAAGCTCTCCCCTCTTTCGGCTGGGGGGACGCGTGTTAGACCTGTCAGCCCTAGGGTGGTCTTTCCCTATTTTCTTTCCTTTTTCGCCTCCTTTTGCCACCATATTTTTACTGGACCTAGGTCTCTGGGCACCTTGCCACTGCTAGCCAGTGCTGAGGTGCAGGTGCTCTCTCTCACTCAAGATGGCTGCCACAGGCCCCTGCTACTGCAGAGGGGCCTGACACGCATACACACTAGTAGCCAGGGTCAGGCTGGGGTATAGGGATACAGCATCCATTCCATCCCCGCCTCTGGGCCACATAGCCAGGCATGTAGAAGGTTCCAGAACCTTCCGGGCTGTGGGAGGAGTTATGTTTTGCCGCCTTTGGGAGAGTCACCTGACCTGGGAGTATAAAAGGCTTGGAGGGAAAACTTTCTAGTCAGTTGATGAGGCACCACTGAACCTGGGAGAACCTCCGCCGGAGTATAGGCTTTAGGGCCTAGGGGGAGACCTACACTACTGCTGCTGACAGGGTTGAGGCCCTGCTGTAGTAAGATAGCTGAGGAACGCCCACCACCCACTGACCTTGCCCAGTGTGAGGGGACCCAGGGAACCACCTTCAGCGTGCGGGGAGGAACATCAAGCACTCCCAGACCACCAACTCATCCCCCCTCATAAGAAGAAACTTCTGACAGGAAACTTTGACAAGGAACCTATAACAAGGAACTTCTGACAAGAAACTTACAACTAGAAGCGCCTAAGAAGCAACCAAGCTGAAGCAGTCGCAAGACCCTTAACTTGAGGAGGCCTGTCCGTCCAGCAAGGCCTAAAGCCTAAAACTGCCCAACTGGGGATCACCAGGTAAAGCGCCGTACCCTGAAGCGCTAAACCTTCACCCCTATTCACCTTTGCCTGTTGCTGGGCTGCCCCCAAGTACTTTGCCAGACAGCCCTGCCCACAGGCTGCTGGTGCACCATGTGTGCTGTTGTCCCTCAGGTCACTGACCTTATGATGAAGATCACCGCCGCGGCCGCCGCCTGGAGAGGAGAAACCGTGTGGTGAGGTGCGCCGTCGCGCCCTCATCAAAGGAAGCGCTGAGGTGGAGGAAGCCCCTCAGGTGTGTGAGGTGAGGAGCGCCGTCCGCGCCCTCACCGAAGCCTCCAGGGGCCCGGGGCCCTCACCGCCGCCGTAGCGGCCCAAGGAGTCGTGCCTGCCGCCGTCGCGGCCAAAGATTGCCCCCGCCGCTGTAGCGGCCCAAGAATTGTTCCTGCCGCCGTCGCGGCCAAAGAGTGCCCCCGCCGCCGAAGCGGCCGAAGAATCATCGCCACCGCCGAGGCGGCCCAAGAAATTGCCACCGCCGCCGAGCGGCCCAAGAAATCGCTAACGCGATCTGCAGCGAGGCCTCCCGGCCCCGCAGACGCCGTTGCCGAGCAACCAGGGGTCGCTCGGCGTGACCCGGGAAGGCCGCGCACCGATTGGGCGCCGGCTCCCGGTCCCGCCCAGCGCCGAAGGAAGCCCGGGAAGAGCCCCGGCAGTGCAGAGGGAGACGGGGAGCCGGCCGGAGAGGACTGCCGGCTCCCGCTCCCTTCCCCAGCAGCCCTGAGCCCACCTGCATTTACCCTGAGCACGGGGGCCGGAGGAGGGTGATCCCGGCCCCGCAACGAGCCGCATGCATATTCCCTGATCCCGGGGGCCGGAGTAAGGCATACCGGCCCCGCAACGACCCGCAACACCGGCCAGAAGGCCGAGACACCCCGACCGGGCCCCGCCCAACGGAACACGGGCCGGCCCGGATGATCGCCAGTCGCCCTGAAGCGCGACCAACGACCACACCACAGGTGAGCCCTGGAGGCCCCTAGGGCCCATAAGACGCCACTGGGGGCCGGGGGCCACTATTAACCCTTACTATTATAGTCCTACGAGGCGAGGCCCCAGAGAGCAGTGGGCCTGGCCTGAATTAACCCCTAAGGAACCTAGAAGCCCCAGAATACAGGACATGTTGAGGGATTCCCCACATAGTTCATTCATGTATTGACGATGCCCACAGTATGTAATGATTTATGCCAATGCCTATTATAATTACTGCCTAGGCCATGGTTTTAGCTGTTAAGTCTTGACCACAAGGGGAAAGTGTTTAATGGAGTGGAGCTGAAGTGTACACCGCCAAGAGTTGAAGTATTTTATGTTACAGGTGTACTGGAGTTGCGACGCCCACTGTACTGAATGTGGGTGCGCCTAGATTAATGCAGGCCTATTTAAATGTAACGTGAAAAGCCTTCTTTTAAATAATTGAATATACTAAAGTGAACTGTATGTTTAGGCCTATGTTTTATTAACGTACCTTGAGATCATTATTAAGTGCTACGTGTAGGAGATAATTCCTGCGGCCTCTTAGTGGCCTACAATGTTGATGAGCTATGCAGCTTTATTTAAAATGTGCACCAGTTGAATAATTTAATGAGTTTGAATGTAGATCTAAATTAACCTGCCTTATCTGATGCCAACTTAATTTATTTATAAAAGATCTTGATTTTAAATACAAAAGCCTGGTGTGGTGTCATGTTATTGCGTTCGCATTTGTGAGTCAAAGTGAGAGTGTGCTGCACAACTGCCTTACACATTGCCTTCGCGTGCCTTTCCCGCTCCACGCCATGCTACTGTGTCGGACTCGGTAACCCCGGTTCCAACACTTGTACATTCAATATCACTCCCACTGGGGATCTACTGGCTTTTCTGGGTGTCTTTGTGGTCAACAACCTTAGGAGCCATGCTAGAATCTGATAGTGTAGTGTTCCTAGTCTGACCACCACCTCTCTTTACTCCTTTTGGAGAGGGGTGATTGTGTTCTTGTTTCATGCAGGTACCCCAGATATATTTCCGCTGGGCTCGCAAGGCATGTTTTACACCGTGCTACATCTTGATGCACAGGCCTTATGTGACACCCTTAAAGGTATCTCACTCTATCACTGTCATAGAGGCAGTTCCTTCGTTCTCCTCAAAGATGGCGATATGTGTACTTACAGTATCACAGAAGACTCTGGCCTGTAGGGCCGGGGCATACAGCCTCCTAGTAGGTACTGGTGCATGTCATCTGCCCCACTGAATCATCATTTTGAGGTGGTTGAGGTCCGAAAGTGTGTGGCCTAGATATTCAGGTCACAAGACCAAGGAAGCCACAGAGGGATTGCATAGGAGCAAGCCGATTCTGGTGTGCAGTTAGTGTACTAGTGAGAACAACGAGTATTCTCGTGTATGAGGATTCATCTGTCACCAGATGTTTCACGTCTGGGTAAGCATAAGCCAGTCCACAATGCATGGGTCATTCTGATTCCATTCTCGTGTTGTGGGGGGAAGGATCTATCTAGGGAGGTGTCATGGGCAGAATTAAAGTCTCCACCCCATATACTCGGCATTGCCAGGGCTTGTATCAAGTTGGATGAAGTACACCTGTCTCAAACTCAACACAGACAAGATGGAAGTCCTAATTTTTGGGAACAACACCTCACCATGGAATGACACATGGTGTCCCATGGAGCACGGCATAGCCCCCGCATCAACATACCATGCCCATAACCTCTGCATCATTGTGGATAGCAAGCTATCCATGAAGAAACAAGTCAATGCAGTCTCATCCACCTGCTGCCACACCCTTTGCAGGTTCCAAAGATCTTCAGATGGCTCCCGGCAAACACCAGAAGGACCATCATGCAAGGACTCATCACTAGCAGAGTGGACACTGGAAACGCAATCTGCGTAAGAATCATTGCACGCCTCCAGACGAGACTCCAGACAATACAGAACTCAGTGGCAAGACTCATACTCACCCTCCCAGAAAGATCCACATCACACCCCATCTCAAGAAACTACACTGGCTCCCGATTCAGAAGAGATGCCAGTTCAAGATGATGAGTCATGCCTACATGGCCTTGCACAACGAAGGACCAGCATACATTAACAAAGGCCTGACCTTCCACTAACCGACCCAACAGCTTCGATCAGCTTCCCTCTCCCTTGCAGACACCCCACAGATCTGCTGAGCCAACAGCAGAGGACGCCATTGGAATCGCTGCAGCTCAACAGTTTCCCAGCACAAGCTCCTCTCATCTCCTGTGGACGGCAGCCTTGACGACAACACTGACACTGGCATTGTAGGGCGTTAGTTCTATCGAAGTTCAAGCCATCATGTAACCCCATTTCTCACCCTCCCTTCTGCACATCAAGAGCACCTTTGCTTTCCTTCACTATGTTCAGTCTAAGGCTGTCAACGCAGGGTCCTAGTGGTGTTTCTGGGGTCATATCACCTTGTCCTCTGTCATCGGGGCAAGAGCAGGGCCCGTTCACAGTTCTGCTGGAATGTTCTCCAAGGCGAGGGCCAACTCTCCGTGCAGCAAGGCTCCCCCCCCCTGAAGTGTGGGTGATGGGGTGGGGCTGCTGCAAGATTCCAGTTCCACCATGACATTGGCTTGTTTGCGTGCTGCTTGCCCGTTTGTAGGCTTGCTATAGGAAGTCCTACGCAGTCCTCTCTTCTAACAGGGGTTTGCCAGGCTTGTCGTGGGAGGGTACAGCTTGGGACCTGGGGCACCCCTTTCGTCTTCAGCCATTCCCAGGCATCCACGGTGTTTCGAAGATTAGTGCGGCATCTGCATCTACTTCTTGCAGTTTGTCTGGGAAAATTAGCGAGTATTTTAGCCCCAGTTGAATCAGCTTCTGCTTGCGTGACGTGACGGAACCCCAGAAGCATTCCACTTCAGACGGATAGTCCGGATATATATTCCCTGGGCTATTATCAATTTTTCAGGGGCCATTGGTACTCGCCACTTGTAGGATGTGGTTGCGATCCCGATCCCGGTAGTTGAAGAGTTGTGCCACTACTGGCCGCGGCAGGGAGTCTGGGGAATAGGCTCTACCTTGGACCCTATGCACCCTTTCTTTTGAGTAGAAGGTCAATCTCTTACTGCCAAGTACTGTGTCAAGGAGCCATTGTTCTAAGAAGAGCTCCATGTTAGGCGGCTCTGCCCCCTCTGGGAGTCCCACCAATCTTATGTTGTTTCTGCGTGACTATCCGCATCTTTCACCCTGTTTCACAGCTTTGCGACCTTCACCTGCAGGGCCTGGAAGTGTGACTGCATCTTGGTCAGTGTGGGATGCATTCCTACCAAGGCACACTCGTGCGTCTCCAGCCTGACTGTAAGGTTGACCTGGTCAGCCCGAGGCTGCCCTACCTCCATTGCCAGAGCACCCAGTTTAGGTCTGAGTGTGGCCTTCACATCTTTGATTGCTCGCAAATGTTTGTCAAAGTGCTCTCCCTGGGCTTGTGAACTCTGTGGGGCAGTGGTCTGTAGTGCCTCTTGATGGATGAGAGGATGGCGAGGTTCCTTCCCCTCACTGTCCGTGTCTCCCTTGTACTGCCGTTTCTTGACCTTCTTTGTGCCGGAGTGAGTTGAGAGGGGTCTGCATCTGAAGTGCTGCGAGGGCTTAGTGCGCAACCCTCTATTCAATAGGACACGTCCGCCTCACCAATCACTGCTGCCAGGTAGGTGTAAGGAATCTCCCCTTTGGCGCCTCACTCTTCCCCCTCCATTGCTCGCCAATGTGATGGAGTCCAATGTTGAGCCAGTCTACGTGCTGGGGTGGTGATTGTTTCCCTGCCTTCTAGTAAGGGGGGAAGGTCAGCACATGTGGGACCCTTCACGTCGGTCTGAATGCTCCATATCCTCCTCGGTCCCGCCGGCTCAGGGCATCAGGCTCGCTTAAGGTGTTCTCAGCGCATCCCCAGGTGTTAGTCTGCACTGAGAAAGAGAGCAACAATTTGTGTTCACTGGCTATGCTATGGGGGAGCATCGTGCCCAGCCTTCCCTGCCTGTCCCAATGATCATGGTCCTCTGTTTCGCATAGTAGCACCCAAGGGCGATGGGAGGATGGTGCACCCTGTTGTGGTGGCTGGGGAGGTGCTGCATGGCATGTATCCCAGGCCCGCAGCCTGCAGATCGATCAGAGGGCTTGCGCCTCTTGCCCATGCCCGTCTCTTAGTGGGCATCTCCTGCTGGGGGTGCCTGACCAGTGTTATCTAGACCAGCAGCCATCCAGGCGTGTCTCTGCGATATCTCCCCCTCTACCACTGCCACTTGGCCCCGCCCTCAGATGGCCAGATCGATCCATGGGAGACCACGGCTCCAGATGCATGCAGGCTGCGGCTCTCTGTTTGGCTGGGTCACGGCACACCGGAGAGTCTTTCAATAGTGGGGACACTCATGCTACACCTCCACAAGTTCAGTGTGGTCCCTGATGTTTGTCGGTGCCTTTTATGTGTGTAGGGAGCTGTCAGGATGATGTCAGATGGGCCACTAGGCATCTAGGCCAAATCAGAGCTCCGTGTTAAGGTCATGGAACACAGAGGTGACGTGAAATATCCTTTTAATGCACAGCAGAGGGTATTTTCTAACTGGACAGATCAATGTGCCCTTCAGTGTGTAACGGGAAAGCGTAGTCGAGTGATGCTTTGAACATTCAAACCTCTAAGACTGAAAGTGTCAGTCTTGACCCCACCCTCCCATGGCTCGCAAGGGTTGAATTTCAAACTCCCTGGGCACAGACTCAGTTCAGGGCACCAATACAAATTGGAAACCACATTGAACTGTGTTCATACACCGCCCACTGTGCAGTGCTGTGCAGGAAGTGTTTTCTGGTTATCTTTCCCACTAGGTGATTCAGGGACAAAGTGAAACTCCGAACCCTCTTTCATAAGTGAATAACACACTCAAAATTGCATTAAGAAGCATGGGATATGCTTTAAAATATGTACTTATAAAACCCAAGTGTAGTGCATAAAATATGAATGGTAACCACACTGAATGTGAAAATAAATGTAGTAATGCATGACATGGTCAGGGAAAATAACATGAACATTTCTAATATGGTTGGCAAGTTCTGTCATCCCGCCACCCTAACTCTGTTTCCAAGCTCTATGCTAAAACGTAGCACAAGCAGTACATAGAAACCCTGTAAATCGAGTTTCTTAAGATGGATCACACAGCGTACCTTCTCTCTGTGTTTAGCTGTTCTCTATCACAGCTTTGCCCAGGTATATCAATCAATCAATCCATCAATCAATCAGTCAATCAATCAATCAGTAACCTTATAAAGCGCAACTACTCACCTGTGAGGGCCTCAAAGCGCTGAGTGTGGGGGTGGGTCTGCAGTTCAGTCGAAGAGTCAAGTCTTGAGGTCATTCCTGAATTGCGATGGTGATTGCCTGAGGTGCAGAGGCAGAGAGCTCCAGGTCTTTGCAGGAAGGTAGGAGAAGGATTTTCCTCCAGCTATGGTCTTGCTGATCTGTGGGATGGTGGCCAGGGCCACTTGGGCAGAGCGGAAATGTCTGGTGGGAGTGTAGAAGGAGAGGCGGTGGTTGAGGTTTGCAGGTCTGGTGTTGTGGAGGGCTTTGTAGGCATGCGTGAGAAGCTTGAAGGTGATTCTTTTGTTGACTGGTAGCCAGTGAAGGTCTCTCAGGTGGCCGGTGATGTGCTTGCAGCATGGGATGTTCAGGATGAGTCTGGAGGAGGCGTTCTGGGAGGTCTGCAGTTTTTTGGGGAGTTTCTGGATGGTGCTGGCATAGTGTGTTGCTGTAGTCAAGTCTACTGCTGATGAGCGCATGGGTGACCATTTTCCTGGACTCAGTAGGGATCCACTTGAAGTTCTTATGAAGGAGGCAGAGCGTGTGGAAGCAGGAGGACGAAACAGTGTTAATTTGGCAGTTTATTGAGAGCAAGGAGTCCAGGATGATGCTGAGGTTTTGTGCGTGGTCTGTGGGGGGATTCCAAGCACTGCGGGCCACCAAGAGCCATCCCAGGTGGAGGGGGAGAAACCCAAGATGAGGACTTCTGTTTTATCTGAGTTCAGCTTGAGGCAGCTGTCCTTCATCCAGGTGGTGACTGCCTTCATCCCGTTGTGGAAGGTGCTCTTGGCGGCTGTGGGTTAATCTGTGAGGGAGAGAATCAGCTGGGTGTTGTTGGCGTAGGAGACTAGGTTGAGTCTATGGCTTCTGACGATGGCTGCAAGCAAATCCATGTAGATGTTGAAGAGGGTGGGGCTCAAGGAGGATCCCTGAGGCACTCCACAGCTGATCTCTGTGGGTTCTGAGTAGAAAGGTGGAAGTCTGACTCTCTGTGTCTGGCCAGTGATGAAGGAGCGGATCCATTCTAGGGCTTTGTCGCGGATGCCGGCGTCGTGGAGTCTTGCACAGAGGGTATGGTGGGGGATGATCTCAAAGGTGGCCAAGAGGTTTAGGTGGATGAGGGCAGCAGTCTTGCCTCAGTTAAAGAGGGTGTGGATGTCATCTGTAGCGGCAAAGGAGAGCGGTCTCGGTGCTGTGGTTGCTTCTGAAGCCCAATTGGGTGAGTTCCAGTATGTTGTTCGTTTTGATGAACTCTGAAAGTTGGGCGTTGATAGCTTTCTCGATGACTTTGGCTGGGAAGCGGAGCAGAAAGTTGGGTCTGTAGTTTGTGAGGCCCGTCAGGTCGGCAGAGGTTTTCTTCAGCAGGGGGGTTGATCTCTGAGTGTTTCCAGTCTTCAGGGAAGGTGGCGGACTTGTTGGAGCAGTTGATGGTGTGGCAGAGTTCGTGTGCGATCGAGGTGCAGTCTCTGTTGAAGATGTGGTGAGGGCAGGGAATCCGAGGGGGCTCCGGAGTGGATGCTCCTCATGATCCTGAGTGTCATCAGAGGTGAGGGTGGTCCAGGTGGTCAAAGTCTGCTGGGGGCTGGAGCCATTGGGTGCGGTGGTTGCGGGTGAGTCTTGGACTTGGACCAATTTCTTAAGACGGATCGAACAGCATACCTTTGCTCTGTGTTTGGCTATTCTCTATCACAGCTTTGCCTGGGTATGATAAACAGGGCAAGGCTGAAGGCCACTTCTCGGCACTACTTCTGGAGCCCGTCTCCGACTATTTGTCACTGCAAACCGGGGTGACTACTGGCGTGATTGTTCATTGTGAAGCTAGTCCAGTATTGGGGGGCATGGTGTGTCTAGTCTGAGCGTCAACCCGTTTAGGAGTAGGTAGCACAGTATTGCCACCTTAAAGGCAAACAAGTCGTGCCTACTCTCACCCTCACCTCATAGTAGTGTAAATGACACAACAGGGTATTGCCACCTTATGAGGGAGTGCAAGTTGGATCTAGTCTGATCTTCACACGATACAGGAGTCTCTGGATAATGAATCCAGAATCCGTCCCTGGATAATGAATCCGTCCCTGGATAATGAATCCGTCCCTGGATAATGAATCCGTCCCTGGATAATGAATCCGTCCCTGGATAATGAATCTGTCCCTGGATTATGAATCCGTCTCTGGATAATGAATCCGCCCTGGATTATGAATCCGTCTACGGATAATGAACCCATCCCTGTATAATGAATCCGTCTCTGGATAATGAATCCGTCTCTGGATAATGAATCCGTCTCTGGATAATGAATCCGTCTCTGGATAATGAATCCATCCTGGATAATGTTTCCATCCCTGGATAATGAATCCATCCCTGTATAATGAATCCATCCCTGTATAATGAATCCATCCCTGTATAATGAATCCATCCCTGTATAATGAATCCATCCCTGTATAATGAATCCATCCCTGTATAATGAATCCATCTCTGGATAATGAATCCATCTCTGGATAATGAATCCGTCCCTGGATTATGAATCCGTCTCTGAATTATGAATCTGTCTCTGCATAATGGATCCGTCCCTGGATTATGACACCGCCTCTGGATAATTAATCCGTCCCTGGATTATGAATCCGCCCTGGATTATGAATCCGTCTCTGGATAATGAATCCGTCTCTGGATAATGAATTCGTCTCTGGATAATGAATCCGTCTCTGGATAATGAATCCATCCCTGTATAATGAATCCATCTCTGGATAATGGATCCGTCTCTGGATAATGGATCCGTCCCTTGATTATGAATCCGTTCCTGGATTATGAATCCGTTCCTGGATTATGAATCCGCCCCTGGATTATGAATTTGTTTCTGGATAATGAATCCGTCTCTGGATAATGACTCCGTCTCTGGATAATGACTCCGTCCCTGGATAATGACTCCGTCCCTGGATAATGACTCCGTCCCTGGATAATGACTCCGTCCCTGGATAATGACTCCGTCCCTGGATAATGAATCCGTCCCTGGATAATGAATCCGTCCCTGGATAATGAATCCGTCCCTGGATAATGAATCCGTCCCTGGATAATGAATCCGTCCCTGGATAATGAATCCGTCCCTGGATAATGAATCCGTCCCTGGATAATGAATCCGTCTCTGGATTATGAATCCGTCTCTGGATAATTAATCCGTCTCTGGATAATTAATCCGTCTCTGGATAATGAATCCGTCTCTGGATAATGAATCCGTCTCTGGATAATGAATCCGTCCCTGGATTATGAATCCGTCTCTGAATTATGAATCTGTCTCTGCATTATGACACCGCCTCTGGATTATGAATCTGTCTCTGGATTATGAATCCGTCTCTGGATTATGAATCCGTCTCTGGATTATGAATCCGTCTCTGGATTATGAATCCGTCTCTGGATTATGAATCCGTCTCTGGATTATGAATCTGTCCCTGGATTATGAATCTGTCCCTGGATTATGAATCCGTCCTTGGATAACGAATCCGTCCTTGGATAACGAATCCGTCCTTGGATAACGAATCAGTCCCTGGATAACTAATCCGTCCCTGGATAACTAATCCGTCTCTGGATAACTAATCCGTCTCTGGATTATGAATCCGTCTCTGGATTATGAATCCGTCTCTGGATTATGAATCCGTCTCTGGATTATGAATCCGTCTCTGGATTATGAATCCGTCTCTGGATTATGAATCCGTCTCTGGATTATGAATCAATCTCTGAATAATGAATCCATCCCTGGATTATAAATCGGTCTCTGGATTATGAATCGGTCTCTGGATTATGAATCGGTCTCTGGATTATGAATCGGTCTCTGGATTATGAACCCGTCCCTGGATTATGAACCCGTCCCTGGATAATGAACCCGTCCCTGGATAATGAACCCGTCTCTGGATTATGAACCCGTCTCTGGATATTGAGTCCGTCTCTGGATAATGAACCCATCCATACATAAAACATCTGCTCTCTGGTCCTTATCGGGCTGACAGCGGACCGCATGATCCTGCCCCTGCTCCCTCTACTTAGATCTGACCCCTTCTTTTGAGGGTACATGTCTTCTACCGTGCAGGAGGACATTTGAGGTTAACCAATAGATAGTCTAAATTTTACCAGAGTTAAGCGTTTGTGATTGAAGGGCCATCCAGTGTCTGTGAACAGAAAAACGGGGAGGTTCTGGACTGGGTGCGAAGGAGGGTAAGGGAAACAACACTTGTTATCGTTCGATAATGTTTGGTACCAAAGCTCTAGGGTCAAGTGAGAAGCAGAGATGCTTAGGACGGAGTCCGAGGGAATGTCACTGATACAGAAGATGAGATTGTGGAACAGCAGGAGGTGGAACATAAGTGGTTGGAGAGACAGGAAGAGACCTATTCCAGAGTACTCTTCGTAAACTGGGCGCTTAAGGGTGCTAGCACGGTCGGACACTCATCAGTGTTAATAGCTGCAGAGGTCACGGAAGGCGAGGGTGGGGGAAAGAGAATTATGGTGAGCAAAGGAGCTGAAGTTTGAAACCTGCCCCGGCCATCTGTAGAGTGACTCTGTTGGACGCTGAATGCATTGGGTTGACTGCCTTGTAGGAGGGGAGGGCGGAGGAAAGTCAGATGAACATAGCATTCAAGGGTATTGCAGAAAAAAGGGAGCAAGGACAGTTTGGATCAGCCCCCTTTAGTCATGTGCTTGTTGTGTTTGGATTACTTCAGCCATTGGTTGCATGAAGTGCCCATCACAGTTTGGATCAACCCCCGTTAGGTCATGTGCTTGTTGTGTTTGGATTACTGCAGCCATCGGTTGCATGAAGTGCCCATCACAGTTTGGATCAGCCCCCTTAGGTCATGTGCTTGTTGTGTTTGGATTACTGAAGCCATTGGTTGCATGAAGTGCCCTTTACAGCTTTGGATCAGCCCCCTTAGGTCATGTGCTTGTTGTGTTTGGATTACTGAAGCCATTGGTTGCATGAAGTGCCCTTTACAGCTTTGGATCAGCCCCCTTAGGTCATGTGCTTGTTGTGTTTGGATTATGTTAGAAATGGGGATCTCTAGTTGGCAGCGGCTGGCGCCAATGTCCAAATAGGGATCCTTCTTCCTAAGTCGGAGTAAGGGGGCTACACCCTTTGATAACCCCTGCTCAACCCTGTGGTAACTTAGCACGAGCAGACAGGCCTATCTCAGAGGCAGTGTGTGAAGCATTTATGACCATACACAATAACGCAGTGAAGACACTACAAAGGGGCACCACACAAGTAGTTATAGAAAAATAAGCATCTTTATATAGGCTTAACACAAGACTAACCCTGGGCGTAATACTTTGCTACGCTCACGGAGCATGCAAAGTTTGTGCTACTACGCACTACGCAAATTGAACGTAGCAGAGTGAAAAACTGCTAATCGACGTAGCGTAGCAGCAGTATAATAAACACCTACAAATGCTTTGATAAAGCAATTTTCTATGCTAAAACGCATATAACCAATTCACAAAAATGAACTTTGACAATGAAAATATCAACCAATGAGAGAGGTGATGATTTTGGGGTCCCCCCTACCTAGGGGGAGGACCAAACAGATTCCTTGAACACAAAAAGCATATCATGTGAACGATTCAGTGGTGGTCCCTTCCTCCTAGGACCACCCCAAGCACAGTTATGGGCAAAAATACAATCCCAACCAAAGGCCCTGCAAAGCATTATGGGACGAGATTAGCAGTGGGCAGTGAATATTACAGTGTCCAATATCAAAATAATTCTACAAAGAGCTGCAGTTCAACTAGTCGTTACTAGATGTCCCTCACGAGTCAAATGCAAAAGCATTGAAATGAATACATCAAGCTAAAGTTCCACTAGTCGTTACTAGATGTCCCTCACGAGTCAAATGCAAAAGCATTGAAACCCTTTCATGAAGCTTTTGCATTTGACTCGTGAGGGACATCTAGTAACGACTAGTGGAACTGCAGCTCTTTGTAGAATTATTTTGATATTGGATACTATAATATTCACTGCCCACTGCTAATCTCGTCCCATAATGCTTTGCCGGGCCTTTGGTTGGGATTGTATTTTTGCCAATAACTGGGCTTGGGGTGGCCCTAAGAGGATGAGACCACCACCGAATCGTTCAAAAGATGCTTTTTGTTTTCAAGGCATCTGCTTGGTTCTCTCCCTAGGTTAGGGAGGATCCCAAAATCATCACCTCTCTCACTGCTTGTTAATTTATCGTATTCACTTTTGTGAAATTACTATATAAATTTTAGCATATAAAGACAGAGATACTTATTTTATCTTAACTTGCACTGTGCAAGATGCCTTTGGCAATTATTGTACAGTGCAGTCAAGCACACAGCTACGCAATTTGCAAAGCTACATGTAGTTCAAAATGTGCTACGTGTAGTGCTACTACGCAAACTACGCCCAGTGTTACACAAGACTCAAAACGACCAAAAATCTACAATATGCGTGAATAGGAATTCTCTTACAATGCTGGGAAATTATTGAAAAGCGTGTAAATCGAGTTCTGTTCAAGGCAGGGGTCTATGCGACCCGTTTACGCACAATGTACCTGAATTTAAGAAGCACAGAAGCACAACTTCGCGAAGAAGCTGAAGTGATGAAATGTAGACTCTCAGCGGCCACAGCTCTCAGATGCAGCGGCCCACACCCCGTGCAATGGTGATGCTTCTCAGGAGGGATGGACAGGGGCGGGAGCTCAGCGGCGCAGCGTGGAGCGTCGGAAAGTTTCTCCCAGCTGCAGTGGCCCACCCACGGCGTGCGTCCTCTGACTCTTGGAATGCGGGCACAGCTCCCAGCTGCAGCGGCCCACAGATTGCGATAGCGATGATTCCCTCGATGCAATGACAAGGCAGGCACTCAGCGGCAACAGCTCTCGGCTGCAGCGACCCACAGATAGCGATAGCAATGATTCCCTTGATGCGATGACAAGGCGGGCACTAAGCTGCAACAGCTCCCAGCTGCAGCGGCCCACAGATAGCGATAGCGATGATTTCCCTCGGTGCGATGACAAGGCGGGCACTCAGCGGCAACAGCTCTCGGCTGCAGCGGCCCACAGATAGCGATAACGATGATTCCATCGGTGCGATGACAAGGCGGGCACTCAGCGGCAACACCTCCCAGCTGCAGCGGCCCACAGATAGTGATAGCGATGATTCCCTCGGTGCGATGAAAGTGCGGGCACTCAGCGGCAACAGCTCTCAGCTGCAGCGGCCCACAGATAGCGATATCGATGATTTCCTTGATGCGATGAAAGTGCGGACACTCAGTGGCAACAGCTCTCGGCTGCGGCGGCCCACAGATAGCGATAGCGATGATTTCATTGATGCGATGAAAGTGCGGGCACTCAGCTGCAACAGCTCTCGGCTGCAGCGGCCCACAGATAGCGAAAGCGATGATTCTCAGCCCGCGTCCCCGCAGTAAACCAGAGTCCCTGGAATTCTCAACAGGAGCCTCACCTGCAGTTAGAATCCCCCTCACAGGAATTCAGAAGGCTGGTGGGTGAAGTCTGATATCCCTGAGACTTCAGCAGGAGGCAATCTCAAATCAAGCCCTTGGGTAATTGCTTCAGCAAGATTGATGAAAGTGCAAAGTCCTTTCCCTCTTCTAAAGTCCAGTGGTAACCGCTGCAGACCTTCAGCTTCCTTGGTTACACGGACAGAGGTTCGTCTTGACATCCAGAAGTAATACGAATTGTAGGGGTTTCAGCACAGATATTTATACCCCAAAAGTCTTTGTTCTCAAAAGTCACAAGTCACTGAACCCAGCCAGAACCAGTTCTGTGTGGTCCTGGAGCACTTTGTTTACAAGGCTGCATCCTGCCTTTCAGAAAGAGGGGGTCTGCCATCAGACGCACAGTGGGAGGTGGAGCCAGCAGTTACCTTGCCAGGCACAGCCCTATTCAGGTCAAGGATTCACCCCTCCCCATACTCCAAAAGCAGATCTCTCTATTCAACCCAGGTCTGACTCAGCCTGCCCTGTACCTCCAAAACCAGACAGCCAATACACAACAGCAGAGCACACTGGAAGGCTTAGGCAAAAAAATACCTACTTTCTAAAAGTGGTATTTTCAAATACAGAATATAAAAATAATCTTCACTAAAAGATGCACTTTAATATTCTGAGCTCAGGCATACTAAATTCGACTTTCCTATCATGTTCCTTGGGTCAATTAGGATTATAGAATGTAATAATCAAACTGCCCATCCTGGCCTAAGGGAACAGATAGCCTTGCAATAGTAAAAAACGAAATGGAGTGTAATTCATTATCAGGACATGCTACACAGACCAAGGCATGTCCTACCTTTCACATACAATGCACCCTGCCATAGGGGTGACTTACATGATGCCAAGGGAAGGTTTAGGGACTGGGAAGTGGGTTCACTTCAGTCAGCATATCAGTTCTGGACTGCACACAGACTCTGCAATGGCAGGTCTGGGACACACTTTACAAGCTGCTTCTGTGGGTGGCGCAATCAGCGCTGCAGGCCCACCAGCAGTATTCGGTCTACCAGCAGTGGGCACGCATGGTGCACTATACTAGGGACTAACTGGTAAACCAAATGAGCCAATTATGGGAATACCAATTCATACAGTCAATTCTACAATAGGGAGCATTCGCGCTGTGGCACTGAATGGCAGTGGCACAACGCCCAGAGCATCTAACACCAGCAGAAACAGAGGAGACAAAAGCGAAAAATGGAAGGGAGTCCCACGCTAATGGTGCCAGGTCTAACACATGTCCCCTCCAGCTGAAATGTGGGGAGAACTACCCACCCCTTGGGAGTTCTCATCACTAAGGCAGAAAAATCTGGACAGACCATCAGCATTGGCGTGTTCTGTACCAGGGCGGTGTTCCACCGTAAAGTTCACACCCTGTAGGGAAATGGACTACCTCAACAGCTTTGGATTCTCACCCCTCATCTGCATCAACCATCTGAGGGGCCTGTGGTCTGTCTGAAACCGGAAGTGAGTCCCAAACAGGTATGGTCTCAGCGTCTTCAGTGCCCAGACCACAGCCAATGCCTCACGCTCAATTGCACTCCACCTCTGTTCCCGTGGAAGTAACCTCCTACTAATGAAGGCTACGGTTTGGTCTAGGCCCTCTTCATTGATCTCTGACAGAACGGCCCCCACACCATGCTCTGAAGCACCTGTCTGGACAACAAATTCTTTTGAAAATTTGGGTGCCTGAAGTACAGGTGCTGTGCACATGGCAGTCTTCAGGGCGTCAAAAGCTTTCTGACAGGTGTCAGTCCAGTTCACAATCTTTGGCTGCTGTTTAGAAGTCAGCTCAGTCAAGGGTGCAACAATGTTGCCATACTCCTTGACAAACCTCCTGTAATAACCCGTGAGTCCTAAAAAGGCCCTCACCTGCGTCTGGGTCTTTGCGGGTTCCCAAGCCAGGATGGTTTCAATCTTGGGCTGTAGGGGCACCACCTGGCCGCTCCCAACCTGGTGTCCCAAGTACACCACAGAACCCTGCCCAATCTGGCACTTACTTGCCTTGGTTGTGAGGCCTGCCCTCCGCAGCACCATCAACACTTCCCAGAGGTGGCGCAGGTGGTCCTCCCAAGAGGAACTAAACACTGCAATGTCATCCAGGTAGGCGGCACTGAAATCTTCCAGCCCAACCAACACCCTGTTGACCAACCTCTGAAAGGTGGCAGGGGCATTCTTCATCCCAAAGGGCATCACCCGGAACTGGTAGTGCCCTTCTGGTGTGGAGAATGCTGACCTCTCCTTGGCCCCATCAGTCAAGGCGATCTGCCAGTACCCAGACGTCAAATCAAACGTGCTGAGGTACTGTGCAGCCCCTAACCGATCTATGAGCTCATCAGCTCTGGGGATGGGATGCGCATCAGTCTTGGTGACTAAATTGAGCCCTCGGTAATCCACGCAGAACCGAAGTTCTGGGGTGGCACCCGGAGTGGCAGCTTTTGGTACCAAGACCACTGGGCTGGACCAAGGGCTGCTAGAGGACTCAATCACCCCTAGAGCAAGCATTTTGGAGACCTCCTCCTTAATGTAAGCCCTGACCCGGTCAGTCACTCGGTAAGCCTTGTGCTTAACAGGAGGACTGTCCCCAGTGTCCACTTCATGGACACACCAATCAGTAACACTAGGCACTAGGGAAAACAAATCAGAAAATTGCCCCAACAGCTGGCGACAATCATTCTGCTGCTCAGGGGTCAGTGTGGTGGAGAGGACCACACCCTCCACTGACCCATCTTGCTCCTTTGCACACAGGAGTTCAGGAAGAGGCTCACTGTCCTCCTTCATCCCAGCATCTGTGGCCAGGACCATGCCCACTTTGGACCTCTCAAAGTGAGGCTTCAGGCGGTTAACATGCAGGACCCGCAAGGGGTTGCAGGGAGACCACAAGTCCACCAAGTAGGTAACAGGACTCTTGCGCTCCACCACCTCAAATGGTCCGGTCCACTTATCTTGAAGCGCACAGGGCTCCACTGGGGCCATGACCCAAACCTTTTGACCAGGCTGAAACTCGATCAGAATGGCATTCTGATCGTGCCAACGTTTCATCTCTTCCTGGCTGGCTTCCAGATTTGCCTCAGCAAGCTTTCTGAAATGCCGGGTCTGGTTCCTGAAGTCTAGCATGTAACTAAACACATCCTGGGGAGGTTTCCTGGGAGATTGCTCCCAGCCTTCCTTGACCAGACTCAGAGGCCCTCTTACCGGGTGCCCATAGAGCAGTTCAAAGGGGATGAACCCTAGGGACTTCTGTGGTACCTCACGGTAAGCAAACAACAGGCATGGCAAGAGGACGTCCCACTTCCGCCTCATGGACTCTTCTAGGCCCATAATCATGCCTTTAAGGGTCCGGTTGAATCTCTCAAACAGCCCATTACCTTGGGGGTGGTAAGGCAGAGTAAACTTATAAGTTACCTCACACTCCACCCACAGAGACTTCATATATTTGGAAATAAAGTTAGTACCCCTATCAGACACCACCTCTCTGGGGAACCCCACATGGGAGAAAATCCCCATCAGTGCACGTCCCACCACGGGGGCCGTCACTGTCCTGAGTGGGATGGCTTCAGGGGACCGGGTGGCATGGTCCACCAAGACCAGGATGAACCTGTTGCCCATGGCTGTCTTGGGGTCCAGAGGCCCCACAATGTCAATGCCCACTCACTCGAATGGGGTACTCACAACTGGAAAGGGCTGGAGCAGAGCTTTAATCTTCCCCCCCACTCTTCCCACTTGCCTGGCAAGTTTCACATGTCCTGTAGTGAGCATCTGAGCTCCTGCGCATCTGAGGCCAATAAAAGTGGGTGGCAAGCCTCTCAAAGGTCTTGCTCTGCCCCAGATGCTGTGCCAATGGCACATGATGAGCCAACCCCAGTAGGAAGGCTCTGAAGCCCTGGGGTACCACCAGCACACGGGCTGACCCAGGCTCAGCAACCTTAGGCTCACTGTAAAGGAGGTCATTTTCCCAATAAATCAGATGTGACCCCGACTGATCACCTGCTGCCTGGGTTGCAGCCTGTTGCCGCAGTCCCTCAAGAGAAGGGCACGTTCTCTGCTGCTCACAAAATTCCTCTCTGGAGGGTCCCCCTTCCTGCTGCCAATGGGTCAGCTCAGGCAGGTCCCCCAGTTTGGCTACTTGCTCCCCTGTAGGCTCAAGGGCATCCCCCTCAAGGTCTGCTCCCTCCTGGGCCGTGGGAACTACGGGGGCTGGTTTCCCATGCCCCCTTCCCCTTCTCTTTAAGGCAGGGGCCTGGGCCACACTTTCAGGCTCCAGGTCCTTCTGAACATCCTTCTGGGCTGCCATGGACCGAGTGGTCGCACACGCCCACTCAGGCAGACCCCACATTTCCAAATGAGACTTTCTCTCCACCGTAGCCCACGGGGAGTTCTCCAAATTGTTGCCCAACAGACAGTCTACAGGCATGGCTGGCGTCACAGCTACTTGAAGAGTTCCCGAGACCCCCCCACTCGAAGGGAACCTGAGCCACCTCACACTGGCTCTGAGTTATCGGCGGACACTACTGGGCAGAATGCATGGGGGACAACCTGCTCTTGGGACACTAACCGGGAGCTGACAGCAGTCACACTAGCTCCTGTGTCTCGAAGAGCCTCTACCCTATGGCCATTAATAGTCACCCACAGCCTGTATTTTTTAGTGTTATCAGGCAGTGTGGGCTTAGGGACCACCTCAAAGTCTCCTAGCGAAACAAGGGTCAATTCTACGGCACCCATCTCCTCCCCACCCAGGGCTACACTAGCAATCTGGCGGTGTGGTGCGCGGTGTGGTGCATGGGGTGGTGCAGTGGAATCCCTCTGGGGGCACTGGGGATCATAATACCGGTGGCCCACTTGACCACACTTAAAACAAGTAGGGGCCCCCTCTGAACAGGCCTACCTGTCGGGGGCACAGACTTCTTCTCAGGGGAGGCTGGGAAACCACTCCTTGGTTCCCTTGGGAATTACTTTGGGGCCCTCTCTGGAACTCCCTCGGTTTACCCCTGTCCCCCCACTTCTCTGCCGGGGAACCTGCTCACCTTTGGCGAAGTCTCAGCAAGTTTCCTAGGGTTAGTCAACTTGCTATCAATAAGGTGCTGGCATAGCTCTGGAAAACAATTACTAGATAAATGCTCCCATGCAAACAAATCATAAAGCTGCTCAAAAGTTTCCACTTTGCTACCCTTTACCCAGCGATCCATTGCTCTACAAAAAAATGACACATATTCAACCCAAGTGGTACCCTCTAACTTCTTGCAGGTTCTAAACCTCTGCCTATACATTTCAGGGGTTAAACCATATCTTGTCATCAAGGCCTCTTTCATGTGGGCATACACCATCCTGCTCTCTTCACGCAGATCCAACAGGGTATCCTGCCCATCACTCACAAAGCGTCCCCACAACCCTGCTCCCCAATCCTTCTCAGGGACCCGGTGGGACACCATTGCTATCTCGTAGGCGGCAACCCATTGCCCAATATCCTCACTCTTATGGAAATACTTGATGACATCCTTGGGTATGCAAACTCTACTCTCGGTAGGTACTAAAGGTATGCTGCCACCAGAGGGGGAGACCTCTAAACTCTTAGCCTTGATCTCCAGCTCCCTCAATATTCTCTCATGCTCCAATTTTATTTTCTCAAGTTCAAATGCCAACCTGTTATTCTCAATATCCAACTTTTTACTCTCTAGGTCTTTCTGACCTTTTAATTTGGCCATCTCCAAACTATGCCTCCTATCTCTCTCCCTGTCCTCCATCTCTTCTGGAGACAGACCCTTTGAGGACACACTAGTACCTGGACTGGAAAGTGCTTTACCTCCCACTAAGTCCACTTCGTCATCCTGCTGCCCTCCAGCATTCTCTCCCCCCTCCACAGACCCTCCCCCATTCCCAGGGTACTTCCTCGCCTCTAACCAGGCCTTTAGCGCCTTCTGATACTCCTCCTTCCTAGAGAGACCTGCAACAGGGACTGTGAATTGCTTGCAGAAAGACTAGCTGTTTGGCAGTGTAGGTTTCTAACCTCTCTTCCTCAAAGGTGAGATCCTCCGAAGCATTGGATGTTGGCTTACCCTTTCTAGCAATAACTGGCAATTACAATCAAAAATAGAACAAAATCACAAACGTATGTGGTTGCGTTTAGGTCTGCGCTCACTAGTAGCGTACACCAGTTATTGTATGTGGATCATAAATGCAAGTCCTGATCCTTACTGATGACCGCCAATGTTAGAAATGGGGATCTCTAGTTGGGAGCGGCTGGCGCCAATGTCCAAATAGGGATCCTTCTTCCTAAGTCAGAGTAAGGGGGCTACACCCTTTGATAACCCCTGCTCAACCCTGTGGTAACATAGCACGAGCAGACAGGCCCATCTCAGAGGCAGTGTGTGAAGCATTTATAACCATACAAGTAGTTATAGAAAAATATGCATCTTTATATAGGCTTAACACAAGACTCAGAACGACCAAAAATCTACAATATGCATGAATAGGAATTCTCTTAGAAATTATTGAAAAGCATGTAAATTGAGTTTCCCATTCAAGGCAGGGGTCTATGCGATCCGTTTACGCACAATGTACCTGAATTTAAGAAGCACAGAAGCACAACTTCGCGAAGAAGCTGAAGTGATGAAATGCGGACTCTCAGCAGCCACAGCTCTCAGCTGCAGCGGCCCTCACCCCCGTGCAACGCTGATGCTTCTCAGGCGGGTTGGACAGGGGGGGGCGCTCAGCGGCGCAGCATGGAGCGTCGAAAATTTGCTCCCAGCTGCAGCGGGCCACAGATAGCGATAGCGATGATTCCCTCAGTGCGATGACAAGACGGGCACTCAGCGGCAACAGCTCCCAGCTGCAGTGGCCCACAGATAGCGATAGCGATGATTCCCTTGGTGCGATGAAAGTGCGGGCACTCAGCGGCAACAGCTCTCAGCTACAGCGGCCCACAGATAGCGATGATTTCCTTGATGCGATGAAAGTGCGGGCACTCAGCGGCAACAGCTCTCGGCTGCAGTGGCCCACAGATAGCGATAGCGATGATTTCCTTGATGCGATGAAAGTGCAGGCACTCAGCGGCAACAGCTCTCGGCTGCAGCGGCCGTTAGATAGCGATAGCCATGATTTCCTTGATGCAATGAAAGTGCGGGCACTCAACGGCAACAGGTCTCGGCTGCAGCGGCCCACAGATAGCGATAGCGATGATTTCCTTGATGCGATGAAAGTGCGGGCACTCAGCGGCAACAGCTCTCGGCTGCAGCGGCCCACAGATAGCGATAGCGATGATTCTGAGCCCGCGTCCCCTCAGTAAACCAGAGGCGCTGGAATTCTCAACAGGAGCCTCACCTGCAGTTAGAATCCCCCTCACAGGAATTCAGAAGGCTAGTGGGTGAAGTCTGATATCCCTGAGACTTCAGCAGGAGGCAAGCTCAAATCAAGCCCTTGGGTAATTGCTTCAGCAAGATTGATGAAAGTGCAAAGTCCTTTCCCTCTTCTAAAGTCCAGTGGTAACCGCTGCAGACCTTCAGCTTCCTTGGTTACACGGACAGAGGTTAGTCTTGACATCCAGAAGTAATACGAATTGTAGGGGTTTCAGCACAGATATTTATACCCCAAAAGTCTTTGTTCTCAAAAGTCACAAGTCACTGAACCCAGCCAGAACCAGTTCTGTGTGGTCCTGGAGCACTGTGTTTACAAGGCTGCATCCTGCCTTTCAGAAAGAGGGGTCTGCCATCAGACACACAGTGGGAGGTGGAGCTAGCATTTACCTTGCCAGGCACAGCCCTATTCAGGTCAAGGAGTCACCCCTCCCCATACTCCAAAAGCAGATCTCTCTATTAAACCCAGGTCTGACTCAGCCTGCCCTGTCCCTCTAAAACCAGACAGCCAATACACAACAGCAGAGCACACTGGAAGGCTTAGGCAAAAACATACCTACTTTCTAAAAGTGGTATTTTCAAACACAGAATATAAAAATAATCTTCACTAAAAGATGCACTTTAATATTCTGAGCTCAGGCATACTAAATTCGACTTTCCTATCATGTTCCTTGGGTCAATTAGGATTATAGAATGTAATAATCAAACTGCCCATCCTGGCCTAAGGGAACCTGTAGCCTTGCAATAGTGAAAAACGAAATGGAGTGTAATTCACTATCAGGACATGCTACACAGACCAAGGCATGTCCTACCTTTCACATACAATGCACCCTGCCATAGGGGTGACTTACATGATGCCAAGGGAAGGTTTAGGGACTGGGAAGTGGGTTCACTTCAGTCAGCATGGCAGTTCTGGACTGCGCACAGACTCTGCAATGGCAGGTCTGGGACACACTTTACAAGCTGCTTCTGTGGGTGGCGCAATCAGCGCTGCAGGTCCACTAGCAGTATTTGGTCTACCAGCCCTGGGCATGCACGGTGCACTATACTAGGGACTAACAGGTAAACCAAATGAGCCAATTATGGGAATACCAATTCATACAGTCAATTCTACAATAGGGAGCATTCGCGTTGTGGCACTGAATGGCAGTGGCACAGCGCCCAGAGCATCTAACACCAGCAGAAACAGAGGAGACAAAAGCGAAAAATGGAAGGGAGACCCACGCCAATGGTGCCAGGTCTAACCGATTACTTCAGCCATTGGTTGCATGAAGTGCCCGTCACAGCTTTGGATGAGCCCCCTTAGGTCATGTGCTTGTTGTGTTTGGATTACTTCAGCCATTCGCATGCGTGAAGTGCCCGTCACAGCTTCGGAACAGCCCCCTTAGGTCATGTGCTTGTTGTGTTTGGATTACTTCAGCCATTGGTTGCATGAAGTGCCTGTCACAGATTGGACCAGCCCTCTGCATTTCACGTATATATAACATTTCTCATTAATATTTTGCACTGATGACCGGAAAGAAAGTCTCTAGCGTCTTGTTCCTGCTCCTGCCGGGTGTTCATGTGATACTCAGCGCACCCGGCACCTTCTAATAAAGGCCTGGGCACCAGCGACTCCTGCACGTCTCCTTTCAACTCACCCGTACTTTACACTACAAACGTGGTCAGTGGGTGGAGTGAACATTACATACGTAAACACAGCAACATGTAGCGGACCCTGAGAGGGTAGGTAACTGCAGCAGCATCATTCAACACCACGGACAAGCACGTCAAAGCCGCCAGGGGCCTGCGTAACACTCCAAGATACAGTTCAGTGTCGGAGTGAGTGCTTCTACACGAGGCGCGGCTTCAGTTCCTGGCTCCTCCTCCTGGGTTGTTTCCTCACTTTTCATGATGTTTTCAATGGTTTTTGTGAGGAGTATAACTACCATTGAAGCCATTGGTCAAACACTTTCAGTTGCAAATCCCCTCTTGAGCATTGTTTGTTTCTGAATCATTTATTTAGGAGCGCTCCACGAACTTAAAATCTCTGGAGGCTCTAGACCTTCACGTAATGCGGAAAAACTACTGCTTGAGCCCCCTACTTTCAAAAGGGAAAGATCGATGGCTCAATCCTTCTCAGGTAATACGGTGAGAATCTGGAACTCGCTTCCTCCACTACTCCGTACCACCACCTCTACCCAGACCTTCAAAACAGACCTCAAATCTCTTCCAAAGACACTTTCAGAATGAATGTAAATGTAAATCCGTATTTGTAAAGCGCGAACTACTCACCCTTACGGGTCTCAAGGCGCTGGGGGCCGTTGTGGAAATTAAGTGAGCTATTGCCCAGAGTCACATGGTGCTGAGCAGAGCTGCCATCGGAGCCCGGGATCGAACCGTGAGCCCTGTGCTCCGAAGTCAGCTGCCCTGGCCGCTGCACAACACCTCTCCACATGCATCCCTTTTCATGCCCCTCAAGGAAGTTCTTAGAATATTGTAAATATGTAATCTTTGCCTGTACATTCCGAAACCTATTGTGTTTTTGATTTCTGTGTGACTGTCATCTATTGTTTTATCCTACTTTTTCATCTTCCTCGTTTGTATTTGTAACTTGTAAGTATGTAAATTTCCTCATGTAACAGTCTTGCTTTATTGTGAAGCGCTCTGACACCTTTGGGTAAAGTCCGCGCTATATAAAATTGCAATAAATAAAAAAAATTAAAAAATAGGAACATGGCCGTCAGATCCCAGTCAACAATACCTACCCCTCCCACCCCTCCACCCCACCCTTCTCACCAACCCCCAGAAATGCTTGGAAGCTTGACCCGCGGGCTCCAGCTAGAAGCTGTGTGTGATGCTTGGCTTACTAATTTCTTTTTAGTGGTACTAAATAGTCTAAACCTATTCAAAAGTGTAAGTTACTTTTTGAATCCGACTTTTACTCTTCTATAGTATGTCTAGCACTACACATGGCCAGCCACTGGTACTGCAACAACCTCGCATAGAAAGTAACGGAGGTAGGAACTTACAAAAGTGCAAGTTACTACAAAATAAGTTACTACAAAAGTGCCCATAGAGCCCTAAACAATCACCGACAAATGTTATGCCAGTGGAAGGTCCTGAGTCTCGCACAACAACAGAAAGTTTACTTGCGAGGGATTGGTAGACCACGCTCTCATTGTCACAGAGGAAAAGGTCTGGTCACACTGTAAGTTCACAAGTCATGGTGTGCTGCCACTATTATATGTGACATACCCATGGCAAGGACTTCAGTTCAAAGTCTGATATATGGGCACACTTGGTGCACCCCTCCAGGTCACAGGGCAGGCCCTTCACCTCACATTGTCAGGGAGACCTTGGCCCCTGCACACTGACTAGATTAGCATGAAGCCAGGGCCAAAATAAAAATAGGGATACCATGTTCATATGTACCTGGGCCCTCGGGCGGGCCCTTTTACCATGAAGGGGAAGTGTCCCCTTAGCAGAAGTGTCTGGTGACGTGGGGGTATTTCTTCCTACAGGGAAGCTCTTTAGATATTATAGGAGTCCCAGGTGCAGAATTTTAGAAATGATCTTGTTTTGATTAATTATAAGAAAGCACCTGAGTTACTCTACATGGAGCAAAGAAAGGGATTCATCAAAACCACTGGGCTCTGATTGAAAACAGGAGGAAGAGGGAAGGATACGGTTGTAAATTAGTAAGTCTGTACCTGGAGGTGAAAACACTCAAGGGAAGAGAAGTGTATTTCGACTTTATCAGACCCCTCCACACTTCTTCTGTGTAAGTGGAGGTATAGAAATAACACCAAGGACAAATACCTATTCTGTTGGGAGAAAAAAACATAATGGAGGATATGTTTGCCCCTTTTGGTAAACAAAGGTCTTAAACTTATTCTACAGGTTGGAGCCATGGGTCCTTGAATGATGCGCGCGGCGTCTGCAAACGAGACGGGACTTAAAGGTTGTCCACGGTTCAAGAACAGGGCGGCACAAATGGCTAAAGTACATCCATGTGGTAGAATAACTTGTACCTTGTCATGTATCTTGAGTCTGTACTCAGATTGAGAAGGGCCATTGAGGAGCCACAAAGCCCGCTTTCAGGGTTTACTACCAGTGAGCGGCTGATGGAGGACAAGTTCAACTGCTGGGTGTGACTTAAAATGAAGATAATTTGAATCTCTTTATCAGTTAGTTTTTCTTATCTGAAAAGCATATTTGAGCTAAATGGTTAAAATTAGAATCCTGTACCCTGTAGAGGAAGAATAAAAGTCTCCTTTATGACTCTGTGATTTACTTCGGTCAGTCTGGAAACTGGAGTATGTGAAGTTTAAGTTTGTAGATTTAGTTTTGCTGCCGTCTCGCCCTTTTCAGCCTCAGAGACCTCCTGGTGCAGAATTTAAGAAACTCTTATGTCTGCTTTTGAACTGGTATGTCTCTGGAGGCTAGACAGTCTGACACCTCTGCCTTCCTCTGTCTCATCTCAGCTTCAATGTACTCCTGGTGCGGATCTCAAGGGACTCTTATGTTTTGGCTCCTGAGTTGGTATCTCTGGAGAGTAGATTGTCTGACTCTATCCCTTCCTCTGTTTTATCTCATCCTTGATGTCATCCTGGTGGCGATCTTAAGGTACTCTCATGTCTATGCTTCTGAGCTGGTATCTCTCTAGGATTCGAGATTGTCTGACACACTACCTACCTCTGTCTCATGAAAAAAAAAAAAAAAAAAACTATTGATAGACAAAATGCAGAACAATGTCATACATTCACCCCAGTACAGAGATCTGGGCCTAAATCCATCGTTTTTTTTGCTCACCATGCGACCCTTGACCCAGTTTTCAGGTCAGGCCGCTCCCCACGCCGCACAGCACCACCTGTATGTCCGTGTCTCCCTGCCCGCTGCTGCCGCTATCATAAGTTCGCTACCCGCTCTCCCTGCCTCGATTTCTGTGCCCCTGTTCCTGTGTTTTGCTGCCTGTATTTTGTCTTGTGGTTTTCCATTTTATTGCCTGTTCTGTTTTCTGTCTCCTTTTCTGTTATTTTTTGTTACCCCCTTTGGCCTTCTGTATCCCGCCCGCTCGGTTTTCCCGCCGCTCAGCCCCCTGTGGCCCAGCCCCCCTGCTCGCCCATTCGCCGCCCCGCTCCCACCTCCCAGCTGCTCCTCCCTCCCACCTCCCCTTACATGGTGGCCGCTGAGCGGCCGCGCGCAGCAGGAGCGCCGCTGGCGCACCTAAGGCAAGCCCGTCTGCGCCCGTCCGCGCCTGGACCACGCCCAGCGCCAGAACCCCTGGCCCCCGCGCACGCCACGACGCCCATCTCCACTACGACGCCAACACCCTCCATGCACTTGTTAGACCTGGCATCCTTGGCGTGGTTCTCCCTTCCATTTTTTTTCATAATGCCTCCACTGTTGTCGATATGTTTTTGCTGGACTAGATGCTCATGGGCACTTTGCCACTGCTGATCAGTGCCAAAGTGCAAGTGCTCCCTATTGTAAATTGTGTGATGAATTAGTGACTCCATGTTTGGCTTATTTGAATTACTGTCAGACCCTAGTACAGTGCACTAAGTGTGCCCAGGGCTTGTAAATCAAATGCTGCTGGTGGGCTTGCAGCACTGCTTGTGCCACCCACAGAAGCAGCTGTAAAATGTGCCTCAGGCCTGCCATTGCAGAGCCTGTGTGCAGCCTAGGGCTGCCATGTCGACTTGGTGAGTACACCTACTTACCAGTCCCTAAACCTTCCCTTTACTGCATGTTGGTCACCCCTAAAGTAGGCCCTAGGGCAGGGTGCATTGTAAGTATAAGGTAGGACATACCCTGGTGTGTGTGGCATGTCCTAATAGTGAATTACAGCCATTTTCGTTTTTCACTATTGCAAGGCTACCTGTTCCCCATAGGCCAGAATGGGCAGTTTTGATTATAACAGCTTATAATCCTTAACTGACTCAGGGAACTAGGTAGAAATTCGAGTTTAGTGTGCCTAAACTCAGAATGATAAAATGCATCTTTTAGTGAAGTTGATTTTAACATTCTGTGTTTGAAAATACTACTTTTAGAAAGTAGGTATTTTCTTGCCTAACTATCCAGCCTGCCTCTGCCAGCTTGTGTATTGAGTGTCTGGTTTGTGTGTGACAGGGGCTGGGGGTGGCTACAGGAGACAGGGTGAGGCAGCACATGGCTGAATAGAGAGATCTGCATCCAGAGTGGAGGGAGGAGTTGCATCTGGGTCTGAATAGGGCTGTTCCTGCCTTCCACAATGCTGGCTCCACCCCTGCCGGGCGTCTGAGTACCCTGCCCCACATTTTGAAAGGAAAGAAGGAGTCATGTACACAGAGTGCTCCAAAGCTGCACAGAACTGGTTTAAACTAGGCAAAGGCCTCTCTGCCTCCAAAGAACAAAGATAATCAGGGTATAAGAGGGGCACCCAGACCCCAGGAAATTAGATCACTTTTGGGAACAAGAAGAAACCTTTGCTGAGGAGCGGAACCAAGAAGAAACTGAGGAGAGACTATCCCTAAGCCTGAAGTGCTGCTTGGGGATTGGCCTGCAGTGGTTTGCCTGACTGCCAAAGAAAGGAGAAAGGAACTTTTGCTTTGCTGTGACTTTCATCAACTTGTGAAGGATCTCCAAGGGCTTGGAAGAGAGCTTGCCCCCTGATCGAAGTCCCAGGACCATTAGTCTTCACCCCCTTTGTGAATTGCTGCTGGAAACTGTTTCAGTGGCTACAGAGGTAGGGAGCTGTGACCGACTCTCCCGACCGGCTTGGTGTCCTGTTGGCACCACATCGAGCAACGCCTGCATCTTGCAACGCACGGCCTTGGTCTCACCGACTCCATCAACGAGCCGCTGCCTGCACCGTAACCTGTGAGCACCGCACCTTGCAACGCCTCGCTACAACGAATCCATCCGGTCCGACCGACACGGTCACTGCTGCTGAGTTCGAATCCTGTGACCGCACCGGAGTTGGGCACCGCTCGCATGCTTTGCGACGCACCGCCCGACTCGCACCGCTGTCCGGACTGATCGACGCCAGCTCCCAAATCCGGCTCCGTCGCCGCACCGCAACCTGCCAGCACCGCATCGAAGCACCGTCTCTCCCTGCAACGCACGGCCCTGGTCTCACCGACTCCGTCTCGACGACGTCAACTAGCCGCTGCCTGCACCGCATCGAGGGACAACGCGTCCTGCAACGCTTCCATTTTTGCATCGCGATCGCGACGTACAGCCATCCGGCTCGCACGCCCGTGCCTGCCGCTTCAAGTAAAAGGTACTGTGACCGAGTCTGTCTACGCTGTGTTGGCCCGTCTCGACACGGTCAGCTGGATTTGTTAGACTCTGTTTGTTCTTGACATCGCCGTAGCCGGAGGAGGCTACCGACTCGCACAGAACCTTGAATTAAGCCTTTTAACCAGAACTCTTGATTTTTGACAGTATTGTGGATTATTTTTGTCGTTTATGGTCTTGTGATAAATCTATATAAAGTATACCTATTTTTATAATATACAACCTGTGTGGTGTCCATTTGTAGTATTGTCACTTGGTTACTGTATACGTTCACAAATGCTTTACACACTGCCTCTGAACTAAGCCTGTCTGCTCGTGCCAAGCTACCAAGAGGGTGAGCAGGGGTTATTTCAGGAGTGTACCTACTTTCCCTGACTAGACTCAAGGGTCCCTATTTGGACAAAGGTACCTACCTCTGCCAACTAGAGACCCCCAAATCTAACAGCACTCAACACCGGACGATCACACACACCTGCTTCCTGGCCGCCCTGAAGCGCACCCAAGGACCCTTCTCCTGCCGGAGCTGCAGCTTCACCAGCATCCGACCCACCAATCCACCCACCGAGAAAGGACGCAACCACCTCAGATGCATTCTACTCAACACCCGCTCCGCCCGCAAACACGCCATCGAACTCTGGAACCTACTCGACTCCACTTCCCCGGACGTCGCCTTCCTGACGGAGACCTGGATGAACCCCTCCTCGGCACCCGACATCGCCATCCCTGATGGCTACAACATCACCCGCAGGGACCGCACCAACGGAACAGGAGGAGGAATCGCCATCGTCCACAGGAACACGCTCCGAGTCTCGACCACCACCGAGGACACCCTCAACATCGCCGAACACCTGCACTTCCAGATCCACACTGACCCCAACACCACCCTCAGAGGAACCCTCATCTACAGACCCCGGCCACAGTTCAGCAACGCCATCGCCGACTTCGTCAGTGCGCACGCCCTCGCCTCCACAGACTACATCCTCCTCGGGGACCTGAACTTCCACCTCGAGAACAACAACGACACCAACTCAACCACCCTGATTGACAACCTCGCCAACCTCGCCAACCTCTGACTCAGACAGCTTGTCACAATGCCCACCCACTCTGCCGGCCACACGCTTGACCCCATCGTCTCCGCAAGCTCCCACGTCTCATTCAGCCATACCACCGAACTCCACTGGACCGACCACCACTGCATCCACTTCACCTTCCGGAAACCCACCGCGCACCACCGCACTCAACAGATCCCTCGGCGATGCTGGAACAAAGTCACCGAAGACCAGCTAAACACCACCCTCGCCCAATGCTCACCCGTCAACCCCACCGACCCCGACACCGCCGCCCGCAACCTCAGACAGTGGATAGATGACTGCGCCAGCACTCACCCCGATCAAGAAACCCTCCAACAGACACACCAACAGGAAAGCTAGCTGGTTCACCGCAGACCTCCAAGCAAACTTGCCAAAAATTAGAGAAGAAATGGCACCGCGAACAGACACCGGACAGCTACACAGCCCACAAGGACGCCATCCACAGACACCATCACCTCATCAGATCCGCCAAAAGAACCTCTTTCAAAGACCGCCTAGACAACAATGCACACAACAGCAAAGAGCTCTTCAACATCGTGAAGGAGCTCTCCAACCCCAGCTCCAACACCAACGACATCCCACCTTCGCAAGATCTGTGCAATGCCCTCGCCACCTTCCACCGCAAGATCGCTGACATCCATGACAGCTTCAACACCCTGACCGCCCCGACATCCACCGAGACCTCCGACCCCACGGCCACCACCCTCACCGATCCCCTGCTCTCCTGGACCAACATAAACAACGACGACACCATCAAAATCATGAACACCATCCACTCCGGCTCTCCGTCAGACCCATGCCCACACAACATCTTCAACAAAGCCAGCTCCACCATCGCACCCCATCTCCGCAAGGCCATCAATATCTCCTTCGAGACCACGACCTTCTCGGACAGCTGGAAGCACGCCGAGATCAACGCCTTACTCAAGAAGCCCACGGCTGATCCAAAGGACCTCAAGAACTTCCGACCCATCTCGTTGCTCCCGCTCCCGGCGAAGGTCATCGAGAAGGCCGTCAACAGACAACTGACCCGCTACCTCGAGGATAACATCCTGGACCCGTCCCAGTCCGGGTTCCGCAGCAACCACAGCACCGAAACTGCCCTCATCGCTGCCACCGATGACATCAGGATCCTACTGGACAACGGCGAAACGGTGGCCCTCATCCTCCTGGACCTGTCAGCCGCCTTCGACACTGTCTGCCACCGTACCCTACGCACACGCCTCCACAATGCAGGGATCCGAGGCAAAGCACTGGACTGGACCACCTCCTTCCTCTCCGGCAGAACACAGAGCTTCCGCCTCCCCCCCCTTCCGATCCGAAGCTACCGAGATAATCTGCGGCGTACCCCAAGGATCATCCCTCAGCCCGACATTGTTCAACATCTACATGGCACCACTCGCCCACGTCGCCCGACTACACAACCTCAACATCATCTCCTATGCCGACGACACCCAGCTGATCTTCTCCCTCACCAAGGACCCCCTCACCGCCAAAACCAACCTTCACGAAGGAATGAAAGCCGTTGCCGAATGGATGAAGAACAGCTGTCTGAAGCTGAACTCAGACAAGACGGAAGTCCTCATCCGCGGCTCTACCCCCTCGGCGTGGGACGACTCCTGGTGGCCGACCGATGTGGGAGCAGCACCAACACCCACCGGCCACTCACGCAACCTAGGGTTCATCCTTGACTCAACACTCTCCATGAGCAAGCAAGTCAACGCCGTCTCGTCTTCCTGCTTCAACACTCTCCGCATGCTCCGCAAGATCTACAGGTGGATCCCCACCGAAACAAGAGGAACAGTCGCCCAGGCCCTCGTCACCAGCAGACTAGACTAGGGTAACGCCCTCTACGCAGGAGCCTCGGCCAAACTCCTGAAACGACTACAACGCATACAGAACGCCTCAGCACGCCTGATCCTCGACATCCCTTGCCGCAGCCACATCACGCCCCACCTGAAAGACCTACACTGGCTTCCCGTCAACAAGAGGTTCACCTTCATGCTCCTCACCCACGCACACAAGGCACTCCGGACCAGCATACCTAAACAAACGACTCGCCTTCTACACCCCGAACCGCCAGCTCTGCTCCGCCGACCTCGCCCTCGCCACCGTCCCCCGCATCCGAAGAACGACCACCGGCGGCAGATCATTCTCCCACCTCGCCGCCAAGACCTGGAACACCCTTCCCACCCTCCTATGACAGACCCAAGACCTACTTACCTTCAGGAGGCTAGTCAAGACCTGGCTTTTCGAGCAGGAGCAGCACCCCCCGCACCTTGAGACCCTCACGGGTGAGTAGTGCGCTTTACAAATATTGATTGATTGATTGATTGATTCCAGTTTGGACCCAGCCATATACAAATCAGTCTTGACCCTGCGCCCAATGGGAACAGTCCAGCCTGAACTGCCAAGCCAGGTCCGCCCTGGACTGGAAACAAGCATCCTAGGACCGGTTTCAGGCTTTCAGCCCTCATCAGCCAGGATAGCTTGAGTCCAGTGGCATGGAGAGCACGGGACCCACGTCTGGGCATACCCGTCCCACTCGGGGTGACAAATGCAAAAAAAAAAAACACAATTGATGGACAGAATGCATAACAATGTCATGCATTCACCCCAGTACAGAGATCTGGGCCTAAATCCATCGTTTTTTTGCTCACCATGAAATTTCAGTTTTGCACCCAGCCACATGCAAATCAGTCTTGACCCTGTACCCAATGGGAACAATCCAGCCCGAACTGCCAGGCCAGGTCTTCCCTGGACTGGAAACAAGCATCCTAGGACCGGTTTCGGGGTTTCACCCCTCATCAGCCAGGATAGCTTGACTCCAGTGGCAGATCATAAAGGGGTCTCCTATGTTTGCTTCTGAGCTGGTGTCTCACTGGAGACACGATTGCCTGATACCTCTGCCTCCCTCTGTCACATCTCAGCCTCAATGTCCTCCTGATAGGGATCTTTATAGAATCTTGCGTCACTCTTTCTGAGCTGGCAGGATCTCGGGTCACTAGGCTCGTTTTAAGTTTTGCTCTGTTCTGCTCTGATTTTCTCTATTTAATTTCTCTAGTTATTTGAACACATATTATCTAAGACTTCAGCTCAGGGATTGTGACTATCTAATACTCCTCTGGGGGCAAATTTAGTGCTCACTGAACCCCAAAAAGTGTATGAAACTGCACCAACCCCGAATCCTAAACCCGAGCAAAATACCATCTTTAGATATTCCCTGCCTTAAATCACAAGCCACAGAGTAGTTTTGCCTGGTGCCTGCTATGGGCTGCACAGAGCCTTCTGAGTAGAACATGCTCTTACATTCATAGATGGGCAACATGTTTGGAGTTTGTGTAATTGTAGTTAGATATGATGATCTAAGCTCTAAAATTAACTGAAGAATCCAATAGAAATATCTAACGCCATTTTATATTTTTCCTAATTAAATTCTTCATCAGCCTAGAACTGTAAGCATGTTTGCTCACATCTGTGCATGTGTGCATTCAAATTTCTATGTTCTAAAACAATCCTATGTATAATCTGGGTTTAACACTGGAAAAAGGGGACTATTCATGGCAGAGTGACATGGCTCTATCATATCCTGATACTGTAATTGATCCAGGCTTGTGTGTAAATCACACTTTGCTTCTGTTCCTCTGGCTTTAGTGGATATTGAACTTGAACCCGTGGTTCACTCTTCAGAGGAATCACATGGAATACAGAGTCGCTATCACCCTCCACCTTTGTTTCTATGTAATACAGCTTTTTTAACATGTAATTCATCAGGAGGGCATGCCACTGAAAGAAGTAAGGAGAAACAAGCCCCCTTTTGCCCCCTTTGCTGATAGCAGTCTATGGTTATCCAAGTTTTGGAGGCACTGCCTCTTGAGGACCAGGGAAAAATCTGTGCAGCCCATGACATGAGTCATTGGTGAAGGGTGGGTGGCTGGTAAATCCCTTATTCTTGTCAAACTGTCTCAGGAAAACAAAGTAACTTTAGTGATTCACGAAATATATATAAATTGTAAAAATCTTTCTATTTTGTATCCATGCAAGTTCTGCTAGGTGGTTGTAACATTTGTGTCTAATGTAGACCAGACCGCATCAACACATCTCCACCTCTTACTCCGAGGTAGTCTATATTGGCCAACAAGCAGTCCAGTTAGACTCACAGATTATTTATAAGCGAGTTCCACAGCCCCTTCCTCACCTGAGTGACCATGCATGTGATCAGTATACATAGAGCAAGTATGAAGATGTGAGCAATAACACAGAAGATTAGAAATAATGGCAATGTGGCTGATGGTTTTTATAGACTCACTATATGGTGTAACCCCTCCCTTCCAAGCCCATAGCTCAGCTAAACCTATTCAGCATGGAAAGTGCCTAAGTGAGTTACTCAGAAGGCCTTGACGTGCATGGTTTACAAGATGTTTTATCAATTTGCTTCTGTGCACGGCTTTGTGGCTCTTTTTGGGATTCCATACTCCGAGAGTAGAGAGATCGAGTCTTACTGAGCTAGAGGTCCATGGCCCTCAGGGCTGAGATGTTTGCATCAACTCCTTAGTTTCCCTTGAAATCTGACAGTAGAGAGATCTGAGAGTAGAGAGATCGAGCTTCAATGAGCTGCATGTCCAGGGTGCTCATGGCTGAGACGTTTCCGTTAGGCCTGGGCGGAATTTGCGTGGTCGCGCTACGCAAACTTCTCCAAACCGTAAAAAATCTCCACGAGCATGCGGAAATTTCGCAAAAACGCGAATTGCTTGCCCCGCCCATTCGCGATGTGTTTTTGCGTGCTCGCGGGGAAATATGTTGTTAACTTGCACATGCGGTCGCTAATGGGCGCGGCTATCTTGTTTTTCACTTGTCTCGCCCGTTCGCAATGCCTATTTCCTGTTCCGGGTCGCGTATTGCATGCTCCCGCCCGTTCGCAATGAGTATTTCCTGTTCAGGATCACGTATTACGTTTTCGCGTGTTCGGGAGCAAATATCGCGCAAACTTGCCCACGTGCTTGCAATGGGCGCGGCCATCTTGTTTTTCACTCTATTGCTATGGTTCTGGTTGTCTATCTTCGCAATCCTTTGTTTCTATACACTTTGTTAAAATCTTTTTTATTTATTTATTATCTATCTCTATTTATTTCCTGATTCTATATTTTGTTTTTTTCTACTTTTTGTTACTTTTTCTACTACTTTTTCACTCTTTTGCTATAATTTGCTTTTTCTTTTACTTACTTTTCCAATTCCTCCCTTTTCTTTTCCGCCTCCCCGAGTCCCGGAACCATGGCCAAGGGAGAGGGGCAAGGCCAATGGAAAGGGCAAGGCTTCCTGTAGCCACAGCGCGACCGCCTTCCCTGTGGAAGGCGGCGCCCACACGGGGTGCAGGCTAGGGACATCTTTGGCGAGGTGGAGGTGGCCGCACTCTTTTTTTTTTTTTCTTTTTTTTTCAGCGCCACCTCCTCTTTACCCTAGCAGCAGGCGGCAGGCCTGGGTCTGGGTACGGGCTCCAGGAGCGTCGCCAGCGGTGGGGAAAGGTGCGCCGGGCAGTGTTTTGATGCTCTGGTGTCCGGCGCACCGATACCCAGCTGACGCACCGGTGGTCCAATATCCTGGACCGGGAGCTGGACCTGCTAGGAGTGGAGGTCCCGGGGCTTGATGAGTAGCTATTTAATATTACTATTTTGTGTTCTTCTGCTCTGTGTTATATATTGCGAATATATTTTTTTTCTGAACAGCAAGAATGCTGCTGCTTACATTGCAGGTAAATTATGTTTAAAAATCTTCTGTGATTGTTATGACAGGTGCTCGGCGCTTCTAATCTTACTTGTTTGCAACTTTGCGCTCCCTTGGCATGATTATGTAAGAGTTTACTTTAGAGAACTTAAGTTAGGTATTGCTAGAGAGACTCTAGTCCTTCCTTTGTCCTCCTGCCACTAAGAAGAGATAGTGGTGGATTGATAGGTTTAGTTACTTGTTATTAGTAGGTCATTTTTTAGTGGTCTGCGTGACGCATCCTCTGTCACGTCACGTGTTGCTGAGTGCTGCTTACCCCAGTCCTTAGTAGAACTTTCTGTAGTAATAGGCTTATCACTAGCAGAACATCAGCAGGAACCAACCAAATCTACAATTTGGTGTATGCAAAAATGTATGCATGTGTCCTCCATCTATGCATTTTTGAGGCTTAAAATAAATGGAAATGTAGACTTAGTGAACAATTGGCCCGTCTGGAATAGGTGGGCTAGGTCAGGTGGTACGTAGGCTTAGTTAGTATTTTGGAATCAGAATGGAACACTGGAATAGTGTATATAAATATATTAAATAATAACAAGACGGACTGCGAATCCTGCAGTACAAGTCAACCAGATTTAGATAGGCCAATTTTATTGCAATTGTTGTTTCCATAAATGTTTTTTTGAGCGTTTTTTCAAAATATTTTATTTGTTTCACACCAATAATCCATATTTGTCTCTTTCTTTCTTACATCTTTCATGATCAGCACCCAGGGGCAGGAAGACGGGGTTGGAGTCGGCGGGAGCTGGGGAAGTGCCTCCCAGTGCCAGGAACCCTCCTCTACCGAGGGCTCTGCTGCTGGCCCCAGTAAGTCCTCCTGTTGTTAATATTGATAATTATACTTCCCTAACTTTTACTGCACTAGCACCTTATTTTTTCCGAAATATTTCGATTTCCTAAATCTATTTTTTACAAAATCTTCTTCAATGTTCAATCTAGACAATCAGTTTCTAAATTCTTGTTATCCCTGCGTCTAACTGCCTCTGCTATGACTCTCTGTACTACTACTATTAGTCTGTCTGTAGCTGAGCTTGCCCAGGTGGCCACTCTTTATTTAAAAGGTTTTAAATAAAACTCCGATTCACCAATCGCTCTAGCCACTGAGTCCAGTCCTTTTGGTTGTCCTCTTCTTAATCTTGAGGCTTTTCGAAAATTTCCACCAACAAAATGCCCAACCAGATATTTAACTATTTTTGATAGGATTGTACATACTACTACTGTTGTAGGGATTCTGCACATACAGAACTATGCACAGGACGTTGTTGATAGGAGGTTGGACCTTCCTCATACCTCACCCACAATCCCCTGACCGACTAGCTATAGTGTCTCATTAGCTCCCCAAACCCCCCGAAAAAACCCAATGATTAGACAACCCAGAACATAACACTACACTCCCGACCTCTCAGAGTCGTGGAAGCAATGCACACCCTTTCGCTCACTCACTCGTTTAATTCCACACCAAATACGAGTCTATGTAAGTTCAAAAGGTTTATTTTCGACTAACAAGCTCTGTATGTTGTTCTATAATGCAGTATACGAGCCAGCACCAACAGCAAAATGCATGAGATTAAAACAATAAACATTGTTACAACTACAAGTCCAGAGAAGACAAAAGGGGAAATCATGATAACTGAACAGTGGTTTAAGAACCACCCTCCCCTTGGCAGGAATATAGTTTATATAAAATTATAAATGAAGATCTCTGAGCGAATTCTGGGGGACCCCTCACCTTAGAAGAACCTAGAAGTACTGGTTACATCATAAGCTCTGCAAAGCTCTGGTTCGTAGAAGGGAACCTTCCGTCTGTAATGAGAAAAATGGTGCGCATTAGTATATTGCAAGAATTTCTCAGTCGTGCCAAAAAGTCTAGCATGTTATGGCTAAGCAATACGGACTGACCACCAGAACTCCTTAAAGTTGCTTGTTTTTCGAACTTGTACGCAGCGCTCAGACAGTAGCAGTATGAGCTCATGTGGGCTCAAAGGCTTCTTACACAACAAGCTGCGAGGTAACGTGCGCAAAAATAAAAGACACAAAGCTAAAATGGTTGCGCGGCTCAGGCTAACTTAGCAAAGAGACTAGCATGACCCTAGGGACCATATAACACTACTAGTGTCTACTCTACTCGTACCAGATTTGTACTAGGGATGTCTGTTGTATATGTATGTATTAACTTTTGTTTGAATCTTGCTAGTGAAAAAGAATAAATAGAAGGAGGTGTATATGGCATCTAAAAAATGTGTAAAGTTTTTTCCAGGCGTACTACCAACCACCAGTGCCGGGGCCAGCGGCGATGGTGACGCGGGCATTCCGGAGGGGGCAGGAGATTCAGCACCTGCAGGGGTTGAGACAGCAGCAGTGGCGGGCGGTGGTAAGTTATCCTTACTTATTGACATTACACTCGCTGCAATGGTGTACACTGTACTGTTGAGACTTAGTAAGTAAGAAGTTGTTGTGAACAATGGCTGAAGAAGACTCCCTTTACTAAGCAATGGCATTAGCGGCGGGAGTTGAGTAACCAATGGCCTCTTCTATCTCTGACCGCAACTTAGTTGTGAAAGTTTTATGGAGAAGACTAAAAGTCAGATCAGATGAGATGACCTTGATGGATGTGTTGAACAAAAAGGGAAAGAAGGGTGGAAGGAGGAAGGACGGACGAGATGTAATATTATTTACGACTGGCAGAAAAGGATACGTGGGATGCATGCATAGGTGGCTGATAGGAATCAGATGCATAGGTGGTTGAAGGATGGGTGGAAGGTGAAAGAAAAGATGCCTGTCTGGTTGGGTGAAACTGTATGGGTGGATAACAAGAATCCTCAGTGGTGTTTGGTCAAGCTTAAATCAAGTCAAGCGAGCAAGGAAGGACACATGGGTGGTGGTTTATAAAAAATAATAAATGTTTGTTGTTGGTGAAACAAACTAAGGTTTGTTGAGAGATTAAGAAGAATGATAGACGTTCACTTTGAATGGATGGATGCCTGGATGGTATTCATCATAGATAGCATAGGTGGAGACTGTCACTGGATGGAGAGTCTTAGTTTGAAGAGAATGTAAAAGAAACCAAGCCAGAGTAGCAAACCCAAGGAGAATAGAAGGTGTATTTTCACTCAGAATACTCTTGACTCACAGTAGTTTGCAAGCACAGCATATATATTGTGTATGTATGTAGTTATCAAGCGCCTTCCTCCGACTCCGAGGACCACTCCCTACCTATGTTAATTTATTTTTGACTTACAAGATCAATCAAAATAAAGAACCTCATGTTGTCCCCCATATATAAGCAATGAGCATTGGAGAAGATATCATCTGCCTTTTTGTAGTAGTCAGGGCAGGGTGAAAGTGAAATTGAGCAGTTTCCCTTGATGTAACAGAGTATGGCCAGTACCACCCGTAATAGAAAATACCAGCTTTCCACCTGCAGACAGTAGTAAATAAAACTAACGTCAGTCTGCATCAAGACTCGAGTATGTTTGTCTTGGGCGCAAGCTGACTGAGCTGGCATGCCGGCTACAACAAGGTTACGTAATTTCGCTAAACAAGAGAGAAGAAGAAGACTGGTGTACTGTGTACTCGAGTCCATAGTGCTAGTATAATACCTGAAACTCCCACAAATATTAGAGGCCGAGGAAGTGGGAGGATAGATACACACTACTAATGTTATGTCCTGTGCTTACTAGTGCTACTATACCACTATGTGTTGAATTAATTTTGTGTTACTGTTTTGCTAAGAGTATTGGTTTCAATAATCTTTTTTTCTTTCTTGATATAGCTCCTCCTTCCAAAGTAAATCCAACCAGGAAGGAGTTGGCAGCCATGGCCCGGCAGCTGGAGGCCATATGTAATGAGTACCGACGGCTGGTGGCTCTGGTGGAGGAGGAGGAGGCGGCGGCAGCAGCAGCTACAGCCTCCTCCAATGCCCCGGGCCCCAGCCAGGCCCCTACAGTGGTACGGCACCGCGGTCAGGCAGCCGCCCGCCGACGTTCAACATCCAGCACTGCGGCCCCCTCCTGTGGATGCAACTGCAGGGCATATGAGCGCCGCATGCTCCTCCGGAATGCATGTCTAGAGGAGCAGGGAGAGGAGCTAAAGAGGAGGATCAAGGTCCTGGAGAAGGACAACATCAGAAGAGCCCGCCCGCAACATTAAGAGTTTAAGACCCTGTTGGATTGCCCCTTTTTTATCCTTTGTTTGGTGGGTGGGAATTGGGCGTTGGGGTTTATGGACATTTTGGACATTGGTTGGACTTTCTCATTTTGGACATTGGTTAGGGTTAAGGAGAGGGGTGGGTCGGGTGTTGTGGGATTTTTTTTACATAGTTTATTTTTGTTAGGGTATTAAATTATATTTATTTATAATTAAACATAGCATATGTTGTTAATGTTTTGTTGGGGGGGTTACTGTTTTACGTCACATGGTTTCCTTGCTGCTGCAAGGCCACAGCCACTGTTTGATTTAAATAATCTGCCAAATTTGTAACACACAAACAGATGGATGCGGTACCCCTCACTGAGTGACTTGTCCAACTAGTACTGTCAGACTCTCCTCCTAGTCCATTATTAGACCTTCCCAAACTTCTTATCTTACCTGGGATTGATGTTTAAGTTAGGCACAGCGATGGCTGCATAGCGATGATGGTTTTGTTTTCCAAGAGAATGGAGATGCCATGGTTGTGGTGGTAGTAGTAGACACTGGCAGTAGCATTTGCAAAAGAAGAAAATGAGACAGTCAGTAGCCTGAGACTCTGGGAGGAGTAGTAGAACGAAGTAAATAAAACATAATGGTGGCGGGGATAGCCTAGTACAACAAGTTACAAACTGTAGTTGTGTTGAGTCACTCGACTAGGCCTACACTCGACACAAGCGTAACCTTTAGTGCTGTGTGTAGTAGGATGACAAATCCAATCGATGCCGGCAATGAATGCTGATGGATTAGGTTCCTTTTGGTAAAAAATGACCTCGCAAATATACTGCTCATGGGTGGGCAAGCAGAAGAAGATCCTCGCCCTGCCTTGAAATTGAATTAGTGTTGCTTTCGCCACATCCGCCCCAGCAAGCGTGTGATCAATTATTGGTGTACATTTAATTTAGTCACACCTCAATAAATCACACAGCCCGTGGGAAGAGGGTTAGAGTTGATGAATGGTTGGGAAGGGGGGCTTGGGGAAAGGTTTGACAAAGAAAAACAGTACGCATGGACAAACAACAAAACACAATCTTGGCAGACGACCATATCCATAATCTGTTAAGGGAGAAAAAGGAAATGCATGCATGATGATGATAACTTGATGGTTAATGATAAGTAGTACTTATTAACTACTACTAGACAATTAGACAGTACAGGGCAGCAGTATATTATGCAATTTGCCTTACCTGTCTGCCCTCCGAGAGACCCGAATGACATACAGTTTCTGTTCTGTTGTACTGGGCTTACTTTTAAAGATAGCAAAGAAAATTCAAAAATAGCTGTAGGGATGAATTTGAATTATAAGCAGAGAGCAAACATAATAATAACAACAACACACAGTAGTAATGATTGAAGACAAAAAATGAATCAAATTATGTAAAAGATGATTTTTCATGTTTCCCTTTTGAAGAAGGCTGCATCACACACTAGAGTATCAAAACTCCCAGCACCACTTTTGATTGAGAAACATCCTGAATATGTAGTGAAGGGAATCTTAGACTCCAAACTCACTAGAGGGAAACTTTACTATTTGATTGACTGGAAGGGGTATGGTCCCGAGGATAGATCGTGGGAACCAGCAAACAACATTCATGCCTCTCAGTTATTGAAACAATTTCATTTGCGACATCCTTGTAAACCAGGACCGATAAATCGGTCTTTGAGAGGGGGTACTGTCAGGAATTTCATTGGTGCCACAGTAGAGAGACAAAACAAGTGTGGGCAACAGAAAAATATTAAAATCGTAGTGAAGCCCTGCTTAGTCAATATATGGAGAGACTTGGTATGCCAGTCTAGGACAATTCAAAATGGCCACCCCATTCGCAGCAATAATCAACACTCTTTGTAACCACCTGAGAGACTCTAGTCGTTAAGGAATGTGCGCGCGGCTCCCGCGACGCACTTCAACTGAAGCTTAGGTAGTGTTCATACGTTTTCGCCGCTTCTCAATTACTGTGAGAGAGAGAGCGGGTGTCTTAGAGTCATTTAGAAAATTACAGAGACTTTTTCAGAGGTGTTCCCGAGTGAAGGTTTGATACGAGATTCATTCGTCTCGTGTTTCGTCAGGAGAAACAGTCTTCACGAAGCCGTTATCGTCAAGTGCTTCTGAAGCATTGTTTCCTTAAGAAGAGGTCGAGAGTCAAGAGTTAATTCCCTGCGAGCGAAAAGGAGTCCTGAGTTCGTGGTGAAATTCTGCTTAAGTAAGGTGTATTTACAGCAAGCGCTCCGCTTCAGAGACTAGCCTACAATATTAGAGCGCTATAGACCTTGCGCTAGGACTGAAATACTGTCGTCTTCCTCATTGCGCTTATCCTCTTCCTTTCCTTCCTATTTTTTTTCCCTACCTTGTTCCTTCTTGCGCGTTTAGTTAACAAGCCAAGCGGAACTGAATCTGAAGAGAAACCAAGTGAGACAAAGATATACTCAATGGATTTTTAGCCTTTATTGAAATACCTAGTATCCAAAAACTATTTACATGATACTCAGTCTGTCATTAGAGGTAAATTTAGAGACTGATTGCAATATCTATTGTAAATGAGAATTCAGTTATCAGCACACTCATGTTGTGAATCTTAATTGCAGGAATCCTTTTTCTCCTTCAAAGATAGAAACTACATTTATATAAATTGTACAGAAATCCACAGGAGAGGCATGTACTCCCATTCCAGCTGGTAGGAAGAGTAACACAATCTCAGTATTGTTTGAAAAGTAATATTGAGGAGGAATGTTGTTTGCATCTGCTTGTTCTCTCTTTCTCTCTTTTTCTGTGCATTAGACACCCAACTACTCTCTAGGAAACTGCAAGTGAAGATATCTGGGAGCAGTCGGGGTGGTAGCCGAAGAAGGAGTGTCTCTTCTCTATCCCATTTCCCCCCTTCTGGTGAAACTGCCCTGAGTAAACTAGTGCGGTGACACCGGAGGGCGGTCATTGGGACCAGCGTCTATTCTGATTCTGCGAAGATTGGGACTTTTAACAGATTGAAGTGCCCACAAAGTATCTTTGCCCAAGCAGAATGGCGGAAGGGTTCAATTTAAAGGCCTCAGGGGAAATGTTGGAGGGTATACAGAGAGAGATTGGAGCAGTTAGGGAGGAAAATAAAAATGTCAAACATGAATTAATAGCTTCACGTCAGGAAACCATGTTACTGTCTCAAAAAGTGGATGGGTTGGCCATGGGGGATCCAGCTGTCACTCAGTCCCCTTCCGCAGATACTTCACAGGAATCAAATCCCCGAACAGTTGCACAGGTTATACATTCTGTCTCCCCACTTATTCCTTTAGCTGCTCCAGAAAGGTTTCATGGGGATCCACAGAAGGCCCAACTTTTTTTGACACAGTGTTCATTGCATTTTATGTGTCGTCCCACATTATTTCCTGATGCGCAGTCCCGAGTGGCCTTTGTCCTGTCTTATTTGTAACCCTGGGCATAATACTTTGCTACGCTCACGGAGCATGCAAAGTTTGTGTTACTACGCAAATTGCACGTAGCAGAGTAAAAAACTCTGCTAATCGACGTAGCGTAGCAGCAGTATATTAAACACTTACAAATGCTTTGTTAAAGCATTTTTCTATGCTAAAAAGCATATAACAAATTCACAAAAGTGAACTTTGACAATGAAAATATCAAGCAATGAGAGAGGTGATGATTTTGGGTTCCCCCTAACCTAGGGGAGGACCAAGCAGATGCCTTGAACACAAAAAGCATATCATGTGAACGATTCAGTGGTGGTCCCTTCCTCCTAGGACCACCCCAAGCACAGTTATGGGCAAAAATACAATCCCAACCAAAGGCCCTGCAAAGCATTATGGGACGAGATTAGCAGTGGGCAGTGAATATTATAGTGTCCAATATCAAAATAATTCTACAAAGAGCTGCAGTTCAACTAGTCGTTACTAGATGTCCCTCACGAGTCAAATGCAAAAGCATTGAAATTATTAATACATCAAGCTGCAGTTCCACTAGTCGTTACTAGATGTCCCTCATGAGTCAAATGCAAAAGCATTGAAACCCTTTCATGAAGCTTTTGCATTTGACTCGTGAGGGACATCTAGTAACGACTAGTGGAACTGCAGCTCTTTGTAGAATTATTTTGATATTGGATACTATAATATTCACTGCCCACTGCTAATCTCGTCCCATAATGCTTTGCAGGGCCTTTGGTTGGGATTGTATTTTTGCCAATAACTGTGCTTGGGGTGGTCCAAAGAGTATGGGACCACCACTGAATCGTTCAAAAGATGTGCTTTTTGTTTTCAAGGCATCTGCTTGGTTCTCTCCCTAGGTTAGGGAGGATACCGAAATCATCACCTCTCTCACTGCTTGTTAATTTATTGATTTCACTTTTGTGAAATGCTATATGCATTTTAGCATATAAAGAGACAGAGATGCTTATTTTATCTTAACTTGCACTGTGCAAGATGCCTTTGGCAATTATTGTACAGTGCAGTCAAGCACACAGCTACGCACTACGCAATTTGCATAGCTACGTGTAGTTCAAAATGTACTTCATGTAGCTACGTGAAATGCTACTACGCAAACTACGCCCAGGGTTACTTATTTGGGAGGAGATGCAGCGAATTGGGCTATGCCGTTGGTTTCTAGAGATGATCCCTTTCTTTATGTTTTGAGTTATTTCGGACAGAGTTTCTGAGAATTTTTGACAGAAGAAGAATATCTCAGGCCACCGACAATGAATTATTAGTACTCCGTCAGGGTAATAAGGATTTGATTTCTTACTTGACTCAATTCAACAAGTTGATTGTTGAAACCAATTGGCCAGAGGAAAAGAGGGTGGCCCTCTTCTATCGGGGGCTAAGAGATGAGATCAAGTACACATTAGCTCAGATCCCTAATCGCCCGACCGAGCTATCTGCTTTGGTAGATTTGGTTTTGGAAATTGACTTTCGCTGTTCAGAACGGTAGGGAGAAAAGAAAAAAGAATTCAGAATAAGCACTCCCTGTTTTGATAGAACCAGGACGGAAGGCGGAAGGAGTACTGGGTCAGGTTCTGATGTGGAACCAATGCAGATCGGAGCGGTTCGTGGTCCTTTGAGTAAAGAAGAGACGGAATAGCGGAGATTAAAGAGGTTGTGTTTATATTGTGGAGTTTCTGAACACTTCGTAAAGGAATGTCCCAAGCGATCAAAATTCCCAGTGAAGGGAAACTCCCAAAACCATCAGTAGAAGGGGTCGCTCTCATGGCGAAAGAAGAAAAGACGATTTCAAACTCTAATCTGATAATTAATACCTTACAGACCTTGGCTCCTCATTTGATTCTACATATGACACTTAAGTTCCGCGACCAAGAGATCACTGGAGTGGCACTTATGCTGGATTCCGGAGCCACAGGTAATTTTTGTGACATCAAATATGCTCAACATTGTGGAATTCAAGCTATTAGTAAAGAAAGAAGTGAACCAGTTCGAGCTGTCGATGGTACAAATTTGTAGTCTGGGTCGATCACCAGCCATACTGAGCCCTTGGAACTTATTCAGTCTGATGGTCATCGAGAAATCCTTCAGTTCAATCTCATAGATGCACCCCAATTTCAGCTAATGCTAGGGTTACCCTGGCTAACACTTCATAATCCCACCATTGATTGGGAAAATCGAACAGTGACTATGAAATCCACTTTCTGCTCTGAACATTGTTATCGTCCTCAAGATGAGGTTATTGAAACTTCACTGGCCTCATTGTTATCGTATGGTGGAGAGTCTATCGGGGTAATTGATTCCATCGAAATTCCAATAGCATATCAAGATTTCAAGGAAGTGTTCAGTGAACAGGAAGCTGAACAATTACCTCCATATCGTCCTTATGATTGTGTGATTGATTTGGAGCCAGGAGCTGTATTTTCACGTAGCAGGATATACGCCTTAACGGAAGCTGAAAATAGCCATCTAAAAGAGTATTTGGACTGTTATTTGGCCAGTTATTTGGCCAATGGGTTTATTAGACCATCACAGTCCCCGGTCTCTTCCCCGTTATTTTTCATTCCAAAGAAAGAGGGAAATTTAAGGACTTGTATTGACTATAGGGCATTGAACCGAGTCACAGTAAAAAATCGTTACCCTCTTCCTTTGATTTCCGTCCTTTTGGATCAAATCAAGGATGCCCGGATATTCACCAAACTGGACCTGCGAGGGGCCTATCATTTGGTCCGCATGAAGAAAGGCCATGAGTGGAAAACAGCATTCAGGACCAAATTTGTACTATTTAAATATTGTGTAATGCCATTTGGTCTTTGTAATGCTCCCGCTGTATTCCAGCACTTCATCAATGATGTTATGGGAGATTTGATTGACAAGATTGCAATCATTTATTTGGATGACATATTGATTTTCTCACAAGATCCTCAAGAACATCTGGGACATGTTCGAATGGTGCTGGATCGTCTTCGTACTCATCGTCTATATGTCAAACTGGAGAAATGTGTTTTCAGCTCGCCAAGTGTGGAATTTTTGGGTTTTATCCTGTCCCCGCAGGGCATCACCATGGACCCAAAGAAGGTGCAAGCAGTCGAGAATTGGCCATCTCCGAAGGATGTTTAGGAGATCCAGAGATTTCTTGGGTTTGCCAATTTCTATTGGGGTTTCATTCAAGGTTTCTCTCAACTGATAGTTCCAATCACACGTTTACTTAAGAAAGGTGTGAAATTTCAGTGGACATCAGAAGCTGAACAAGCCTTTATGTATTTGAAGAAGAGTTTCACTTCAACTCCTATTTTGTTACATGCTGACCCTACTGAACCTTTCTTTGTGGAAGCTGATGCCTCTGATCAAGCGATTGGGGGAGTACTTTCACAACGTCATCGAGATACTGGACAATTACATCCAGTGGCATATCGGTCTCGAAAATTGAATCCAGCCGAGATCAATTACACCATTGCTGAAAAAGAATTGTTGGCTGTAAAAGATGCATTCGAAGACTGGCGTCACTATTTATTGGGAGCCAAACACACAGTTACTGTGTTTACCGACCATAAGAACCTTCAGTTTTTAAAGACTGCAAAAAAGTTAACTCCCAGACAACTACGTTGGTCTTTGTACTTTGCAGATTTTGATTTTGTAATAACGTGCCGTCCCGGAAAGAAGAATGGAAAAGCAGATGCCTTATCCAGAATCCAAACCGAGGTGCATGAACATCCTGTGGAATCTCAGCCGATAATTCCAGAATCTAAAATTATTTGTACAGTTGTGTCAGATCAATTACAAGAAGAGGTCCGAAAATGTTTAACCCCTGAAGAAATGTCCCAATGGGTTTCTGAAGGAAAAGGAAGAAAGATAAAAGATCAACTACCCTACTACAACGAGGCCTTGTACTTACCCAATCAGGCCCTCCGAGAAAAGGCTCTTCAAGGTTGTCATGATCAACCCTTAGCAGGACATAAGGGGATATCGAAGACATTAGATTTGGTGCAGCGCTATTTTTGGTGGCCTGGGATGTCTTCACACGTCAAGAAGTATGTTCAGACCTGTGAACTGTGTGCTCGGAGCAAATCTAGCCGACAGGCTCCACAGGGATTGTAACAACCCTTACCCACTCTATCCCATCCATGGCATACTGTGACCATGGATTTAATCGTGGAGTTACCCAACAGTCATGGATATAATACCATCTTAGTTTTTGTGGACACATTCACGAAAATGAGTCACTTAGTTCCTTTAACAGGGGTACCATCAGCAAAAGAGCGGGCAAGACAGTTTAGTGAAAACATAGTACAGATACATGGGGTCTCCAAGATAGTAGTATCAGGTCGAGATTCTCAGTTTGTGTCTCATTTCTAGAAGGCCTTTTTTGCATGGGTTAGGGGTTGAGGTCAGACATTCCACCAGTTATCATCCCGAAACTGATGGTCAGACAGAGAGGGTGAATCAGGAGCTAGAGCAGTATCTTCGATTATTTCTTATGGATAAAGGTGGAAAATGGTCTGAACTGCTGTGGATGGCAGAATTTGCATTCAATAACGCTAAAAGTGTGTCCACAGGTTATTCCCCTTTCTATTTAAATTATGGTCGCCATCCTAATCCTTTTCACACTCAAGAAGAATTAGAGGTTCCTGCTGTGAGGAATTTAATGAAAGAATTAGCCCTCATCCATAAATCTGCAGAATCCAATTTAACTAAGGCAAAGGCTAACTACAAGAAATACGCAGATAGACACTGAAAACATGCCCCTGAGCATAAAGTAGGAGATCAGGTTTGGTTATCCTCTCGTAACCTGCACTTAAAGGGTAATCGAAAATTTCAGCCTCGTTTTGCAGGACCTTACACTATTGAACAGGTTTTAGGGACAGTTACTGTAAAATTGAAGTTACCTTCCAATCTAGGCATTCATCCCATTTTCCATGTTTCCCTTTTGAAGAAGGCTGCATCACACACTAGAGTATCAAAACCCCCAGCACCACTTTTGATAGATAAACATCCTGAATATGTAGTGAAGGGAAACTTAGACTCCAAACTCACTAGAGGGAAACTTTACTATTTGATTGACTGGAAGGGGTATGGTCCCGAGGATAGAGAGTGGGAACCAGCAAACAACATTCATGCCTCTCAGTTATTGAAACAATTTCATTTGCGACATCCTTGTAAACCAGGACCGATAAATCGGTCTTTGAGAGGGGGTACTGTCAGGAATTTCATTGGTGCCACAGTAGAGAGACAAAACGAGTGTGGGCAACAGAAAAAGATTAAAATCGTAGTGAAGCCCTGCTTAGTCAATATATGGAGAGACTTGGTATGCCAGTCTAGGACATTACAAAATGGCCGCCCCATTCTCAGCAATAATCAACACTCTTTGTAACCACCTGAGAGACTCTAGTCGTTAAGGAATGTGCGCGCGGCTCCCGCGACGCACTTCAACTGAAGCTTAGGTAGTGTTCATACGTTTTCGCCACTTCTCCTCAATTACTGTGAGAGAGAGAGCGGGTGTCTTAGAGTCATTTAGAAAATCACAGAGACTTTTCCAGAGGTGTGTCCGAGTGAAGGTTTGATACGAGATTCATTTGTCTCGTGTTTCGTCAGGAGAAACGGTCTTCACAAAGCCGTTATCGTCAAGTGCTTCTGAAGCATTGTTTCCTTAAGAAGAGGTCGAGAGTCAAGAGTTAATTCCCTGCGAGCGAAAAGGAGTCCTGAGTTTGCAGTGAAATCCTGCTTAAGTAAGGCATATTTACAGCAAGCGCTCCACTTCAGAGACTAGCCTACAATATTAGAGCGCTATAGACCTTGCGCTAGGACTGAAATACTGTTGTCTTCCTCCTTGCGCTTACCCTCTTCCTTTCCTTCCTATTTTTTTTTCCTACGTTGTTCCTTCTTGCGCGTTTAGTTAGCAAGCCAAGAGGAACTGAATCTGAAGAGAAACCAAGTGAGACAAAGATATACTCAACAGATTTTTAGCCTTTATTGAAGAACCTAGTATCCAAAAACTATTTACATGATACTCAGTCTGTCATTGGAGGTAAATTTAGAGACTGATTGCAATATCTATTGTAAATGAGAATTCAGTTATCAGCACACTCATGTTGTGACTCTTAATTGCAGGAATCCTTTTTCTCCTTCAAAGACAGAAACTACATTTATATAAATTGTACAGAAATCCACAGGAGAGGCATGTACTCCCATTCCAGCTGGTAGGAAGAGTAACACAATCTCAGTATTGTTTGAAAAGTAATATTGAGGAGGAATGTTGTTTGCATCTGCTTGTTCTCTCTTTCTCTCTTTTTCTGTGCATTAGACACCCAACTACTCTCTAGGAAACTGCAAGTGAAGATATCTGGGAGCAGTCAGGGTGGTAGCCGAAGAAGGAGTGTCTCTTCTCTATCCCATTTCCCCTTTCCCCCCTTCTGGTGAAACTGCCCTGAGTAAACTAGTGCGGTGACACCGGAGGGCGGGTATTGGGACCAGCGTCTATTCTGCTTCTGCGAAGATTGGGATTTTTGACACTCCGTCCATCAAACTTGGGTGACGCCACTACCTGTCTGGCAGATGTAGATTCATTGGTAAGGTAAGTGTGAGTTGTTTTTCCCAGTATAGCACAGGGTAAAGGCCGGCCTGTAATTGTAGATGGAAAAACAAAAGGGATATTGAAAAATCAAGTAGAAACAAAATGCATAAATTACGGTGGAGTGCAACAAGAACACTTTCAGAGGCGGCATGGATACATCATGTCTACTCTAGTCTGTTTCCAGCATTAACCTACAACAACAACAGGACAGAGCAGGCCCACGGCACCCGTGACCCATCCTCCATTTAGCGGACATTTTTTGTCAGAGACAGACAAAGCACATATACAGTAGGAACATAGCATTTTACAAATTAAGTGACTAAATCAATGCACCGCTGTCAGTCGTACCACTACACTCGACTCCACCACTACACAGACATGTAGGTCTGCAGTGGTTGTTGTTGACTTGTTTACCTTTTATCCCACTCATGAAACGCCCTGACTTATTCCATCAATCATCTCCGATCCTACTGAGTGACTGTGAAGATATTATGTCACTGTGGTCATCAATCATCATCTTGGTGTTGTCCAACTCAGTGTGCAGTGTACAGATTGAGTTCCCTTTCCATATTCAAAATGCAATGGATCGGCCTGCAGTAGAAGTACACATTTGTTATTAAAAAACAAGAAAGGAAACAAACATTGCCTTGAGTTACTTTTAGTGTGTAGATTAGATAATAGTACACAATGAATTAACTTCATTCACAACAAACAACAACAACACAAATCACTCCGTCAGCGTCCAATGCATGGCATCATTCATTACCTGTTCCTTCTCATCTTCAGTTAATGGACAGTCTCTCTTGGCTCGGAAGGGAGGATAGCTATAGTAGTCATCATCATGTTTGTTCCACTTCTTTTGGAGGGACTCAACGAGGCAAGATTTTCTTTTTTCTTCTATTATGCTACAGAAATCATCACCTGGCTTGAGGGCAATGGATTTAGGGCGATTCAGGAGGATGGAGGAGCAGGACTCGGAGGAGTGGACTGAAATGCAGACAGCTGAAACTCATATATGGCAATAAAAAGACTAGAAGATGGTGGTGATGGATTTGTTGTGATTCGAAGTTTCGAACCAGAAAGACAGACACACAAATAAAAGTAAGTAAGGGAGGAAGACAGTAAGAAGTGCAAGCCTAGTTGTCAGGGAAGTATAGCTCGTCCTCAAAACTCTGGGGGTTCAATCAGAAATAGGCAATCATCATCTAAATGCTACTTCTATCACTTGAGCCGCTGTCCTCATCTTCCTACGTTGATTCATGTATTGTGTAATTTGGTGGTATAAAGTGCTGATTCCTTTTGATCATGGTTAACCTCTCCACGTTTTTGGTTACAATGGAACCAGCAGCACTGAAAACATGTTCAGAAGAGACACTTGCGACAGGGCAAGCCAGATAGCTTATCGCCAGCCTGCTGAGCACTGGCCATTGGCCCCTTTTGCCATACCAATCCCGCAATGTGTTTTGATCAATGTAGACCTCTGTTGGGTCATCCAGATAGGCCTGGACCATCCGCTCAATGTTCAGGGGTGCTACACTTTGTTGGGCCTCTTTTGTCTTTGCATCAGCACTGGACCTAGCAAGTCCTTGCTGTAAATACCAATCCTTTGCCGTTTTTACTGGGGCTGGTGATGATCCGGTTCTTGCTGTTGTCGATAGTGTTGGTGACAGCTGTGAGCCAAACGCACTGCCCTCAGGCTCTGAGGTTGAACTTGATGCTGGATACCCTGCTGCAGTACTTGTTGTGGGTTTATCTAACGGGCTTTTAATTAGCAGCCGTTCATTTTTCAACTTACTGGCTGCCTCAGCTATCCAAGTTTTGTACCGGGCAACTTCCACTTCTGAAAAAGGAAGTAATGTCTTACTGTTCAGTGCCGATTTGTACCGTGGATCCATGATTGTGGCACAAATGTAACGTTCTTGTGACAAAATCTTAGTTTGCACCCTTGCATTTTCAGTTAAGCGACAGGATAAGCTCTCCACCAACTCATATGCTTCTTTTTTTTCCTCCACACCGATGTGCGCTTCAGACACCTCCTTCATCTGTTGCTCTAGCATGTGCAACAATGGGATAGCTTGGCCCATAGTACAGTCCTCCTTGCTGACTTCACGTGTGAAGACCTCGAAAGGAAGAAGCATCTCTGTCAGGCATTTAACTAGGCACCATTGGTCCATCTGAAGGGTCATGCCTTTCACAGTAGCATCCGCCCTTCGCATGACATATTCATTGATTGGTCTGTACTGCTCAAACAGACGGTCAAGCATGTAATACGTTGAGTTCCAATGTGTTGCCACCTCCTGGATGAGTGCTTTGACTGGCATTCTATAGTCACGTTGAATGATCCTTAGCTGCTTCCGGGCTTTAAAAGAATGGCTGAAATGAGTGCATATTCTGTGGCAGGTGGTCAGTAAGTTGCTGACTATAGCTTCTTTTTCCAGAAAGTCTTGAAATATAATGTTAATGCAGTGCGCCAAACACGGGACCCTGAAATAGGCACCAACCTCCATGGCCTTAAGTACATTACTGCCATTATCCGTGGCAACAAAACCAATGTTAAGCCCTCTTGGGCGCAGCCATTCAAAGACCTTGCTGTTAAACTCTTCCAAAATGTTTGCAGCAGTATGAGATTTCTCCATGGCGAACATGGCTACAGTTGCATGTTTCCGAGTAGCATTAAAAATCTCAGCTGTGTCAACAGCACCTACTTCAGATAGCTTTTCTCTAACCCCCACAAAGGAGACCCAGTGTGCATTAATGCACATGTAATCAGTGGCTTGGCAACTGATCCACATGTCTGTTGTCAGGTGGATATTGTGAACAGCACTCTGCTGCAAAGCTTGTCCAACCAATTCCAGCACATTGTGATGTAGTGCTGGAACAGCAACTCTGGCGAAATAGGACCAGCTGGGAACCTTACATTTAGGGCAGATGGCTGACACAAATTCAAGGAAACCCACCCTTTCCACAAATGAAAAAGGGAGAAGGTCCAGCGCTAACATTTTAGCCAGCTTCGCATTGTACAACCGTGCCGTTGGGTGTTTGCGTTGGTACTGCCCCTCCGACCTAAGCATGCTGTCAATGGTAGGCTGGTGCAGCTGTCTTCTTGAACCCAGTTAGGCTCAACGACGCACTGCTTTTCATTGCAGTACTCGGTTGCCTTGGTGTCTCAGCCTGACTCTTACTACGGTGCCACTGAGATGTTGCTGAGGATGTGGGCGGTACCACTACACTGCTGGGGACAGGGCTAGAAATGTCTCCCTCTTGTTGACCTTCAACCGCGATCATATCTTCGTCTACTTCTTCATTCCCACCAACAGCAATGGGTGCAGTTTTACTTTTTTGTATGCGAAGTAGGTGAGCCTTCCACTGTATCATGTGGTGTTTTTTTTAGATGACTTGTTTGGCCTCTGGTACCATAGTTTGTACCAAGCTTACCCCGCCTAACAGCTTGTTGACAAATTGAGCATATAGCAATGTTCTCCTCCTTACTGCTAACCGAAAATAAGTCTCAAACTGGGGAGCAGAACTTTCTGGCGCTGCTGGAGGTGCCACTTTCAATACCAGATGAACTGGAGGGTGTGCCTGGAATTTGACTCTGTGCAGTTACAGTACCACTACCTACTGAGGTGGTGGTTGAGCTGGTTGTAGGTCTCTGCCGGGCCTTTGCAAATGCAAATATGGAAGCTGGAGGTCGTGTTGGTGTTACCTGTGTTGGTGGTATCTGTGCTACATCCCTTGCAGCGATTTTGGATAGTCTAATAATGTTGGTCTCCATCTCCTCTGGGCCGGGAATGATGTTCATGATGACTGGCTCATCATCATCATCATCATCACCACCCCCCTCTTCTACATCTACCTCTATAACTCTAAGGCTTTCTGGAACCTTCCTTTTCACTAGCCTTGTTTTGTGGCGTGCATCACTCAGACTGAGCTGGTGGCTTCCAAGTGTCATCTCGATCATCATAAGCGGGGCTTGAAGAAGAAGTTGATGGACTGATCCTCCTTTTCCTTGCTGGGGGTCTGGAAGACAATGGATCTTCTGAAACAGTGGCTTGCTCCTCTTCGTCTGCAAAAAGCTTGATTTCCTGAACTGCCCCCACTTCAGGAGGAACAACTACTATTGTGGGCTGTTGTTGCGGCTGTTGTTGCTCACTTATCTGCTGAGTTTCCTCCTGCGAGTGCATTGATTGGGTACTGCTTTGCGATAATGAAATTTCAACATCACCGCTTGTTGGTAGACTGGCTACCTCTGCCACACTCATTGACTTGGGCCTAGGTTGGTGGGGTGGGCCCGCTGATGCGGAAGTGCTGCTCCCAGCTTGGTCCCCGCCGGACACCGCTGCTGCAGGCGTAAGCTTTTTTTCTCCAAAAAAACAACTCGTGCGGCACACCAGTCTTGGCAAGTGCCACTTCCTTCTTCTTCTCACTGGCAACTTTCTTGGTACTGGAGGACCTGGTACCTTTCTTTGGGGCCATCTTCTTCCGGTGTCAGCAGGACGCAGGTACACAAGTTGCAGAGATGTCTGTGGTCACACGTGGACCTGACGTTGTGCGCAGCAGGACTTCTGTCTGGCAGTACAACGGGTGATGATGACACCTCCTCCGTCTTTTTGTGCACCTAAATGCAAAGAAGCCAGGAGAAGAACATCAGTGAAATGTTGCATTTGTTGTTGTGGTTCAATTACTGCTAATACAAACAAACAAATAAAATATATCTTAGTGTAGCCAGTTGTGAGACTTTGTCAACAAGGGCTTTCATGGTATACTGTGTACACTCTCAGGAAGGATAGGAAAGAAGAGGAACAACAACAAAAATACAAATGTAATGGAAGTGGACCCTGTTTGGCATTACATTATTTGCTCATCACATCATTCAGGGAGCTGCAGCTGGCAAAGGGGATTGATGGAAGCAGTAAGCCAAGAGGAAAACCATGCAAACCTATATGGCAAAAGCAGCACACTTATAACTCCCACCAGAAATGGCCACCAGCCACATGCACACTCACAAATCACAAGCAACAAGCAGGAGGCCTGGAAAACAATGTACTGAAAACAGGCCTATAATAGCCAGGCAAAGGCTGCATGCTAAACCACACTGCTTTGCCTGTAATGCAATACAATGCAAAAACGAAAATCCACAGGGCTAAACAAGGTCTGCAAGGTACACAACACACAACAAAGGCATTTATTTAACACACACCCAAAAACTGACATACACCCAAAGATACACATTTTGCAATTCAATCCAATGCCATCCATGCCCTAAATAATGTTTAAATTCAACAGAAGACACAGAAACCGTTGTTTCATGCACCCCTGACTACCTCTGAGCCTACTGGATGAAAGGCCTGTTGGCAGACTAGGCCACAAGCTTGCAGGCCTATGGATAAAAGCACACTGCCTGGCTTCAAAATGGCCACCAGCCTCATGGCCAGGCCCACAACAACAAGAAACTGAAGACAGACAATGCAGGCCTATGGCAAAAAGCACACTGCCTGGCTTCAAAATGGCCACCAGCCTCATGGCCAGGCCCACAACAACATGAAACTGAAGACAGACAATGCAGGCCTATGGCAAAAAGCACACTGCCTGGCTTCAAAATGGCCACTAGGCTCATGGCCAGGCCCACAACAACAAGAAACTGAAGACAGACAATGCAGGCCTATGGCAAAAAGCACACTGCCTGGCTTCAAAATGGCCGCCAGCCTCATTGCCAGGCCCACAACAACAAGAAACCTAGGCCACAAAGGAAACACATGCAGGTATATATGGCAAAAGCAGCACACTTATAATTCCCACCAGAAATGTCCACCAGCCACATGGACACTCACAAATCACAAGCAACAAGCAGGAGGCCTGGAAAACAATGTACTGAAAACAGGCCTATAATAGCCAGGCAAAGGCTGCATGCTAAACCACACTGCTTTGCCTGTAATGCAATAAAATGCAAAAACGAAAATCCACAGGGCTAAACAAGGTCTGCAAGGTACAAAACACACCACACACAACTAAGGCATTTATTAAAACACACCCAAAAACAGAAATACACCCAAAAATACACATTTTGCAATTCAATCCAATGCCATCCATGCCCTAAATGATGTTTAAATTCAACAGAGCACACAGAAACAGTTGTTTCATCATGCACCCACCCATGACTAGCTCTGGGCCTACTGGCTACCCACAACAATTTTTTTTTTTTTTTAATGAAAAGTACCAAAATTGTAGTTGCAGCAACTGCAATGCCCCAATCAAACAAACAACAACACCAACTTACTTATAAAATCTCAAATCCAAAAGTCCTCAAATCCAATGATAATGATGCAGCAGACACAAAGAGTGATCCTTCCGGCTCAAAATCCAAATGAAAAATGAACAGGAGATGGACAAAGCACTGGGAGGAGCCTGCTGGACAGGAACAGGAAGTTGGAGACTCTGTGGCACTTCCTCCCTCTCCCAAAAAAAAGATTTAATAAAAAAAAAAAGGACTCCTTGCACAAAAAAGGACAGCCAAATGTCAATCTGAGGAGTTTTTTTTCATCCAAATCATCATTTTATAGAAGGTTTTATGCTGCTTGAGATATTCTTCTTCTCCAGATTGAAAATTTTGTGTGTTCGGGATCGCGAGCTTCACCAACATTCCGCCGGATGTCCGATGGTGCATCCGAATGATGTGTTCGCGATCGCAATCTCTCTCGCGGTGCACGATGGCGCGGTGAATGACGTGTTCGCGATCGCAAATTCTTATGGTGTCCGATGGCGCGGTGAATGACGTGTTCGCGATCGCACACTCTCGTGGGATCACGCGCCCGGCTACCAAAATCTCGTGGCGCACGCGAACAAATAGGAAAACTGGTCAGCGAACGCAGGGATCCCGGTAAGTCGCTATCGGGTGCGCTAGAACGCATTTTTAAAGCGCATACAAGAAAATAATTCCCCTACGCCACAGATCGCGGAATTTTCAGCAATTTTGCGTTCTCCGCGGAATGCAAAATTGCCTAAATTCTGCAAATTCCGCGAGCAGAGCGGAATTTAACGCCCAGGCCTAGTTTGCATCACACGCATTATTCTCCCTTAAAATCTGAGAGTAGAGAGATCTGAGAGTAGAGAGAGCGAATCTCCATGAGCTAGTATGAGTGCATATTATAGTATCCAATATCAAAACATTCCTCAAGCGGCAGCGGCTCTCCCAGCTCAGCTGAGAGCTAATACTATAATATTCACTGCACTCTAGAATCTCGCCCCATAATGCTTTGCTGGGCCTTTGGTTGGCATTGTATTTTTGCCCATAACTTTGCTTGGGGTGGTCCTAGGAGGATGATTGGACCACCACCGAATCATTCAGCATTTTGTGTTCAAGGCATCTGCTTGGTCCGCCCCCTAGATTAGGGGGGACTCCAAAATCATTGCCTCTCTCATTGCCTGATATTTTTCAAAACTCACTTTTGTGAATTGGTTATATGCTTTTTAGCATGTAAAGGTAAAGTTGTTTTATCAAAGGGTTGTGGGTGCAGTAACTAACTCCGCTTTGTGGCGGAGTCGTAGTTTTTGCATGAATTCCGTGTTTTCAATGTAATGCGTAGTTAGCAAATCTCTGCAACTTCCGCGAGCGGAGTTCATTGCCCACGGTTAACTGATACATCAAATATTAAAAGCGTCTGATACTGAAGGCCTCGCACATGTTTTTATAACATGTGGGCTCTGGCCTTGTTACTTCGTTTCAGACTATTTTTGGAGTACTGCAGGTGTCATTCATTCAATTTTTCAAGTGCATTTGGCGGTTTACCATCACTCCTTTGGCTGTTCTGCAGAGCGTTGGTTCTCAATCCTGCTCTTACGCAATGACTGCCCGTCCTGTGGTCCAGGCCAACCCCGGTCAGTTGCAACTGTACCGTGAACGAATGCAGCTTATTTTTTGATGTTTGCCATTAGCTGTGCTTCGCATCAGTTATAGGCTAACCTTCCGCAATGCCTATTTCACCTGCGTGCAACCCGTGTTCTACTGTCGTCGATGCCCCTTTCAGTGGCCCATGGACGTCTGCCTTTCCAACGCATCGCGTGCTGATCTGGATCATGAGCTGTGGGGGAGTCCTTTGTTGGCCCACGACCAGGACTGTTCCGGTGATAGCCGTTTATGGAATGCCTTACAACGTGGCAGACGGGCTGCCAGCTGTTCCAGTGCGTTTGTGCAACGTCTCCTGTGCCATGCCTACATCGAACCTTTTCCAGGTGTCCCTGAAATGCTCCTTTCGTACACGGGATGCGAGGAGCACATCTGTTCCTTCATACTGCTGGATTGGATGGCGGTCCTTTTTGCTGAAGCTGATTATGATCGTCTTTTGGAACTGCTTGCCTTCGAAGCTGCAAGTCCTTTCTTGGATTCGTAACTAGTTACCAACATCCGCAAATGTTTGGAACTATTTCAATATTGATTTGACCTTTTCTCGCCTCCTTCTGAAATTTAATTTGATTAATCTCAATTTTTGGCCCTGTCTGCATTTGCTTTGACTCTGCTTACCTTTGTGGTCTGTTCCGCTTGGTACTTCAGACCTGAGCAAGGGGAGG